>CM050164.1:389569296-390299296 GCA_027410445.1 Discoglossus pictus
AGTTAAGAGAATTCTTTCTATGCCAATGCTTAAGGTTGTATGAATTTGTACGGTAAGTGAAATAACTGTCATGTTTCATGTTTCTGTTCATGTTTTCATGTTGTTGTTAAATTTGCTCAAGGGTAATTACAGTACGTGAAGTAAATGTTTGTGTGAAAGTAGGTGTGTCCCGGGAGGAGATTGATTTAAAAAGTAAATAATTCAAGATATATACACGGAGTTAGACTTTGAGACCGCACCTCGAATGTAAAAGTAGGTATCTTAAAGGAAACAGTACCTTAGGACTGTAGACGTACCCCTAAGAGTACAGTATATATATTGACGCAGACTGAGAATTGGTTGTGTAACGAACACAACAACGTAACAATCATCAGGGGCGTCAATGAACACACCTTAGACAGGTGTGTTGGGTTTTCGGATTATTAAGCCAAGAAAGAAATCTCCATAAGTCCTACAATGTAATGGGAGATTATTTTGTTTGAATGCATTGCATGTAACAGGTTGCATATTTCTGTGTACTTGTGAGTATGTATGTATATACATATATATATATATATATATATATATATATATATATATATATATATATATGTATGTGTATATATGTATATGCGTGTATTCTTTTGAAATATTTTGTCTGAAGTTTCTGTGTGTTTGTAACTTTACTCGGAGCTATACCTTTGGAAAGGGAGGTGACTGGTCTGCATTTTGAGAAAACGTGTTAGGGGCTTGGCCACCCCCCCCCCCCCCCCCCACAGTCAGCATAGCAGACCACTCCCCTTCCTACTCCCATCTTCTCTGTGTGTGTGTTAGTTTTTATGTGAAAATATGTCTGTCTGTATCATTGAGAGAAAATAGAAGAGAAGGGAGGTTACAGGCAGAAGAATGAGAACCAAGGGTTGCTACAAGATAGTGGTTTGTGGAACAAAAACCATGAAACTCTTAACACACCGACACCGCCCTATCATGGCTCCCAACTTAGAAAAGTGGGAGTTGACTATAACTTTATGACCAACCCCTTTTAAACGAAGACGATGCCCACCGCACCCACTGGACACACGCCCCTATACCCCATCTTAAAGGCAAACAGCACCTACTATACTACCTCTGCTGGAATCAGTGCCCTGTTTCCACTACTTCTTGGCAATATTAATCCTTATTAAAAGGAGACATTCAATGTTTCATTAAGCTTTACTATACACGAAGAAGTATACGAAAGAAAAAGTAAACGCAACGTTACTTTAGGATGTTTTTAGAAAGTTGCTCCGAGACAATTTCTGTCTCATATACTGTTATTTTTAGATTCTCTGTGAGCAACTCCCCCTGCTTGTCCCTGCTTCTGTTGGTCCCGAAGTTAACTCCTGCACGCCTGTCTGCAACGCTGATATAGAATTCTGTGAGTTATTAATAGCATGGGCTACGGATAAAAAAAGCAGATCAGGCTATTTATTTGTCAGATATTACACAGGATAAAACAGAGTCAGTGGAAATATATCATTCCAGACACAAGTATTTTCTGATTTGGGTTTCAGCTTGTATAATAAAATACATGCATAGATGCTGGGAGCAGCCTTTGTTGAGGGATTGAGAGAATCCATCAGGAAAGATTTATTAACATCTCGTCCTGAATACAAGGTGTTGCCATTAGAGACTTTATTAGTAGAAAAAGGGCTTGAATCCTCACAAGGTAATACAAAGACTACACACATTATGGTGTCTTCTGAGCAGGAGGAAACAGAGCCAACAAGAACAAGAAAGTGTTTTAATTGTAACAAAGTTGGACACCTTAGGGTTTCACCAGTTATGGTGAAGTTAAAACCAGTATCTGAATTACCACGGAAACCACGACATCCTCTCAAACCGGCTCAGACTAAGGCAATATCAGAACAAATAAACAAACTATTGAAGCAAGGTGCCCGGGTTCTGTGCATATCTCCATGTAATACACCTCTATTTCCAGTGAAGAAAATAACACTGAAAGGAGCAATCCTCAAAGATGGATTGTTTGCTAACAATCTAAGACTTTGTCTACCAAAGAGTTTGTGTCTAGCAATGGTGCAATGGGCACATGGGGCATCACATTTGTCAAAAACACTCATGAACACTTTGATAAATAAATATTATGAAGCCCCAGGTATCCCATCGCTTACCAATAATTACTGTAATTCTTGTATTATCTGTGATAAATGTAATCCAGGTAAAACAGAGAAATACAAATTGATCATACTCAGATGCCAAAAAGTGGTCGATTTGAATATACACTGGTCATAGTTGACATGTTTTCAGGATGGCCAGAGGCTTATCCAGTCACAAATATGACAGGAAAAACTACTGTAAAACACTTACTATCTGAAGTCATATGCAGATATGGAGTCCCTGAGGTGATAGAAAGTGATCAGGGACCAGCTTTTACTGCCACATTAGCTAAAGAAATTTGGGCAGTTCTAGGAGTAAAACCCCCTACCATCCTCAGAGTAGTGGGAAAGTAGAGAGACTGAACGGAACATTGAAGTCTAGAATGCTAAAAAAATAGCACAAGAAACTGGTATCTCATGGCCAGAAAGTCTCCCTATAGCACTGTTAAGCGTACACCCCTGGAGGGAAGCTTTCTCTGTCCCCTCACAAGATCCTATTTGGGTCTGCTCCTAGATTAGGGTGTTATTATCCTCAGCAATTGAAATTTAAATCTGATGTATTTGTTGATTATGTGATTGCTTTATCTCAAGCACTGACTAAAATACATGCACAAGTGTTTTCTTCTATTCCAGATCCGGAAGTAGACACTGGTACTCATCAATTACTTCCTGGAGATTGGGTCCTGGTCAAGAGATTTGTGAGAAAGAATCCTCTGGAATCCAGATATAATGGTCCCTTTCAAGTTCTTCTAATTACTGCACCGTCAGTTAAACTTGAAGGACGGCCTACTTGGATCCACACATCTCATTGTAAAAAAGTTTCAGCACCAGACCCATAGCAGCCAACATCATGATGATCGTAACACATATGCTTTTCTGTCTGTTCTTAACTAAAGTAGAACCTTCTGCATTCATTAGTGAGAAGAAAGATGGTATTACATTTTGGTACAATTTATCTAAAACACATATTATCACATTCTCTCTTGACCCACGCGAGCATTCTCCTTTGATTATTGTCATGTTGTATGTTGCCAACAGCTAAGCGTGACTCAACAATGTAACTTGTACGAAGACACTCCCAGCACATCTATATACATATGTGTTACAGACCAGACTTGGGGAAAAGATTGTAGTCATTGGGAAGCTGTAGGATGGAACACTGGGACAGCTTGGGGCTACAGACCACAGAGTGCCTTAGATAGAACAGATTTGAGTGGAAGCCCTTTACTTGAACGTATGACTCTAATAAAGCCAGGCAAATGCTCGCCAAATGGCAAGACTGGAGCTAACATGCAACTTACTCTGACTATCAAGAACCCCAGACCCACAGACGCAGGTACATACATAATGGGTGGCTGGGTTAGAGGAGAAGCAAAAGGACGGATTGGTAAATTTATGCTCAGAGATCTAAATGCACCACTCATATCAGAAGGACTAATGCAAGTACAACACACTCAGGCACTGATATCAGTGAACCTACGTACGAAGAAACCCTAGCAGATGAAACTGGGTTCACAGACCTCAACTTATGGCTGGAATGGATGAAATATAACGTAGAGTCACATAATATGACTAATTGTTATGTTTGTGCAAGTGCCAGACCTCACCTTGGCACTGTTCCACTTATGGTAACTATGGAGGAAGAAAAGTGTTTCTTAAGTCTTTATAAAGCTACCCAGGCTAAAAGATCTAAATTGTGAACAATGGGAGAACAGGTATCCCATTATAACTGACAATCTACATCCAGGTGAAGGTATAACAATATACCCAGGTAATTACACATGCTATATTAGGAGTACATCTCAAGGGAGAAACCTAAAGAGGTTTAAGCAAGGGTTCTGCATTATATATTGTATTGGCTTCACAGTTTACAGAGCAGACACAAATATTGGGAGACATATATTAGATATGTGGGGACATGAAGCTCAGATCAAGGCTAGAGGGTATCTGGAATGGAGAGTGAACCCTGGCAAAGGTCATAATGCCATTGCACATAGTGCTTATCCAAACAGATACCTCACCACACACCCTACTGACAACATCTAGACGTAAGAGAGAGCTCTCTTCCCCACAAGGTAGCTTCGACCCCTGTGACGAGATCAGTCTCGTCACTGCGAATTGGAGAAGCTTGGTTGCCCACATTCTGCCGTTTGACTACGGCCCATGTTGACTTTCCCCCTACAAAGACATGGAAGCCATGCTTCATTTGGTCAGAAAGGACTGTGATCTAACCTTTGAACCACTGGACCAATTTGTATCATTTTGACACATGTTTGTATTTGGAGTATGCTGATTCTGAAAATGTATGTTTTATGTGAATGTGATGCATACTTTTAAAGTTATGAAAAATGTGTAGAAATGTGTTACAGATTCTGAGCATCCCCACATTAGGTAAACACTGAGGTAGGAGCTAAGATCGTGAACAAGATAAACCTCACAGGGTGTGGCCAGGACTTGAACAAAGGGCCAGTATGGGGTTTCCCCAGGGGCATAGTCCAGGAGGAAACAGGAAGTGTCCACGGGGACAGTCTGGGTGAGAATGAGCATAGTAGCCACGCCTGGGGTTGGCCCATGGGAGGAGTCTCATGGGTCCCACGTAGGGACCCTGTCTGATTGGCCAGAGGTAATTAGGGGTTGACCAAAGGTAGTCACTGCCCCTACTGTGTATGTGGAAATGGTTTTTATATATGTCTTTGTTTTAATAAAGGAGAGAGTTCACTGCTTGACCCTCGAACACAGAGCTTGTGTCTCGTGCTTGAGGGAATTCATGGTATGCTGTTGCAGACTGACTGCCAGGAGTGTGGACATCTTGGGGGTGCTTTTCCTGTTCAGCTGCTAGCGGCTATTCGTGAGGTTCCAGTTCAAGGCTTGCAGTATATTCCCCTTGGATCCAGTTCTTGGGGGATTGGGTGTCCTGCAGTAGCTGTCCCTATAGCACTGGACGGGCGGATCGGCTAAAACGGCCTGGGCGCCCCCTTCTATGTGTGGGGGGTACCGTTACAACCCCTATGTGTACATGGACTCTATTAGAGTCCAAAGGGGGGTGCCTGATGACTTTAAAGCTAGAAATCTGGTTGCAGCAGGATTTGAATAACTTTTCCCTATCATAACTGTCAATAAAAATGTTGTTTGGATCAATTATATATATTATAACCAACAAAGGTTTGTGGATTACACAAGAGATGCTCTGCAAGGAGTTGCAGAACAATTGAAGGCCACATCACACATGGCCTTCCAAAATAGAATGGCACTAGACATGATCCTTGCTGAAAAAAAGGGGGGGGGGGGTGTAAAATGCTCCCCAACACTGGCAACTGCTGCACCTACATACCTGATAATATGGGTCCAAATGGTAAGATTACTTTAGCCATAAAGAAATTGTTAAATCTTGGCACAAGAATTGAAGGAGAGTTCTGGAACCACAGACTATTGGGATAAATGGTTTGGGTTTATAAACAACTGGCAGAGGGTATTGTTACAGGTTGGAATTGTCTTTCTTTCAATACCGATAATTCTTGCATTTGTTACCTGCTGTATTATCCCCTGAGTCCACACATATTCAAATAAGTCAGTTGCTGGAGTCACACCAACCTTTGTGCACCAAGAAATTTATGATGATGATTGTGAGGAGTCGCATAGAGCGTTCCAGTCCATTGTGTCTAGAAGTGAAAGTTCTACATAAACCCCTTGTCCCACATGTTCCTGAAACAAGGGGTCAGGGATAGCACCTGACTCGCCTATCACAGTGGCAAGTGGGGTCATGGACAAGCCATGGCAACTCTAACGTACAAAGAAGAACGGGCGTCCATTGGTGCAGATGTGTTAGGGCATTCTTACATTCATACATCTCATCCACAGGGACAGTTGTACACATAGTCTCTAGGGGGGACTGTTTCTGTTTAAATGACTTTATACCTTAGTTAATACGTTTTACTAAGAAAAACCCATATCTTTACACAGACATTTTATGTAGTACTCTCTAGAAGAGGAAGATATAATACATCTAACCTGTCATATCTACAAGAATAGAATATAAGTGTAGTATGTAACATAATATAACATTTTAGGGGGGACTGTTGTGGACGAAATTCATGAAAATGTATATTATGTCCATGCTGCATTCCTTTCCTTACAATATATCATAAGATAAGGCACTAATTACTTTTATTCTTTATCCTGAGAGTCCTAAGATGGCTACTGAGCCGTATCCTGAGAGTCCTAAGATGGCTACTGAGCCGTATCCTGAGAGTCCTAAGATGGCTACTGAGCCGTATCCTGAGAGTCCTAAGATGGCTACTGAGCCGTATCCTGAGAGTCCTACAATGTTGATTATTGGAGACTCTAAGATGGAGGATTTGCCACTTCCGAATACAAGATGTCGGCAGCACTACTTCCGGTCTGCTAAGGGTGAGGATGACTACCACACCTTGGACACAAGAAGGAGAACGCCATCTTCCCTTTGTCTTAACCTTCTGACCAATGAGAGAAAGACTCATCCCACTGTGGGATGACACCTAGAGACTCCTTAATGCACTAACCCAATGCCTTGTTGAGATTCCGTAAAAGCGGACATCTCAGAACCAATGAATTACCGAATAAACCGGATAATTTGCTTAGTTGCAACATTTGTCTGATTGTTAAATGTTATATATAGCGGCGGCGAGAGAAAGCTTTATACCAGAACTCTGTGTTGGTGTAAATTCTTGTCTCTGTGTGCACACATGGCCAACAGACGGATGATTTGGACAGGAACAGATATTATAAAATGGGATTATTTTTATCCAAAACAATACTATTTGTATATACTATTTGGACTGCCTTTAACGTCAGTGGTGCCATTTTATCAATCATTTTATCATTTTTATGGATTTCTCAAAATATTGCAGAAGCTCTTTCAGATATCTGTAGTCTGATACAGGTTAAACCCCCTACTGATCTATAAAGATTAGTGTAGGCATGTGAACTAAGGGATGATTGTTTAATGGCTAAAAATCACTGCATTTGTAAAGTGAAAAAGTATTTCAATGTGTTTTTTGGAGATTTTTTACAGTGGTATGCTTGAAATTGTGCTGAATTAATGTTGGCTGCTAAACATCAATAAAGATACTAGTTAAACCCTTTTCAGGCTACCTAAGTGCTGTATTATTACTCTACTCAATATCTTAAGCCATGCATGATTCAATTAAAACATATTGTGTCATAAAAGCAGTACATAACACAAGATTAAAAAATAAATAATAACATAAATAATATTATGCAAATAATACAAAGTATCTCTTTCGATTGACAAATATGTCAGAGTTAATCATTTGGACAAAATATGGCAAGCTCTTACATTAATGTAATTATCCCTTTGAAAATGGGCAACCATGTGTAATATTCTTTTTTGACCACTAGGTGGAAGAAGAACACCCAATATTATTGTTCCAGGTACTGGTAGGTTACCTTCCAATGCTCCTCGTCTGAGATACAGAACACACTGAATGTGGCACTCTACATTTTCATTTATTTTTCCACTTTTTTTAAATTGTTTGCAGACAAGTTCTTCAATAAGTTGTGACTAATGGTAGTTATATGTAGTGAAGTCTTCTGCTTTCCACATCCCTCTTATCCCTGAGGACCAGCAGGTAAGTTCTCTGGTGCTTGCATTGGTCTTAAGACTAGCTATTGAGGACCACTGCTGTACAGCATCTGTGTTCATCCTAATTTTGGTTCTATGGTTAATTTTGGTTAAAATTATTTAAAATGCAATAAGTGACTTATGTCATTGGGTAGTTACATGGGCTTGATAATGAGCTAAAACTAACCTGTGTTGATCCTTGTTAGTTCTACAGTGATATGATAAGGTGATAAAAGTAGTAACACTATTGGCAACATACAAGTAGCAACAGTATATCCATACATTTTTCACACACATAAGTAATAAGTTATTCACTAAGTAATTCATGCAGAATGCAGATAACTCATGCTGCCTTGACTTATAAAGCTGTGCATTAAAGCTGTGTAATACAGCAGGCATAAGCTTAAAGGACGCCATATTTGAAAACGGCTATGGATTGCAGAGAGAGGCATTTGTGGGCACATTTGCATGTCCCAGCTCAGCTTCCCAGAATGCAGTGTAATAACTGTTTTTTTCAGAATTCTGAGCTGGAAGCAGTTTTTTTTTATCTTGCTTAAGACATCCAATATAAACACAGATGTACTATTTATTTACTATATATACTGTATATATATATATATATATATATATATATATATATATATATATATATCTCGTTTTCTAGGTGAAAGTTTCTGCAATCTAATAGCCAGGTGATGCTGGATAATAGGCGGTATAGTTAACCAGGACACAGGGGTAGGAAAAGTCATAAACTGCCAGGAACATCCACAAATAGTCGGGACCAACAGGGTTAACCAGGAATAGAGCAGTGTAGCCAGGAACGTCTTGAATAACCAGGAGCAACAGGTTACACAGTGATAAGTGCAGATTGAACAAGTTACCTTCCTAGCATATGCCAGTTCTCAGAAGTAATGTCTGAATCCCACTGCTCTACCCTACATCTAATACCAACAAATGTTCTTTCTGAATAGATACTTCTATTCACTAGAAGAAAGAAAGAAAAATAATACCCTTCTACATTTTTTACTACTTCCCACAAATTACTTATGTGTGATTGTTTTAAAATGTTAATTTACACAAAACTCACAGATACATATATAAAATCATACAAAACATAAACATACATACTGACTTTCCGTTAATACATATCGATCTTTAAATCATCTGAATACAGAATGAAGAAGAGAGCCATAAGTTAGTTAATTATTTCTCTGTAGTCGCCCCACATTTTCCACGTAATATTTGTTTTCAGTTGTGTATTCAAGTTAAATTCAATGAAATCTTTTTCAATAACTCTATTTCTAGACACTATGGGCCCAATTTAATTGAAAGCCAGCAACTCGATCTTTGTAGGCCGTATGTCTGCGGGTGTGTTGCTGGCTCCCGGAAGTTACTGGCCCAAAGCCGAAACCGTAAACCTTGCACTGGTTCGTAACAGATCAGGGCGGGAACATGATCAATTAAGCAAGCCCGTAACCTCCCATTTCGAATCAGCCAATAGAAAATGAAACAGTCATTATTACGGCAGTAAAAGATGGAGGTTACATGTCAATCAATTAGGTTCGGGGGTCCGATATGCGAACAGACTCGCAAAACAGCAAAAAAAAAAGAATTATGAAAATTAATACCAATACTGTTCTAGTCCATATGGGTGGCCTGATATGCATTAACTCATTGATACCCAAGATCGATTTAACCCTGAAATGGAACATAAAAATAAATCTTATATACTGCCGATTTGCGGGCTTGAGACTGTTGTGCAATTAATTCTAATGTCTGTCATCACTTTCCCTGTTATTTACAATGCAGTATTGTTTTGTTATTTGCATTTACAGTGCTCAAATAGGTGTTTAACCCCCTTGCAGGTCCTCTATAGCACTCGTAGGATTTTCTCCTTTTTTGCCATTTACGGTGTGAAAACATTGGCGGGCTTGGGGAAATTGAGCAATTGAATATCAATTTGCGATTTTAGCCATAGTAACTTGTGCGAAGTGAAAGATCAAAGGCTTCGGGAAGCTGTAAGTTACGATTTTTACCATCAAAATTTTTTCAAGGCCGTAACTCATAACCCGTTTGGAGCACCGCAAAAAGACACAGATTGAATAGCAAATTAGCTTGCAACCTCACTTATGGGCTACAGTAACATGCGAAAGCTCAATTGAATTGGGCTCTATATCTTTTACTTCTCCCCACGTGGGAAGAGGTTTTTTTTTTCAATTTACAGCAATCGGCCATTTCATTGTTGATAAGATGTGAACTAAGATCTAACTTTACAACCCATATCATCTGGAAACATGTGGAACAACACAAATTCAGGTGTAAAATCAATGTCACACTTTAAAATCTTTTTCATATTATCTATACATGAAGACCAAAAACTATGCACAAATGTGTTTATAAACACATTTCCACCATATGTGTTCAAAAAACCTTTTTCAGATTTGCATCTCCAGCAAAGATCTATATCGTTTCCTTTACTAAATTTGGAGATTTGGCTTGGTCCTAAGTGCCATCTTTGGATAACTTCACAATAAGTTTCTTTTAAGTTAACACATTTTAGAGTATCGGTGGTCACCTTAAAAGCTTTATACCATGAAGTATGGCTCCATTGCTTTCCCAATTCTTCCTCCCATTTACTCATTATTATAGTTTTTTTACTTCTTTCATAGCTATTAACATTTTTTGTTGTTGTGTTATTGTGTTTTTTCTTCCTTCCTTTGTAATTTCTATTTTAAATTTCATAATTGGTCATATTAGTTGTTTATGCTCATTATTAGACAAAACTTTAAATAAAGCATTATATTCCAGACATTTTTCTCCTGTTTTCTCTCCTTCAAAGGTTTTTTTTATTTTCCCATTTGAGAACAAGTTTATAACCTCTAAAGGTTCCATCTCTTACAAACACCTCTTACCTTACAAACACTGTTTCTGACCTGCAACTACATCCCTCTGCTAAGGACCTGGACACATCTCTCCACCTCTTACCTTACAAACACTGCTTCTGACCTGGAACTATACCCCTCTGCTAAGGACCTGGACACATCTCTCACCTCTTACCTTACAAACACTGCTTCTGACCTGCAACTATATCTCTCTGCTAAGTACCTGGACACATCTCTCCATCTCGTACCTTACAAACACTGCCTCTGACCTGGAACTATTCCCCTCTGCTAAGGACCAGGACACATCTCTGCACCTCTTACCTTACAAACACTGCCTCTGACCTGGAACTATTCCCCTCTGCTAAAGACCTGGACACATCTCTCCATCTCTTACCTTACAAACACTGCCTCTGACCTGGAACTATACCCCCTCTGCTAAAGACCTGAACATATCTCTCCATTGCTTACCTTACAAACACTGCATCTGACCTGGAACTATACCCCTCTGCTAAGGACCTGGACACATATCTCCATTGCTTACCTTACAAACACTGTCTCTGACCTGGAACTATTCCCCTCTGCTAAGGACCTGGACACATCTCTCCATCTCTTACCTTACAAACACTGCCTCTGACCTGGAACTATTCCCCTCTGCTAAGGACCTGGACACATTTCTCCACCTCTTACCTTACAAACACTGCCTCTGACCTGGAACTATACCCCTCTGCTAAGGACCTGGACACATCTCTCCAACTCTTACCTTACAAACACTGCCTGTGACCTGGAGCTATTCCCCTCTGCTAAGTACCTGGACACATCTCTCCATCTCTTACCTTACAAACACTGCCTGTGACCTGGACCTATACCCCTTTGCTAATGACCTGGACCCATCTCTGCACCTCTTACCTTACAAACACAGCCTCTGACCTGGAACTATACCCCTCTGCTAAGAACCTGGACACATCTCTCCTCCTCTTACCTTACAAACACTGCCTCTGACCTGGAACTATTCCCCTTTGCTAAGGACCTGGACAAATCTCTCCACCTCTTACCTTACAAACACTGCTTCCGACCTGGAACTCTACCCCTCTGCTAAGGACCTGGACACATCTCTCCACCTCTTACCTTACAAACACTGCTTCTGACCTGGAACTATACCCATCTGAGGTGATCATCTCTTCTCCTGCTGCAATGGCTTCAATTCTACACGGTTACATTACTTCATTCTGTATAATTGTGTTTGTGACTTTTCCATTTGCAGGTTATACTATCTGACCAGTAAGGACAGATAGCATATTGCATACTAAAGCCATTCACCTCAAATGACTCTGTTAGACCCCTTCCATCTTGCATTTAATAAAAAAAATCTTTCTAACTTTGCACACCTCACCACCTTAGCCAGCTTTCATTTCCTTTCTATTCCTCACCTTTCTTCCCCAGGTTTTGCCTCTTCCATTCCCTTTAACGAGTTTCTAATCGTGTAGGTCCTTCATTTAAGGTTATTATAGCCGATAGCGGAGAGGGAAACCTTACTAATCCCCATTTAATATTATATTTGTGCCAAGTTTTAAACAGAAAATATATCACTGGGGAAGGTGTTTTTGCGTCCTTTTTTATCTTTATCTTTACTCCTAATTAAGTACTCTAGTTTTCAATATTCTGTAAGATCTTTTTGAATTACTGTTTTTTTTTCCATATCTTTGGTATTACACCAAGCTAACATTTTAGTCAATTTTACAGCTTCAGCTTATTCCAGAATATTTGGAACTGCTAAACCACCTTTCTTAAAGTTTGCTTGTAGCTTGTTCAATTTTATCCTTTGTTTTTTGTTGTTATTCATAAAATAATTTATTAGAGTTTGGAATTTTGACAATATCTTTTGAGGGATCTCCAAAGGAATGCTTCTAAGTAAGTAGGTAATTTTGGATAGTTTTTGACATTTTTATCGCAGATATTCTACCAGACCATGACAAATTTAATTTTAATCAATCTTTCAGTATATCCCCAATTTGTACTTTATCATAATTTTATCTAATTAATTAGTACAAATTGGAGGATATTTCTATGGGATCCAAAAAATTTGTCGAGAACAATTTACCGACAGCAATTTACCGCAAACTATTCATCGCGATAGCAATTCAGTAACATGCAATTCACCATAAGTCGGTTAATCAACGCTACTGTTTATAGCATAAGCAATTCGTCTGATCCGGAAACAATTTACAGAGAACAATTTACCGGCAGCAATTATCCCCCACCCCCCACACACATTACTTTTAGTTAGTGAAAGCATCATGGCAGTGGAGTTTCTTAAATCCAAAAAAGGAAAAGCAAAGCTGTGCTATGATGGCCATTTGTTCTATAAGGATAAGCAAATTGAAAACAAAATATATTGGAAGTGCCAAAATTATACAAAAACAAGATGTGCGGCCAGAGTTACTACAGAGGACAAGAACATAATGAAAGCACTCCGGGAGCACAGTCACTGTGCAGTTGCAGAACAAGTTGAGGCAGCACATGTTCTGGACACCATGCAAGGTTGTGCAAAAACAACAAACGATACTGCACACAGTATAATTGACAATGTGTCCAGAACCTGCAGCCAAGCAGCAGCATCCAAGCCGCCAAGTGTTGTCACAATGAAGCGTACCATCAGGAACATCAGGAGAAAACAATTTGATGGTCCTGTTCTCCCATCACACAGGAGAACAGGAGCACACGGGAGATTATCTTTACTGATGAGTACAAAAGTACTTGCAATGGAGAAGTGTTTCTTAAGTATGACTCTGGACAATAATATGCTAATCTTCTCTACAACTAGGAATCTGCGGCTGCTGGTGCAAAGTGAGAATTGGTACGCTGATGGTACTTTAAAAAAGTTCCATTATTATTATACCAGCTGTACACAATTCATGCATTTAAGGATAACATATCCCTACCATTGGTATATGCCTTGTTGCCAAACATGACAGAGGACACTTATGTCTCACTTCTAGACTTCAGGAACAGATAAACATTTTGGAACCAGCATTGTCCCCACAATCCCTAATAATTGATTTCAAATTGGCCATGATGAATGCACGCAGGCGAGTATTTCCTGACGCTTCTCAACATGGTTGCTTTTTTTATTTTGCACAGTCCCTATACCGTTCAATTCAGAACAAAGGCTTAAAGCAACGGTACGAAGAACAAGTTGCTGCGTGTCATCCAAATATATGGAAGTTCATTACGTGCATCAAAAAAGAGCAGAGCTTGAATGAACTACGCATAGAACAGTACTTTAGTGGAGCTGATCAAGCCCTAAGAAAAAAATATAGAGATTGTGATGAAAGAATAATAAGGCTAGTGACTGCCTACAATGAAAATGCCGACATTGTTGACTATTTAAGAGGCATTGCACATAACATTTCATGCTAATGTGCATACTGAACTTGCCCAACTGTGCCATTACACACATGTTAATGCACAGTGCTATGTTTATGACTGTGGTAGTTTGTATTCAATAAACACTGTTTTGTTTAATGTCATGGAGTCCTCTCTATTCTGTACATATTAATGTCATGTAGTCCTCTCTATTCTATACAAATTAATGTCATGGGGCCTCATTCAATTGCGATTTGGCCAATTGAATTGGGCTCTAAAGAAGCACATAGCATATGTTTTTTTAAATAAGTTTTTAGTTAGTGAAAACCTTGCTTTTGGATAGATGTTTTTGAACTAAAAACTTATTTTTTTTAAAAATGTTATGTGCTTATTTAGACCCCTATTCGATTGGCCAAATTACAATTGAATGAGGGCCCTCGTCTGTACTCCCATCAGGCAATTTGTATTCCCTGATGGTAGTTTGATACATTTATTTGTTAAATTTTACAGTGGATAATTTTTAACTGTGCATTACATATCTGTATTACAGTACTGTACTTCCACGCAAATGGCTTATTCGATGAATTGCTTACGTGATAAGCTGTAACAGCGATTAACTGATTCTTGGTGAATTGCTTATCGGTGAATTGCTGTTGCGGTGAATTGTTCTCAGTACAGTTTTCTAGACCCATTTCTACACCTAGGTGGTTAAACCCGTTTTGTTGCCAATTAAAAGGATAATTCTCTCTGAGACAAGATCTTGTTTCTAAATCTATATTAATTGATAATACATATATTTTTTATGAATTTAATTTGTAATAAAACATTATACTGTATTCATTTATGCATTCAAGTAAGTTTCCAGAGATTTAAGTGAATTAGCAATGGTCACCACAACATTGTCTACAAACATGCAGCCACATTAAATTAGAAACTCGTATCTGCAACGTGAGAGCTGCAACGGCTGCGAGCTTGAAGAGTTGCTTATTTACAATGCTATTAAATCAGAACAGGCTGCGAGTTACAGTCTT
The DNA here is from genome assembly GCA_027410445.1 of Discoglossus pictus. Classification (NCBI taxonomy): domain Eukaryota; kingdom Metazoa; phylum Chordata; class Amphibia; order Anura; family Alytidae; genus Discoglossus; species Discoglossus pictus. The sequence continues at coordinate 389,584,328 of CM050164.1, forward strand.
GAGAGGCAAAACTATAAACCATTTTTCGTTTGTCGGATGTGCGGCCGTGGACTTGATCAATTAGTCTAACTCGTAGTTACGAGTTATGATGGAGACAATGGCAAAAGAGATCATCAGAATTACGTCACTGGAAAATGGAGGTGAGATTTTCTTACGGGGTTCAATTACGAGTTATGATCGGACCCACCTTCCAGAAATAATGTAATATTGATAAAGCCGTAAATATGATATTCTATCACATGCAAGTTACAATATATGTATTAACACATTGATTGCTGGGATTGATATAAGACAAAAATTGAACATGAAATAAAGTATTTTTTTGGGCCGATTTGCGAGCTTGAGAATGTTGTGCTACTAATTCTAAGACCTAACCTCACTTTAACTTTTAATAAAAGTACAGTAGTGTGTGTATATGTGCATTTAACGTGCTGCGGATTGAACTTTAACACCCTTGCGGGTCCTCTCTAGCACCCGTTGGCTTTTTGGCTCCATTTGCGAGTTACGAGTTTAAACGCCAGTGATCTTGATGCAATTTAAAAGCTAAATTGGAAACACAGCGGTTAAGAGCTTGAGAGAACAAAGGATTTGCGGCTGCGAAGTTCCATGTTCCACGTCCTGTATGCTTTTTTCGGCCTTGCTGCGTCTTAACCCACAAGTTGTCTGCGGGTTGCTTTAAGAGGCCAATTTAATAGCTTAAAGTCTTGCGAACTACGTTATGAGCTACAATGTAGCACGTAGGGGGAATTTAATGGGGTTGAGGGTTACTTTATTAATTGTATTTCTTATCAATATTGCTAATGGTTCTATGACCAGCGCAAAAAAACAGAGGAGAGAGGGGGCAACCATTTCTGGTACCATTTTTTATTCTAAAGGTATCTGATTTATAGCCAGAAGCAAGGTTGTAGACATCCAAAAGAGATGAGAGAGGCAGAGTTTATATATATATATATATATATATATATATATATATATATATATATATCTTAGAGTACATATACCACTTCAAATACATATATTTATATTGCCAACAGCACCTACCTCTCCATTGCAGGGAGGTAGGTACCTTATGCCAGTACCTTATGCCTTATGTGTAGGTACATCATTCCAGTCTCCATGTCCCTCCCCCAGCATTCCTTTGTAGTTCTCCCTCACCTCCCATACTTTCTATGAAATCTGGGTGTCACAAGATCGCGCAAGATTATCTTGCGAGATTTCAGAAGAACCGTAATTCACATTATACAGTCAGAGGTATAGGAGGTGAGGTGCTCTTCCACACCTCATCTAGCCACATAATCTGGGTGGGATTTGTCCCCCCCCCATCCCCCCAGTTCCTATGCCCCTGGCCAGAACCTAAGATTAATTAAATCACAATTTACTCTGCCTAATGCCTTTCGGCATCCAGATGTATCTTTTAAATGATTACTTAAAATAGAAGAGAACAATTTGTAGTATAGATTTGGAAAACCATTCTGGGGACTTTTTGAGTTTAAGTGTAGTTATGGCTTCTTCTATTTCTTTTGTTGTTATCACTCTTTCTAATATTTCACATCTTTCTTCCTTAATTTTCGGGAGTTTTAATTTATTTAATTTGTAACTTAGTAGATTTTATAACTTTTGAATTTACTTCCAGATTATATAACCCTCTATAGAATTTGAAAAATATATCATTAATTTCTTTCGGCTTAACACATTCTCTCCCATCATGATCTTTTAATTTAGTTATACTTTTATAAACATTTCTTTTCTTTATCTTATTAGCCAATAATTTCCCTACCTTATTTCCCAGCTGATAGATTTTTTATCTGACTAAGCCAAATTCTATTATCTATTTGTTTTTGTAAAATGTTCTTAATTTTAGTTTGAATTATATTTATTTCTGAACCACGCTGTTTATCTGGGCCTTGCTTATTCATTGTTTCTAACTTTAGTTAATGGTGTTCCTCTTTTCTTCCTCTCATGTATTGCCCAAAAGGTAAGTAATCCTCTTATACACGCCTTATTGGAGTTCCATATGATTGGTTTAGAATCAATAGAGTTATCATTGATATTAAAAAAACTCCACTATTTTATTTTTCAGAGTAGCCCTGTTTTGCATATTTTAAAGTAGGGTGATATCAATATTCCTTTTATAATTATAGTCTATTTGAAGAGTTTTGTTGATATGGATTTTAATCGTGGCATGATTGGACCAATCTATTGGTTCAATTGTTATTTCACTTACATTTTCTACTGTGCATTGATCAACAATGCAGTAATCTATCCTTGTCTATGTATTGTGTCTGTTTAAGAAAAAAGTAGAATCTCTTTCCTAAGGATGTAAAAGTGTCATATAGACCATATTTTATCAGTGTGTTATGGAAAACTTTTGCCATTGTCAACATCGTAGCATCTGGAACTGAGTTTTTACTTAATTTTCTGTCCATATCATAGTTTGCGCATACATTTAAATCCCCACAAATTATTACATAGCCTGTTTTAATCTTCTGTATATTTTTTTATATTTTATTCAAAATTTGTTATGTTTTTTGTTGGGGGCGTATAGGTTCAGAATTGTATAAGATTCATTATTACTCCTCCCCATCCAAATGATATATCTTCTGTCCAAGTCTAATTCCTTATAATCTTCTATTATTTTCATTTTTTTATTAAAGAGAATTGATACACCTCTCACTTTTTTCTTCAAACTGGCATCTATTCTACTGCTGTATATTCTATCTGGTAGAAATAATTCCCTACCTCTAATACAGTGGGTCTCCTGCAGGCATATTATGTCTGCGTCTTCTTTCTGAAAACATTTCATGGCAGTATGCCTTTTAAATTGTGTGTTTAAACCCCTCACATTTTGTGATAAGATTTTTATACCCATCGCCATTGAGAAAAAGATTTGTTATAGCATGACAGATTATTTACCCCCTCTCTCCTCTACTTTAGCCTGTATATCATACTCATAGAATTTGACAGAAAATTTACACAAAATACAAATTAACACTTCCACATCCATACTAAATGATAATTTCAATCTCAAATTTTCTCTTAGGACAGACTTAAGATGATAAAAGCTGTCTAGGTTAAAAAAAAAAATTGACCAGACTTTTCTTGACTAATGGACATATAGCGTGTATATCCATTATTCTTGTAGTTTTACTCCTGGTTTTCTACTTTTTCCCTTCTTTACACTTGTATATCTAGGAAGTATTAAAAGCTTATAACTTTGTAGATCTCCTATAAGAAGGCCCTAGTGAATCTTTCCCACATATTCCCTCACCTCCTCTGCCCCTTCGCACCCCAGAGAATTCTGCTCATCTTCAATTTACCACATTTTTTTAAACAGATGTTTTTAACACACTTCAATTATGCTGTCTCCTATAGAAGTATAATATCATTCTGACCAATAAAAGTACCCTTGTAAAAGGAGATGGGGAAAGTGTGGAGAGGACGAGGGATGAGAGGAATAGGTGAAAGCGGGAGAAAGAAAAAATAAAAAGGGGGGGGGGACCCCAATGTTTCCCCATCCCTTCTTCCTCCTAAATTAAACTAGTTACTTATATCTTTTGACTGTGTAACTACATTAAGTCGAGGGTATCTACTACTCCTCTTGTGAGTAAATTTGTGTAATTTCTTTGGAGCCATTAATAACTACTTAAAAAATGTGCATTTATACTTCTCAAATCAATCACCCTTTTTAACTGTATGCATAACATTTACAAAATACCATGGTGTAAATTTGTTTGTTTATATGGACGATGAGATAATTCTCTCAATAATAATTGTGCTATTCCTTGAAAAAAAAAAAAAAGATTATTTTTCCTCTCTCTTCCTCTTCGCCCCTACTCCTCCCACCCACCATCTTTGTTCATCTGAGATTTACCCCCAGAACCTATCAAAAAATCAAATAATAAGTCTTTCCACACCTTGCTTTGACCTGTGAGGCTTCCTAAAAATACTTAGCAGTAATATTTAATAAAATGTCCCAGGGCCTCATTCTATTAGCGGCCGTAGGAGATGCGGGGCCGCAAGGACCGGCCGCAAGCTATTCTGCTATTCTATTCCCCTCCGGCCGGGGATTCCGGCAGGCTTGCGGCCGGCGCCTTGCTAACCCTTGCGGCCGCTCGCGCCGGAGGAAAGCCTTTGATCTAAAACGGCCGCAAGAGAATCGGCCGCAAGAAAATCCTATTTGCAATTCAATTGCTCCGGGAACCCTCTCTGCAAGGCTAAAACCAAGCCGCAGCTTACTTGCATGAAAAAGGTCCCGCTAGCACCAATTAAGCACAAAATATAGCCCAAATAAAGCCATCATGCACTCTGAGGAGACTATAAAGTGATTTTAGGTGTTAGCAAAAATAGCACAACATTCCCCTATACTTAAATCCGTAAATAAATTATTTTTTAATATATGTCAAATATCCATGTAAAAAGTCCAGAGGGCTTGGGGCACCTCAGACCCGCCCACGCTGCGGCCGGAAAATAAACAGTTAATGTCAACTCGGGTTTGGGCTGATGTGCAAGCTTGAGAGTGGGTTACTTTTAATCCTCATGTCCCCCAATATGATCCCTAGCATTTACAGAGCTTTACAGAGCTGTCTTCAATTTATTTTTGACTTTTAAGATTTCTGAGCTTACGGCCGGTTGTAAGATATACGGCCGGCCGTAAGAGGAGATCCTTGCGGGGCCGTATAATTGAATTGCAAGGTAACGGGACCCCCGCAAGGAATCGCAGCCTTGTGGCCGTTTTACGGCCGATAATAGAATGAGGCCCCCAGTCTCTTACTGTTCAGATTGCTTTAAGCAGAATATAAGGGTGTTGCCCTTATATAGCAGTGCTGCCAGGGTCACCACCACCTGGACTCTTCTTATATGTTGTATCCTCATGCAGGAAACTTCTCACTTTTAGCTTCCCCCTCCACAGCACAGATTCTTGTGTACTTAAAAAAATGCAGCAACTATCTTTAAGTCTGACTTTAGACACTATCAGCCTTATTAAATTGTGATTCAGTAAATTTAAAAGGGCTCTAATTAAGCACACAGCAGATTTTATTTACAGAAGTGTTTAGTTAGTGAAGACCTTGCTTTTGGATAGAAGTTCATTAAGTAAAAACTTTTGTAAAAAACATATGCTGTGTGCTTAAAAAGAGCCCTTTTAAATTTACCAAAAATCGCAGTTTAATAAGGCTGTATCTTTGGTTTACTTCTAGGACCTTCCATACCCGGGAAATCCAGATCGGACTTTTTTTTTCTTTTTCTTTGTACAGGTTTCTTTAAAGAGGCATTTCTCTCTTACTAGTAATTTTCTTCAGGGAAGAATTTTCAGATTGCACTTTATATATCTTATTATAGATATTCCATTCCCCTCAGCAACTAAAGCTTTTTTTATTCCAATTTATTTATTGCACTTTGTTAGTTACTTATTGCTTAGTCCCAAATATAGGAAGCACTAGCTTTATTTAAGCGCAACAACTTGGATATTTCATACATGAGACTTAACAGCCCAATACGCCATTTGTAGAGGCCCCACACTCTTCCCTTACCATAGGACATAGGCATAAATATATTGTACCTTGTCTGAGCCACCCACATAGGGACTGGTCTCATTTGTTGTTTCATAGTTATTTAATATGTGTTTATGTTATGTTGATAACCTTATGTTATGTTGATTCCCCATGTACGTTGTGATATAGGCCGCCCCCAGCTTTTTCCTCCAAACCCAGCTACTGCTACTAAGGCCGTTCCTGGAAGCAATCCTCAAGCAGCTCTCACCTCCTTAGGAGTTAAAGCAGATTCTCCAGCAGCTCTCCAACCACAGCAGTAACAGAGAGCTTCCACCAGGGAGATCACACTACTGCCTTCCTTTCTTTCCAGCTCAGTGCTGTCAGGCGGGGGCTAAGCCTGTAGGAGAGCACTCTCTGATGGCCTCTTCTTCTCACGCTGACTCCATCGGTCAGGATGCCCACGCTAGCACACCTTGCTAGCAGCTTCCTGGGCAGGGCATCACCTGAGCTCAGATGTGGACGAGAGCCATTCAGGCTCCTTATATGTGATTTATAAAAACTTGCAAAACAACTTTAAATAACTTGTTTAAAATATGACCATCTAAGAACAGACTTTATTGCTCAGTAGTTTATATGGTTTTCCACGATATATGTATCATGAACGCCCTGACCACCAGCCCCTTTGGACTAATATGATCCACCCAGATTTTTTAAAAACAGGCCATTACTCTGGCCACACAATGATTTGAGGGAGCTAACAATATATCTTATGTATGTTGTTGTGGGATGGGGAAATTGTACCTTGTCTGAGCCACCCGCATAGGGACTGGTCTCATTTGTTGTTTCATAGTTACGGTATTTAATATGTGTTTATGTTATGTTGATAACCCTATGTTATGTTGATTCCCCACGTATGTCTACCTCATGATGTTTAATGCTCTTTCTATTCTACCTGCATCATAGTTTATATTCAAACTGAAATTTCCACTTCTTGTCAGTGTTGCTCAAGACTTGATAAAGTGAGGTATCAGATTTTACTGTTGGTGACGGGATGAATATGCATATGGCGCACGATATCTAGAAGATATATGTATCAAAATTGTCAGAGAAGATAAGAGCATGCCCGGCTTCTATACGACTAGTGAAGTGGTATATAGTTACCTTTATTAATGACTTCTTGCACATTGAGAGTTGGGGATTTCCTTTGAGAGTTGGGCAATATGGCTCTTGGAGGCAAGGGATATAAATTGAAAAAGTTTATTTTGGGGAGTGGATAAGTTGTAGTGGTGAATGTCCAAAAAGCATGTCTCAATCGAAGGGAGGATTGAAGTGTCAAATGGTTGGAAGCAAGTTGTGTCACTGGGCAAGTCCACCAATAATAAAGTTAACTATATACTGATAAACAAAAGATTATCACACATTGTAATGGACTCATATGCCAATTTCATAAAAATATGACATCCTTGGCTAAATTCTCCAAATAGCATTTTCCTAAACTTAGTTAACCCTCCCCTATTTAACCACTCTTTGATACAAAGATGGGCACATAAGGGGACCTGGATCCTGACATCGGCCTTGGGGATCGAAACGGAAGGTAAGACATGTGTTTCTTCCAACCCCTCCCCTGGGTCTCTTTCCCCCTCCCCTGTGCCTCTTTCCACCCCTCCCCTGTGTTTCTTTCCCTCCCCCTCCGCTGTGTCGGTTCCCCCCTCCCATGAGTCTCTCCCCGTGTCTATTTCCCTCCCCCTTTTCATCCTCCTACCTCCCCTCATCCTCCTGCCTTCCCTGATCCTCTCCCTCCCCTCATCCTCTCCCTCCCACATCCTCTCCCTCATCCTCCTCCTCCCTCCCTCCCCTCCTCCTCCTCCCTCCCTCCCTCCCCTCAACCTCCCTCCTTCCCTCAACCTCCCTGCTCCCTCCCTCCTCCTCCCTCCCTCCTCTCAACCTCCCTCCTCCTTCACCTCATCATCCCTCCTCCCTTTCCCCCTCTCCAATTAACCCCCATCCTTTCCCCTCACTTACCTGCATTGCACTGCTCCTGCTGCTGTCCAGCGTGTCTTCTGTGTCGGGACCCGGTATATGCTAATGATGTGACGCGCATGTGACGACACGTCATTAGCATATACCGCGTCCCGACACAGAAGACGCGCTGGACAGCAGCAGGAGCAGCGCAATGCTGGTAAGTGAGGGTGGGGGTGGGGGTAATTGGAGAGGGGGAGGGAGGGAGGAGGATGAGGGGAGGGAGAGGAGAGGATGAGGGGAGGGAGAGGAGAGGGAGAGTAGAGGAAGAGGATGAGGGGAGAGAGAGGGGAGGGAGAGGATGAGGGGAGGGAGACGATGAGGGGAGAGAGAGAGGGGAGGGAGAGGATGATGGGAGGGAGAGGATGATGGGAGGTAGAGGGGAGGGAGAGGATGAGGGGGAGGATGAGGGGAGGAAGAGGGGAGGGAGAGGCTGAGGGGATGGAGAGGATGAGGGGAGGGAGAGGGGAGGGAGAGGATGAGGGGAGGGAGGAGGGGGTGATGGGAGTCGTGGGACTCCTGATGCTGTCCATCTGTTCTTTGGGACCTGGCATATGGTAATGACGTGACACGCATGTGACGTCACGTCATTAGCATATACTGGGTCCCGACACATAAGACGCGGTGGCCAGCAGCAGGAGCACCGCAATGCAGGTAAGTGAGGGGAGGGGGGTGTAATTGGAGAGGGGGAAAGGGCGGAGGAAGGATGAGGGGAGGGAGGGAGGAGGAGGAGGAGGATGAGGGGAGGGAGAGTAGAGGAGAGGGAGAGGATGAGGGGAGGGAGAGGAGAGGGAGAGGAGGGGATGAGGGAGAGGGGAGGGTGAGGGGAGGGAGAGGATGAGGGGAGGGAGAGGGGAGGGAGAGGATGAGGGGAGGGAGAGTATGAGGGGAGGGAGAGGTTAAGGGGAGGGAGGGGGGTGATGGGAGTCCTGGGACTCCTGCAGGTGTCCATCGGGTCTTTGGGACCTGGCATATGCTAATGACGTGATGCGCATGTGAAGTCACGTCATTAGCATATGCCGGTTCCCGACACAGAAGACGCGATGGACAGCAGTTAAGTGAGGGGGAGAGGGGTGTTGAGGGGAAGGAGGGGGGGGGGGTGCTGCGGGGCTGGGGGGCCTCACGTTGAGCGTCGGAGGAACCAGGAACCAGGTAGTGCCGCGGGACTCGTGGTTACAGGGCGCAAACAGCTGACATTGCAGTTGCGGCCCCTACTGCCTGTCCTGCGGGACGTAGGGATGAGCGCCTATGGCGCTCATCTCCACCAGCGCAGTGAGCGCCTTTGGCGCTCACTGACAGTCATACAGGGTTGTAGGGATGAGCTCCTATGGTGCTCATCTCCACCAGCGCAAGGAGCACCTTTGGCGCTCCTTGCCTGCAACTGCGGCCCTCGCAGTATGGTAACTATAAATGCAAAAGTGTATTATAGTCATTTTTTGTTAGTATTTTATTTTGCTTCTCATGCTTCTATTTTGCTTCTTGTTTGACAAGACTGGATGTTCAATTAAACTGTTGCAATTAATATAGTTTTGGACACTATCAAACTGCAACATAAGATTTGATTGTATCACAGACAACATAAAGGCACAGAGACTCAATTTCCAAACTGCAACATTAAACTATATTGTATACCAATCAATATATCAATCACAGTAAGAGGATCCTCACTGCTGGGGGTTTCAGACCACCTGTGACAAACTGGGGACAGTGGTGGGTTTGCCTATAAATGTTTTGTTGAAAATAAAATGAACAGTACCCTCTTGGGACAGAATACAAGTGTCTACCCTCATGGGACAGAATACAAGTGTCTAAACTATATCTCTGGGACTCCAAGGGATTAAAAGAGTCTTTATTATAAGGCCCTACCGTGAAGATTGTAGACCTGAGAGCTGATTCCTTCCTGCTCAACTTGATGACTGCTATTTCACCTTTGTCCCTGTGATCCATTGTGTTCCAGCTCCAGTCCAGCATCCTCTAGGAGGCTGAGTGCTACATACCCCCTCACAGATCAAGAACCACATCTTAAATGGCAATTGGGGGTCCATCTGACTGTTTTCTGTTGACAAGGGAGGAAGCCACCTGATTTAGTAGCCATATTTATCTGCTCCTGTGGCTGACTGGCTATTCCTGAAAGATGTGTACAGATACCCCTACTTGATCACGGTGATAGGATCCTCGCTGCTGGGGGTTGGAGGCCACCTTGAGACCAGGGGGTTGTGCCATGAGAGAGGACTATGTGTTTTAATTCCTTAAATGTTGCATTCTAGCATCCTCAACTTCAGCATTCTTAAAGTTTTCCCTATATACATACTGACACACTGAGATTTCAGCATATGCACCACAAATTTAGTAACCTGTATAATAAAAATTTTAATATGAACTGTTTGTGTTCTCTAACAATTTAAAAACCTATTGGTCAGTTTAATCTTTCATTTACAAAAGACACATTTTGTTACATTAGAAATACGCCATAAGGTAATGTTTTTCCTTGCGGGTTTGCCTATTGTTTTTCACATTAGGAGCAATCATACTCTGTATCGAACTAGCCTTTGATTATAACATTTTGGTTTATCTCTTTTCATTCCTTTCAGCAAAGGTTCCCCTTCTAATATATAGCAACGATATTCAAAGATGTCTTTAATCTCTTTATTGTATTTTCTAATGGACAGCAAAATCTTTTCACTTTAAGGGCCTCCTATAGTAAAATGATAAAACCACTCTAAAAAAGAAGAAGAGGTGAATCAATTGGTATGGATAATAAAAAGTTATGACCGGGGGGACCACTGGACTTTCGGAACTGTTGAGATGCTATGAGCCCCCAGACCTGGATATTGGGACTATTACAGCCATGATCTTGTTTGATAATATTTAATATTACTATGAATATTTCATTCATGTGTATTAATTGGTGTAATAGTTGAAATAGGCATGTTTGGTGTTAAACTGTTGGGTTTTCCCTGGGGGTTTTAATAAAACAAAGTTATGTGGGTCTCTCAGGGGAAGGGGCCCACAAGCTAAGGGGTACTCAGTAGGAATGGAGGGGAATTGAGACGATCCAATGGATCAGGAGGGAGGACACCAAGGAAACAATGGGTTATCAGTTAAGCAAGGGTTGATAAGATAAGACTAGTTGTTATTGTCCTAAATATAAATTTAGCCGGTAACGATCACTCCAATTAGCATCCTATTGGCTCCTAGGGCCCTGTCTCATCCATAAAGTTTGATTTGGCTGCTCCCCACATATCTATTGCATCTAAGGCAGGATTTATTGCTGTTGCTTGAGTGCCCTAATGTGGGGGAGCTAAAGTTTAGAATGCTGTTGTAACTTGACAAGAAAAAGCTCCCACTGCCAATTTACGGCTATACCACAGTTTACACCATCCGATTAGCATAGGGCTCTAACTTAGCAGGTGTGCAAGGCAAGAATATAAATACATTTCAGAGAATAGCTTATATTAACATGCCTCTGATTGTATCATACCTGAATCCATCTTAGACTGTCTGTAACTTGAGTAGGTGGATTATCCTAATGAGGCTTTATTTTATCATTGACTACTATTGTCAAGGGGTTAGTTGAAGAGAACCTTTTATAACAGAAGTGAATCGTATCACTTCCATAATTCCTCCCCCTTTTCCTTGATTTCTAATCAATTACAAAGACACTGAGCATCCTTCAATTAGAAAGCCGCATCTCGCGGTACATAGGTTGTATATCTGTGGGCCTGCTGCGGGCTCGCACTCTGCTACAATTCCGGTGCTATTCAATTGAACAAGGGTGCAAGTTACGGGCCAGAGTTTCAAGACCGTAAACCCCTCCCACGCACTGCATGCTGTTAATGGGCTGGAATAAAAGCAGTCCGCAGTTACGATCATGGGTGTAGGACCTGGGAGGGGTTAGGGGGACAAGTCCGCCGCAGATTTTTCATTATGCATATGTATATAATCTGTTAAGTGTTCTGTGCATCAAGTGAGCTGTATCCCCCCAGAATTATTTTGGTTCCTAAACCCCTGGACACGATCCACGATCACAGTATAACGGAGTACGACGCAGGCCTCTCAGCCAATAGAAAGTGGTCTATCCGAAGATGATTGAAAGAGAGAGATTATAAAGTTGCGTTCCACCCACCCATTTGTTGACTGTGTTGTAGATCTTAACACACAGGTCCCGGAGGTGGTGGTTTCAGCAGAGTGAGAGAGAGTAGGAGAGTTTTCAGAGCAGTATCTTGAGGTTTTGTTATTTTATATTTATCTATTTACAATTTTACACTTAATCTTTGATTACATATATTTACAGATTACACATAAAACAAATACACATAAATTAAATGACACACATAGATACACACCCCCATCCCATCCAAAGGCTCGTACGTGACGGGGCTGCAATGAGCGCCAAAGGCGTTCATCGCGAGGCCCATAACGTAGAGGGGGGAGAGGCTCCAAACAGCTTAAGAGCTACAGGCTTCAAATAAATTATGGGTTTAACTACGGGTTTAACTGCCGCCATTTTTTTCAAGCCTCTAACTCGGAAACCATTGAGAGACTGCCAAAAGATGCAAATTAATTAGAAAATTAACTTACAACCTCACACACAGCACAGGGGGGAGGCAGGGAGCCTGTAAGTGAGGTTGCAAGCTAATTTGCTATTTAATTGGCATTTTTGGGAGGTCTCAGAACAGCTAAGCAAGGAAAAAAATGGCTGCCGTAAAGCCGTAATTTTTTTTCAAGCCCGTAAATCGGAAACACATTTCGGGCTTGGGGAAAAGGATCAATTTCCCAAGCCCGCAAATGGTTTCACACCAGTACATGCAAACAGGAGCACAGAGGAGGGAGAGGGGGGAGAAAGACACAGGGGAGGGAGAGGGGGGAAAGGGTGGAAAGTGATACAGGGGAGGGAGTGGGAGGGAAGAGACACAGAGGTGATAGAGGGGGAGGAAGAACAGGGGAGGGAGATAAGAGGGAAAAAAACAGGGGAATGAGAGGGGGCAAATAGATATGGGAGGGAGAGAGAGGGAAATAGAAACATGTAATGGGAGAGTGGGGAAAGAGACACTGGGGTGTAGAGAGAGAGCAGAGACTCACAATGATCGCCGAAGCCGTTTATTGCTGGCATGCGATGAGTACCAAAGGTAAAGTAGAGGGGGGGGAGAGGATCGCCAAAAGGTGCGGGTTGGCTGCAGCTTGCGATGAGCACCAAAGGCGCTTATCACTAGGCCCATAATGTAGAAGGTGCTCACTGAGAGGCCCGCGATGAGCACCTTTGGCCCACAAGTTAGAGGAAGGAGAGCCTTGCATTGTGTGACAAACAGCATTGCCAGACTTCAAATTTTATTACCGTAATTTTTGACGGGCAAGTCGCTAGTGACATAATATCTATTAAAAAACTTGTGTTATCAGAGGACTGTCTCTCCTTTACAAAACCTGATTGATCATGATGAATCAATTTGGGAATAATGGAATTTAGTCTGTTTGCCAGAATTTTCAATTGTAGAGTACAATGTTATATCCATATTAATCAGAGATATAGGACGGTAACTTCTATAATCTTCTGGATCTTTATCTTGTTTTAACAAATTCAATATTTTGGCTTCTGAGTTCTGGTAGTAATTTTCCTGTCAATTTAATCTCATTGAACATATTACCTAAATGTTCACTTAAAATAGATGAAAGATTTTGATAATATATTTGGTCAAAACCATCAACCCCAGGGGCCTTGTTTTTTTTACCCTTTTTTATTGTTTCCTCAATTTCCTCTTTAGTTATATCCTCATTTAAAAGTCTTAAATCTTCATCTGATGTCTTGGGAAGATTTTTTTCAAAAAGGCACTTATATCGGATGTATCTGGTATCTCAAATTTAGGGTCTTGTTCTAGGTTATAAAAAGCCTTATACAAATGCAAAAATCTCTAGCTGATTTTATCTGGATGTTAAAAATATTGAATTTAAAGGTCCAGACAATGTATTATACATACATTGTCTGGACCTTTAAATTAATATTTTATTTTGTGTTTGTTGTTTTTTAAGTTTATTAGCCAAAAATGTACCTGTTTTGTTCCCAAAAATAAATTGATTTTGTTGATATTTCCACATCAACCTATCTGCTTGACTTTGCAAAAACATTTTTATTTGGAAATGTAATTTAATAATTACACCCAAGGTATTTTTGTTGGGTACTAATTTGTTTTAATATTGCAATTTCTCTAAGTCAATATAGAGTTGTCTTAATGGTTTTCCTCTTTTTTTAATTTCTGCCACTCGAGAAATCATGAAACCCAGAATATATGCCTTATGGGCACACCATAATACTGATGGAGATGAGACAAAATCTTTATAAACTGTGAAAAAAATGTGTATGTTTTCTCTCAGAAAGTTTATATGTTCTTGATTTTTAAACAGCATTGGTTCTGCTGTCCAGTTTTTCTTTTTATGCACTTTGATTGTATCATTTAAAATTACGTTGACCATGGAATGATCAGACCTTGGAGTTAAATGTATTGCTGACTCTGACTATGTTTATAGTTTATGAATCCACTAATATATAATATATTCTATAATAAGAACAGTGGCGATTAGAGAAAAAAGTGAGATCTCTTTCATATGGGTGTAATAATCTCCATATATCAAAAATATCCAATTTATTAATTTCTCCCACAAACCCTGATGATTATTATTATCAGTGGCGGCTGGTGACTTTTCAAGTTGGAGGGGCGACAGGGCGAAACATAGCCACTCCCCCTTTTAAAACCACACCCATTTTTATAACTCCTCCCCCTGACGTCATAATGACCTTTATAAGCCCCGCCCAATGACCTTATGCTTGTAAAGCCCATTGAAATACATGATCTGCAATGCAGAAATGTCAAGAAGTAAAGTAACAATGTGTTAAATTCATTGGTATACAATATAGATTGAAAAAACTCATGTGACAAGACTACAGCAATATCATAATTGCACCTATACGTATTAACAGAAAAATTAAAGGAGTGACACCTACCATTAGTCGGGTCTTCTTCTCAGGGTATTCACGTTCATTAAGTTTACCAATGAGTAGAAACAAATCTGCAGCCACATAGGGTTTGCACCTGGGGTTGAAAGAAAACAAGCAAATCAATCATACCATTCAAGAACAAAACCATACTTAAAAAACATTAAACAACCAAGTGGAACCATATAGGCCCCAAACATACCTTAGAAGACCAAGTGTGACTATATAAGCCCCAAACATACCTTAGAAGACCAAGTGTGACTATATAAGCCCCAAACATACCTTAGAAGACCAAGTGTGACCATAGGCCCCAAACATACCTTAGAAGACCAAGTGGAACTATATAGGCCCCAAACATACCTTAGAAGACCAAGTGTGACCATATAGGCCTCAAACATACCTTAGAAGACCAAGTGTGACCATAGGCCCCAAACATACCTTAGAAGACCAAGTGTGACCATATAGGCCTCAAACATACCTTAGAAGACCAAGTGTGACCATAGGCCCCAACCGCACCTTAAAAACCTTAAATAACAAATTGGGACCATATAGGCCCCAACCGCACCTTAAAAACCTTAAATAACCAATTTTGACCATATAGGCCCCAACCGCACCTTAAAAACTTTAAATAACAAATTGGGACCATATAGGCCCCAACCGCACCTTAAAAACCTTAAAAAACAAATTGGGACCATATAGGCCCCAACCGCACCTTAAAAACTTTAAATAACAAATTGGGACCATATAGGCCCCAACCGCACCTTAAAAACCTTAAATAACATATAGGCCCAAAAAAAATAAAAAAAATAATAATATATAAATATATATATATATATATATATATATATATATATATATATATATATATATATAAAAATTGATATCAATATATCACAATAAATAAATATATATATATATATATATACATATCAAACTGATATATATATATATATATATTTATTTATTTATTGTGATATATTGATATAAATTTTTATATATATATATATATATATATATATATATATATATATATATATCCAAATATATATATATATACGCATAAAAAATACACATAAATATACATAAACATATACATACAACAATATATATTAATTGATATTTATTATTTGATTAATTGATGTTCTTTATTACTTGTTATATTATATTGTTCATGCATTTCTATTACACTTTATTTGTTATACATATTACAGTGCTATTTTTTGGCTATACATGTTACAGGATATTATCCTGTAACATGTATATCACATAAAATAGCCCTGTAATATGTATAATACATACAGGGTCAAACAAGTTCACACTAACCTTTTTTACCCTTACAGGCTTCCATACCTGCTTGCTGATTTGCTAATTTTTTGAAGACTCTCATTGGTTGAAATCGATGTCAATCAAAAATTTCAGCCAATCAGAGTCCTTCAAAAATTAGTATATATAGCAGACCGTGGGAAAAAAACAATTAATCGCGGGAGGGGCTCCTTGTAGGAGGAGCTCTTTTAGTGTGTTGTTTTTTTTTTTTTAGAGCGT
Source organism: Discoglossus pictus (assembly GCA_027410445.1). Classification (NCBI taxonomy): domain Eukaryota; kingdom Metazoa; phylum Chordata; class Amphibia; order Anura; family Alytidae; genus Discoglossus; species Discoglossus pictus. The sequence continues at coordinate 389,600,363 of CM050164.1, forward strand.
CGGTTTTTTTTTGTGGAGGCCTCTTTCAATGGGCCAGAATGGATGGATGGACAATGGCTTCAATCAAGATTGGATTATTTTTGACCATTGGCTTCAATCAACATGGATTATTTTATTTTGACCATTGGCTTCAATCAACATGGATTATTTTATTTTGACCATTGGCTTCAATCAACATGGATTATTTTATTTGACCATTGGCTTCAATCAACATGGATTATTTTATTTGACCATTGGCTTCAATCAACATGGATTATTTATTTTTCATGACTATATCCAGAGAGGACAGAAGGCCAACGCTGGAGGGGTCAATTTTACAGGTAAGTATGTGCTGTTGTTTATTTTATTTTTTATTAATGTTTGTTTAAAGCTGTTTATTTTTGTATACAATGTGTTGTGTTACTAACTGTACTAACAATGTATTTGCTTACTGTTTAATTGTAATAATGTTTTTACTGTATTTTTTTTCCCCTTCCCTTATTTTTATTTTATCTTTAGAAGTGACAGGCACATATACATGCCTGTTACTTCTAAAAATGGAATAAAAATAGGGAGGGGGGGGGGGTAGGTAGTTGGTTCATCCAGGGTGGGGTCGGTCACGGTCAGGCGCCCATCGGTCGCCCATAGGCCACGATCAGGGGTGGCACAGGCCTCATGGGGGTGAACATCCACCCCCATGTGGCCTGGTCAACCCCGCTCACTGCCCGAATACCCGGGGTAGCATAGGCCGCATCGGGGTGGTGCCGGCCCGGTGGTGATCGGGCCTCGGGGGTGGCATAGGGCGGCAACATGGAGGTCATCAGGGGTGGCACAGGCCTCATCAAGGGGGTGATCCGATCACCCCCATGTGGGCCTGTGCCACCCCGATCACCACCCGACTACCCCGATCCCGTGATCGGGGTAATCCGGCGGTGGCATGATGGCATAGCTAGGCTAGCATAGGGCAGGCCTGATCGGGGGTGGCACAGGCCACATGGGGGTGATGGCTGGGGTCGTCGGTGGTAGTTGGTGGGTGGCTGGGTAGGTGGCACTGGCAGGCCAGGCAGGCATAGTGGGGGACTGGGGGTAACTGGTCACCCCTAACTTTTATTAGGGGCTACTAGGGGTTTTGGTTTGGCCAGGGGCAGGGCAGGTGCCAGGCAGAGGCAGGTGTAGACTTACTGTGTTAGGCAGGCAGAGCAGATGAGTAGATTCAGCCAGGGAGGTCTCTCAGTCTCAGCGTGAGCAGGGTCAGGAAACAGAAAGGGGGAAGGGACAGGCAACTGGTGGTTTTATTGACTGTATCAGTCAATCAAAATCAAACTCGAGGCCCTATTTGCTGGCGGGCGCTCAGGGCTAACGGTCTGGGTGGGTTTAGATTGATCACTTAGTAACTGGACAGCCTTCCATCATTGATTGGTCAATGATGGAAGACTGTCAGTATTTAATTGATACATTTATGACCGCCCATGCATATCGTCACTGTGATGGTGGGCGGAATGCATTAACGGTCAGGGGGCCAGGCCAGGACTCATTGAAGAGAGAGAAGACTCAGGTTAGTGTACACAGTGTATAACTATTGTAATTTGATCACACAGGGTGCAGGCAGGGGGCTATATAGATACACAGCTTTAGTTAATGTAGCGCAAGGGTTATTTTAAAGTGACAGTGTCCCTTTACTAACTTTACTTCATTTTTAATACTATTTAGACTTGAAATGATGATGTACACCTTATATTTATTTGTTTTTGGGTTATACTAATACATTGTTGTGTTTTTTTTATTGCAGGGTGAAGAAAATATTTGGGGGGGCGTTTGCCCTGACGCCCCAATGGACGGGCCGCCCCTGATTATTATTATCCTTTATTTGTAACGTGCCAACATATTCCGTAGCATTATACAGGGGTTAAGTACAAGTCAATAACAATTTCAAATAGTGCAAAGGAATGAGGGTCCTGTTATTGAGCTTTCAATCAGACATACACAGTGCTTTCCCTAAAGAACCTAGCGAGATTGAGAACTCGCAAACTTACATTCTAAAGAGTGTGGGTGGTGTACAGGAGAGTGATAGATTAATAGAGCATGTAAAGGCTAAAGATGATAGGCTCTTTGAATAGAACCATTTGAAAGAGATTTTGAAAGATTTGAGGCATGAGAATAATCTAGTAGAGCGAGGCAAGAATTGCAGCCCGAGAAAAGTCCTGTAGGCGGGAGTGGGATGAGGTGATGAGAGAGGAGAGAGGAGGAGAGAAGAAAGTCCTTAGAAGAGCGAAGAGGGCAGATGGGAGCGTATTTTTAGATGAGAGTAGAGATGTAGGAGGGTGCATTATTGTGGAGGGTCCTAATTTAGAATTTTATTCTGGAGGCTCTGGGAAGCCAGTGGAGTGCCTGCAGAGTGGTGCTATGAACACTGTGCATTGATTTTGGTAAATGAGTCTAGCGGATGCGTTTAGTATGGATTGGAGTGGAGAGAGATGGGTGATAGGAAGGCCAGCAAGAAGAGAGTTGCAGTAGTCAAGTCGAGATATGGTGAAAGAGTGATTAAATAAATTATAATTATTGTTGTGTCTTGTGTAAGGTAGTGACATATTTTTGAGATACGTTTTAGGTGAAAGTTACAAGATTTTATGAGTGATTGAATGTGAGGATGATAAGTTAGATACCCAAATTTCTGATTTTGCTTTGCAACTATGGTTGTTAAAGTCTCCACAAATAATTGTAAAACCCTTCTTAACTTTCTGTACTACTTTTAAAATGTTCCCAAGAAACCTTACCTGGTTTTTATTTGGTAGATATATATTTGCAAGCGTAATACATCTGCCATGTATAGTTCCTAACCAAATTATATATCTATAAAGTAGAGGGGGGGAAAGAGGCTCTGAATAGCTTTCGAGTTAAGAGCTTGACAAAAAATTGGCCACAAAGGGTGTAGGGGGAGAGTTAGGGAGTCCGTAAGGGAGGTTGCAAGCTAATTTGCTATTCAATTAACATCTTTTGGTGGCCACTGAGCGGCTTCCGAGTTACGGGCTTGAAAAAAATGGCGGACCGTTGAACCCGTAGCTTTTTTCAAGCCTGCAAGTCTAAAATCGCAAAAAAGGCATGGAGAAGTACCATTCACCAGGCTGTCTCCTCTTTCGAGACCACACGCAGAACTGGTCTTGAGGACAAGAGAAAACGTAGAAAAAATGGCGTCACTACAGCACCCAACCAAGAACAAACCTTCCCGTGAACCACTGTGGTCAAGTCTGCCTGTCCCGCATTGGCCTCCTTTGCCACCGAAGAGCCCATAGATGTGGACACCCCTCTTAAATATTTGTTTGCAAAGTCAAGCCTATATATATAATTTTTTTATTATATGGGGGGGGGGGGGGGGCAGGGGCATTGAAACATTAAACATAGAAATAAAAAAAAGTTTGAGGGGCACTGCAGCAATGGGGCCCTCCCAGAGCAGGGCCCCAGTTCATTGTACCGGGTGCACTGGCAGTAGATCTGCCCCTGCTTCTTGCGAGTAGAATTTAATTATCAGATTAGATTTTTTGGGGCTCCTACACCCATGGTCACATGATCTGGTCAAATTATAAATTATGTTTTGAAATCTGGTGTGCTAACTAAAACTGAATCTTACCCATCCTTAAGAACACAAATTTAGGTAAAATTTACCTAAAAGTGATTCCCAGTTGAGGTTAAATTTTAATGTTACAGTTTTGGATTGGGGAGATGACAGTTTGTATATGAATTAATCTTGCTTTCAAAATTAAGTAAACTAATTTAATTTAATTTAAAGGGTCAGTGTAACTGTCTAAGTTTCATAATTTTTAAGTAGTAAATATCCATTTAAATAGCTTTTTAGTTTAATTTGATTAAAAAGGTGTGAACATCTATATATAAAGAAGACGTTTGAACATCCATATGAAAATATTCACATTTTCTCAGATCTGTCAAAAGGTACAATCAACAAAAGAAAGGAATTCAACTCTATAACTCAAGGCTTAAGAAGAGCAATCTCATATACAAATGGACCTCTCTGTTGGCTTGCTGGTACTACAGGGTTCATCTTGGCATAGGATTAAGTCCCCTGCAGAGGGTGAAAACTTTTTGAGTACGCTTATGCCTAATCCTCCTGACCGTAAAGAAATTCAGACTAAACTGCAAGCCCCATTGCCAGAGTGGCAAAGGAAGAAATGACTTTGATGGATTTAAATGAATAACCAGATATTAGCTTGATTGTTTTGTTTTCCTCCCCTTCTGCTTCCCCTTTCTTTTCTCCTTTTGCCCCTCCCCGCCTCGCTCTCCTTTTTTTTTTTCTCCTGAAGTGATGTTGGTACAAAGAATTTAAAATGTGAATGGTTTAGAGCAACCCCCGATAGCAAAGGAGACTAGGAAAGAAATAAGAACTAAATGGACAAGGGAATCTTGTATAGATGGAAGTAAGCTAATTGTATCAGAGATGAGTGAGGAGGGGGGGGGGGGCGAGGGAGGGGAGGGGATAGGGGAAGAGGGAATTAAATCATTAAAGAGTACTTAAATTAAACAAAGTAAGCTATAGAGGTATAAGGAATTAGAGTTAATGTCAAGGCCAGTAAGGATATCTGTTAGTATACAGTAGTAAACAGAAAAGAGAGATAGAGACAGAGTTTGGAAATGTTATAATGGAAAATTATGCTATAAGGTATCGTCATCTCCAGAATAATCCGCTAACCATTTCTGAATAACGGCGGAATCCCTGCTGAACAGAATATTTGACTTTATATTAGTAAATGCTCAAATAATTGATAAAATTTCGCACACGGAAATAGGTAAAATAGTTATTTCTGATCACGCTTATACCACTTTAGTAGTAGAAATTAATAAAGTAAAGCTAGACAGACCACAGTGGAGATTAGATGATACTATAATAAAAACAGAAGAAAACAAAGAATACTTAAGTAAAGAAATATCAATTTTTTTTTTACATTAACATGCACACGGTTTCTTCCCAATGCACGATTTGGAATGCACAAAAAGCTTTCACAAGAGGTTTGATTATTAAACTTAAATCCCAATTAATAAGTCAGAGAGGAGCTCCTTTAAAAAAATTATATATAGAATTAATAAATTGGAATCTAAATTTATTTTAGCCCCGCACTGTCAAACAATGGCAGAGATTAAAAAAATACGAAATAGTATAAATAAAATTAATCAGTTAAGATCAGATAGAGAATTATGGCGCTACCAACAGATCTATCAACACCAAAACAACAAAAATAGTAAACTACTAGCCACCCAAGCAAAAAAGAAAAAAGAAAAGAAAAGAATAACAGTTATAAAAGAAAAAGGAAGATATATTTCCTCCCCGCAGGAAATTGGCCAAGCTTTCTGTAATTACTACCAGGAGCTATATAATTTAGAAAAAAATGATTCCTTTCGTAAACCACGAGTAGAAGAAATACAAGCATTTTTGGAGGGGATTCAATTACCCAAATTAACACTAGATGAACAACTAGAATTGAATAATCCTATTGCAAATCAGGAAGTTCTTCAAGCGATTAAACTATTGAAACCCTACACTACGCCAGGTCCAGATGGATACACCAATGTCTTTTATAAAACATTCTGTCAAATTTTAAGCCCTCAGCTCACAGAAGCGTTTAATGAAATTAAAACTACTGGGATTATGCCAATGGAAATGACAAAGGTAGCATTGATAATGATTCCAAAGACTAATTTGGACCCCCAGCTTTGTGCCAATTATAGACCCATTTCTCTTTTAAATGCAGATACCAAACTCTAGGCGAAGATTTTGGCCCTCAGAATTCAAAAACACATAGAAAAGCTAATCGCAATAGAACAAATGGGATTTGTGACTGGTAGGCAGGAAACAGAGAATATCAGAAAAACTTATGAATCTGGGCGAAATTGCAAGAGTAAAAGGAACTCCCTCCCTATTCTTGTCATTAGACGCTGAGAAAGCGTTCGACAGAGTAGGGTGGGAGTATATGAGATTAGCGCTGTCCAAATTTGGCTTTGGGGAATTTGGGGCCAAGGCGATAGGGGCCCTGTACAGATCCCCCTCAGCTGAAGTAACAGGTTTGGGTTACAGAACAAGTTCCTTCGAAATCACAAACGGTACCAGACAGGGTTGTCCTCTCTCCCCCACCCTATTTGCGCTAATGATAGAACCATTGGCGGAAGCTATTAGAGCTTCCCCACAAATACATGGGATTAGGATGGGGGAGAGGGAACACAAAATCAGCTTATATGCAGATGATTGTTGTGCTATTACTTACTCGTCCGGAAGAATCTCTCTACCATATGCCTCTAATAGCTTTACTAAATGGCAAAGTGTCTTACTATAAGCTGAATTACAAAAAGTCAGAAACACTTTTTTACAATGTTCCAAAGGGTTTGCTTTCTCGATTGGAGCATAGTTACCCCTTTGATTGGAACTCAAAAGCATTTAAACATCTAGGAATCATATTTTTGGGAAATATGCAGAAAATGGTGGATAGAAACTATAAAGACTTATATTTTAAGTTCCAAAAGATTATAGGTAACTGGCGAAAAGACAGATTTTCTTTCTCTGGGAAATTGGCGGTAGTTAAAATGATGTTACTCCCCAGAGTCAATTACATCTTAATGTGCATTCCCCTCAAGATTCCTAGAGGTTGGATTAAGAAACTGCAACGCGTAATTGACGTATTTATACATCAGTCTAGACACATAAGGTTAAAAAAAACTACTATGGGAAGGAGCTTTTTGAAAGGAGGTATTTCATATCCCCTATTGCAACCATATCAAGAAGCAAACTGTATAGCTCATGCTCTGAAATGGCTTGAAACAGCACACAAATTACCATGGATACAAATAGAAAAAGCTTTAATCCCAAATCACCATTTATCAGCTTTGGTTTACGATGTAAAACCGTTGTATAAGGAACTTGCAGTAGGATCATCGGTTATGAAAGAAATTTTAAAAAACTGGAGACAGATTAATAGCAAATACAAACTTATCCCTAGGGGCAGTCTGATCACTCCGGTGATATCGTTTGTACATCCAAATATGTCAAGAACTATTAAAGATTGGAATAGTAAGGGACTAATATCTATAGGGGATACTATTATTAATGGGTCAATAGCACCTTTTGAACAAATTAAAAAAAAGTTTAACATTTTAGGAGAAGGATGGTTAGCATATGAAGCTTATAGAGCCTCTTGTGAAATAATTAAGACACAATCACAATATAGGAAAGACTTAAACCCTATGGAAAAGATTCTCCGTAAATCGGAGAAAAAACATCTGATATCCAAATGTTTTAATATTATAAGATCGCTTGGCAAAAATTTTAAAACCAAAGGGATGAGACAATGGGAGCTGAGCTTAAATTTAGAAATAAATGAAACAGACTGGGAAACATCTCTGAAAATCACAAATAGATTTATTAAACAAACAGCATACAGGGAAATGTTTTTTAAAGTTATTAACAATTGGTATATTACCCCTATTAAAACCGCACAAATCTCACACTCCCCTTTGGACAGAATGTGCTGGAGGGAATGCGGTAGCGCAGCTCATCTACCGCATATATTATGGCATTGCCCTTAATTAAAACCCTTTTGGGGTAGTTGTTATGAACTTTTGGGCAAGCTGGTTGAGTTCCAATTCCCTTTTAGGGCAGAATGTAGCTTGCTACACATCTTTCCAAGTGAGGCAACCATAGAGGTAAAAGCACTTGCTACAATGATTTTTTCAATTGCGAAAAATTTAATAATTAGCAATTGGAAAATGAAGTCACCTCCCCTCTTTGCTGACATCATTTGGAGAATAAAATATTTCAGAGAATTAGAAGTAAATTATGTACAAAAAGGTTTAATTAAGGTAGATTCAATAAAATGGAAAGTATGGGACCAGAAACAAGGAACAATAAATTAACAGATCAAATAAGCTAGGTTTGAATGAGGGGTGAATGAGGATGAATGATATTTTAATCAATATAAGGCAATGTTTCGATGTTGTAAGCGATTAGAGAATAACGTATTTATATACACTTTTGATTTTTTGTATTGATTTTTTCGCATAAAAAAAAAAGGTGTGAACATCAAAAAAATTGAATGAATTAAAAAGGTGTGAGAAAAACTGAAAAGTCATGATTTTCCAACAATTTATTTTTGCAAAAACATTATTTATTAATCATAGTAAACTGAAAAGTTTTTTTGCACTAATCTTTAGTAGTTGAATGATATGAAAACGGCACGATTAGAGTGGGCCTTTAAGTACTGAATTGTAGAATGTTTTGTTTCTGGTATACATGGTTCTTACATATTACATGATATTAGAATTCTCCACAAACAATTTTAAAACCAGAATTCTAAATAACAAATGCATTAAACTGTTGAAATTCAGTACAATAAACATACATGGCCTCAATTGCTACTGTAAATACATAACTTCATGACCTCTAAACCTTTCATAATTTACATATACACTGTTTTGTCATATCAAAGTTATATTAAGACATGCTAATTTACTAGCCTTGCAGTAGTCATTTGTTTCAGTGGTGGCATCTTTTATTAAAAAGGAAACCATCAATGAGTTTATATTAGAATCATTTCCTTTTTTGTTTTATTTTCTGTATAGACCACCATAAGGGAACGGGTTAAAATGATGTAGTGCTTACACTTTGTGTCATGAGGGTCCTGGATGACCTCATGGCACTTATAGTGTTATTACATGCGTTCATTAGTGTGTTATAGGGGTCTATATAGTTGAGACACACAGTACACTCACATTGTGTGACAAACAGCATTTCAACACTTTTTTATTGCCCCTTCATTTTTGACGGGCAAGTCACTAGTTTAATAAATAAAATACAAAAAATGAAAAAACATCTCTGAAAATAATAATTATAGTAAATAATATTTACTGAAAATAGGAGCAAATTACAATAAAAAAAAAAATCTGAAAATTAAAATAAAAAAGATGAATTACACACAAAAAAAATACATCTCTGGGGGAAGAATTCTTCTTACACTCCCTTTGACGACCCTCTAGCAATGGTTATCAATGCAATGATCCCCAGCCTTCATCCCTGGATAAGCGGGCACATATGTCGTGCTTAAACAAGCCTGTCCTTTTCTATCTTGATTGAAGACCCTCGATCCTCATTTTTGGCCCACGGAAATGGGTGCTCTGTAAAATAAAAAATAAAAAAAATATATATAATAGATATCATAGAAGCTATTTTTTATGACTTCTGATCAGAAAAATACATTTCAATCATGTTTCAACCAATCATAATTGAGTATTGAATATAGAACAACCAGCACAATTGGTTAAGATGTTAACAAACCTATATAACCCATGTCTTCTATAAACAGGCATAGGGTACAAAAAGTTCTATATTCAGTAACTAGAGTTAAAATAAATAAACTTTATTAGATTGTTTAAAAATAATAAAAACTTAAATAATAAAGCAAAACTCAAAAAATTGGAGCAGAGGTGTTCAAATATATCCACAAACTTCCTTTATATATTTAAACCAGCTATCTATGTATATGCTTGTTACCACATTCAATACTATTAATTAATACACCCCTTTCCACCGTCATTGTCAAAAACTTTGAATACTTTCCTGATTTGGTATGTTAAGTATACTTTCTTTGTTACTTTTTCACTTAATTGTGCACTACAAAATATTTTATTTAGCAAATTCAGCCCATTGATTAAACGTGGTTTAGCATGCAGATTTATTGACATAAAGTCCTTACATATGGTCTTATTACTTGTATAGAGATCACAGTAGTAATTTTGAATAGAGCATCACATATTAAACTATTAAGATAAAATGTTATAGAAAAAAAAATGCTTAGACAAGTGATGGAAATTAAATACTGTTTAATGCTATCCTCAATAAATCTAACAATTAAACTAATATCTAGCGTATAAAGGGTTAGGGAGGCATTAACTAAATTTAATCTACAGGTTATGACTCACCATAAAAAGACAGCAAGATCACTGGTGAGTCCCCCATCTAAAAAACAAAACAAACATGTTTGAGTGGAGAGCATCGGGAACTGGAGCAGAGCTGCCATTCTAATTATCACATCCTAATTACCTATTCATGCTGTTGTAGATTGGTATGTATAAAGTTTATATAGTGAGGGCTAGATTACATGGGCACCCCTCAAACGGCAGACCTGAAAGGGGAAATTTAGTTCCTTATTGAGGACTCTGTGTCAATAAATAGTTGTCAGCTCTGCACAAGATAGGCAAGAAAATTAATGTGAGAATACATTTCCATGTTTAATTAATGGGCTAAATTGCACAAAAAGTATTCTAGAGTGCACAATTAAGTGAAAAGTAACAATAATACCAGTCCAAGGAAATGTTCAAAGTCCTATAACAATGATGATGGAAGGAGTATTAATTAACTAGCATTGATTGTGGTAACAACCATACATTTAAATAGCTAGTTAAATATATAAAATATGTTTGTGGACATTTTTTGAACACCTCTGGGTGTTTTAAGGTTTTCTTTTAACTCACTTGCAACAAATCTTATTATTTGATCTCTGGCTCAAAGAGCATGGCAGGGGGTATCCCAGGAATCTCCAGCTAAGGAGGGATAGCCCTATTAAACCAGATAATTGTGTCTGATATGAGGAATCAAGCTCAAATTAGACACAACAGAGATGTCAGTTGGATGACAGCATTAGATTTGATACCCGTAGGCTTCTTAGAGGCATTTGTGTGCTTCTACAGGTGGGTGAAAGTACATTCAGGCTTTAGTCAGTATTTTTCCAACTTCATTCAGGGAGCAGAGGCTTATGATTACTGTTCCCCAAATATTCCCCTACTTAGACAATTTTATATTAATAATATTTATGATTACTATATTGTTGTTGTTTAGTCATTCAGATGTGTCTGACTCTCCGTGATCCTATGGACCACAGCACACCAGGCACATCTTGTGCCTGGTTGTGCTAATCCATAAGGTTTTCATGGCATAGATACTGGAGTGGGTTGCCAGTTTCTTCTCCAGTATACTGTGATTTGTCTGACCTCCCTGCTATGACCTGCCCATCCTGACTGACCCTAAATGATATAGCTCACAGCTTCCTTGAGGTACACAAGCCCCTTCACCACGACAAAGTGGCGATCCATAAGGGGGATTACTAGATTACTAGAGCCTAATTTTAAGTAGATTAATGTATCACTTGGGTAAAATAATGATCTCCAACTGTACTTAAAAACCTTCTCCTCTATGTTGTACTGCTAGGCTCATTTATCCAGTTTAAACATTTGGAAAAGTATACTTATTTCCCCCACATAGCAAAGGAATATTTGCTTTCATCCATTATAATAGTACTAGTGACTTGCCCGTCAAAAATGACGGGGCAATAAAATTGTAAGGCAGGTAATGCTGTTTGCCACAGACATTAATTTTTTGGGTGGTCTGAGATCCTTTGGCGCTCACTGCGAGCCTCGCTCTGAGTGCCTGTTGGTTGTGTTGGTTGCTGTATTTTGTTTTCTGGTAGGCGCTTTTGCTGTTATTGTTTGGTCGGCGCTGATCTGCTTTTTGCTCTTATTGCAAGGCTTTGTGTGCTATGAGCAGCGTTGGCGCTCGTTGTCAGGTGCGTGGTGAATGGCTTTTGTGTTTTTTTGCGAGAGTGGTTTTTTTGGGGGGGGGTATATGTATTTTTTTTATTCTAATTAAATAATTAATAAATGTATAAATGAATATACTTTACCTATTTGTAAGTAATATTTGCAGGAAGCAATGTGTGCAGTGTGTAGTGTAAATAGGCTGCGTGCGTGAGGGAAAACCGTTAGGGTAGCTGGGTACTTCCGCATTGTGTAAGTTAGTGTTGTAAAATGGCGGCGAATGTGTATGTGTTACGTGTCTGTGGATGATTTAGTGTCCTTGCTAAAAGTGTATCTATACAGCTTTTTTGAAAAGCCGTATGTGCTTGGTGGTGTTTTGGTCTTTAGGGTCCTGTAGCATCGTTTTCGTTTTTTTCGGCGCCCATTTTTTCTCTCGCTTAGGGGATTTTCGTGTGTCTAAACTCCGGGATTTGGACTTAAAATTGAGGTGTAACTTCACTTTCAGAGGTCCTCTGTGCCCCCCTTTGTTGTGGGTAAGCTTTTTATGTCTTCTTTGTGTGTATTTATTGTGTTTTTAATGTTTTCAGGTGTGTGCTGTTCGGCTGTTATGGTCATATTTTTGCAAGGTCGTAATGTTTTTTTTTCTAAGTCTCGGGCTCTTATTTTTTTAGGCTAAGTCTGTAAATTTTGCGTTCTAAGTACCGCGGTTCGTATTTTTTTGAGTAAGTCCGTATTTAGTGATTGCGTGTTACATCTATTTTGTTAAAGTGCCGCTTGTGTTGGTGTTTGTAACCGCATGTGAGTCGCCGTAGAGCCTCCACCTCCGCAAATGCGGAACCCTCACAACTTCGGCTCATTGCAGCCGACGTGGGAGCCTCCACCTCCGCAAATGTGGCCCCTCGCTTCGCAAGGGTCCGCATTTGCGGACCAAACTGCGACCCTCGCTTTGCGTGATGACGATTCGTAGTTTGACAACTATTATATGTGAATAGCGACTTGCCCGTCAAAAAATGACTGTCGATAAAATTTTAAGCCATGGGAATGCTGTTTGAGACATAATTTAAACCGTTTTATACTGTGAGGACCTTCGGCGCTCATTGCGAGGCTTGCGCTGAGCACCATCGACGCTCATCGCATGCCTCACAATGAGCGCCTTTGGCGCTCATTGCGAGACTCTCATGTGGTGTACTTTTGTTCCTCTGAGAGAGATATATATTTCTATGTATATGTAGTTAAGTAATAATTAATTATTTATTCAATTAATTCATTAAGTAATAATTAATTATTTCTGCAATAAATAAATATACTTGAATTATTTATAATTGATATATGCAGCGAGCAACAGGTTGAAGAGCTAACAATCTGTTTGTATTTTGCGTCTGCATAGAATATCCATTTTGAGTCTTGGTGCCCTGCTTATAAACTGTAATGAATGTTTGAAGTGTGAATTCTAAATAGGCTGCGTGCGCGAGGTGAAGCCGTTGGTTTATTGTGTAAAGCGGCATTGTATACTCATAATGTTATTAATGTGGTACGCGTCTCGTGCCCATTTTCCGGCTTTTGTAATAGTGTATCTTGTAGGTCGTAATGTGGCCATTTTTTCCTCGCCTAGGCGATTTTTGTGTGGCGAAAATCATCTAAATCAAGTTAAATTCGCGTGCCAGCTCACTCACAGATGTCCTGGCTGTTACCCCATGCTGTCTGTGATGTTTTTGTAATTTTTTTAGGTGTAGTTAGTGTGTTTTGTTTTTTTTTGGTACGGCCACTAATCTCGTAATTTTTTGCGTCTTGTATCTTTTTTTTTCTAAGTCCCGTGTCTTGTAAGTGCTCCGAGTTTAACGGCTCACCTCACTAAGTGAGGCTTGGCGGCAATAAACGACTTTGGCTCGCCAGCAAGTGCTCCGGGTTTAATGGCTCGCCTCGCTTTGCGAGGCTCGCCGGCAATGAGCGCCTTCAGCGTTCATTGCCTAAGCGCTCATTTCCTAAGTGCTATGGGTTTAACGCCTCGCTATACAAGGCTCGCCGGCAATGAGCGCCTTTTGGCGCTCATTGCCTAAGTGCTACGGGTTTAACGCCTTGCATCGCTATACGAGGCTCGCAACAGCGTGACGACGATTCATAGTTTGACAATTATAATATGTGATACTTCCATTGTTGAATGATAAATTTACATTTCAATTAGATTGGGAAAAAGATCTAAAAACTTTAGCTTCTAAAGGCTGGTCTGAAGTGTTTGAAGAAACATATAAGAGTAGCAGTATTGTTTCATTAATTGAAACTTTATTGAAATAGCTGCACAGAACATATGGTACCAATTAAGGGCTCCATTCCATGCATCCGATTTTTTTATTTACAAGTCAAGTAGACTCATATATCGCTACCAATCTATTTTAAAACACAGAAAACCTAGCAATACAAGAAGTGCCCGCTAAATTGTGTAAGAAGTCCATAAAACGCAATCTATGTGTAGCTGTCCCATCATATTCAAAAATCCATGTGATACACATTAACCTTTGAGTACTTGTAAGTGCCCAGATTGTCCAAAAATCCTTTGTGTACCCTTACCCACCTGTAGAGGCATAACAGTTGCCAAAATTTCATATGACACTTGATTACTAATATCTGACACAATTACCAGGTCAAACACTTATTATTACAAATCAATGTCAAAAATGACGGTATAATATTTGAAGTGTCTCTTGCCCCCCCCTCCCCTGTGTCTCTTTCCCCCCACCTCCCTCTGCTGTGTCTTTTTCTCCCTCTCCCTCCGCTGTCTCCCCCCTCCCTCCCCTGTACCTCTTCCCCTCCCTCCCCTGTGTCCTCTTCCCCCTCGGCCCTCCCTGTGGTCTCTTCCCCTCTCTCTGTCCCCTGTGTCTCTTCCCCCCTCTTCCTCCCCTGTGTCTCTTCCCATACTTTAATAACTATCTCCTGTCACAAAACATCCACCTTTACCTTCTCTTTTGTGCCCTCTAGAATTCAATGCCTGTATGCAATAAATTTATTTTCATTCAGGACCTATTCATTTCCCTTAATTTACTGGCTATCACTGAAACCTGTCTCTCTCCATCAGACGCTGCCTCCTCTGCAGCACTCACGTGTCTGCCTTTTATTAGTCACACATCTCAACCTGGTAACAAACATGGGTGGGTGATAGGCACATACTACTTTTGTCCATATCCCTGTTCCTTCCCTCCAATGTCTCACCTTTTGAAGGTCACACTATCTGCCTCTTCATAACTATACCTCTCACGTGTTGCTTTTAATCTACTGGCCATCTTCAATGTTCCCTCACTCTCCGTTGTGCTACAAACCCTTCTCAGCCCCATCACAAACCTCACCTGACCTGACACTGCTATCTCATATTAAAACTCAACTACTGTACACTCTTGCCCCATAACGTTTCGTAAATGGCTTTTTATGGAAAAAAATCTCAGACTTCAGCAGACTTCGTCTGTTACAGGTTTATATTGGCCTGCTACTTCTCTGCCCTCAAACTTGCCAAACAGCAATATTTCTCAACATTAATATTGAATCTGTCCTCCAACCCTAAATGTTTGCTTGCCGCATTCATCACTCTCTTCCTGCCTTCCTGCACTACCTGCCCCCTCTTGTCTCACGGCTGAGTTAAACCGCTTTAAAAGATAAGATTGAAAACATTCATAACAAGTTCTCCTCTCAACGCAGCTCACACACTTTCTCCTCTCAACTAACCAAACAAACACCCAGCCTTCACCCTGCCTCATCCCCACATACACTATGGACTCCTTTAACCTTGTAACTGAGGATGAAGTCTCCAATCTATCATCAACCTTTCACATTACAACCTGTTCCTATTCCATCACTGTTACTACCTTCCCCCTCTACCACACTTATCCCTGCTCCGACACATATGTTAAACCTTTCCCTAAACACTGTAAAGTATCCATCATCTCTAAAACATGCTATAATTACACCCATTCTTAAAAAACTCATCTGATACAGCTAATGCATCTAATTATTGCCCTATATTACTACTTCCCCTGGCTTCAAAACTGCTTGAGCCGCTCGTCTATGATCACCTTACCCAATTTATTTCCTCCAATTCCCTTCTTGGTGCCTTCCAATCCGGTTTCCGGCTCCATCACTCCAGAGAAACAGGTCTCACAAAAAGTCACTAATGACTTGCACACAGGCAAGTCAAATGGTCATTTCTCCTAGATCTCTCTGCTTCCTTTGACACAGTTGACCACACTCTTCTAATCCAAATTCTCTACTCTCTTCATTCATGACTCTGGTCTTTCATGGCTCACATCATGCCTACATGGTTGAACATTTAGTGTCTCCTTTTCTGGCACCATTTCTTCACCTCGCAATCTCGCGTACCCCAATGTTCAGTCCTAGGCCCTCTCCTCTTCACATCTATACTTCCCCACTTGGAACCTTAATAAAATTGTTCAGATTTCAGTATCATCTCTACGGAGGTGACACTCAAATTTACCTCTTAACAGCAGATATAACCCCTCTATTCTAGTCCAACTTCCTCTCTAGCATATCCTCCTAGATGTCCGCCCACCATCTCAAACTCAACATGTCAAAAACTGAGCTCCTTGTTTCCCCACCCTAAACTAATACAGCACCCATTACTCAAATATAACTCATTGCAGACAATGCAATTGTTCCTACCCTCCTGCCAAGCCCTGTTGTCTTGGAGTTCTTCTTGAACCTGCCCTCTTCATTCATTCCTCATATATATTCACTAACAATATTCTTGTCTTATTCACTGAAAAATATCTCTAAAATACATCACAATCTAACACAAGATACAATTAAAATCCTAATACATTCTCACATCATATCTCATCTTGACTACTGCAACTCACTCATTGCTGGCCTCCAATCTTTAAAGAATGCCTCCGCTAGACTCATCTACCATACCCAGCACTCAATGTTAGCATCACCTCTCTGTCAGTCACGCCAGTGGCTTCCCATAACCTCCAGAACAACATTTAAAATCATGATCCTAACATATAAAGCCCTCAGCAATAATGCACCCCCTTATATCTCTGCTCTTGTCTCAAAATACTCGTCCCCAACTACATTCTGCTAATCACCTTCTTCTTTCTCTCTTCTTATTACCTCCTCTCATTGCCGCCTTCAGGACTCTTCCCGTGTTGCCCCTAATCTTTGGAGCTCCTCAAGCCCTTCAAAACCTCACTAAAACACATCTATTTAATGAAGCTTATCACCTTCATTATTAATATACCCAATGTATCTATTACCCTGCTATTTCACAACTAAATCCTTTAGATTGTAAATTTGCAAGTTGTTAATTGTATAGAATGCTTGAGAAAGCACTCTATATGCAGGGCTCGCTATTCAATTAATTTGTATTGACATGGTTTTTACCTTGTGCTCGTCCTATGTATGGTGTTGCAGAATATGTTGGCATTTTATAAATTTAAGATACCGTATATACTCGAGTATAAGCCGGCCCGAGTATAAGCCGAGGCACCCATTTTACCACAAAATACTGGGTAAAATGAGGGAGGTTTAGGTTGAGGAGGGGGGAGGGAAAGAGACACGGGGGGTAGAGAGACACACGGGGGGGTTAGAGACACACGGGGGGGTTAGAGACACACAGGGGGGGATTAGAGAGACACGGGGGGGGATTAGAGAGACACGGGGGATTAGAGAGCACGGGGGGGGATTAGAGAGACACGGGGGGGATTAGAGAGACACGGAGGGGGGATTAGAGAGACACGGGGGGATTAGAGAGACACGGGAGGGGGGATTAGAGAGACACGGGAGGGGGATTAGAGAGACACGGGAGGGGGGGATTAGAGAGACACGGGAGGGTGGATTTAGAGGAGACACGGGAGGGGGGATTAGAGAGACACGGGAGGGGGGATTAGAGAGACACGGGAGGGGGGATTAGAGAGACACGGGAGGGGGGATTAGAGAGACACGGGGGGGGGGATTAGAGAGACACGGGGGGAGAGTGACTCGAGTATAAGCCGAGGTTGAAAAAGGGCTGAAAAACTCGGCTTATACTCGAGTATATACGGTAATACCCAATAATAGTAATTATGGAGTGAGTAATAATCTGAATCTACATATCATCATATTGTCCACTGGAATAATATTACGTTATGTTAAGATATAGTATGAACATTTATTTATTGACAGTTCAATGTCTCAATTGATTTGATTATTTAAAAATCAAGTTGACATGTCTAATATATTATTTCAATGTTGCATGTTAATATGCAACAACAAAGTCAGAGGTGTTCAGTCTGAGAATGAACAACACCTAAGTATGTACTGTATGTTCTATAGACCTAATAACCTACTCAGAGAGCAGCACTCTTTTAGATCACGTGTGCCCTTCACAGGTAGAAATATGCTGTATTATATTGGTCTGGCATCATTAAAAAGAGTGATATAAACCTGAAATACCAGGCAATTCTACCCTGAACAAGCTAAACAGCAAACCCCAGAGGTACATTTTGGCCTTTCTTAGGCCTAGTCAGTGAGTTGTATCTGCACTGCCTAAGGCTATAAGAGTGCTGCTCTCTGAGTATGTTACCAGGTCTATAGAACAAACTTAGGTGTTATAGATGTAGGAAAGAGAAATAATGTTGGCAGAAGAGGGAAAAAGGGATATTGGACATAATGATAGCAACAAGGAACACATTGAGATGGATATAGTTCTGGAGGTTAATTTACAATATATTACCCCACATTATAACATATCAACATATCCTAGATGAGGAATAAACAGTAAACTTGCTAAAGTATTTATGTACATATGACAGTCCAGGTGTTGAAGGTAGCTGGAAGCTTTTTGTATACTACGAGCACTAGGACACATGTAATTGTGATTTAGAAAAAATCAGTGGGACATCCACTAATGAATTACGGAAATTATGGACATTTTGAGCACTCTGATGGCATTTCCTGGAGGTTACATTTTAAAGTTTGATTGATCCAAAGTGAAATTTGCTCTGATTTTAGATTGCAGGGGGCTTGGAATGGAGGACTAAAACTGGGAGATGTGAAGACCTGAGAATAAAATATATACAAATTAAGTATCTTTTAGACCAATAATTTTCTACACTTTATTTTTGTTTCACATTTCTAGTTATTTTTTTATTTATACAGTGTGTTTATAAGTCTAATAGGTAATTATTGCTGTTGAACTAATGGTGAGACCAAATTTATTCACCTATAGCTGCAGCTATCTATATCTGAGTGTCCTTTTAAATTGTCACTGTAGTCCAAAAATGATGGATTTAAAAGATCATCTTTTAAATATTTCAAAACATATATTTGTATCAAGAATAAGTAGTCTATACAGTGAAGATAAATTACAATATAACTGAGACACAATGGGGCTATTTTGTTTCTTCTCTGTACTGGAATCCTAGAGAATGAATGGACAGGGGAGTCTTATGATATTTGAAGTACAACACATTCTGCTTGCATTCCTCTCATATGAATGTAGGCTGTAAATGAGTCTTTGTTGATACTTCTCAGTTTTTACTTACTGAAACTTTCCAAATAGTTGGATAAAGAACGACTCCTTGTGGCTCAATCATACTGCCCGCAATTGCCTTCATACAGGCCCAAAGTCTGCAGGCTTGAAAATTGCTGAAAAAGAGATTTTAAAATCTTAAACAATTGAAGAAACTGTGCTAGTCCATGTGGGTGGCCTGATATGTATTAACTTCTTGATTGCCGAGATTGATATAACACGGAAATTAAACGTTAAAAGGATCATTTTTTATTGCAGACTTGCAAGCTTGAGACTGGTGTGCAATTAATTCTCATGTCTTTCATCATTAATGTCTTTCATCATTAAAGTCCAGTATTGTGTTTTTATTGGCTTTTATAGTGTTAAGAACAGGTGTTTAACCCCCTTGCGAGTCCTCTCTAGTACTCATAGAATTTTTTGCTACATTTGCCATTTGAAGGCAATTGCGGGCTTGTGAAATTATTGCAATAAAATCACAATTTGCGATTTTTGCGATTGTAAAATTTGAGGGTTTGAAAGATCAAAGATGGGTCGGAGTTACAATTTTGACAACCACAGGAATTTTCAGCCTGTAGCTCTCAAGTAGATTGTGGGTAGCTAGTGGAGGCCAATTGAATATCAGTAACTTTTGCGGGTTACATTACGGGCTTCAGTAATTGATATTTTGACAATTTAATCAGGCCCTATGTTTTTATAGTACTAGATGGACTAGTCAATGAAACATTGTGTCACAGCAGCATTTTAGTAACATGGGGTTCCATTTAATTGCAAGCTTGCAATTGCCTCCAAACTGAGCTCAGAGACTACAAATAAATTAGTGTTCATAATTTAATTTAGCGATCGGACTCGAAATCCAGCATGTAGAAATCAATAAAACAAATTAAAGCAACTGTTCTAGTCCATGGGGGTTCCATGATATGTATTAACCCCTTAAAAAGACATTTACCTCACTATAAGTGCTCTTCATTGTGTTAAAGAACACATAATTCTATATTAAAGTGATCTAATGTTTTTTTTATTAAACATGCAGTCTTAGCTTTGTTTATAGACACAATGCAGACTGCCCCATGATTTACAGCATCTGCCAGGAATGGCCGTTCCAAAATTCTGTGAACAGATGGAATGATGGCTTTAGTCCAGGGGTGGCAAGTTCGGTCAGGGAGGGCCGCACACAAGCCTGTATTTGATGATATCCTTTCTGTGTGCAGGTGAGTCAATCTGGATGGCTGAAGAAGTGATTGACTCACCTGTGTGCAGTAGGGATTGTTGTTATCACATATATAGTTGTGAGCATACGAGCCGTTGCTCACGCGAGCCCGCAAGAACTGCGTCCCTCGGTGGAGCATCCCAACGTCGCAGGGTCCGCATTTGCGGAGGTGGAGGCTCCAACGTCAGCTGTGTTAACACACACACACACCACACACAACTTTTTAACAAAAAAAACCCCAACCTCCCAGCCAACAAAAACCCAACGTAACGTCCCCACAAATGCGGATCCTCGCGAAGCGTGGGTCCGCATTTGCGGAGGTGGAGGCTCCAACATCGGCTGTGTTTTAACACACACACACAACTTTTTAACAAAAAAAAACTCAAAGGCGCCTCACACCCGCTTACACACACACACACGCAAGACTTAAAAAAAAAAAAACCTCAAAGGTGCCTCACACACGCTTAATACACATACGCACGACTTAGAAAAAAATCCAATGCGTCGTACACGTAAAAGCCCCAAAAATACGTCCGCATTGGAAAAAAATACGGCCGCGAAACGACCCATTCCAAACGCTGCGCATCAAAACATCAGAAACACAAGAAATAAACACAACGAACACATAAAAAGCTTACTTACAGCGAGGGGGGGCATCCGGCACCTCCAAAAGTTAATTTACACGTCCATTTAAGTCCAAAAAAAAAAGAGTTTTAACTGCCGAAAATCGCCTAAGCCAGAGAAAAAATGGCCGCCGAACAAAAACGAAAACGAGGGCTTCAGACGTAACTATACTACAGTGACTCGCAAGAATGAAATACATACTATGCAGAACGTACCACACTGATATTAAACACCATTTTGAACACTACTACGTACAAAATGGCGGATGGAACACAAATTGTAAGCTGGAACGCAAATAGCGCATGCGTATTGCGTTCTAACGGTCTGAGCCACTTGAAAATTTATAAATACTGCCTACTTTCCAGAAATTTCTACATTTCGACTCAGGTGATGAACGGAGTGACTGGATAGTTAACTGCTGCTGTTACTTGAGAAGAGAATTGTTTCCTAATTTCCTACTTTACATGTGCAAATTACAACTGAGAGGTAAGATATAATATATTACATTTTATTATCAAGACAGGACAAAAAAAAAAAAAAATTTAAAGTATGAAAATGGGATTTATTCATACTGACATGTAGCACGCACATTTATGTGTATAGACCCTGCAACAAACTAATCTTAATCCAAACTAATTAAACACGTATATTTAAATGTAGAGATGTCGCAAATAGTTCGCCGGCGGACTGTTCCCGGCGAACATAGCATGTTCGCGTTTGCGGCGAACTGCGAACATATGCGATATTCGACCCGCCCCCTATACTTTATCATTGAGCAAATTTTGACCCTGCAACTCACAGTCAGCAGACACATTCCAGCCAATCAGCATCATACCCTGCCTTCCACACCCTTCTACCTCATGGACAGCAGCCATTTTGGAATCATAACTAACTTGCAGTCTTACTGAGAGGAGGCTGAGTGTAGGTGATACTGCATCAATAGGGAAAACTAAGGCTACTGTACACAGTGTGCAATACAGTCCTGAAGGACTCTTTTGATCTCTGCTGCAAGGACACCCCTGTGTCTCTTCCCCCCCTTATCATCATCCTCCCCTCACCTTAGCACCCAACCCTAACACCCCTCACACTTATCCCTAACACCTAACCCTAACATCCCTCACCCTAACACCTAACCCTAAACACCCCTCACACTTATCCCTAACACCCCTTACCCTAACATCCCTCACCCTAACCCTAACACCCCTCACACTTATCCCTAACACCCCTTACCCTAACCCTAACACCCCCCACACTTATCCCTAACACCCCTCACCCTAACACCTAACCCCAACACCCCTCACACTTATCCCTAACACCTAACCCTAATACCCCTCACCCTAACACCCCTTACACTTATGCCTAACACCCCTCACCCTAACCCTAACACCCCTCACACTTATCCCTAACACACCTCACCCTAACACCTAACCCTAACACCCCTCACACTTATCCCTAACACCCCTAACCCTAACACCCCTCAAAATTATCCCTAACACCTAACCCTAACATCCCTCACCCTAACACCTAACCCTAACACCCCTCACACTTATCCCTAACACCCCTTACCCTAACATCCCTCACCCTAACCCTAACACCCCTCACACTTATCCCTAACACCCCTTACCCTAACCCTAACACCCCCCACACTTATCCCTAACACCCCTCACCCTAACACCTAACCCTAACACCCCTCACACTTATCCCTAACACCTAACCCTAATACCCCTCACCCTAACACCCCTTACACTTATGCCTAACACCCCTCACCCTAACCCTAACACCCCTCACACTTATCCCTAACACACCTCACCCTAACACCTAACCCTAACACCCCTCACACTTATCCCTAACACCCCTAACCCTAACACCCCTCACACTTATCCCTAACACCTAACCCTAACATCCCTCACCCTAACACCTAACCCTAACACCCCTTACACTTATCCCTAACACCCCTCACCCTAACCCTAACACCCCTCACACTTATCACTAACACCCCTCACCCTAACACCTAACCCTAACACCCCTTACACTTATCCCTAACACCCCTCACCCTAACCCTAACTCCCCTCACACTTATCCCTAACACCTAACCCTAACATCCCTTACCCTAACACCCATCACATTTATCCCTAACACCCCTTACCCTAACCCTAACACCCCTCACACTTATCCATAACACCCATCAACCTAACACCTAACCCTAACACCTTTCACGCTTATCCCTAAGACCTAACACCCCTCACACTTATTCCTAACATGCCTCACCCTAACACACCTTACACTTATCTCTAACACCCCTCACCCTAACATCCCTCACACTTAGCCCTAACACCCCTCACCCTAACACCTAACCCCCTCACCCCTCACACTTATCCCTGGGAGGGTGATGAGGAAGGGGGGAAAGAGACACAGGGGAAGATGATGAGGGAGGGGGAAAAGAGACACAGGGGACGATGATGAGGGAGGGGGGAAAGAGACAGAGGGGACGATGATGATGGAGGGGGGAAGAGACACAGGGGAGGATGATGAGGGAGGGGGTAAAGAGATACAGGGGAGGATGATGAGGGAGGTGGGAGGATGATGAGGGAGGGGGGATGAGACACAGGGGAGGGTGATGAGGAAGGGGGGAAAGAGACACAGGAGAGGATGATGAGGGAGGGGGGAAAGAGACACAGGAGAGGATGATGAGGGAGGGGGATGTTAGGTTATTTATGCCCTTTATGGATTAAAACCAGACTCTGCATCAACTATGTAATTTTCCGTGGGAGTTTTGACATGGATCCCCCTCCGGCATGCCACAGTCCAGGTGTTAGTCCCCTTAAAACAACTTTTCCATCACTACTGTGGCCAGAAAGAGTCCCTGTGGGATTTAAAATCCGCCTGCCCATTGAAGTCTATGGCGGTTCGCCGGGTTCGCCTGTTTGCGAACATTTGAAAAAATGTTAACTATTAAAATATGATTCATGTATAGTGATATGTGACACGCACATATATGTGTATCATCTATTCTCACATGTCACACGCAAATTTATGTGTATAACCCCTGCAACAAACTAATCTTAATCCAAACTAATTAAACAACTAATCCAAACTAATTAAACAACTATAATTAAATGGCAGTAAAAAAAAATAAAAAATAAAAAATAAAATCTGATTGATGTATAGTGATATGTGACACGTGTCACACGCACAGTTATGTGTGTAGGCCCAAAAACTAAGTAATGTTAATTGAAAGTAATTAAAGAAGTATATTTAAAGGACATTAATTTATTGTAATTCAATATATAACCTAAAGATCAATCTTTCTCCTTTTTTTTACTATCCAAACAGACTCTGCATCAACAGCGTCACTCAAGAATTTGCACCGTGCATTGTGAACCACAATCCCTTTTAAACAACTCCAAGAAAGAAGAAGAGGTAAGATAGAAAAATACATTACATGCTGAAAAATACCATGCATTGCTAAATCAAAAAGAAGAAATATACAATTAACCATTTCACTTTATTTCTCAAACAGACACTACAAGAAGACCGGCGGATTAAGATTGGCAGGAGGGACCCTCTGTCATTCGACACTTCAATTAAGGTAAAGTATAACAAGTACAAAAAAGAAATGAACTATATATGTTTAATGGCCGCCAATATAAATTAATATTCTTCTTTCATGTTTAAGAACCTATAAGCCTTAGAAAGAAGCCTAAATAAGCATAACAAAAGTGGTGGGCACAAAACAGGATTGTACCAAAACTCACACAAACACATAGCAAACTAAATTAATATTTTTCTTTAATGTTTAAGAACCTATAAGCCTTACAAAGAAGCCTAAATAAGCATACCAAAAGTGGTGGGCACAAAACAGGATTGTACCAAAACTCACACAAACACATAGCAAACTAAACTAATATTCTTCTTTAATGTTTAAGAACCTATAAGCCTTACAAAGAAGCCTAAATAAGCATACCAAAAGCGGTGGGCACAAAACAGGATTGTACCAAAACTCACACAAACACATAGCAAACTAAATTATTCTTTAATGTTTAAGAACCTATAAGCCTTAGAAAGAAGCATAAATAAGCATAATAACATGTAAATTATTTGCAAAAGGTTGCACCAAAACCAGCATAGCTGAAAAATTCACCATAACACATACAAGACACAAAAATAATGTCATTTTTGCTTTATTACAAATACATTCAAATCAAATAACATTTCATTTTTCTTTTACAACTGATACTACGTAAAGACCATCGGATAAGGACTTTCAACAGAGGACCAGACCATCGGACGAGGACTTTCAACAGAGGACCAGACCATCCGACAAGGACTTTCAACAGAGGACCAGACCATCGGACGAGGACTTTCAACACAGGACCACACCATCGGACGAGGACTTTCCACAGAGGACCAGACCATCGCACGAAGACTTTCAACACAGGACCAACAACCCCATCGCACGAAGACTTTCAACACAGGACCAACAACCCCATCAGCCCCAAATTTTACCTGCATCTGGTTTCAGAAGGCCTCACTTGTTACACTGAATTCTGGGAGTTCTATACACACCATCAGGTATGGAGGAGACCCTTGAAAGCTGCATCTTCCCAGGAGCCAATATCTTTTATTAATATTTCTACTGTATGCTTGTTATCATATTTGCTGACATAGAATTATTTCTAAAATTAGTTTAAACTTTTTCATATGTTTACTGTATCTTGTCTGGCTTTACTTCCCCCTCCCCCCTTTATGGCCTGTATAATTTGCCTAGATCTCCTCCTTTCCACATGTCTTTGCATTTCCTCTCTGTTAACTCTCTCTATCCCTCTCTATCCCTCTCTATCCCTCTCTATCCCTCTCTATCCCTCTCTCTCTCTCACTCTCTCACTCTCTCACTCTCTCACTCTCTCTTTCCCTCTCTGTTCTATTGGTCCCTTATACCATATTTTATTGTTTTCTTTTAGCCCCAAATTTTACCTGCATCTGGTTTCAGAAGGCCTCACTTGTTACACTGAATTCTGGGAGTTCTGCCCTCCCACCCCAATTCTGATTAAATATATAGTGAAATGGGAATCACCTGACTTTCCTACTTGCATATATTATCTCACCACTAGGGGCAGACAACATTTTAAATGCTAGAGACCTCACCACTGTTCCTTCTCTCTCTCTAAATGAAAAACTTTTCTAACTTTCACTTCTCTTCTGACCCTTTGTATTCCTTATCTGTTTAATCTTTCCCTGACTTCTGCCCCTTCCATTCCCTTTAGATTGTAAGTGGCGAGTTTTCAGTCTTCTAGGATGCTTTGGGAAAAAGCACCTTCTGCAAAGATTCTAAGCTCAAAACAGGGTCCTCCATTTTTTTGAATTTTGTTAATGCTGTATTTTCCCTTGTTTTCATCCCCTGTATTGCGCTACGGAATATGTCGGCGCGTTACAAATAAAAAAAAAAAAAGTTAATAATAATAAAAGATTCTGCTTGAAATCACACTTCAACCAAGGTACAGTATAACAAGTAAAAAAAGAGAAAACTAAATAAACATGTTTGCTCTGCATCGATGTCAACAGAAAAAAAAAAAAAACACCACCACTAACTATAACTTTTAACAAAATATAACTAACACATTTCTCATCTTATTTGTCTTTTATGACCAATAATGTTTAACAGTAAATCCAAACTTCAATGTAGCCAGAACAAAAAAAAAATTGCATAGTACAAAAAAGCCTCAAAACAGAGACTCAATAAAATTTGTCATTCTAAATTTCCAGTCCTAGACCCTCATTCAATTGCGATTTGCACAATTGAATAGTGCTCTAAATAAGCACATAAAATATTTTTTAGTTAGTGAAAACCTTGCTTTTGGATAGATGTTTACTAACTAAAAACTTCTTTTAAAAAATATGTTATGGACTTATTTAGACCCCTATTCAATTTGCAAAATTGCAATTGAATGACAAACCTAATGTACAATATTAACTATAAAACGTAACCACACTGTTGATAAGAATTTTTTTGTGAAAACAAACTTAACATCTCAAAATAAACTAATGATACATTATTATTTTTTTACAGATTAACATGGCTGATAACGAGAGTAAACAAGAAAAGAAAAGACGCCAAGCTAGAGAACGACAACAGAGAGCAGACAGCCAGCAAACACCGGAGCAGAAGAAAATTCGACTAACGCAAAAGACTTGCAAGCAAAAGACTATCACCTGCACAAATTAAAGATACGCTTAAAAAACTACCAAGCAAATAAAGCATTTACAACTAGTGATGTCCCGAACAGTTCGCCGGAGAACTATTTGCGACGATTTTCGCATGTTCGCGTTCGCCACGAACTGCGAACATATGCGCTTTTCGGTCCGCCCCCTATTCTTTATCATTGAGGAAACTTTGACCCTGCACATCACAGTCAGCAGACACATTCCAGCCAATCAGCAGCATACACTCCCTTCCAGAGCCTTCCATCTGTATGACAGCCTCCATTTTAGAATCATTGTGTAGCTGCATTTGTGGAGAGAGGAGATATATTCTACCTGCTCTTTATTTAATAGGGAAATAGATAGCCAGGCTGTGTATTTAGCTTTAACTACACACCTGAAGGACTCCTTTGATATCTGCTGCAAACACAGCAACCCAAAAAGCCCTTTTTAGGGCTAGAACATAATTTATTTTATTTTATTATTTTTTTCTGCTGTTTTAATAGGGAAATAGATAGCCAGGCTGTGTATTTAGCTTTAACTACACACCTGAAGGACTCCTTTGATATCTGCTGCAAGGACAGCAACCCAAAAAGCCCTTTTTATTTTATCTTATTACTTTTTTCTGTGTAATCTAATTGCATATGCCAGCCTGCTAGCGTGTGTGTGAGGCCTATTGCATCTAGTCTGCCAACTTTTGCCAGTGCACAGTGACACTCATATCTAGTGCCATCGTAGTGTGCAGTGAAATAAAACAACCCTTTTTTTACTGTAATCGATTGAATATCAGTAGCCTGCCTACAGGCGTGTGTGAGGCCTATTGTATCTACTCTGCCAACTTTTGCCAGTGACACTCATATCTAGTGCCACCGTAGTGTGCAGTGAAATAAAACAACCTTTTTTTTACTGTAATCGATTGAATATCAGTAGCCTGCCTAAAGGCGTGTGTGTGAGGCCTATTGCATCTAGTCTGCTAACTTTTGCCAGTGCACAGTGACACTCATATCTGGTGTCACAGTAGCTTGCAGTGAAATAAAACAACCCTTTTTTTCACTGTAATCGATTGAATATCAGTAGCCTGCCTAAAGGCTTGTGTGTGAGGCCTATTGCATCTAGTCTGCCAACTTTTGCCAGTGCCCAGTGACACTCATATCTAGTGCCACCGTAGTGTGCAGTGAAATAAAAAAAACCTTTTTTTTACTGTAATCGATTGAATATCAGTAGCCTGCCTACAGGCGTGTGTGTGAGGCCTATTGTATCTAGTCTGCCAACGTTTGCCAGTGCGCAGTGACACTCATATCTAGTGCAACCGTAGTGTGCAGTGAAATCAAACAACCCTTTTTTTACTGTAATCGATTGAATATCAGTAGCCTGTCTACAGGCGTGTGTGTGAGGCCTATTGCATCTAGTCTGTCAACTTTTGCCTGTGCACAGTGACACTCATATCTAGTGCAACCGTAGTGTGCAGTGAAATAAAACAACCCTTTTTTTCTGTAATCGATTGAATATCAGTTGCCTGCCTACCGGCGTGTGTGTGAGGCCTATTGCATCTACTCTGCCAACTTTTGCCAGTGCACAGTGACACTCATATCTGGTGTCACAGTAGCTTGCACGCATAGTACCACTAATCGTAAAAAAAATGACAGGCAGAGGCAGGCCACCCCGCAGGGGCCGTTGTGGTCGTGGTGCTGGGATTCCCTATGGCCCTAGAATATTGCCCAGTTTTCAGAGGCAACGTACCCTGAACTTGAACAGTTCTGAGGACATGGTTGACATCACACCCAATCTTCTACAGCTTCCGCTCGGAACCTAGATGCACATCCTCCTCCAGCTTAGCTTCGTGCACCTCTCCAGTTAACACTCGCCCGCCTGCTGCCACCACCAACACTAGCACCACAGCCGCTTCACTTGATCCGTCAGCAGAGTTATTTACAGATCCGTTGGAAGAAATGAGTGATGCACAAACATTAGTGCCAGAGGATGTAGATAACAGGGATATGTCCCAGTCAGGCAGCATTACACATATGGACGTACGGTCTGATGATGATGATGATGTTGGACCCCGGTGCTGCTTCCTTTGTTGAGCTGTCAGATACAAGTGAAGTGGTTGATGATGACGATGCATCCGTGGATGTCACGTGGGTGCCCGCTATAAGAGAAGAAGAACAGGAGGAAAGTTCAGATGGGGAGACAGAGAGGAGGAGGAGATGAGTTGGAAGCAGCGGGAGGTCGTCGAAAGTAGCTAGTGGCACAGTCAGACAGCATGCATCGGCACCCGGGGTCAGCCAGACAGCACGCCAGTCAACGCATGCTTTTGCCACCACCAGAATGCCGTCATTGCAGAGCTCAGCAGTGTGGCAATTTTTTCGTGTGTCTGCCTGTGACAACAGTGATGCCATTTGCAACCTGTGTGAAAAGAAACTGAGTCGTGGGAAGTCCAAAACCCACCTAGGTACAACTTCTTTGCGAAGGCACATGATGTCACATCACAAACGCCTATGGGATCAACACATCAGTACAAACAGCACACAAAGTCAAAGCCGCCATCCTCCTCCTGGTCCAGCATCTTCAGTCACGTCAACTACTGCTGCCCTGCTTGCCCCCTCTCAACCATCCGCCACTCCGTGTCTCGCCCTGAGCAGTCCCTGCTTATCTGCCCACAGTCAGGTGTCTGTCAAGGACATGTTTGAGCGTAAGAAGCCAGTGTCACAAAGTCACCCCCTTGCACGGCAACTGACAGCTGGCTTGTCTGAACTCTTAGCCCGCCAGCTTTTACCATACAAGCTGGTGGAGTCTGAGGCGTTCAAAAAATTTGTAGATATTGGGACACCACAGTGGAAGGTACCCGGACAAAATTTATTTGCACAAAAGGCAACCCCCAACCTGTACTTGATTGTGCAAAAGGAAGTAATGGCATCTCTGGCACACAGTGTTGGGGCAAGGGTCCATCTGACCACGGATACCTGGTCTGCAAAGCATGGTCAGGGCAGGTATATCACCTACACTGCACATTGGGTAAACCTGGTGACGGCTGCCAAGCATGGAATACGTGGCTCTGCAGAGGAGTTGGTGACACCGCCACGACTTGCAGGCAGGCCTGGTGCCACCTCCTCTACTCCTCCTACTCCATCCTCTTCCATAACCTCCTCGGCTGAGTCCTCTTCTGCTGCTGCTATGTCTTGCTCCACATCAACGGCATCCCCCAGCTCCACAGGTACTATTCCACATCCCGGATACGGCAGTGTCACGCCGTCTTGGGGTTGACTTCCCTGAGTCACACCGGTCCAGCACTGCTGTCCACCCTGAATGCACAGGTGGATCAGTGGCTGACTCCGCACCAAATGGAGATCGGCAAAGTGGTTTGTGACAACAGAAGAAATTTGTTGGTGGCATTGAATTTGGGCAAGTTGACACATGTGCCATGCATGGCACATGTGTGTAATCTGATTGTACAACGCATAAGCACCCAGGCTTACAGGACGTCCTGAAGCAGGCCAGGAAGGTGTGTGCCCATTTCAGGCGTTCCTACACGGCCATGGCGCACTTTACAGATATCCAGCGGCGAAACAACATGCCAGCGAGGCGCTTGATTTTAGACAGCCCGACACATTGGAATTCAACACTACTAATGTTCCACTGCGTGCTCCAACAAGAAAAGGCCGTTAACGAGTATTTGTATGACCGGGGTGCTAGGACAGCCTCTGCGGAGCTGGGGATTTTTTTGCCACGTTACTGGACGCTCATGCGCAATGCTTGTAGGCTTATGCGTCCTTTTCAGGAGGTGACAAACCTGGTCAGTCGCACCCAGGGCACCATCAGCGACATCATACCATTTGTTTTCTTCCTGGAGCGTGCCCTGCGAAGAGTGCTGGATCAGGCTGTAGATGAGCGTGAAGAGGAAGAGGAAGAGTTGTGGTCACCATCACCGCCAGAAACAGCCTTATCAGCATTGCTTGCTGGACCTGCGGAAACGCTGGAAGAGGATTGTGAGGAAGAGGAGTCAGAGGAGGAATTTGGCTTTGAGGAGGAGGAGGAAGACCAACCACAACAGGCATCCCAGGGTGCTCGTTGTCACCTATCTGGTAACAGTGGTGTTGTACGTGGCTGGGGGGAAGAACATACCTTCAGTGAGATCACTGAGGACGAGGAACGGGACATGACTAGCTCGGCATCCAACCTTGTGCAAATGGGGTCTTTCATGCTGTCGTGCCTGTTGAGGGACCCTTGTATAAAAAGGATGAAGGAGAATGACCTGTACTGGGTGTCCACGCTACTAGACCCCCGGTATAAGCAGAAAGTGCCTGAAATATTGCCGTATTACCACAAGTCGGAAAGGATGCAGCACTACAAAAATAAATTAAAAAGTATGCTTTACACAGCGTTTAAGGGTGATGTCACAGCACAAAGGCAATCTATCAGCGGAAGAGGTGAACATAATCCTCCTCCTCCCACGACCACGCCGGCAAGGAGAGGACGCTTTACAGACGTGTTGTTGATGGAGGACATGCAGAGCTTTTTAAGTCCTATGCATCGCCACAGCCCTTCGGGGTCCACCCTCAGAGAACGACTCGACTACTGGGTGTGCACGCTTGCCCTGTGGCCTGAGCTATCCCAATTTGCCATAGAACTTCTGTCCTGCCCCGCTTCAAGTGTCCTGTCAGAAAGGACCTTCAGTGCAGCAGGAGGTTTTGTCACTGATAAGAGAAGTCGCCTAGGTCAAAAAAGTCTAGATTGCCTCACCTTTATTAAGATGAATGAGGGATGGATCCCGAAGGGACTGACAGTGGGCGATACATTCGATTAAAAAAGGCCTGATAGATGAGCTGCCTTGAGCTAATAATGGTCCACACGCTGCTGTATTTTATCCCTGAATGCCGGATGACTTGCGTGACTTATCCGCCACCAACTAGGGTTTAAGACGCAATGTTTTTAGGGCACTTTATGTCTGGCAAACAAACATCAATTTTTCTGGTCGCTGCAACAATACCTAATTTTTGCATTTAAATTATTTTATTTTAGAAGGCTTACAGCATGTAATGAAAAATAAAGCATTTTTGAACAGTCTTGCATAACAGTTGTGCAAAAATACATATTTCCAATAGAGACATTTTGTGAAAGTTAGCTGGCTATTCCTTCTTATTTTTACTTTTTAGGATAATTATTTTTCTTATTTTTTACTGTGATTGCAATTTAAGAGATACCTAAAACATGGTAAAACAGACAATAGTAAAGAGTATATCTGCAGGAAACACCAAAGTCCTATTAGCTATCATCCCTCCAGCAGTATTAGCTTATTATTTACAATATCTAACCTGGGCAATCACCCTTGGGTTACCCTAGGGCAGGCTTCAGTAAGCGACCTCTCCTTTCCTGGGAAGATTTTTCCGCCGGTTGCTTCTAAAGGGTCTCCAGGGCTCCCCCACTCCGGTCCTTGCCCCAGTGTCGCTTCAACCAGTAACAAATGTTTTATATTTATAAAGCGACCCAATGATCCCCCTTGATAGAGGTTTATCTTTACAAATTTTGGAGAACCAATTTAAGACCGGTGTCCCCTGTTTCTGGGTCAGGGAGTGTGTGAAATGCCTCAGCCTACAGTAATTGTAATGTTCTGACAGTGGTAGCTCATGCTTGTCAATCAGTTCCTCATATGTGAGCATCTGGCCCTTTACTAACCAGTCTCCCAATCTATCTAGTTTCCTTGACCTCCACCAGTGTTGTGATGTTGTGCTCATGTGTTTCGGGGCCTGAGGGTGGTCAAGAATTGCGGTCATTTGGGTGGATCCAGGGAACAAACCCGTGTGTTTCTTGGCCTATTTCCAGTATGATAGTGAGTGTCTGATTAGGGGGTTTGGCGAGTTTTTAAGGCTCTGAGGCAATTCTGATAGCCAAGCCACCTTGTCCCAGGTTAAGGGCCTTAAAGTGTGGTTCTGTAAATACACACAGGCCGGTTGATGACATATAGAATGTGCTATTGGGAGGAAAGATAGGTAACGTAACAGGTATTACACTGATAGGAATGAGTATTACAACTTAATACAACTCTCCTATCTGGTGGCACCTTAGATTGCACGTGCAGTGCCCCAAATTCAAAGTAGGAGGTCCAACCAAGCATCTTTTTCCATCTCCCTGTTCCAAAAATCCATGCCATATACGCGTCCCCTGATAGGTAACGTAACAGGTATTAAACTGATAGGAATGAGTATTACAACTTAACACAACTCTCCTATCTGGTGGCACCTTAGATTGCACGTGCAGTGCCCCAAATTTGAAGTAGGAGGTCCAACCAAGCATCTCTTTCCATCTCCCTGTTCCAAAAATCCATGCCATATACACTTGCCCTGATAGGTAACGTAACAGGTATTACACTGATAGGAATGAGTATTTCAACTTAATACAACTCTCCTATCTGGTGGCACCTTAGATTGCACATGCAGTGCCCCAAATTTGAAGTAGGAGGTCCAACCAAGCCTCTTTTTCCATCCCCCTGTTCCAAAAATCCATGCCATATACAAGTTCCCTGATAGGTAACGTAACAGGTATTACACTGATAGGAATGAGTATTACAACTTAATACAACTCTCCTATCTGGTGGCACCTTAGATTGCACGTGCAGTGCACCAAATTCGAAGTAGGAGGTCCAACCAAGCATCTTTTTCCATCTCCCTGTTCCAAAAATCCATGCCATATACACGTCCCCTGATAGGTAACGTAACAGGTATTAAACTGATAGGAATGAGTATTTCAACTTAATACAACTCTCCTATCTGGTGGCACCATAGATTGCATGTGCAGTGCCCCAAATTTGAAGTAGGAGGTCCAACGAAGCATCTTTTTCCATCCCCCTGTTCCAAAAATCCATGCCATATACAAGTTCCCTGATAGGTAACGTAACAGGTATTACACTGATAGGAATGAGTATTACAACTTAATACAACTCTCCTATCTGGTGGCACCTTAGATTGCACGTGCAGTGCACCAAATTCGAAGTAGGAGGTCCAACCAAGCATCTTTTTCCATCTCCCTGTTCCAAAAATCCATGCCATATACACGTCCCCTGATAGGTAACGTAACAGGTATTAAACTGATAGGAATGAGTATTACAACTTAATACAACTCTCCTATCTGGTGGCACCTTAGATTGCACGTCCAGTGCCCCAAATTCGAAGTAGGAGGTCCAACCAAGCATCTCTTTCCATCTCCCTGTTCCAAAAATCCATGCCATATACACGTCCCCTGATAGTGGACGTAACAGGGATTAAACTCTGGGAGTCTGAAGAAGAGGAGTCAGAGGAGGAAGGTGGCTTTGAGGAGGTGGAAGACCAAACACAGCAGGCGTCCTAGGGGGCTTGTTGTCCCCTTTTGGGGACCCTTGGTGGCTGGGTGGAGGAAGAGACATTCAATGACATCAGTGAGGACAAGGAATGGGACATGGCTAGCTTGGTATTCAACCTTGTGCAAATGGTTGCGGTTGTGCAAAGGGACTGTTTGGGGTTGTTTGCGGTGCATTAAACGGGGACATTGATCTGTTACTGTGAAGCGGGTGTAACCCTTACACTACCTGATCGATACGACATCATACCTGATGTTTTAAAGCATGTTATTCCAAACAATTTAGGAATGTTAGGTGATTTATGCCCTTTATGGCTTAAAAGCAGACTCTGCATCAACTATGTAATTTTCTGTGGGAGTTTTGCCATGGATCCCCCTCCGGCATGCCACAGTCCAGGTGTTAGTCCCCTTGAAACAACTTTCCCATCACTATTGTGGTCAGAAAGAGTCCCTGTGGCTTTTGAAATTTGCCTGCCCATTGAAGTCTATGGCTGTTCGCCGATGTTCGCCCGTTCGCGAACATTTGATGGAATTCGCGTGGAATTCGAGCTAAATAACATTATGGACAATAATCCCTACAGTAAAGCTTATAAAAAATTGGCAGAAGTAGAAAATGAACAACTACTTCATGCACAAAGACATCAATTACCAATGCCAAAGGTTAATATGGTGCTTAAAAGAGACAGACATACTGATAAATGACGTTATAACTTGTCAACATCAAATGAGGTTGCAATGGTGTTTCAAAATGATGAAGGAGAACCACCATTTCAAAGAGACATTAGAATATATCCCAGAAATGAGGAGCAACCATTCATTAATATGAGTATCTTAAGTCCAAATTTAGATCCAGTGACATATCCCATTTTTTTCCCACATGGAGAAGCAGGTTGGCAACCAAAATTAACACTTCCCAGTTACCCAAATGCTAAAGCCAGAATCCGAAATAATGTTTCTATGCTTGAATTTAAAGTAGCTCAAATTGCCATTCGAAATGCATTTAGTCCAATTTTATGTGGTGGAAAACTAACCCAACAATGGATTATTGATTCCTATTTGCAAGTTGAGGCAAATAATTTAAACTTTATAAAATATCAACAAGATAAACTACTTGTAGAACAATATTCTGGACTAATGGACTATGTTGCTGACGTGGCTACAAGCAGAGACATGACAGCTGGCAAAGCCATCATTTTACCATCTTCCTTTCAAGGATCTCCTCGAAATATGAGAGAAAGATACAATGATGCTATGGCTATTGTCACCAAATTTGGGAAACCCGATTTATTTCTTACATTTACATGTAATTCACAATGGCCAGAAATTACACAAAATTTACTTCTTGGACAAAGTGCTTCCGATAGACCAGATTTAGTAGCCAGAGTTTTTAAGATTAAATTAAATGAATTAATACGTGATATCACTATCAGTCAGTTATTTGGCAAATGTCTTGCTTATGTATATACCATTGAATTTCAAAAAAGAGGACTTCCACATGCACATGTTCTGATAATACTTCAAGAAAAAGATAAATTAGATACTTCTGACAAAGTGGATGCAGTCATTGTTGCTGAACTACCAGATCCAGAACTATATGGTAGACTATATGAGATTGTTACTCATCGCATGATTCATGGACCCTGTGGTGAGCTTAATCCACAATCACCATGTATGGAAAATAATAAATGTTCCAAAGAATTTCCAAAAGATTATAGAGACAAATCCTATGCTAATTGTGATGGCTATCCACTTTATAAAAGAAGAGAAGGAGATACTACCATTATTTGTGGAAAAAAAGTTGACAATAGATATGTAGTACCCTACAATCCACATTTACTCATGCAGTACAACGCCCACATCAACGTAGAAGCCTGCACTTCCATCAAATCCATTAAATATGTCTACAAATATATTTACAAAGGCTACGATGCAGCTACTGTAGTCGTCAAAAGTGCGGACAACCCTGAAAGTAGTGAGTTAGTACATGATGAACTTGCATCTCATGTAGATGCTCGCTATGTCAGTGCGCCAGAATCTATGTGGCAGCTTTTAAAATTTGAAATGCATGATAGTTCACATGCAGTATATAGATTAGCAGTACATTTGCCACAAAGAAATGTAGTGTATTTCCATGCTAGAAATGAATGCTTTGGCCCAAAGTGAAGATCGTCACACTACACTAACTACATGGTTTGAATTAAATTCCACAGATTCACAAGCAACAAAATTCTTATATATTGAAATTCCATATCACTATGTTTTTGTGAATGGATTATGGAGACCGAGAAAAAGCAGAGGCAATAAAATAATTCCAAGAATTTACACAGTCAGTCCAAGAGATGTTGAACGTTTTTGCTTACGGATATTACTTTTAAATGTTCCTGGAGCACAAAGTTTTGAACACTTAAGAACTGTTTATGACATTGTATATGAATCCTTCCATTTAGCTGCAAGATAGAAAGTACAGAAAAAAATACGTAGAAACTTAGTAGCTGATGATACAGAATGGGAAAGATGTTTAGAAGAAGCAGCACAATGTCAAATGCCATGACAGATGAGAGAACAATTTGCATTTATTTGTATCTTCTCAAATGCTCCAAATGCATTAGCTTTGTGGGAGACTTTTAAAAGTAATATGGCTGAAGACTTTATGCAACGATACAATGAACCCATTGCACACTTATAAGTGTTAATGGAAATCCAAGAAGTATTTTTAACTCATGGATTAAGTTGTGCAAGTTTTAATTTGCCTGATCCAGGTCTTATAGATGACATAAACTTTAAAGACTATGACATTCAACTACAAGCAGAAAGAACCGAAGAAAGACTTGCAACTTTAAATACCTTACAATTGCAAGCATTTAATGCCATTAAAAAGGCAATATATGATGACATGGTGACAGAGAGTTATTTCTATCTTGATGGACCTGGCAGATCAGGAAAACCCTATCTATATAACTTATTAATGAGTTCAGAACGAGCACAAGGTCAAATAGCAATGGTGTTTGCCACTACTGGAATTGCTGCACTTTTATTAGAAGGTGGAAGAACTGTTCATAGTGGATTTAAACTGCCAGTGCCTATCTTAGAAACTTCTGTGTCAGATATTCGCATGACATCATTACAAGCAAAGAAATTGAACAAATGTAAATTAATTATAATAGATGAGGCCACAATGATGTCATGCTATGCCCTCAAATGTATTGATTATTTGCTTCGTGAAGTCATGGATAATACTTTTCCATTTGGTGGAAAGGTAATGTTGTTAGGTGGCGATTTTAGACAAACATTACCTGTCATTGTACATGGAAATCGAACTGACATTATCGAAACCTGTATCAAGTCAAGCACACTGTGGAAACATTTTACCCATCTTCAACTGCAACAAAATATGAGATCAGAAGGCCAAACTGATTTCAATGATTGGCTTATTAAAATTAGAGAAGGCAGAACAGAAAAAATACCACGTTTACGGGACGACACTGTAGAGATCCCACCTCATATGATTTGTCACCAAGATATTATATCGGCCATATTTGAAGGTTGCATAAATAACCAGGAATATTCCGAGCTTGCCAACCAAGTCATACTAACGTGTAAAAATAAGGATGCATTAATCCTCAATGATGAAATCTTAAAAAAAATTAATGCACCACAAAGAAATTATCACAGTGCTGATTCTGTACTTGCTGATGACAATGAAAGTCAGACTAACTTTTTTACTGAATTCATAAACTCACTAACTCCTTCTGGAATGCCACCACATATTTTGCAGCTAAAGAAATGTGCAATTATCATGTTACTGCGAAATATGAACCCCAAAAAAAGGCCTATGCAATGGGACAAGATTAATTGTTCAACAATTAAAGGACCATTTTATAGATGCTGAAATTTTAACTGGGACCCAAAAAGGAGAGAGAGTTTTCATACCAAGAATAGATTTAGCACCAAGTGAAAGTAGTCTCTCTTTTATACTTCAAAGAAGACAATTTCCCATTATTATGGCATTTGCCATGACCATTAATAAATCACAAGGACAAATGTTCAAATCTGTGGGTATTTTCTTGGAAGAACCAGTATTTGCACATGGACATTTGTACGTTGCGTTGTCACGGTGCAAAAATCCACAGGCTATTAAAGTTTACATTGAAAAGAATGAAAGTCAAGGTGATTTATTAGAAGATGGACGTATTTTTACTAAAAACATTGTCTACTATGAAGTACTATAACTTTTCAGTAAAGAAATAAAACCCATGCGAAACAAATTTAAAACCATTCAAAAATACAAAACAAGAAACAATTCAGTCATAATTCATGGAAGTACTGTTTATGGATAATTCGCCTCACAAAATACTTGCCTTGCATTTTTT
This sequence comes from Discoglossus pictus, assembly GCA_027410445.1. Taxonomy (NCBI): domain Eukaryota; kingdom Metazoa; phylum Chordata; class Amphibia; order Anura; family Alytidae; genus Discoglossus; species Discoglossus pictus. The sequence goes on from CM050164.1 coordinate 389,639,163, forward strand.
CAACAAATTAGGGTAACGTGTTAATTAACTATGTTACTGTTTCTAATGTTACAAGTTTGAAAACAATATTTTCAAGTTCTTTACTTCAACATATTACAAAGTTCATGTTAACAGCTCAACCACGTTTTAAGTCACAATGTAAATATTGTCTGTTATCGTAACATTACTCCCTGGATTAATGTTTATCGCCAGCTCATGGGGTCAGTAAGGAATTAATTTAATTGGGTACATTTTAAGGAGAGTTTTACTGATTGCCTTCCTCTGCATTCAATGTATCTTGAAGTTAACAATTATTCTGATAGAAATTGCATGTTAAGTTGAGTTTAAAGTTCAACTGTTTTTACATTCAAATGTTAATACTTTTAATAAGAAATTATGTTTAAATATTAATTCACTATGTTACTGTTTATAATGTTCCAAGTTGTAAAAATGTTTTTTCAAGTTTCTTACTTACACAGATAAGAAACTTCAAGTTTAAAAAAATATTATCTCAAGTTTCTCACTTAAACATATTACAAAGTTCATGTTAAAATTGGGTACGTTTAAAGGAGGGTTTTTAATGTTTGTCTTACTCTGGATTAAATGTATATTGAAGTTAACAATTCTTCAGATAGAAATTGCATGTTAAAAAACCATTACCTCAAGTTTACAATACTGATAAGTTTAAAGTTCAACTGTTTTTACATTCAACTGTTCATACTTTTAATACAAAATTATGTTAAAAAATGTATTCACTATGTTACTGTTTATAATTTTCCAAGTTCAAAAAATGTTTTGTCAAGTTCCAAAGTTACACAGATAATAAAGTTCAAGTTTCAAAAAATATACTTTCAAGTTTCTTACTTACATATATTTCAAACTTCATGTTAAAATTATGTACGTTTGAACAAGGGTTTTTACTCTTTGCTTTCCTCTGGATTCAATGTATATTGAAGTTAACAATTGTTCAGATACAAATTGCATGTTAAAAAAACATTACCTCAACTCTACAATACTGATTAATTTAAAGTTCAACTGTTTTTACATTCAAATGTTAATAATTTGAATACAAAATGCTTGAAGAGTTATTGTTCACCAAGAGAACATTTTACAAAAATACACATGTTTAATATCACAATACTTACAAGTGTCAAATATGTATATTAACAACTAAACAACTTTACAAACATACACATCACATTGCCGTCATTTTTTGACGGGCAAGTCGCTAGTTTAATATATATATAATTCATTACTTTTTTAACACTTGTGAACTTTAGCCCTGAAACAGTACTCAGTCCATTACAGGCCATGAGGTATACAAACAGTTAAATCTTCTTTCAATTATAAATTAATTCTTTTTATTCTATAAGTGTATAACAAATCCTTCTTCTTATAATAAATGTTCACAGGAGTCACCTCTGCACTAATTAACATTACAGTACATCAAATTGACAGGTATATGATTTTGTGATTACATGCTTTACAAATATAGCATTAAGTATTGATTTGCATTGAGTAATGTTATTTAATACATTCATTCAATCAAAAAATTAAATATGATTTTTAAATCTTTTCACAGATTTTTCACATCTCAACTTGCCTCAACACAGGAGTCGCCTCTGAAGCATTTTACATTATAGAACATCTACTACACAGGTATATGATTTCATGATGACATTCGTTACAAATATAGGATTAGGTTTTTGTTACAGGCCATGGATGACAGATATTGCTTAATTAATTTAAGTCATTTATTTTACAAAATATTGAATAATTAGAAGAAAAAAAAGGAATACATATCTACTTAGCTATTTTATTCATGTGTATTCTTTCATTCATTCATTCATCATTATGTTACTGCTCATTGTCAGGGATAGCACCTTAGAAGCAGTTAAATCTTTTATTTCATGTACTATATTAGGTTACTTTTTAACATTTTAAAATGCATTTAACATATATTTATGATTAGGATTTACGTTTGCTATGTATGCCAATTAAAATGCACATTTACAAAATCTTTATATGTCATTTTACAGATCCATCATCTCTGCACCTCCCTGAACACACAAAGTGACGTCTGCATATCACATCTAATTGACAGGCATCATTCTTGAGGACATTATTTATAAAAACAGAATTAACACCCTTATTACATTGCATGTTGCCCTATGAAATAGAGCTCGATATAACCACAGAGCATATTTTGGAACACAAATACTTACTTACTGAAGACCTTGCTTTTGGATAGAAGATAACTAACCACAAACTTACATAACAAAAATATGTTATGTGGTTATATAGAGCACTATTGAATTCGTTAAAACGCTATTAAATAAGTCTCTAATTGTTTTTTAATCAACATTATTCATAGGTTGTCATTTATTAAAAAATACATATATGAAAACACATGTTTAGTCATGTCAATCAATAGTTTGCTAATAGCTCTTTTGCGTAGCTCTTCTTTAGGAACACATGATAACTGTTTACGTTTTTGAAATTTATGATGTAAAGAGAAACACAGAGAGAGAGAGAGAGATAGACACACAGAGAGAGAGACAGACAGAGAGACAGACAGAGAGAGATAGACACAGAGAGAGATAGACAGAGAGAGACACACAGCCAGACACAGACACACACACACACACACACAGAGACACACAGCCAGACACACGCATCCAGACACACGCAGCCAGACACTTAGAGACACAGACACCCAGAGAGACAGACACCCACATACACCCACAGACACCCAGAGAGACAGACACCCACAGAAACCCAGAGAGACAGACACCCACAGACACCCAGAGAGACAGACACCCAGAGAGACAGACACCCACAGACACCCATAGAGACAGACACCCAGAGAGACAGACACCCACAGACACCCAGAGAGACAGACACCCAGAGAGAGAGACACCCACAGACACCCAGAGAGACAGACACCCACAGACACCCAGAGAGACAGACACCCAGAGAGAGAGACACCCACAGACACCCAGAGAGACAGACACCCACAGACACCCACAGACACCCAAAGAGACAGACACCCAGAGAGACAGACAGAGACAGATTACCATTATTTTTTTTAGAAATATTCTGACAGGTTAAAAAATATGTAAAATAAAACTAATGACATTTTTACACCTCTATTTCCAATAACAGATTACAATGGCAGACAATGCAGACGATAAGAAATAATATAAAAGAAGAATGGCAAGGGAAAGGAAGCAGAGATGCTTACCCATAGTCTTTGAGACTTAACAATGTTTAAGAGAAGAAGATCAACAGAGACTTCTAAATAAAAGAAAAACGACTAAAAAACAACAAAATTAGTCTGCTGGAGATTCAAAGAAAAGAAAAAGTAAACAAAAAAAAATGTCTGTAAAATATTCTCTAATGATCCTATTTTGCCTCCTGACACCAATGTTGATAAAGATGACACCAATGTAGATATAGAAAGTTCAACTGACATCTATATTGAGAAGGTCATGACAGTCCTTTATTTAGAGCACTAACAGTAGACACTCATTATTGTGGATTAATTAATGTGGTTTGTCAGTTTTGTGGGGCCTATCATTTTATGAAAGAACGACCAACTGATGGAGAGTTTATTAGTTGCTGTCAGAAAGGAAAGGTAAGACTTCCAGAAAGACACACATTTCCAGAATATTTAAAAAGTATCATGAGTGATCCTACATTTCCAAATTACACCAATTTTAAGAAAAACATTTGGTTTTATAAAAGTTCAATTTAATTTGCTTCAATGGGTGCAACATTAGCCGAAAATGTTCCAGGACATGGTCCTTATTGTTTTTAAGTCCAAGGACAAATATACCACCGGACTTCACATTTACACCCAGAAACAGGAGAACAAAGGAAATTTGCACAGTTTTATGTGCTTGATACAATGGAAGCAGTTGAACAACGAATGCTTCTTCCTGAAAATAAACAATGCTTACCCATAGTCTTTGAACAGCTTGATAACATTATGGCGAACAACACATATAGTAAAGCATACAAACAATTTGCTGAGGTTGAAAAAAAACAGCTGGCACATGCACAAAGACATCAATTGCCAATGCCAAGAGTAAATATGGTTCTCAAAAGAGATCGCCATAGTGATCAAAGACGGTATAATTTACCAACAGCAAATGAGGTTGCCATGGTATTTAAAAATGATGAACCACCATTTGAGCGGGATACTAAAATATATCCACGCAATGAAGAACAACCTTTTATAAACATAAATATTTCAAGCAGTAATTTGGTTCCTATGACATATCCCATTTTATTTCCAAATGGGGACCTAGGATGGCAATTAAAGTTACAGTTGCAAAGTTATCCCAATAGTAAAGTTTGTGTTAGAAACAATATTTCCATGCTGGAATATAAAGTGGCACAAACTGCTGTCATTATAATCCAATTTTATGTGGGGGTAAACTCAAAAAACAATGGATTATTGATTCCTATCTACAAGTCAAAGCAAATAATCTAAATGTTGTAAAATTTCAACAAAACAAGCTTCGAGTAGAACAATAGTGTGGATTGATGGATCATGTCGCTGAATTGGCTGCAAACAGAGGCATTCCTGCTGGACGAGCAATGAGTTTGCCATCCTCTTTCCAAGGATCTTCTTGCAATATGCGAGAAAGATACAATGATGCCATGGCTATTGTCACTAAATTTGGCAAACCAGATTTATTCATTACATTTACATGTAATCCACAATGGTGAGATCAAAGAAAATGTACTGCTTTGTCAAACTACTTCTGACCGACCAGATTTGGTGGCAAGAGTATTCAAAATAAAACTCAATTCATTAATTCATGATATAACTAAAGCAGACTTATTTGGAAAATGTGTGGCTTTTGTTTATACGATTGAATTTAAAAAAAGAGGCTTGCCACATGCACATATACTTTTAATCTTGCAAGAAAAAGATACGGTACATTGAATACGGCAGACAGAGTGGATTCAGTAATTACTGCTGAACTACCACATCCAGAGAAACATTCAACACTTTATGAGATTGTAACTCATAGAATGGTACAGGGTCCATGTAGACAGAGCAATCCAAATTCACCATGTAGGGAAAATAAAAAATGGGTAAAAGAGTTTCCAAAACAATTTCAAATGCAGACTTATGTTAATTGTGATGGATACCCTTTGTATAAAAGAAGAGAAGGACAAACAGCTATTATCCGTGGTCAAAAGGTCGATAATAGATATGTGGTCCATACAATCCTCATTTGCTGATGAAGTATAATGCACATATCAATGTGGAAGCTTGCACTTCTATCAAATCCATCAAATATGTGTATAAATATATATATAAAGGATATGATGCAGCATCTGTTATTGTGCAAGGTGCACAAAATGAAAAAGACAACCCCATTTTACATGACGAACTTTCATCTTATTTAGATGCTCGCTATGTAAGTGCTCCAGAAGCAATGTGTCTACTCAAATTTGAGATGCATGATCAGTCACATGCTGTGTATCGATTAGCTGTCCATTTGCCACAAAGTGTAACCGTTTGCCCCCTAGAGGAGGGTGCCAAGTAAAGTAGTGTAAAGAGTTCTTGACAGGAGTGACGGAGTTAAACTTCTAAAGAACTCCTAATTGTTGCAGGTGCAACTTCACTTTAAAGCCTGGAAAGCAGACATGGGGGAGTTGCTGATTAGGCTCTGGCCTGAATGCCGTGAGGAGTCTGTGTAGAGCTGCAGTCTATGGGAGAAGCTGTGAGGTAAGACAATCAGGAAGACTGCTTATAATACAGATTAAAGTACAGAGAGACACTGGCAAGTAAGTTGGATTGCCTGGAGAATACAGCCAGCAGCTTAAGAAGAGACACTGAGTGTTTCTGTGTGTCCTGAGAGGAACGAGACAGAGATCCTGAACAGGACCTACCATAACTTACAGAGCAGCACAGGAAGTTGCCAGTAAGAGGAACAGTCTGTGTGACTGCAACAACACAGAAAGAGACTGAACTTAAAGGTACCACCCCTCTGTGTGAACAGTTATTGTTTTACCTGCAGACCGAGAAGCAGTCTCAGGGCTAGCCAGGGTGTTCCTGAAAACTAGCAAGCCCGTTTCTGTAGATGTTTCTTTTATGCTGAAGTTACGCTATTGTTTGTTTTTGAAAGCCTGTATTAAAGCAAAGATAAAAGTACATCGGACTCAGTGGTTTATGGGAAAATCACAGGAGCAACCAGTAGCCAAAGGGCGGCCCTGTCACAAAAGTCAATTTGTTTGCTTCACTGCAGGCAATGCAAGAAATGCTTTTGCACAAAGTGAACATAGAGCAACAACGCTCACTGCTTGGTTTCAAATAAATTGTCAGGACACTCAGGCCAGACAATGTTTATACATTGACATTCCAAATCACTATGTATTTGTAAATGGTGAATGGAGACAATGAAAGAAACATAATTATAAAATGATCCCAAGAATATATACCGTCAGTCCACGAGACATTGAACATTTTAGTTTAAGATTACTCCTTTTACATGTTCCTGGTGCACAAAGTTATGAACATTTACGCACAGTCAATGACATCGTTTGTGAGACTTTCCAGTTAGCTGCAAGACATCAAAACTTTCTGGCAGATGATACAGAATAAGAGAGATGTCTCGAGGAAGCAGCACTATGTCAAATGCCAAAGCAAATGAGAGAACAATTTGCTTTCATTTGTATCTTTTGCAATGTACCAGATGCATTAACTTTGTGTGAAACATTTAAAATATATTTGTGCGAATATTTCATGCAACGTTACAATGAGACTATTGCACAATTGAAAGCATTAATGGAAATTCAGGACATTTTTCTTTGTCATGGATTAAATTGTTCCAATTTTAATCTGCCTGGTCCAGGAATTATAGATGAAATTTATTTTGATGATTATGACACTGACATTGAATACCAAAAAACACAAGAAAAAATTGGAACTTTAAATGCATTGCAATTGGAAGCATTTAACGCCATCACAAATGCAATAGAAGATGACATGCTCATAGAGCGTTATTTCTATCTGGATGGCCCTGGTGGATCAGGAAAAACCTATCTATATAATTTGTTGATGAGTTGCATTCGAGCACAGGGTCAAATAGCACTGCCATTTGCAACCACTGGAATTGCCGCACTTTTGTTAGAAGGTGGTAGAACTGTGCATAGTGGATTTAAACTGCCAGTTCCCATTCTGGAAACATCAGTGTCGGATATTTGAATTAATTAATTGCAAGCAAAAAAATTGCACAAGAGTAAATTAATTATAATAGATGAGGCAACTATAATGTCATGTCATGCCCTGCAATGTATTGATCGATTATTAAAAGAAGGTATGGCTAATGAATTGCCATCTGGTGGAAAGGTGATGTTGTTAGGAGGAGATTTCAGGCAAACATTACCTGTGGTGCCACATGGCAATTAGACTGACATTGTCGAAATGTGTATAAAAGGAAGTAAGCTGTGGAAAATATTTACACACCTTAAATTAGAAGTAAATATGAGATCCGAAGGCCAAAATCAATTCAATGATTGGCTCATTCACATTGGAGAAGGAAAACAGACGAAAATAAATAATTTACCTGATGATGCTGTACAAATTCCACCAGAAATTATTTTAAAAGAACCACTAATTTCGACAATCTTCCTCAATACCATCAATAATGAGGATTTCTCAGACATTGCAAGCAAAGGAATATTGACATCCAAAAATATAGATGTCTTGAATCTAAACAACGAAATATTAAAATTAATCAATGCTCCCCCAAAAAACTATTTCAGTGCAGATTCTGTTCTGTCTCTGACAAAGAGAGTGAAGCAAACTTTAGTATGGAATTTATTAATTCTTTAACTCCCTCTGGAATGCCACCACATGTTTTGCAACTTAAAAAAAGGGCAATTGTCATGCTATTGAGAAATATGAATCCCAAAAAAAGACTTTGTAATGGGACCAGATTAATTGTGAAGGCTTTAAAGGATCATTTTATACATGCAGAAATTATGAGTGGTACCCATAAAGGCAGACCATGTCTTATACCGAGAATTGATTTGGCTCCAAGTGAGAGTGGTTTGACTTTTGTCCTTCAAAGGAGACAATTTCCCATTATCATGGCATTTGCCATGACCATCAATAAATCCCAAGGACAAACTTTTAAGTCTGTGAGTATTTTTTTGAAGGAACCTAAGTTTGCACATGGCCAACTATATGTTGCATTTTCAAGATGCAATAATCCAGAGGAAATTAAAGTACATGTTGAAGAAAACCCAAGTCAGGGTGATTTATTGGAAGATGGATGCGTTTTTACAAACAACATTGTGTACTATGAGGTGCTGTAAATATAGAGGACAGTGGTTTCATTTCGACAACAACATTTTATGTTACTCGTACTGATTTTAGAGGACCACTATTTCAATAAGAAACTCTATACAATGGCAAAAAAACATAGAGAACAGTGGTTTTACTTCCAGGACGAAATTTGAGCTCTCTGGGACTCTTTAAATAGGGGACCACTATTTCACTTAAGAAACTCTATGTGCCATTTGCACAAAGTACAAGAACCAAAAAAATTAACAAAAAAATTAAAACAACAGTAAACAGTGGTTATGCAGATTGGAATGTGTTAGAAGTTACCTTTTTACATGATTGGCCCCACAAAATAATTAGGTGGCATTTTCTTTCATTTGAAGGTTAAATGTTATTGTTTTATGTTACTATTTCACATGTTTACACTGTATTTTCAAAGTTGTGGAAAGTTGCTTCATTGTATATTGTATATAGTCAAGGATTTATGTTACTACAAGTTTCATCATTTGTTAATACATTGAACTGTATAATTTAAAGAGAGAGTATTGATTCAGGGAGTAATCTGATCGCCAGTTAATGGGGTCAGGAAGGAATTAATTTAAAAAAAATATTCGTTACCTGTTGGTGAAATACAAGTTGAAAGTTAAAAAAATAAAAAGTTTTATTCAACATTTTGTATTTCTTTGGACATAATAAAAAAAAGGTTAAGAATTTCATATAATCATATTGTGTGGCAAGCATTTTTGACAGCATTAACATTTTATCGACCGTCATTTTTTGACGGGCAAGTAGCTAGTTTATTATATAATTAAAAACAGGGAACCATCCATATCCCTTTAACTATCAATGTCAATGTACAGCTGATGCTGACTATTTTTTCCTCTGTAAGTACCTAAAATACAGATAAAATAAGCAACCAAAAAAAAAAAAACTTCCCAGATTTTAAGATGATTTCACTTTGTGTAGGCGTTGACTCCTTTTGCCCACATTTAATACCTATCTGAAATTAATCTCACAAAAACAGGTCCACTGTAAATGCAATACCTGCAGCCAGAGATTCAAGAATTCCTACTTGTAATAATATTCTTAGGTTTAATCAAACCTAAATAGTTTAGTTTGATAGAGTGTGAGACTAAATCAATTATCCATTATCTGCTCTCAAATTTGATCTTATTTATTATTGAGTTTAGTATGAAAATCTTTTTAGAGAAAACTTCACTTGGGTCATTTTAAGCTTGCTTTACTAGCAGATCCCTTCCAGCATATGACTTTAGGGAAGTTAGGCCATTTATAATAACATTACAAAATCCATTTACAACTTGAATTAGTGAAAATTTTTAATCCAATGATGTTTATTACAAGTGATTGCATCAAGTCTTAAAATAGAAATTCCCTTGGAGAAAGACTACCAAGGATCTTTTTATTCCACAGGGTCAGAGAACATACATTTCTTTAAAATAAGCCTATGGGATATTGTCCCAGGAGTTCTGAATACAAATATATACTATACTAAACCATACCAGTGACAAACTCTAAGACAGGACTGTACTCACAATGATATCAGGTGAGACAAACTTAAAATGTGCATTTTGCAAATTGATTGTTCTCTAAATTCTGTGTGTTACTGCTCTCTTCAGCTGCCCTTAAAATGCATACAGAATAATGTAATTGTATGAAGCCTCTATATTAATAGCTATGTGTTTATTATAGAACATTGTTTACATTAACGATTATATAGTGCCCATTATTTGCAACTTTGATACAAACAAAAATATTATACAAAAAAAAAGTTATTTTCTATATTATATGAAATGTTTGAAACTACAATTCTTTAAGCTCAGAGATTTGAATTTTCATTTTTTTGGTGCCAACAGTTAAAGGGCTGACTATTATGAGATATTAAACGCACACAACTAATTATAGACAATGTATTTTTTTTTTATCTTCTCAGTATGTAAAAAGGTATAGAAAAGAAACAGGTGTTATTAAGAACTAAAAGGAAATGCTTTGTATAAAAGGTAATTTTATAACTTTTCAGATTTGCTTATATTTAAAATGTTAAAGATTAGCTTTACAAGAATTTGAAAAGGGCTTATATGCTAAAAGCGTTAGTAAAGAAATTCTATGGACCAGTTGTAAATGAGGGTGATGTGAAAGAAAAGATAACTTTTTCTTTGTTATTGGACATTTATACTGTGACATCTGCAAGACTTCTCCAATACTTCTCTGGTGATATTCAGTGCCAAAATTAATCAAGGCACTTTTAGCACATTATGCAAAATATATGATAAAAGTGAAGTGTTTTATATACATTTAGAAAAATAAGCTGCTCAAACATTTTTTTTCAACACTTTAGGTTCCAACTAATATAAAGGAAACTATGTAAATCTGAAAGAAAAGCATGTCATAATTATAATCTAGATTAATGAAACAGTGAGTTAAATATTCACCACTGGTGTAAGTATATGTGTTGTTTAATATCTTTTTATTGCAATAATCGTACAAATATTCCACATTTTGTCATCTCTTTAGAAAGCTTAATTTTGCTTCGATAAATTGCAGTTTAGCATTTTACATATAAAATTAATTATTTCATTTTTTGAGGTCTGTGTTTCATGGTAAAGAAACTCAAATCTGTTTAAATTTGGACAAGTTAGAATTTTACATTAAACCATCCAATAGATTTTTCAGAGATATACAAGACAACCAGTGAATAAAAACAGAAACTTTTATTTTGTACATTATTGTATTTTATAGCTATGATCTTTTAGACACTGTATCCTAAACAATTGTACAAAACACCAAAACCAAACTGAAAAATGTTTTACTGTTTTTTGATGAGGACAGCTGTTTTTCGCAGAAAATGTTAGCCTTTTCTCCAGATACATGCAAGCAAACAGCTGATCTCTCAATTATCTTCAATGGTAGAGAAAATACAAACTCTTGTCACTCAGCTAATTAAATTCAGTACTTTCATCAATACTGTATGTGGTAACCACTTACAACAACAACAAGACACTTCACAGAACGAAACACAGAGTTTTTATAAAGATGAATATGGCTTTATTCTGCATTTAATCATATCACAAAACATAACTGTTTAATCATTTTATTTATTAATCTTACCTAAAACATTCAAAGAGCATCTAAAGAAAATAGTATAGATGACAGAAGGGAAATTATATTTACCAAACATTTATAATCCATGATCCACGAGCTCCACTAAGTTGCTACCCCTAGCATAGTCTAATTGTTTTTTGTTTTTTTTAAGGGTAGAATAAATATGATTAATTCTTGTAAAATGATTATGCTTCTCAGATTACTGACATATTTTTTTATTTGCATCTTATAACTTTTTTTGCTACATTTTAAACATCAGAGGCCACCTTCCTGTTATAAAGGTCTGGAAAACAATTTCTTGACATTTCAATTGTCCTCTTAGAAACCAAGGCCTGTGATTAGAATTTAAACATTTTGTTATAACCCAGAATTCCTATCAATTACTTTTAAAGCTCTAATTTTTTAGTCTTTTTGAAGTAGCAGGCTTCAAAAAGACTAAAAATTCATGAACCAAACCTTCAAATTGTTCGACTTTTGGGACTGGTAACTGGATCCATAAACACACTTGCAGCTTTGAGTTATTGTTACTCACTATAAATTCTCATTATAGTTTTTTGTTACAGAATCTTTCTTTGACTTCTAATATTTAAAATATGTTATAATGCAACATTAATGTAGCTGCAGTTAAGGATTTCAGATATTTCACATTGCCTTTGTTTATTATTTTATGGAATTAATGTTGCTGTGACTTTGTAAATCAGTCCATATACAATGTTACATGGGTTCTTGGTTCCTGGAATCATTACATAACATTTATATTGTTATGGTTGCTCTTTTCTAGTAGATAAAATACTAGGAAACCTTAAGCTAATTGTAAAAAATGAAAACTATGCCACATCAAATCACCATCACTATGGATGATATAAGGGTTATAAGGATTACTACTGCAGTCTAGCCATATTATTTGGAGCTTTTTAACAAACCTAAAATGAACAGTTAAACTGTAGCTTGCAATAGCCAAAACTATGACAAAAAATCACATTGGACTAATATGTGGCAGATAACAATACACAATCCTATGTCCCATCTCAGGGACCTCCTATCTCCAGGGCTATGTTGTGCCCCATAAGCTGGTTAAAGACTCTACTGTAAACAGTGTAATTGTTCCTGACCCCCCTACAATCTAATAGGGAGCCCAAATTGTGAGAAATTTTATGGAATCCTGGTCGGCCACTAAAAGTGAATACACCACGGAGCATCTCAGCTCCCCTATCTGAATCCCCCCTGACCCAATAAAGGTATCTCTACCTGAGAGGAGGTCAGCTCGGGAGCGGAATACCCAACCCCCTTAAGCACACTGGGCCCTAGGGTGATCCCTTTCCCATTATCAGGGCACATTTGGCCTGCTAACCAGCCCCACCATCCTCAGCTAGGTACCCTGCTTAGCAGGAAACATTCTTCCCAAGAACATAGGTCTGTAAAACCCCAGATTCATGGTTTCCTGCTTGAGTTAGATCCAGGCCCCGCACCCAGACACTCTGGCACTAGTGACCACAGTACCCTAAGAAACTCTTTCCGTGCCTAGACATTGACTGGAGATGTTTGACATCTGAGGCCATTGACTCATTGGCTCCTAGACTTGATTGAAGTCCTAGGAGGAATTAGAATATTCAAAGGTTTTAGATTGTAATTATTTAGGGCAAATAATCGTTTGATGTGTGTAAAAACTATATAAAAAGGCTGAACTAACAAATAAAGATTATGCTCTGCTTTGGACATGTATGCATAATGTGTATCATTTAGCAAGAAGACATTTATTATTTTTTTTTTATGGAAAAAATAATTTCTGCAACTTGTGGAACCTGGTAACTTGGCCTAAGAATCGGCAACTTGTCTTAGCTTCCTTCTAAGCTTTCCTGTGTGAAGGGATACAGAACCTATGAAACCTGTGGGTAGGATTATTCTAGTGACCTTTCAAGCTCAATGAAGTGTGGATTGTAACAGTTCATCAATAGTGTGACGATAAATAATTTCTTTATTGATTAGGAGGAAAACCATATTATATCAAGAACACGTATAATGCTATTTACCCTGTTTATTGAAAGCTTAAACATAGAATACATTCTCGTTACATATTCAATGGGTATTTACTTTTTCACTAATATAATTGAATATATTTAATCGCTTACCATTTTCTTTCTTCATAGTTTCTACATGATTTATCTAACATATGGAACAAGGAAACCAGTCTTGGGTAAATGAGTTTATTTTTTTGGGGATCACTAATGAACCAAAGTTCCAACTTTTACTTTTCATGCTGTTTTTGCTGATATATCTTGTAACCCTGTTTGGTAATATTGGTATTATGATCACAATCTTGATAATCTCTGATCTGCACAACCCAATGTATTTCTTTCTCAGCAACCTGTCCTTCTCTGACTTTTGCTATTCTACTGTGGTTACTCCGAAACTGCTTCATGATATGTTTTCAAAGAGAAAATCTATCTCCTTTATTGGTTGCGCTCTTCAGCTGTATTTCTTTGCTGCTTTTGCCACCACAGAAGGCTATATACTGTCTGCTATGGCATATGACCGTTATGTAGCAATATGTCACCCTCTACTGTACCCAGTCATAATGAATAGAAGAGCTTGCATTTTTCTTATATCTGTTGTATATATTGGTGGGTTACTCACTGCAAGCATTCATGCATCCTGTACATTAACACTAAATTTTTGTGGACCTAATGTGATCAATCATTTTTATTGTGATATCCCTCCATTGATGGAACTCTCCTGCTCTGATACAAGCACCAACAAAACTATTATATTTATTATAGTTTTTTGTCTGGGACTCTTTTCAGTTATAGTTACACTGGCCTCTTATGTCTACATCTTCTTTACCGTCCTAAATATCCAGTCATCTGAGGGAAGGTACAAAGTATTTTCTACATGTACCTCCCACCTAATGTGTGTCTCATTATTTTATGGAACAGTTTTCTTCATGTACCTACGACCAGCCTCAAGTTATTCGGTTAATCAGGACAAGGTGGTCTCTGTATTTTACACAATTGTAATACCAATGCTGAACCCAATCATCTACAGCTTACGAAACAATGAGGTGAAGGAAGCAGTGAAGCGTTACATTAATAAATTATCCCTTATTCTAAATTTGTGAAATACTTGTACTGTTTGGTGTCAATATTCCATCATGAAAACATTTTATGATGTCATCTAGATTATTCCCTGGACCCTTATATTGACCACACATGCATTTTTATAAGTCAATTATATCACCTTTCAGGTGCCTTTTTCTAGGGAATATTTTTGAAAATGCTCTTACAATTTATGGTTAAAGGTAATAGGTGCTTATTTTTTAAATATGCATGTGTAAACCAGGGACATAAAAGCATGCACAACATTTCTGGACTAGGCCATTCCAAAACGTTATTTTTTTATTTTTTTTTATCAATTCTGATGTATACTAGTTTTTGTATTTGTGATCATTGTCTTGCTGAATGACACAACTACGCTTCATCTGAACAGTTCTTCTTTTGACTAATCTCTAGAGCATTCTGTCAAAAGGCTCGGGGATCATTCAGGTCATGACAAATGAGAAACCAGAATTTATGCTCTTTTTTATCACTAGTTTCTTCATATATATTATTTGAAACAGAACTTCAATAAATAATGGGTCACTTTAAAACTTAGCTTTTATTTCACTAAAACAATTTAAAAATACTTCCTCATTGTTCTATGGACTAATAATTATGATGTTTTTAATTACTATATGCTCTACTGTGTTTAGGTATTTAATTCACAACTATGTGAACATAATAAAAATCGTAATCAATAATAATAAAAGTGTAATTGCCTCTTTGTTGTTGACTTCTAACGTTTTTCTATCAAAGAGCATGACACTGTGTATGAGCATGTTTGTGTCACAATCCACATGCACATTCATAGAGGGATATTGTTTGTGCAATTTTTCACCTATAGCAGCAGATATCCATATCTGATTGTTCTTTTAAATTACCTCTGTAGTCCAAAAATCTATATTATGTATTTAAAACTTCATTCTTTTAAATATTATAAAAGTACCATATATTTGTATCAAAAATAGGTGGTCTATACAGTGTAGATAAATTACATTAAAACTGAGACACAACTAAAACAAATGGACAGGGAGTCTTATTAATACTGTGTTTGATGTACAACACATTCTGCTTGTATTCCCTCTCGAATGGATGTAGGCTCTTAATGAGTTTTAGTTATACTTTCAGTTTATACTCACTGAAACCTTCCAATTAGTTGTTATAAAGTAAGGCTCATTGTGGCACATACATACAATGTTTCTATAGTACTAGATGTACCAGCCAATGAAAGACCTGTGTCACAGCAGCATTTTAGTAACATGGTGCTGAGACAAGTCTAAAAATGGCTAGTACATCTAGTACTATAGAAACATTAAGCCCGATTCAATTGCAAGCCCACATCTCGTGGGATCCAGGTTGTATGTCTGCGGGCATGCTGAGGGCTCCCATTCGTATCCGATTCCGGAGCTATTCAATTGAACAAGGGCACAAAGTCGAGGTCTGAAGCCTGTAAACTCCTCCTGAGGCTGCAAACTGTTAATGGGCTGGCCGAGATGCAAACAGCTTTTACGACCCAATTACGGTATAAAGTAGTGCGACACAGGCCTCTCAGCCAATAGAAGCGGTCTAGCCACAGATGATTGACAGATGTAGATTATAAAGTTGCGTTCCACCCGCCTATGCGTTGACTGTGTTGTATTTTCTTTCCAAAGTACCACGCAGGTCCCGGAGTTGAAGGTTTTTGAGTGAGAGTGAGAGAGTAGGCGAGTTCTGAGAGCAGTATATTGCGGTTTTGTTTATTTCTGTTCATCTAATTAAAATTTTATACTTAATCCTTGATTACACATATTTACAGATTACACATAATACCAATACACATAAATTAAAGAAGACACAAAGATACACATAGAGCTAGGTCACTTCATACCCCCCCATCCCACACCCCATTCCCCAAAGTTAATAAATAGTGAAGTATGTAAAACTGACCTCAATAACGGTCTGAGAACAGATCCTTGGGTCTGATGTAAGTAACATTGAATCTGGCTCCTGACCTTTGTGTCCTCTCCGTATTAATGGGTATTTCCCCTGTTGCTGATATCATGAGTGTCCTTTAACATGTGCTAACACCTGTCTAGCTGATGGATGTGATATCAATGTTGATGAACAAGATCATATTGCAAAGGTGATAGTACACCTTCACCACTGATGCTGGTTACAGCTAATCATTTATTGTGATATGACACAACATCACATATAACAGTTGTGGTAATTGCAAATTGTCGCCATGCAATGTTAAAAGATATGGGCTTGCGCATGCGCAATGAGCGCCGAAAGCTGAAAGGGACGAAAACTACGGGTTTCACTGCAATGAGCACCAAAGGCTAGAGATGAGCATCGAAGGTGCTCATTGCAAGGCCCGTGATGAGCGCACATTGTGAGGCCCACAAGACTTTGAAAAAATGACGCCTTTAACGGCAGCCATTTTTTTCAAGCCCGTAACTCGGAGGCCGTTTGGAGACAGCCAAAAGAGCACAATTGATTACAAAACTAGCTTACACCCTGTTATTCAATTGGCGTATTTGGGCAGACTCAAAACGGCTATGCGAGAAAATAAATGACGGCAGTAAAGCCATAATTTTTTTTTCAACCCCATAAATCCGAAGACCATTTTGGGCTTGGGGAAATTTATCAATTTCCCAAGCCCGCAAATGGTTTCAGACCCATAGAGCACAGATGAGAGAGAGGGAGGAGAAAGACACTGGGGAGGGAGAGGGTGGAACGAGACATAGAGGAGGGATGTCATGGCTGAAGCATGCCAAGGCACCAGCTGTGCAATACCTAACAGACTGATGCCCTCAGCCTTATAAGATAGGCTTAATGTGCCAGGGGAAAGGGGGCCACTGAGATGGGTTAACATTGGGGATGTTGTGTTTTATGTGTTATTCCTTGTTATGCCTGTTTAAAGTTGCCTGGTTGCCACTGGGCCCATACTTTGGTACCAATGTTTATAGTTGGGGTGTGCTTATGAACATGATGGGAGTGATGGGATGTATGTCTGTGTTGTGCTTTGGGGGGCTAGCACTTACAAGGGAAATATTGTATATGCCCAATATTTCATAGTAATGGACTAGTCCCTTATTAACAAGATTAGGGAGATAATTGACCCCTAGGATTCACATGACACCAGTATCTCTCCCACTATCACAATCCCTTAGACTGGTGTCTCCACGCCTATTGTATGTAATTACCCCTACCAAGAATACAGCAGTGGAAAACGGGAAACAGTGGGTAATCCTCTTAGACTTGCAGGCATCAGTGATAACGTCGGCTAGAAGGATTGGGTGTAACCATGGATGCACATTTAAATTGATTGGTCTGTTGTTGCTAGAATGTAGTATAAATATGTCTGATGGTTTCAGTAATAAAGTTGTTATACTGGTTCACATAATTAAAGTGTGAATTTCATTATTGATGCTGGATGCTGGTTCCTGGAGTAAGTTCTTTTCAGAACTTAGAAAGATTTGTATACTATACAAGACCACAGACATCTCTCAGTCTAGCCCAAGGGCTGAAAGTCCTTCCTGATGTACAGAGGTAAAACGAACCGGTCACACCTGTGGGGAGAGGTTTGGGCTCTTATCATACCCCATTCAACAGACAGGTTGTGACAAGGGAGATAAGGGAAAAAAACACAGGGCAGGGAGAGGGGGCAAAGAGACTGCGTGAGGGAGAGAGGGGGAAAAGACACATGGGACGAAGAGGGTGAAAAGAGACACAGGGGTGAGAGAGTGGGGAGAGGCTCGCAATGAGTGCAGAAGGCCAGAAAGGACGGCGCATGCATGGAACGATGTTGGTTTGTCAACACACTTTATGTGTGGAACTCGATCGGTTTACACAGTCCAGAGGTTTAATCATCTGTTTCATTGAGCAGATATAGACAAGTTGTAAGTGTTATGCACATTAACGGTTTCTTCAATTAAATGGAGTGATTTGTGATGATCCTTTTTCTCATCAGATTCCGGTTGCAGTGGTATAGTGACCATATGTGACCCTGGTACGTGCTATGCATCATGCTTATTTTAGACTATGACATTACCCCCTTTAGGTATCCCCTTTTTTTCCAACAATAGCCTCTTTCTCTCCCGGGATCGGCCCACACCACACCCATGATATTAATGCACAGTCTTGTCCATTTCTGATTGTGCTTGTGTATGGAATAAAGCTTTGTTATACCTTTCTCACCGTGTCAATGGTTGGGGTTTTGGGACATCCACATACATCACATTTGTATCACATTCATATATCAGTAAACTATCGAGCCCTTATTACTAAGCAATGGGCCAATAAATATAATAATAATAATAATAGTAATAATATCATGAGAGATCGGATAATATTATATATAATATTTGATAATAAAGGATCAATACACATGCAAAGTGCAATTTGTCATACTGTGGAGTAACAACATTCCCCTGAAGGCATGATATGAATATGACAGGTGCTAATGTGAATTGATTGATATCAAAACAGGAAGTCACCAAATGATAATGGATATACATCTGGGAACATGGCCGCCAGCAATGGCGTGGGACTTTCCAGGATGGGCATAGCGGAGATGGAGGTGAGTTGGCTGTTTCTCCACGTGCCTCTGCACATGTGTGTTTGTGGCCCTTCCTGATGGGTTAGAGTAGAATAGTGTGGTGTATGTTCCTCTGGTACCCTTCTGGATTGATAAGTGGTGGTGGTGAGGAGTATTGTGTACCTCAATGAATTGGCCATTTACAATAACATTACAAAATCCATTTACACCTTGGATTAGTGAAATTGTTTAATCCAAGTATGCAGTCATCAAGTCTGAAAACAGAAATTCCCTTGGAGAAAGACTACCAAAGGAATCCTTTAATTCCACAGGGTCAGAGAACATTGCTTTATTTACAATAAGCCTATGGGATATTTTCCCAGTTCTGAATACAAATATATATTACACTGGACCATGCCAGTGAAAAACTCGAAGACAGTGCTATGCTAACAATGTTATCAGGTGAGACAAACTTAAAAAACTTGCAAATTCTTCTCTAAATTATCTGTTGCTTTTTACACTGCTCTGTTCAGCTGCCCTTAAAATGCATGCAGTTAAATTTGCTAGAAAGACTCTAAATGAATAGCTATGTGTTTATTATAGAACATTTAGTACATTAAGAATGATATATTACCTATTATTTGCATTTTTAATATAGACAAACAAATTAAGTTATTTCCTATATTATAGGAAATGTTTGAAACTACAATTCTTTAAGCTCAGAGATTTGCATTTTAATTGTTTTGTGCCAACAGTTAAAGTGATGTGACAATTTTAGTACATGTGACACTCAGCGTCATAAATTAATTAAAGCACTTCTAGCACATTGTGTCAAAAATATGATAAAAAGTGATGTGTTTTTATATATAAAAGCTAAAAAAATTAACCTTTATTAAACACAAACTAAGGGAAGCACGGCACATTTACAAAAGGTCTGATAATAGTAGTGTAACCAAAGTGTAGCCTGTTCCTAAAGGAAACTAAAGTGTAGCCTCTGCCTATATGAAGCAAAGTGCAGCATGTGCCTATATTGTTTTTATTTATGTCTGTTTAGTTTTAAGGTTTTGTATCCAAAAACCACACTATCAGTTCAAAATAAAATGTAAAAAATCTGGAGTCCGGAACAGATTATTTCAATTTCCATGGTCCCTATGGGAAATACTTGCTTGGAACTCAACCTTTTTTAGAACTCATCCTGCCATCTGGAACGGATTAGGAGAAGTTCAAAGGTACCCCCCCCATCGAACACATTTTTCATTGGTGCTATAGCAGTATTGTAAGCGTTACTTTTTTGGTGGTTAAATGCTTTTAAATCCTTTTTTTTTCTGCTTACGTGAAATATGTTTTAGCTTATTCAACTTTTTCAAAGCTTCTATTATATCTGCATTACTATTAATGCTTTCATATACTTAAAAGCATTTCTGTTTGAGTGCAATATTTTAAAATAATCATCTTTTTGCTTTAAGTTTACTCATAATTTGAGGATAAGATAGTTGCAAGTTAACTTGTTATTTCGGCATGTGTATAAACGTTACTTCGGTTTGCTTATCTCTTTTTCTCATTACTAATTATGCAAACAATCAAAATTATGCTCCAGTCCTATAATATTGGTGATGTGCTGTTTCAATCAATAATTAGTTCATTATATATTATTCATTTGCAGCATATTGTCGATCTATGAAGTGGGAGATGCAACTGATACCTCTTTGATCCTTTGTCTCGTGGATAACCACTAATTAGGAAAAACGTAGTCATTAGTCAATTACATTAAATAACACAGAATTTAACTTCACTTAACAGACGTCCATATAATTTAATAGAGAGTACAAATGTTATGGAAGTCCTGGTGGGCCACTAAAGATGAATATACCCAGAGCACCTCAGCTTCCCTAGCAGAATCCTCTCTGACCCAATAAAGGTATGTCTACGCAAGAGGAGATTGGCTAGGAAAGGGTTATACCCAACCACCATTTCTCCTAAGCACACCGGGCCCTAGAGATATCCCTTCTCAGCCTACATGGTACCCTCGGCCAGTTAACCAGACCTACCATCCTACTCTCCAGTACACAAATCCCTGTTGTGTCCAGACACTGGCCGGAGATGTCTAACATCTGGGATAATAGACTCATTGCCACTTAGAAGAAGAGATAGGTAGGTAGGACTTGGTGGAAGCCCTAGCCCAAGTGAGGCAATTAGAGTATTCAAATGTGATAGATTGTAATTGTTTAGGGCAAATAATATTTTGATGTATGTAAAACCTGTATTAAAAGGCTGAACCGATAAATAAATATTATGCTTTGCTTGGGATATTTATGCATGGTGTGCTTTTTATTTAGAGAGAAAACATTTCTTGTTCTGGAACCTGGCAACTTGGCCTAAGAATCTGCAACTGTCTTAGCCTCCTTCTTAGCTTTCCTGTTTGAGGGGATACAGAACTTAGGAAACCTGCGGGTAGGATTGGTCTAGTTGCCTTTTCAAGCTCAATGAAGAGTGGATTGTGACTTATGATAAAATAATTATGAATTGATTAGGAGACCACACATAATGCGGTTTTGGCCTGTTTATTGAAAGCTTAAACATAGACGACATTCTCTTTTATATTCATTGGGTGTTTAGTTTTTCAGTAATATAATTTAATCACCTAACATTTGCTTTTTCTTAGATTCTACATGATTTATATATGGAACAAGGAAACCAGTCTTGGGTAAATGAGTTTATTTTTTTGGGGATCACTGATAAACCAAAGATCCAACTTTTACTGTTCGTGTTGTTTTTACTGATGTATCTTGTTACCCTGTTTGGGAATATTGGAATTTTGTTCACAATCTTGATAATCTCTGATCTGCACAAACCAATGTATTTTTTTCTCAGCAACCTGTCTTTCTCTGACTTTTGCTATTCTACTGTGGTTACTCCAAAACTGCTTTATGATATGTTTTCAAAGAGAAAATCTATCTCCTTTATTGGTTGCGCCCTTCAACTGTATTTCTTTGCTGCCTTTGCAAGCACAGAAGGCTATATACTTTCTGCTATGGCATATGACCGCTATGTAGCAATATGTCACCCCCTGCTGTACCCAGTCATAATGAATAGAAGAACTTGCATTTTTCTTGTATCTGTTGTATATATTGGTGGGTTACTCACTGCAAGCATTCATACATCCTGTACATTAACACTACATTTTTGTGGACCTAATGTGATCAATCATTTCTATTGTGATATCCCTCCATTGATGGAACTCTCCTGCTCTGATACAATCACCAGCAAAACTATTATATTTATTATAGTTTTTTGTTTGGGACTCTTTTTAGTTACAGTTACACTGGCCTCTTATGTCTACATCTTTTTTACCGTCATTAATATTCAGTCTTCTGAGGGAAGGCGCAAAGTATTTTCTACATGTACTTCCCACCTAATGTGCGTCTCCTTATTTTATGGAACAGTTTTCTTCATGTACCTACGACCAACCTCAAGTTATTTGGTTAATCACGACAAGGTGGTTTCTGTATTTTACACAATTGTGATACCAATGCTAAACCCAATCATCTACAGCTTACGAAACAATGAGGTGAAGGAAGCAGTGAAGTGTTATATTAATAAATTATCCCTTATTCTAAATTTGTGAAATAATTTGTTTGGTGTGCCCTCATGAAAACATTTTATGATGCCATCTAGATTATACCCTGGACCCTTATATTGAACATAAATACATTTTTATATGTTAATAATATCACTTTGCAGGTGCCTTTTCCAAGGAACAGTTTAGATAATGCTCTTAAAATCTATAGTTAATGGAAAAATGCACTTACCGTCATTTTGAAATATGTTACAAACTAGCATCATTATCAGGTAGGTAAAGAAAGGAACATACAACATCTCTGTGGAGTTTAGGTCTGGACTAGGCCATTCCAAAACATTAATTTTGTTTCTTTTTTTTTTTTTCTGATGTAGACTTGTTTTTGTGTTTTTGATCACTGTCTTGCTGCATGACATAGCTACCCTTCATATGAACAGTCCTACTTTTGACTCATCTCTCCATAGAGCATTTTGCCAAAAGGCTCGGGATCATTGAGGCCATGACTCTGTAGTGTATAAATAATGAGTCACTTTAAAACGTAGCTTTTATTTCACTAAAATATTCTAAAATGACTTCCTCATTGTTATGTAGTCTAATAATTATGATGATTGTAATTAATATATACCCTACTGTGTTTAGGTATTTCATTCACAACTAGGTGAACATAATAAAAACTTAAAAAAG
Organism: Discoglossus pictus; assembly: GCA_027410445.1. Taxonomy (NCBI): domain Eukaryota; kingdom Metazoa; phylum Chordata; class Amphibia; order Anura; family Alytidae; genus Discoglossus; species Discoglossus pictus. Next base: position 389,662,448 of record CM050164.1, read on the forward strand.
TGTAATTGCCTCTGTGTGATTGACTTCTGTTGTGTCTCTGCAAATACCTTTGTCAAAGCACATGATATTGCAGGACCCTCCTTTTAACTCCCATGTGATCAATCCCACATAATGGGGCTTAAATCCAATCACTGTGATCTTTAAGAATGTATTATGCTATCGTAATCTGTTTAGAATAATTTATAACCTTGATTACATTGTTTCATACCTTGTTGTTCTCAATGCTTATAACAGCATTCATAGATTCAGTGCTTAACATTTTCTCACCTAATCTCTGTATCTGGTTTCTACATAAACTTTATTGCATATCTGAATACTGAATAAGCCATTCCAATAAACCTTTCCCATATCTACTTCACGCTGAGAACGATCATCAATTTTTCTAAATGTATTCCTTCAACTCCCAATAACTAAGAACTCATATTATCTTAAATAGACGTTTATGTTAACATGCAACAGCAAAGTCAGAGGTGCTTAGTCAGGGAACGAACAACACCTAAGTGAATGAGCCATTCCAATAAACGTTTCCTGTACATACTCCACGCTGAGAAAAAACATAAAATTTTCAACATATTCCTTCAACTCCTAAAAGTATAGTACATTTAACATTCAAATATGATGTGACCCCTACCATTTATTTAATGTTCACATTCTCTGTATGCAAGATAAGATAGATGTTAAGATATTTTTTATGTAACATAATTTCCATTGTTGCAAACTGGTTTGTTGAACAATTTCAATTAATGTCATTGTGAATATATGCAGATTAATTATTGGATACACTATTCTAATAAAAATCCTTTGGTCTCCTTTTGGAATAATATTTTTTTCACATCCCCAGCTCTAATATTGGTCTTCAAGCATTCCAACTTTCAACAAGGTAATTGTGTTGGATTGGATTATAATGATTCAAGAAATGTTTGCTACAGATGTTATTTATTTATTTTTTGTAAATATCTCTCTCAGCTAGTCTTATACTGTGCTTATGCTCTTAATTTTTTTGTTCTTAGGTATTTGGTGGTCATGCCCACATTAGACAATTCCACAACATACGTGGCCGATATCCAAATCTGTAAACCATGCTTCCGCAAGTGCTATTTGCAGCTGTAAACATGATCAATTAGTCAAACCCGTGCTTACGGGTGAATACAGACCCGCATTCCAGAAATAATGCAATATGAAATAATCAATAAATAATATTCTAGTCAATGCAAGTTTTATTACAAGTATTAACACATTGATTGCCGATATAACATGGAAATTAAACATAAAATAAATTATTTTTTATTGCCGATTTGTGGGCTTGAGAATAATGTGCTATTAATACCTCACATCAATTTTCCTATAATTTTAAATACAGTATTGTGTTTATATTTACTTTTTCAGTGCTACGAACAGGAGTTTAACACCCTTGCGGGTCCTCTCTAGTACCCATAGGATTTTTGGGTCCATTTGCCGTTTTCAGGTTTGACCACCAGTGCGTCCTTAGGGATTCGTAGCAATTTAGAGAATACATCCATCTTTACAGTGCAAAAAGACATGAAAGTGAAAAATAACCCTAACAATAATATCAGGAAAATATATACATATATATATTGGTAAAGGGCATAAACAGCAGCAAATTCAATATATATAAATACAATAAAGGTCAGTAACACAGACCAAGTCATCAGGAGGAGACCCGCTGGAGCCTGACACGCACGTTTCGGGGGGGGGGGGGGGGGGGGGGGGGGCTTCAACAGAGGCTGTGAGAGGACATCAGAGGAGCGTCCTTATAACAGGTAAGTCCTAATGGCCAGATTAACTCCTTAGTAACCTGTCTCTTTCCTTTTAGGTCCAGTGAGTGGCGATTTTACTAGAGGTTTTCCCTTACCGGTAAATCAATTGATTTTTTTGGTTCCCCTTGTGGGTACATATATATTACTGATAGGAATTAAGGGACAGGTCACATAAGGGAACTCATTCTTTTGATTTTGATATACAAGCATAGATATGTCTAACATTTATACATTTGAAATTTGCTGAGGAATGCAGTTAAGAAAATAGGTCGTCCCTATTTTAGTTTATTTTTCTCAATCTGTTTTTATTTTATTCTAGGCAAATGTCCCAGCAGTTCAGACAGTTTGATTTGCAAGTAGTGCTACCTAATGCCGTAAACGTATAGTCATCCAGATAAGGTCATGTCATCTGTTGAAGTATCCCACATGACATAAACAAACACAGTTATTCTGTTTGTGACATAAAGATTAGTGCAAATGTGAATGTGTTCCAATCTACACATGTCCTGTTTTATGCCACAGGATCACAGGTACAGTATGTAAAACCAAACAAGCCTCTATAACTGTGTGAAGTATGCATGCCATCCTTCCAAAATATCTGATAGCCAATTCTGGTACAATGAAAGGACATAAATGGTTTGTGTATCACCATTAATCATGTCTATATGTTTTGACTTAATGATATAATTACAAATACAGGTTTATAGTAGTAGCATCTATACCTGTAAAGATGAAAAATCACATGCATTACATCTATCTATCTATCTATCTATCTATCTATCTATCTATCTATCTATCTATCTATCTATGTATCGAGAGATAACATGGTGAAATATGTGCATTCTCTCCTAATAAATGAGGTATTATTGATGATACAGTATTGACAACATTGCCTGGAGATGAAAAGCACGTAAGTAAGTTTATATGATCACTAGTAATAAAACATAATCATTTGTACATAGATATATTCATACTATATCATATTCTTCTAAATATATGTTTATAATGAATGTAAATTATATAATCTTAAATATATTTACATCTTTTTAATTAAACAGATGAAGACATGATACCTGTGCTATTCGCTGTTATGGTTACTTCTGTGTTAAGAAGTAATGACTGAAGAAATGGTGTAGATCAACAGAAATTTAGTTACTTTTATTCAGTTTCTTGGCCTTTGAGATCTCTTTGCACCACACAAATGATATGAGTGATTCATGTTCAAAAAGTCATGGCTATGCTATTTCGATCTACTGTATTTACTCGAATTTAATGCACACTTTTTTTTCCGCTAAAAAGCGGGTCCCAAAGTCGGAGTGCGCATTAGAATCGATGGCGCACTAGATTCAATGTTTTCAGGGTTAACAACGGATCTAGTGTGTCATTGATAACACTGATGCACAGAGAGCCCCATGCAGAGCCTGACACCCAGAGAGCCCCAGCATACTGGCACATAGAGCCTGGCACAGAAAGGCATAAAGAAAAAGAATAAAAGAAAAAAAGGGAAAGAATTGTGCAATAAAGAATATTGTTGTTGTTGCTAGGTAAATGTTCATTTGAGTTGCCAGTAATTCAGCTCTATTGTTTACTGCAAATTTTTGTGGTACTATTGTGTACAAACATTTACCCCAAAATGGCTGGAAAACAGAAAAGGATGTCAAATGATGCAAAACTCAAACGCAAAGTGATTTGTTCTGCTGGAAAAAATGGAAACAGACAAGCTGGAAGAGAGTTCTTGTACAAATGACAAATGCGCATAACATTCACCAGCAAAACATTTTTTTTGATTCATGAGTACCAAACTTGAGGTGCGCATTAGATTTGATGGCGCACTATATTCGCATAAATACGGTAATAAGCAGTGTCTGAATATGTTCAAATTAGTCAATGTGTTAGTGTGTTTTTCATGGTTACTCATTTGGGACAAAAACATACATTACATTTATGTTATAATCTTAAATGTGTATAATGATCATACAGTTGTATACCTCTCATGTGTTAAAGCATACTGGATGTGAGTGCATCACGAACTGAGTAATCATCTGAATCTAAATATCATCATCATTGGAAAAATATTACATATTATTAAGATTTTTTATAAACATATATTTATTGACTTTTCAATGTCATGTCTATATTAATTTGATTACTTAAAAATCAAGTTGAAATGCTTTATATATTATCTCAGTTAGAAATGTATTTTAATATGCAGCAACAGAGTCATAGAGACTCAATTTAAGAACCAACAACAACTAAGCAGGTTTGTTGCATAGGCCTGGTAACCCACTCAGAGAGCAGCATTCTTTTAGCTCACTTATGCCATTCACAGGAAGAAATATCCTGTAGTATATCAGTCTGGTCTTACTCCCAGTCCCGAAATACCACCAATTTTACCCTGAACAGGAGAAACAACAGAGTACATTTCAACCTCTCTTTGGCCTTGTCACAATACAAAATACATCCAATTGTTAGAGATACATGTTGGTTAGATCATTATTAGTATGAAAATATGAAGCATCAATTAAAAAAACATCTTAGTAGTATAGGAATACACATAGAAATGAAACGTGTGTATTGCCATGACTGGTCAAGTCATACAGGAATGTTCACAGACCAGTGTGTGATGCATAAAAGTAATACAACAATAGCAGGCATCAGTTAACAGCACAATAATACAACACCAAAATAACTATAAATACATATGAGGAGAACAGTGAAAGAAGGCAAGAAAGTTTATAAAAAGTTATAAAATATACTCACCCAAGAGCCAAACAGATGGGAATTTACCTGACTGGAATTTTTTATATCAGCAGATTATGGGAATTGTGAGTACTTCCAAGGAAGTCTGGATTCAACTCTGTATGAGCATTTTAGCATCACAATCCACTTGCATATTTATAGAATGATAGTGATTGTGACTTCTGAACTGCACTTCATCAACCTTGAGAGGTTCTTATGCCACATACGTGCAATCAATGGCACCAAGGACATTGGGCAGACCTCCCAGGTTACAGAAATCCCTTCAAGCATTTCTGAACTCTTCTGTAGTAGGGGGAAACCAATGTAGTTCTTAGCTTTCCTCATTATAGCATCAAGGAATTGGCCCAGTACCTTGGAAGAGGTGGACAGCACTATTCCACTCACATTACCCTCTGTGGTCTGGAGGGTACCAGTCGCCAAGAAGTGTATGGTGTCTAACATTCCCTGAGCTTAAAATAAAATGTACATAGTGCTTTCCATAAAGCACCTAACAAGATTGAAAACTTGCAAATTTACAAACTATAGGATTGGCCTGTTGTTGTTCTCCCCCAGCATGCTTTAATTTCTTTAATTTAATTTTCTTTCGCTTTAACAGCTTATTGCAGTCAGTAGTAATGATTTGGATTTTAGCAATCAAGGGGCCCGATTCAATTGAGCAATTGTAAGTTACTGGAGGCCGTAAGTGAGTCCGTAAGTTAATTTGCTATTCAATTGGCGTATTTTTGCGGGCTCTAAGGGGTTTACGGGTTATGGCATTGAAAACCTTGCGGTTGTTAAGCCTGGAATTTACAGCCTCCCAATGTCTTTGATCTTTCCCGTCCACAAGAGTTACGATCGCTAAAATCACAAATCGCTATTCAATTGCTACAATTTCCCCAAGCCTGCAAATGTAGATAAAGAAAATCCTATGAGTACTAGAGAGGACCCGCAAGGGGATTTAACCCCTGTCCTCAGCACTGTAAATGCAAATAAAAAATCAATACTGCCATGTAAATGATGGGGTAAGCGATGAAAGACATTAGAATGAAGCGGTCTCAGGCTCATATTTTTTTATTTGTCATTTCGGGGTTATATCGCTCTTGGGAATCAATGAGTTAATAAATATCCGGCCACTCATATGGACTAGAACAGTATTGGCATTCATTTTTATTATTTTGTATTTTGAGGGTTTGTGGGTCCCATCGCATATTGGACCCCTGAAATTAATTGATTGACATGTAACCTCCATGTTTTAGTGCCGTAATAATCGCGGTCTCATTTTCTATTGGCTGTTTCGAAATGGATGGATACAGGCTTCCTTAATTGATCATGTTCCAGCCCTGAACTGCTACGCACGAGTGTATGGTTTACGGCTTTAGCGTACGGTCCGTAATTTGCAGGCTTGATCAATTGAATAGCACCGGAATCAGAGGAAAAAAGGGAGCCCACAGCATGCCTGCAGACATACAGCCTGTATCCTGCGAGATGCGGCTTGCAATTGAATCAGACTCAAGGCTTCTAGCAGGCACTTTTATGATATTACTGGTAGTTGAAGGTACCCAGAAGCTTTTCCCATACTACGAGTCCTAGGGCACATGGAGAATTACTAGCCAATGAAAGACTTCATCTCAGCAGCATTTTAGTAACTCAGTGCTGAGACAAGTTATGACTGGTAGTACATCTAGTACTATAGAAATATTGTATGCATGAGCTACCTGGGGAAGGTCCGGGTGAGTAAAAACAGAGGCCTCCATTAAATCAAGTACTCTAAGTTAGGGCACTGCCGTAACACTGCCGTAAATTGGCTACAGGAACTTTTTCCCCCTGAGTTCTACACTAATGAAAGTCTTTTGCTCCCCTAGGTTAGGGCACTCAACCCACAGCCAAAAATCCTGGATTAGTTGCAACAGTATTCTGTGTAGGGAGTAGCCAAACCAAGCTTTACAGATGAGACACAGCTCTAGGAGCCAATAGGACAATGTATTAGAGCATTTGGTCTAGCCAACATGGTTTTGTGATGTGTATTACTGAGTTGAGTGTTACCCTGGATTTTGTATCATACAACGGGCTTAATACTAAAATATCATATTTTTTAATGACACATATGTTGATATTAAATTGTTAAGTGTCAAATAATGTTAAAATGTCATTATTTTGTAGTGTTTTTTGTGCTATAGTGTCACTTTAAATGCTTCTGGGGGCTCAGCAAGAATTTGAAAACTATTTGTGAATAGTCTTTGGTACCGTAAATCTTTCTTCTGCTTTTCCCATTTACGGCAGTGCCCTGATTTACAAGTGATCTGTAAAGTCTTATTAGAAAAAAGGGTTTGGGTGTCAAAGTGTAAGGGAGTATCTCATAATTTATTGTCAGTGCAAGAATCAATAGAGATTTTTTACTTGCTTTTTGACTTTGTCCTGTGTTTTAGCTATGTCTAAAATACAGAGAAAATAAACAACCAAACAAATTACTTTCCCAGACAACAAGATGATTTCACTTTGTATAGGTTTTGACTTGTTTGGCCTACATTTAAAACCTCTCAGAATCTATTCTCATTAAAAAGGTCCACTGTAAATACAGTACTTTCAGACAGATATTCAAGAATTCCTACTCATAATAATATTCTGAGGTTTAATCAAACCTAAGCATTTTAGTTTGATAGACTGGAAGACTTATCCACTATCCATTTTATCTTTTTTTACTATTGAGATTAGTAGAAAAATAGTTTTAGAGAAATGGAATTTCACTTGGCTCATTTAAAGTTTGCCTTACTAGCAGATCCCTTCCAGCAATTATTGCTTTAGTGAATCTAGGCCATTTACAATAACATTATATGATGTTTATTACAGGTATATGCATCAAGTCTTTAAATTAAAATTCCCTTGGCAATAAACTACCGAAAGAAATCCTTTAATTCCACAGGGCCAGAGAATATGAATTTATTTAAAATAAGCCTAGGGGATATTGTCCCAGTAGTTCTCAGTACTAATATATACTATACTGAACCATACAAGTGAAAAACTCTAAGACAGGGCTGTACTCACAATATTATCAGGTAAGACAAACTTAATATGTGTTTTATTTCAAATTCATTGTTCTCTAAATTATGTGTGTTACTTAAAATGCATGCAGTTACATTTAATTGTATGAAGCCTCTAAATTAATAGCTATGTGATTATTACAGTACATTAACAATTATATAGTACCCATGATTTGCAAATTGAAAACAGACAAAAATAAATTAACTGGTTTTCTATATTATAGGATATGTTTAAAACATATACTTTAAGCAGAGATTTTCATTTTCAATGTTTTTGCCAGTTAAAGTTCTGACTATTAGGAGATAATAAATGCATGTGACTAGTTGTAGATATCACAGTATGCAAAAAGGAATAGTATAGAAACAGGTGTTATAAAGAACCAGAAGGAAAAACTTTGTATAAAAGGTAACTTGATATTTTTTTTTAGATTTGCTTACAATAAAAATAAAAAATAAATAAAATGACATAATGAACCTTGATCTTAACTCATAAAATGATCTGTATCTTAATTAAATTTTTACATTTTAATGTAAAACTGTCACATGGTATATAACATAGACAAATGTATTAATTGTGAACTAGACATAGTTACATAGTTACATAGGCCCTCATTCAATTGCAATTTGGCCAATTGAATAGGGGTCTAAATAAGCACATAACATATTTTTTTAAAGAAGTTTTTACTTAGTAAACATCTATCCAAAAGCAAGGTTTTCACTTACTAAAAACTTATTTAAAAAAATATATGTTATGTGCTTATTTAGAGCACTATTCAATTGGCCAAATCGCAATTGAATGAGGGCCATAGTAATTAAGGTTGAAAAAAGAATTTCAGTCCATCAAGTTCAACCTGTTAAGATCTCCTCTGATCTGCAATATGTGGATTTGTTATTAATTAAATTATTGATTAAATAATTATTAATAGTATAGTATTGGAGGATGAATAAAGAGTTAGTCATCAAGTTCAACCTTTTTAGATCTCTATTGATCTTTTTAATGTGGACTATTCATTATTAATTGTTAATTGTTATTTGATTCAGAGGAAGTCAAACAGAAAAAAAAACATTGAAACTTTGCCAATTGTCTCATAAGGGGAAAGAAAAAGCAAAATTCCTTCCTGACCCCAGATACTGGCGATCAAATTTCTCCCTGGATCAATAATCCTTTGCTAGTTATCTAGGATAGCCTTGAATGCCCTCTTTATTCAAAAATATATCTAACCCCTTTTTGAAGTTGTCTATCGAATTTGCTGTCACCACCTCCTTTGGTAGAGAATTCCACAGTTTAACCACCCTAACTGTGAAGAACCCTTTTCTTTGTTTAAGGTGAAATCTTTTTTCCTCTAACCTGTAAGGATGTCCTCTTGTAAGTTGAAAATCTCTTGCTACAAAAAGTTCACTTGACAAAGCATTATATTGACCCTGGATGTATTTATATAAGGTAATCATATCCCCTCGTAAACGCCTTTTTTCTGGCGAAAATAAGTTTATATTTGTTAGTCTTTCTTCATAACTTAGCCCCTCCATTCCCCTTATTAGTTTTCTCTGTACTTTTTCCAGCTCTAAAATGTCTTTTTTATGAGGTGGTGCCCAAAATTGTACTCCATATTCCAAATGAGGGCGTACTAGGGCTTTGTATAGTGGCAGAATTATATTTGCTTCCCTTGCTTCTATACCCTTCCTAATACATGCTAATATTTTATTTGCCTTTGCAGCCGCTGCTTGGCTTTGAGCGCTGTTACCAAGGTGGTTGTCCACTAGTACTCCCAAATCTCTTTCAATATCTGATACCCCTAGATTTGCTCCATTAAGATTATAGATTGCATGGCTATTGTTCCTTCCCAAATGCATAACCTTGCATTTATTTGTATTAAATCTCATCTGCCATTTAGCCGCCCATTTCTCTAATTTATGCAAATCCTTTTGTAGGGAAAGTACATCATTATCTGATTTTATTACCTTGCACAACTTAGTGTCATCAGCAAATATGGAGACACTACTTTCGAGTCCTACTTCAATGTCATTAATAAATATGTTAAAAAGGAGAGGACCTAATACTGAACCTTGAGGAGCCCCACTTATCACATTAGACCAATCGGAGTATGTTCCATTCACAATAACCCTTTGCTTCCTGTCTTTTAGCCAGCTCTCGATCCATGAGCAGATATTTACTGCAATTCCTGTATCCCTTAGTTTGCTCACAAGTCTTCCATGTGGCACTGTATCAAATGCCTTTGAAAAATCTAAAAAGACTACATCCACTGAGTTGCCCTGATCCAAGTTCCTACTAACCTCCTCATAAAAACTAATTAGATTGGTCTGATACGACCTATCCTTCATAAATCCGTGTTGACTGCTACCTATGATCCTGTTCAAATAGACATATTCTTGTATTCTGTCCCTTATTAACCCTTCTAAAAGCTTCCCCACTACAGAAGTGAGGCCCACTGGTCTATAATTCCCCGGATTTGCTCTAGATCCCTTTTTAAATATAGGTATCACCTCTGCTTTTCTCCAGTCATCCGGTAGAGACCCTGTAGTGAGTGATTCTTGAAAGATTAGATATAATGGTTTGGCTATTACAGAACCCAGCTCCCTCAGTACCCTTGGATGTATTCCATCAGGACCTGGGGCTTTATTAACATTTATTTTCTCCGACCTCTTTTGGATTTCTTCCTGCTTTAACCAGTTTTTAAGTAAAGGTAGTGTAGCCCCATTATGTTGCGGTGTCCCAGCCACTGGTACCTCCCTTGTGTAAACCGACGAAAAGAACCAATTTAGCTCATCTGCCTTTTCCTGGTCACTAATTATCAGATGGCCTGTGTCACATTGTAATGGTCTTATCGATTCCTTCCTGGCCTTCTTCCCATTAATATTTTTTAAAAATATTTTAGTGTTAGTCTTACTTTCCATTGCAACTGACTTCTCATTTTCTATTTTAGCCAGTCTAATAGCCCTTTTGCAAGACTTGTTGATTTCCTTATAGTCACATAAAGCTGCCTCAGTTCCCTCCTTCTTGTATAATTTAAATGCATTTTTACTTTTCCTCATCATGATCTTTAAGTCATTGTTAAGCCACATGGGATGTGATTTACTCCTATTCATTTTATTTCCACATGGTACATGCTGATGAGTATGTTTATTTAGTAAGGATTTGAATGTTGTCCATTTATTTTCCGTATTGTTCCCTGTAAGTTCTTTGTCCCAGTCTATATGTTGTATTGCTGCCCGTAGCCCATTACAGTTAGCCCTTTTAAAATTTAGAGTTTTTGTTGGCCCCTTACGACTCTGTTTTTTGTATTCAATCTCAAATGATACTGTGTTGTGATCACTGTTCCCCAAGGGTTCCCCTATTTTTACATTTGATATTATATCAATATTACTTGTGATGACTAAATCCAAGATGGCCCCATTTCTAGTAGGTTATTGTATTACCTGGGCCAGATAATGATCCCTGAGTGTGCTCAAGAACCTGCTCCCCTTAGCTGAGCTGCTGGTCTCATTTATCCAGTTTATTTCAGGGTAATTAAAGTCTCCCATTATTAGAACTTGCCCGTGCTTAGCAGCATTTCCAATCTGTAACAATAATTGTATTTCCTCACTTTCAGCTATATTTGGGGGTTTATAGCATACTCCCACCAATATGCATTTAGAATTAGCTCCTCCACTATTTAGCTCAACCCACAAAGATTCAATGATGCCGTTAGTGCCAGCACAAATATCTTCTCTGACTATAGGCTTAAATTCAGGCTTAACATACAGACAGATCCCTCCTCCTCTTTTACCATTTCCCCTATCTTTCCAAAATAGGCTATAACCATCCAGATTAACAGTCCAGTCATGAAATTCATCCCACCATGTTTCCATAATGCCTATTAAGCCCCATTTTTCTTGTATTGCTAATATTTCTAGCTCATCCATTTTCCCAGGCAAACTTCTTGCGTTAGCAATCATACACTTTATGTTGCTATGGCTCTGCCGTTGTGAAGTGCCTGCCACTGTATTTGAGGCCCCTATTAATACCTCCCTACTTTCTATTGTAACCCTCCCCCTTCTCCTCCCCCATGGGTAACTAATTCATCCCTTTCCCTCTCTACCTTATTTACCCCAATACTTCTATATAGTCCCTCCCCCCCACCTACAAGTTTAAAAACTCCCCCAGCCGTTCTACCATCCTATCCCCTAGCACAAAGCTCCCTCATCATTAAGGTGCAATCCATCCCTGCTATAGAGATTGTACCCAAGTGAGAAGTCAGCCCAGTGCTCTAAAAACCCAAAACCCTCTGCACTGCACCACTTTTTTAGCCACACATTAACCTCCCTAAGCTCCTTCTGCCTCCCTGGGCTAGCACGTGGCACTGGTAGTATCTCAGAAAATACTACATTGGAGGTCCTTGCTTTAAGCTTATTCCCTAATTCTCTAAAATCATTCTTTAGGACGCTCCATCTTCCACTAACTTTGTCATTGGTACCAATGTGTACCAAGACCGCCGGTTCATTACCAGCCCCTCCCAATAATTTATCCACCCGATCCACAACATGCCGAACCCGAGCACTCGGGAGACAGCAAACTGTTCGATTGCTGGGATCTGGGTGACAAATTACCCTGTCTACCTTCCTAATAATAGAGTCCCCTACCACCAAAACATGTCTGTTGCTCTGCCTATTCTGCACTCCCTCTCCTCCAGTAGAACTGTTCTCCCGGCTGTTAGAGGGAACAGCTCTATCTGGCATTTCCATTCCTGAATGGACATCCCCAACAGTTTCACTCAATCTGGCAAATCTGTTGGTGTTTGCCAACTCAGAACTGGCCTGCCTCCTCCTGTTCCCCCTGATTCCCCTTCTAACTGTAACCCAGCTACCTCCCTGGCCATCCTCACTAGCCCCAGCTCCTCCCTCCATACTAGGCCCAGCTTAACTGTGCTCCGTGAGCACCAACTCCCTTTCCAGTGTGACAATATCATGAAGTGTTGCAATTCTCCTCTCCAGATCTTCAATTTGAGCTTCCAGAGAGGCAACATGCTCACACCTGTCACAGAGGTATGGACCCTGGATCATCTGTTCCAATAGTGCATACATTTGGCAGTATGTACACTGAGTGAGGTTACCACTGGACTGACTCATGATTATCAGTTACAAAAATACAGTGAGAAAACAAATCAATGTATTTGTATAAAGGTTTCTTTTCTACACCTTAAACCAAAGAAAACAGAAAAATATATATACGTTTGTTTTCTGTTTTTTCTTATAATACCCCTTTTCTTTGGATTTCCTCCTTTTATTTAATCTCCTACACACCAACTACACTTACACTAGAAATGATTGCAAGCTCCCAAGCTCTCACTTCCCTTTTTAAAATAGACCCCGCCTACTCGCCTGTACAATGATAAATGAGCACAGGATAGAAAATACTGTCCTGCCCCACAGAACTGATTCAACAGAAAACAACAAAATGCACACAGATATAACTTACACAGGCCAAGCCACACCCACTCTCACCTGTACACTGATTTTTGCAACAGACAGAAAACTCTGCACTGACTTACAGAGCGGATTCAAACAGAAACTTATACAAATGCACACAGATATAACTTACACAGGCCAAGCCACACCCACTCTCACCTGTATCACTGATTACTGCAACAGGACAAAAAACTCTGCACTGACTTACAGAGCGGATTCAAACAGAAACGCACACAATGCACACAGATATAACTTACACAGGCCAAGCCACACCCACTCTCACCTGTACACTGATTATTGCAACAGACAGAAAACTCTGCACGGACTTACAGACGGGATTCAAACAGAAACTTATACAAATGCACACAGATATAACTTACACAGGCCAAGCCACACCCACTCTCACCTGTATCACTGATTACTGCAACAGACAGAAAACTCTGCACTGACTTACAGAGCAGATTCAAACAAAAACTCACACAAATGCACACAGATATAACTTACACAGGCCAAGCCACACCCACTCTCACCTGTACACTGATTATTGCAACAGACAGAAAACTCTGCACTGACTTACAGAGCGGATTCAAACAGAAACTTATACAAATGCACACAGATATAACTTACACAGGCCAAGCCACACCCACTCTCACCTGTATCACTGATTACTGCAACAGACAGAAAACTCTGCACTGACTTACAGAGCGGATTCAAACAAAAACTCACACAAATGCACACAGATATAACTTACACAGGCCAAGCCACACCCACTCTCACCTGTACACTGATTATTGCAACGGACAGAAAACTCTGCACTGACTTACAGAGCGGATTCAAACAGAAACTCACACAATGCACACAGATATAACTTACACAGACCAAGCCACACTCACTCTCACCTTATCTATTTAAAATATTCTTATAGATGGCAACTGTTAGGGAGTATTTGTCTAAATTATAACTTAATCTCTTAGTAGGCTGGATTGAAGTAGAAGGCTGGATTGAGGATGTGTGCTTTACAGGGAAAATATTGAAGAATATTACAAAGTTCATGTCAAAACCCCAGAAGTGTTGGACTTTTCCGTCTGGTGACTGGGCCCCTACGCACACTAGCCACGTAGCCAGATGGACAAAGGCTCTTGTAATGACCATAAAGACAATTCTAAAGGAGCTCTATCACTTTGTTATGAGCTGATGTTTCTCCAAATCCCTTGTTATATGCTCTGGACCCTCCAAGAACCATTTTCACCAGGTCACCTTAGCCTAGTGTGCTCTGTGATGATTTTATGTCTTTAGAACAATAATGTGTATAACGTGTTTCAGAGCATAAATATTACACTGAGCCCAAAAAATATGTTGAGGGTAGGATCACTTTAATAGTAACCAGTAATCACTTCCAGTAGCCAACCCTGATACCCAGTTCTCTCCCAGTCCCAGGGCAAGGCTTTGAACATGAGTAATTGGTAGACAGGGTTCCATAAACTTCTATGGAAGACCTACGGATCTGATTAATTCATCTAGTATAGTTAACTAGGCTGTCAGATGGCAATTGAAAGACTTTGTTGCAATAGATTAGGGTCAGGTTTGATCAATCGCTTTGCATTGATCCTTTGTCTTGTGGTTTACCACTAATGAGGAAATACTTGGCCTTAGTCATTGTACATGACCCCCCATATAATCTAATAGGGAGGCCAAAGTGTTAGAAATGTTATGGAAGCCCTAGTCGACCAATAAAAGTTAATACACCCTGGGCACCTCACCTCCCCTAGCCAAATCACCATTGACTCAATAAAGATATCCCTAAGTGTGGGGTCGGTCAGCTACTGCCTTTGGAATATCTACGTCTTACAGGTCACCCTGGGCCCCTCTAACCAGCCCCGCCACCCTTCCCTAGGTTCCCTGCTTAGTGGGAAACCTTCTCCCCAAGAACCTAGGAAAGTACACCTTGCATTCATGGTTCCCCGCTCAGGTACGACCCAAAACACCTGCCAAGACAGTTTAACTCTATTGTTCACAGTAACAAACCCCTGCTGTGTCCAGACACTGACCGGAGATGTCTGACATCGGAGGCCATAATCTCCTTGGCACCTAGATGCAATTAGAGTACTCAAAGGTGTTCGATTGTAAGTGTTTAGGGCAAATAGTCTTTTGATCTATGACATGTAAAAACTGTATAAAAAGGGTGAACCAACAAATACAAACTATGCTTTGCTTATGACACATATGTATGGTGTGTTTCAGTTAGAGGGAAGGTGTTTATTAATATATATATATATTTTTCAATTAAAACAAACATTTCTACAACTTATCCTGGAACTCAGTAACTTGCCCTCAGAATTGGTCACTTGTCCCCTTGTCTCCTGCTAAGCTTTCCTGTGTCAGGGGAAACTCGGCAACCAGCAGGTAGGATTGGTCTAGCAACCTTTTCAAGCCCAACAAAGATTGATCTCTAATTTGGAAGAAAACCATATTATATCAAGACCACACACAATGCTGTTTACCTTGTGTTGAAAGCTTAAACAAAGAAGACATTCTCACTCACATTCATTGGATGTTTAGTTTTTCACTGATATAATTAATTATATATATATTTATTATATTACTATACATTAATCACCTACTATTTTCTTTCTTCTCAGTTTCTACATGATTTATCTAACTTATGGAACAAGGCAACCAATCTTGGGTAAATGAGTTTATTTTTTTGGGGATCACTGATAAACCAAAGTTCCAACTTTTACTTTTCATGTTGTTTTTACTGATATATCTTGTTACCCTCTTTGGAAATATTGGTATGATGTTCACAATCTTGATAATCTCTGATCTGCACAACCCAATGTATTTCTTTCTCAGCAACCTGTCCTTCTCTGACTTTTGCTATTCTACTGTGGTTACTCCAAAACTGCTTTCTGATTTGTTTTCAAAGAGGAAATCTATCTCCTTTATTGGTTGCGCCCTTCAATTGTATTTCTTTGCTGTCTTTGCAAGCACGGAATGCTATATACTGTCTGCTATGGCATATGACCGCTATGTAGCAATATGTCACCCCCTACTGTACCCAGTCATAATGAATAGAAGAGCTTGCATTTTTCTTATATCTGTTGTATATATTGGTGGGTTACTCACTGCAAGCATTCATGCATCCTGTACATTAACACTAAATTTTTGTGGACCTAATGTGATCAATCATTTTTATTGTGATATCCCTCCATTGATGGAACTCTCCTGCTCTGATACAAGCACCAACAAAACTATTATATTTTTTATAGTTTTTTGTCTGGGATTCATTTCAGTTATAGTTACACTGGCCTCTTATGTCTACATCTTTTTTACCGTTATAAATATCCAGTCATCTGAGGGAAGGTACAAAGTATTTTCTACATGTACCTCCCACCTAATGTGTGTTTCCTTATTTTATGGAACAGTTTTCTTCATGTACCTACGACCAGCCTCAAGTTATTCGGTTAATCAGGACAAGGTGGTCTCTGTTTTTTACACAATCATAATACCAATGCTAAACCCAATCATCTACAGCTTACGAAACAATGAAGTGAAGGTAGCAGTGAGATGTTATATTTCTAAGTTATCACTTATCTTAAATATGTGAAATAATTTTATTTTTTGGTTTCAGTATGCCCTCATGAAAACATTTTCTAATATCATCTAGATTATTCCATGGACTCTTACATTGACCGTGCATGTATTTTTATAGGGTAATCATATCACCTTGAAGGTTGATTTGTCCAGGAAAAATATAATTAGCAGGTGTGTAAACCATTGGCATAAGAACATGCACTGCATCTTTACTTATTGGGTTTAGGTCTGGACTAGACCATTCCAAATCTTCATTTTTTTTTAAAATCAATTCTGATGTGGATTTGTTTTTGTGTGTGTAATCATTGCCTTGCTGCATGACACAACTACAGTTCATCTGAACAGTTTTACTTTTGACTCCTCTCTCCATGAGCCAAAAGGCTTTGGAATTATCCAGGTCATGACAAATGAGAAACAAGAATTTATGTTCTTGGTTCTCGCTCTGTATTGTGTAAATAATGAGTTACTTTAAAATGTAACTTCTATTTCACTAAACAACAATCTAAAAACACTATAATTGTTGATTAAGTCTAGCACAAAAGTCCTATATGTGCAAAAAAATGTATTCTAAAATAGCTTCAACATCAAGTTAATGATTCGATGAGATTTTAGTGTACACGAAAATGCATAAAAATAAATATACTGTTTTCTCAAGATTTTCAAATTTTTCCATTAGTTTAAGTGCCCTTATTGAATATCTAGTACAACACTAGTTTATTTACGTATTGTTTTGTGGACTACTAATTATGATGATTTTAAATAATATATACCCTACTGTGTTTAGGTATTTCATTCACTGCTAGGTGAACATAATACAAAGCTTAAAAAAATTGTATTCCCTTTGTGTGGATGACTTCTAATGTGTTTCAGCAAATGCGTTTCTCAAAGTGTGTGATGAAGTAGGAGCCTCCTTTTAACTCCCATGTGACCAATCATCTTATCCGACATAATGGGTGTTATATCCAATCACTGTGATCGTTAAGAATTTATTATGCTACAGTAATGTGTTTTGACAGCGATCACAGAGTCAGTACCTACCATTCTTTTCCTTCCGTTATCTCAGTATCTGGTTGATACATACATTTTATCGATGATGTATGCTGAGAACAATCACCAACTTTTCAAAATCAGATTTCTTCAACTCATTTAAGTACAGCACATTCTACCTTAAATTTTTAATACATTTTCACAAATATTTCAAATTGTCAATCTTAATATATACAAAGTAATTATGAGATGCAATGTATTAAATAAAAATATCTATTTGGTCTCCTTTTGCAATAATATTTTTTCCACATCCCCATCTCTTATATTGGTCTTTACACAATCCAACCCCCAACATGGTAACTGTGTTGGATTGGATTTATAATGAATTAAGATGGTATGCTTAGCACTCCCCTTTCCCTCAGTGCAGCAGTAAAAAAGAAAGTGAATCTCAAATCCACAAATTGGGGTCTATTGTATTGATTGGTATGAAAGCATAAAAGACGTTCACCCTTTTGTAAGTAAATTACACCTACATATGACATTTAAAGCCATATATCAGTATCCCTGTTTTTCCCTTTTTCTAATCTAACACATGCTGCTTATATCAGAAACACACATTACATTGTGTCATTCTATACACAGAAAAACGTATTTTATTTAAAAATTAAACTTGTTACCCACACCCTCAGAGCTGCTTCATGCACAGTGAACCTCCCAATAAAAACACTGCATTTCGATATGGATTTTAACCCTTTACTAAACTTCAAGCCAGCAGCAGCTCAGTGTCTGGCTCCTCCTGTTTCCTTCTATGGGAGGATTACACATCCCATGATTCCTTCCTGCTCAAACTGCCATCACTGATTGTTACAATGTATTAAAATGCATTAGTTGCCTGTGGTTGGCCAAATACATTATGAACTTTATGCTAAATTTAGCAGAGATATGCAGCGGTGTTAACAAAAGCAACTGCAAATTCAATATTTAGCAAACATCAGCGTGAGTTTGTTAAGGTTTATTTTGGTATTTTTTCATGCAAAAAATGTTTTCATACATTACTGATTTTCCTCTAGCAGATGCATTCATAATCCCGGAAACTTAAATATGCCTTTAATTTTGAAAGTGCATATACAAGCTGAATAAGATAAACAGACCTTACACATTTTAGTATTATTGATTGAATAAATCAATATTCTACAGAAGTACAGTGTAAAACTATTATTACAAATAAAAGCCCATCCACACCACCCGTTCTGTATCTCCCTTGTCACAAGTATTGTTAAATTTAGCACGTCAAGATATTTTACAAAATAAACAAAATAAAAGAGGGAACAATTTAAGAGAAGAAGAAAAATCTGTTCAGGACATAATGAAATGGGGTGAAGTGACAGAGGAGGCAATATAGTACTCTGATCTATAGAACATAAAAATGTCTGAAGCTAAGAAACAATAACCTGATACTTCATGTTACAGAGCATTGTTTTTAAATCCATCTAAGGGATTGGTTAAAGCAAATTGATGTCTAATGCTTTATCTATGAACTACAATCGTTTTCTTTAGAAAAGTACATAAGGATAAAAATGTTCATCCTGGTAGACCTATTGTATCAGGCCAGATACTCATTACATATGGCATCTGGTCTAGGAATTACTATTGGAATCTAAAGGGTGTTTTCTAAAGTGTGCAGTAATCAGTCTGTAAGTGAATGGAAGAGTGGTTTTGCCTGTGTGACTTGGATCTGTATGTTAGAAACGTGGTGGTCTGCTTGCATCTGGCCTGTGAATTACTGCTGACAGCTAGAGGGTGTTTTCTACAGTCTGCAGTAATCAGTCTGCAAGTGAGTGGCAAAGTGGTTTTGCCTGTGTAACTTACAGTATCTCCTACTATAACCCAAATATAATGTTGCCAATTGGAAATTAGATTTGAGATTCTGTGAAAGAAAGTGGACTGGTCTGAATTTGGTGCATAGACATTGAGAAGTGATACTGAACTATTCGCATAATTCTAGCAAATATTGCGGGATGTCTCTCACCGACTCACCGGGAGGTTCCTTATGTGGACATTTTCTCTACGGGATCTGTTCTCTAAATCTTCTTGGATAGAGTGTTGAAAAGATTGTTCTTCCTTCATTTGGACTATCTCCTCCTCAAGTTGAGTATGTGCGTGAAGAAGATCATTGTAATTGTCCTCCCGTTGTTTTGGAGTCTACAGCCTTTATCTCTGTAGACAATTCTGTTGCCACCTTTTGAATTTCCGACTTGATCTCCGTTCTAAAGAAGTATATCAGTTCCTTCAGGTCTTGAATGTCCACCTTCGTACTTGGGGCGGATGCCACCATATTTTATGAAGTGGTATTCTTAGTTGGCGTAGAGGCTTATTGAGGCGCTTGTAAAGTTTTTCTTGGCGTACAATAGGTTTGTATGTCTTTGGTGTTGCATCTTGTTGATACACTTGCCATCTCCTACAACCAAAACGTTTTCAGGGTTCTGAGTTTACTTTATATAGATGTCACTTTGCTTAAGTAAGTGCCCTCACATAGGGAAGAGGTAGTGTTTTTTACATAGTAATGAGCCCAGCAAGACCTCTTAAAAAATAACACAGACCACCAATGCTGACAGTTCCTGGAAAATTTATTTATATGGTTGTATAATATTATTCCTTTGGATAATCAAGCTGACTTGAGTTGTGTCTTTATTTCAGTTTCTGTAGTCAGAGGTAACCAACCAAAAGATAGTGGATCAGTATTGCTTGAAAGATGTAAAAATAGCCATTGAGAAGTGGAACAACTGTTATAACAATATGGACAGAGGGTATTGAGCTCAATATTCACAGCCCAACAGGTTGGGTAACATGCACTGTTGGGTCTTGATGGCATGTATTTCCACTCTCAGACAATAGATGGCACTGTTGGGCTTGGTGATGCAGTTCAATAGCAATAGATGGCGCTGTTATGTCTAATAACTGCACTCTCAGCCAATAGATAGAGCTGTTGGGCTCGGTAACGCAGTTTAATAGCAATTGAAGGCACTGTTGAGTCTAGGAACTGCACTCTCAGCCAATAGATGGCGCTGTAAGGCTTGGTGATGCAGTTCAATAGCAATAGATGGCGCTGTTGAGTTTAGGAACTGTTGTTTTTACATGCAATGGCAAGGAGGAGTACCAAGCCAATAGATGGCGTTAGTGAGCTTTGTAAGTATAGGTAGTTATTTTCTATGTAGCAGGCAATAATCATAAAAGTATTTACACAGTTTGTTGATTTTTCAGGATAATAAAAGTTGTGGTTTTGCAAGGAAAGTCAATCAGGCTTTAATTATGAGAAGCTGTTATTGGGGGTACTGTTTGGTGTGTTGGTTTTGTAAAGCTTATTCCAGTAAAGGTCTCTGCGTGCGTCCCCACGTTGGAGCACGTAGGTGTTCGTGCATTATGCAGTGTGAGAGTGTCTGTGTACCCTAACCCGTCCTTACCCAATATTATGCTTGCTGACTGTGAATGTGGATATTTACTGGTGTATACTACAAGCAGGCCAGTTTCTTTATAAAACTCTTTCAGTATATAGGTTATCATACTGGAACTAGCTGGAGCCTGCCTTACGTTAGTCATAATTTTAATTCCATTATGTAGACAGGAGGAAGGAAAGGGGGAAAGATTTTACCATCAGTAATCCTGGAAAGATTTATAGCCAGAGTATTATTATTGTAGTAACATCATTTGTAAACTTTATCTCCTGTTTTTTTCAGCATAGAGAGTGTATGGGTGTATATACAGGCTAAATAGTGGTTTAGTGTACATTAATAATTGAAGAATCCTTCTAAAAGAGATACCGTTCTGCATGATGGGATTTTGATTACCCCTCCAATGGGAGTCTAAGTTATTTATTCTAAATATTAAGGAGGTAATCATTTTCCATACATTTTTGACATTTTTTTATTCAATTTTGTTTCCAATCCTGGATTTTTTATCAGTTTTTATTATCGCTGTTGTGATCTATAGAATTATTAAAGTTTAACATTTTTTTATTGATTCCCTGTTGGTAACAAATTACTTCATTATAGGTGGTAGACACCCTGGGACATTAGCAATCCTTGATATATTGCATAGCAGTCAATAATCATAAAAGTATTTACACCGTTTATTGATTTTTCAGGATAATAAAAGTTGTGGTTTTGCAAGGAAAGTCAATCATGCTTTAATTATGAGAAGCTGTTATTGGGGTTACTGTTTGGGGTGTTGGTTTTGTAAAGCTTATTCCAGTAAAGATCTCTATTAACTGAGGCTTGCAGAAAGCTTTCCTATATACCCTTCCATTAGGGCAATATAGGAGTCCCGCTCCCTTCAACCCCCAGTACCTGTATATACAGTTTTTGCTTCAATGACACTTGGAGCAGGTCTCCTACTGCTGAATCCTTCAAACAGAAAAACAAGTTGTAACAATGTCCTGCAACAGGGTTTAAAGATGTCCTTCTCTTGCCCCAAAACTCTTTCTCCTGCTTCAACACATAGATGTCAAATGTGTGTTGTGTTTGGGGTCTGATTCTGATTGTTCCTTCATGTATATCCATCCAGTACCTTTTAGTCCAGTAGATTATTTAGATCTGTTGTTAAAGTGAAGTCCAAAAGTTGCTGCACAGTTCCAGAGCAATCCAGACTCAGACTGTTCAGTCACTGTAACCTGGTGTTGTAGATTAAATATAATCAAAATTGCTTGGTATTTTCATGTTTTTTTAAAGCCTTATTGCAGGGAGCTGTGTTGTTTTGCTTCCTCTCTGCTGCTAGCCACACCCTTTCAGCACGGTCAAGTTCTAATAATGGGATGTGTTAACTACACTGAAATAACCTGGATTAAAGAGACCAGTAGTTCAGCTAAGGGGAGCAGGTTCTTGAGTACACACAAATTTCTAAAGTACCTTCTAGAAATTAGAATTTAGTCATCATGAATAATTTGGGGAACAATGATCATAATTTGAGACTGAATAAAAAAAAACAAAGTTGTAAGGGGCCAATGACAATTCTTAATTTTAATAGGGCTAATTTTAATAGTCTAAGGACAGCAATACAAAGTATAGACTGGGACAAAGAACTGACAGGTACAAATATTGAAAAAAGATGGACAACATTCAAATCCTTACTAAATATACAGTGCCTTGCAAAAGTATTCACCCCCCTTGGACAAAATAACAGAAAAAGTTAATGTGCATAACTATTCACCCCCCTAAAGTCAATACTTGTAGAGCCACCTTTTGCAGCAATCACAGCTCCAAGTTGGTTTGGATAAGTCTCTATGAGCTTGTCTCATCTTATCACTGGGACTTTTGCCCATTCCTCCTTGTGAAACTGCTCCAACACATTTACATGTTTTCCCTTAAACCACTCAAGTGTTGCTTTAGCAGTGTGTTTGAGGTCATTGTCCTGCTGGAAGGTGAACCTCCGTCCTAGCCTCAAATCACGCACAGAGTGGTACAGGTTTTGCTCAAGAATATCCCTGTATTTAGCACTATCTATCTTTTCCTCAGCTCTGACCAGTTTCCCAGTCCCAGCTGCTGAAAAATTGTTGATGATGATGTTCTTTGGGTGATGTGATGTGTTGGGTTTGCGCCAGACATAGCATTTTCTTTGATGGACGAAAAGTTAAATTTTAGTTTCAACAGACCAGAGCACCTTCCTCCATACATTTTGGGAGTCTCCCACATGCCTTTTCGCAAACTCAAAACATGCCATTTTTTTGTTGTTGCTGTAAGTAATGGCTTTCTTCTGGCCACTCTGCCATAAAGCCCAACTCTATGGAGCGTACAGCTTATTGTCGTCTATTTACAGATGCTCCAGTCTCTGCTGTGGAACTCTGCAGCTCCTCCGGGGTTACCTTAGGTATCTGTGCTGCCTCTCTGATTAATGCCCTCTTTCCCTGGTCCGTGAGTTTTGGTGGGCGGCCGTCTCTTGGCAGGTTTGCTCTTGTGCCATGTTCTTTCCATTTGGTTATGATTGATTTGATGGTGCTCCTAGGGATCTTTAAATATTTGGATATTTTTTTTATAACCTAATCCTGACTTGTACTTCTCAACAACATTGTCCCTTACTTGTTTGGTGAGTTCTTTGGTCTTCATGGCAGTGTTTGGTTAGTGGTGAGTCTTGCTTAGGTGTTGCAGCCACTGGGGCCTTTCAAAAAAGGTGTGTATATGTAATGTGACACTTAGATTGCACACAGGGGGAAATCATTTTACTAATTATGTGACTTCTGAAGGTAATTGGTTGGACCAGAGATTTTTATGGGTCTCATAACATATGGGGTTAATACATACGCACATGTAAATTTTCTGTTTTCTATTTCTAAAAAATAGTTTCATGTATATATTTTCTCATTTCACTTCACCAACTTAGACTACTGTGTTCTGATCCATCATGTAAAATTCAGATTAACAAAACATTGAACTTAAGGCTGTAACGTAACAAAACAGGTAAAAAGTCAAGGGGGTGAATACTTTTGCAAGGCCCTGTACATACAGTATATATCAGCATATACCATGTTAAAATAAAAGCAGCTTAACAATAATTTAAAAACAAGCAGGCGTTTAAGTTATATAAAAAAAAAGAGAGGACAGAGACTGCTTTATGTGAGTACAAGAAGATCAACAAGGTTTGCAAAAGAGCTATTCAACTGGCTAAAATAGAAAATAAAAAGTTGCAAAGGTCAAGACTAACACTATTTTTTTAATATATTAATGGGACTGGCCAGAAAGAAAGCTATAAGAACACTACAATGTGAACCAGGTCAACTGATAAATAGTGGCCAGGAAAATGTAGATGAGATAATTAGGTTATTTTCTTCAGTAAACATAAGGGAGGTACCAGTGGTTGGGACACTGCAAAAAATGGGGCTACCCTACCTTCACCAATTAAGAAATCCAGAAGAGGTTGAAAAAAATAAATGTTAATAAAGCACCAGGTCCCGATGGAATACTTCCAAGGGTACTGAGGGAATTGGGTTCTATAAAAGAACAACCATTATATCTAATTTTTCAAGACCCACTCATCTGCTACCAGATGACTGTAGAAAAGCAGATGTGATTCCTATACTTAAGAAGGAAGCAAGAGCAAATCCAGGGACATATAGACCTGTAAGCCTCACATCTGTAATGGGGATGCTCTTAGAATGGTTAATAAGGGATAGTCTATTTAGACAAGATTATATGTAGGAGTCAACAAAGATTTATGAGGGATAGGTTATGTCAAACAAATTTAATTAGTTCCTATGCGGAGGTAAGTAAAAACTTGGATCAAGGCAACTCAGTGGATGTAGTCTTTTGGATTTTGTTAAAGGCTTTACATACAGTGCCACATGCAAGACTATTATGCAAACTAAGGGGTACATGAATTGCAGTAAATATCTGCTCATGATTTAAGAGCTGGCTAAAAGACAGAAAGCAAAGGGCTGTTGTAAATGCCATTACAAGTCCACCTGTAAGCAACTGGACACACATCCACAGCCTTTGAGCTGCCATTACAAATCCACCAGCAAGCAACTGGACACACATCCACAGCCTCTGAGGAACTTATAACCACTTAAAGAATCCACCACTGTTGTCTTTGTTTTTGCTCTTTATTATGATTATTAATATATACCTCTGTTATTATATTTTAGCGCATAGAAATCTGTTTGGAATTTTCTAGTTGGCTTATGAACTATTCAAATTACTGTTATGTCTGCCTCTTCTACCAGCCCCCTATTTTCACACCTTTTATCTTACTGTCTCCCCCAAGATATTACTCTGTTCATATTCAATGTCTCTTCCATTCATCTCTCTCCCACTAACACATTACCTTCCTATTCTTACAGCTGTCATTAGAAATCCAACAGTAAGCAACCACAGTTCTGCCCTCACTCCCTGCCCCTCACCCACCTGCCCTTACTCTTTCTTAATTTATGGACACACACATAACTTACACCTGCTCAGTCAGCATCACCTGCAAAAACAGATACGTAGCTAAAACTACTCACCCATTACAGCAATCTGACAAACCTTCCCTCTCTTTCTTTCCCTTGCATTTGAAGTTCTAACATATTTTTTCACATATTACTCCAATCTTCACTTAACCTACTTGTGCTTAAACACTGTGTCATAATCCTCTCTCACTCTTTTTTCTCCTTCCTCTCAGACTCTCCTATGCAGCTTCTCAGCATTACATCTCCAACATTATAGCAATCTTATCTGCTTTGCTCTCCTCTTCTATGCTTCCATGAGCTACTCTCCCTCATCCAGTCACAATCCCTTCCCTAATACCCATAAGCAGAAATACTACTGTAAGTCCCATTCCCATCTCCTATCGCTCTCTCACCTTCTTCTCTTGGCTACTGGAGACATATTATCTAACCCCGGCCCTCATGCTTTTCCATCTGCTATCAGCCACATTCTGCCCCCAGGGAAGCATACACCAAAAACACCCAGAAATTGATGCCGATCACTTGTCACAAACCTTCTACTCTGCCTTTCTCCTGTCCCCTCTGGAATACAAGTTCTAGCTGCAATAAACTTACTTTTGCTCATGAGCTATTCATTGCCAACTCCTTCAAACAAGGTGGTGGTGTGGGTGTATAACTTTCCCCTTGCTGTACATTTCACCTTATACCCCCTATCCCATCTCTCCAAATCCTATACTTCACACTATCCACCTCTTCTCACCCATGTCGCCATACGTGTGGCCGTGATCTATTGCTCACGGGGACCACCCTCTCAATTCTTGGATAATCTCTCCGCTTGGCTCTCTCACTCCAACGTTCCGTCATTTGTACTTGGCGACTTCAACATTGCCATTGACACACCCACCTCCTTGGCAGCCTGTAAACTGCTCTCTCTCACTTCTTCCCTCGGCCTTAACTTACAGATTCTCAACTCACCATGTTGGACACTCCCTTGTCCTTATTTTCACCAACCTCCACACCACCTCCAGCCTACTCATCCATCCACTCCCTCTATCTGACTACCACCTATTAACCTTTAACCTCACCACACCTCTCTCTCACTACCATTTTTTAATCCCGGCCACCATTACCCACAGAAACCTGCAAACACTTTACCCACAACAGCTCTCCACTGTACTACAACCCCTTCTCAGCCCTATCACCAACCTCAACTGCCGTGACACTGCTACCTCATGACACCCTTACCCCCATAACCACAAGCAGATTCCCTCGCTCTCATCCACAACCATGGCACACCACACAAACACGATACATTTAGAGGTGCTCCCGCACTTCTGAACAACTATGCAGGAAATATCGCACTCCAGCAGATTTCCTTCATTACAAGTTTATGCTGTGCTCCTACTTCTCTGCCCTCAACCTTGCGAAACAGCACTTTTTCACATAATTAATATCAACTCTGTCCTCTAACCCCAAATGCTTTCAACTCTCTCCTTCCCCCACCACCTCCTACCGCCCATTCCTGTTTCCCGGCTGAAGACTTTGCCAGTAATTTTAGACACAAAATTAAAAACATTTGCAACAAATTCTCCTCTCATGGTAACTTACACACTCCATCCTCTCAACTACCCCATAACCACAAGCAGATGCCCTCGCTCTCATCCACAACCATGGCACACCACACAAACAAAATACATTCAGAGCTGATCCCACACTGCTGAACAACTATGCAGGAAATATCACACTCCAGTAGATTTCCTTCATTATAAGTTTACAAACAATTGCAACAAATTCTCCTCTCATAGTGACTTACACACTCCAACCTCTCAACTACTGAAAACACCAGCCCTCTCCATTCCCCAGTCCGACATCAACTATGCACTCCTTTGACCTTGTAACCGAGGACAAAGTCTCCAGCCTACTATCAACCTCTCCCCTTACTACCTGTCCTCTGGATCCTATTCCATCTCAGCTAGTCCCTTCCCTCTCTACCACACTAATCACACCTCTCACACATCTCCTATACCTTTACCTAAATACTGGCACATTTCCATCCTCTCTAAAACATGCCATAATGACTCCCATTCTTAATAAACCCTCATCTGATTCTGACTCTGACTGTCGCCCTATCTCTCTACTTCCCCAGGCTTCCAAACTACCCGAGCTGCTTGTCTACAACCGCCTTACCCAATTTATTTCCTCTAACTCTCTTCTTGACACCTTCCAATCCAGCTTCCAGCCCCAACACTCCACTGAGACAGCTAGTCACTAATGACTTGCTCGCTGCCAAATCAAAGGGTAACTTTTCTATTCTGCTTCTTCTAGGTTTCTCTGCTGCCTTTGACACAGTTGACCACCCTCTTCTAATCAAAATCCTATAATCCCTCGGCATCCAAGACACTGCTCTCTCGTGGCACCTCTTCTTCTCCTCACCCTCTGGCTGTTGGTGTTCCCTAAGGTTATGTCCATGGAGAAAACGCCTTGGACACCGGATTCTAAGCTCAAAGACAGGGCCCTCCATCCTTTACAATGTGTTAATACTGATATTGTTTTTGCCTTGATTGTAACCCATGTATATCGCTACGGAATGTTGGTGCGTTAAAAATAAATGATAATAATAATAATAATAATAATAACAAATGGAACATACTTACTTTAAACTAATGTGGTAAGTGGGGTTCCTCAGGGTTCAGTAATAGGTCCTCTCCTTTTAACATATTTATTTATGATTTAGAAATGGGACTGAAAATGTTGTCTCCATTTTTGCCAATGTCACTAAGTTTTGCAAGGTAATTAAATCAGAAAATATTGTACTTTCCTTCCAAAAGGATATACATAAATTAGAGAATTTGGCAACTAAATGGCAGATGAGATTTAATATGAATAAATGTAAAGTTATGCATTTGTGTAGGAAAAATAGCGACGCAGTTTATAATCTTAATGGAGCAAATCTAAAAGTATCAGATATTAAAAGGCATTTGGAAGTGCTTGTGGCCATCCACCCTGGCCCAACCCACATTGACCACCCTGGCCCTTACATAGCCCCCCCCCCCACACACACACACTGTGCCTCCTTGGCCTCACGCACCCAGCCTGAAATCAGTGTGGCAGTGTGGAGCAGTTCAGCACAACTAGGGATGTGTTTCAGGGAAGAGGTGAGAGGTCAAGGGCTGCAAAGTGGCAGGAAAGTATAGGGGATGTACAGGTAGCAAAGGAGATAAGGATGGGTGTTATGAGAGGTGGGAGCTGAATGGAGTTGGGTGCTGTAGGGGATGCATGCTGGCTGAGAGGTATGGGTGCTGTGTGTGGATGGATTTTGAAAGGGACAGAGGGGCCCACTTTTTTTTTTTTGAACCAGGGCCCTCCATTTTCTAGCTCCGCCACTGTGTGGACAACTACCTAGCTAACAGTGCTGAATGCCAAGCAGCATGTGCAAAGGCAAGTAAATATGGGGGGATAAAGTTTACAGAAATGACCACCTGAGAGGCATGCCACAAAACATGACATTTTGCCTCTGTACTGTAAATCATCTAGGTTTCTGAAACCCCACTGCACAGAACTATGGTAATATATAAACTTTACATTTTAGACTTTCTAAGATATTTAAAATGTAATCCCTTGCTTTTTCTTTCCTTGCCTAACACAGAGCCCTATTCTATTAGAAGTAATTTTGGCTGCATGTTTTTTCTCTCTAAATGTCTAGATGTATTCTATTGCCTCAAGCCCACAACATAAGTCTTTTAGCCTTCACACATAAACCATGGCTTTGTAAGTATTATTTCCGGGTGGCATGATCATATGACCTGGCAATATTTAGGCAAGCCTGTAGTGTCCTCCCTCATTGCCACACCTGTCTGACGTCTGTGGTTTGCAGACTGCTCACTAGCTCCCTGGGTCTTCTGTAACATACTGATACCGCTCCCTGCAAGTGCAACAGACTGGACACCATCCTCCTTATAAGTTTCTGTATTAGAAAGAGGGGAAACTAAGTATCCTGATGTGCATTAAGTTAAGGAGATGTACTTATTGAGATTTCAAAATATTAAGAGAGGGAGATGACAGTAAAAAAAGAAAAAGATAGTAGCGATAGAGAAGACAATAATGAGAGCAAACATAAGCGAAAGAAATACAGAATATAGACAGAGGGTAGACAAGAGAGAGAGGAGAGATTAGTAAAGAGTGGAGAAGTTAAGGTTTGAGAAAATAGAGGAAGAGAAGAAATAGAGACATTTCAGAAGTCAAAGCACAAGGAATAAAACAGAGGGAGGAACAGGAGAAGAAAAAGCAGAGCAGAGCAGAGAAGGAGAAGGACATGAGGGGAGAGAAAAGAGACAGAGCATCTAAACCAGGGAAAAGGCAACAAGAGAATAGGAAAAAAAAAAGAGAGAGGCAAAAGTAAGAAGAGGAGCGAGAGAAAGGAGGAAAAGGATAGAAAAAAGGGAATAGGAGGGAAGAGGACAGGGAGAAAATTGGAGATGAAATAGAAGGGAGTAAGAGAGAATATATGTAGAAAAGAGACGTGGGTATGGAGGAAAGAGAAGAGGTAAAAAAGTAATAGAAAAGAAAAGGCAGGTGAGAAAAAATGGGAAAGGAAGAGATAGGGACAGAGCAAGAGAAGGGAACGAGACAGCAGAGGAAGAAATTGGAAGACTTGGTAGAGAAGAAAGAACAGAATGATTAAGAAACAGATAGTGGAACGGTTTAAGAAAAATGAACAGAGGGAGATCAAATAAGAGAGGATGGAAGAAGAAAATGGGCCACAAGCAAAAGGAAGAGAAGGAAGAGGTAGAAAGAGAGGGAAAAAAAGGTAGAATAATGAATGACAGAAAGATGGTGAGAGGCAAGAGGGTACCAGAAAGGAGAGAGGCAGAGACTGGAAGGAGGGAGAGAAAAGCGAGAGATAGAATGTAATAAGTTGCACAAATGTAAAGAAGAGGAGAGAGTGGGAGAAAATGACAGAGGGGAAGAGAAAGAAAGGGGAAAGAGAAAGAGTTGGGAAATACACAGAGAGGGAAAAAAGACAGATAAGTAGAGATAAAGAGAGAATGACAGAAGGGAAAGTTGGGTGGCGGAAAGAGACAGGAGTGGGAAAGGCAGAATGGGAGAGAAACACAGAGAGCAGAGGTAGGCAGAAAGGGGAGAGAAAGACAGAGGGTTGAAAAAAACAAAAGGGGAAGTTTGAGAGAGAAATAGGAGATGAGAGACAGGGGAGGGAGAGATATTGAGAAAAGAGATATGGTTGGGGAGATAGATGGGTGTATGAGAGGGTAGAGGCAGACACTGGAGACAGTGGGACGATATAGACAGATGGTGAGAGAAAGAGACATTTGGAAAGAGACAGGAAGGAGAAATGTAGGAGAGAAATGCAGAGAGAGAATGAGAAAGATGGGTTTAGAAACAGAGGGGAGAGAGAGACAGGTGGGGAGGGGGAGTGAAAGAAACAGTTAGAAGGGGGAGGAGTACAAACAAAAGGGGTATGCAGAGAGAAGAAAAAGAGACACATGGGGATAAAAAGAGGGAAATGGGGAAGTCAAGAGAGGAATAGGGGAAGTCAAGAGGGGAATGGGGAGAGAGAAATAGGCGGAGAGAGAAATGAGGAGGGATAAAATGTTAGAGAGGAAAAAAAAGGAGGAGAGAGCCAGAGGGGGAGAGGATGAAAGTCACAATGGGGAATTACAGAAAGACAAAGGGGAGATAGACAGGGGTGAGGGAGACAAGGGGGTGGGAGGAGGAATACAAAGATTAGAGAGAGGCAGAAAATTATGAGAGAGACATAGAAGGGAACATAGTGATACAAGACAGACGGGGGAGGGATAAGACAAGAGGGAGGTGGGGACAGGTAGAGAGATAAAAAGGTTATAGAGAGGCAAAAAATGGGATACAGGGGGTCTAAAAGACACATTGGGGGATTATAGACAGATAGGGGAGGGGGAGAGACAGATAGGGGAGGGGGAGACAGAGGTATTTAGAGACAGTAAATGGGGAGAGAGACAAAAAAGATAAGAAGAGGGCAATGGGCTGGGGTTAGAAAGATGGGGAATAGACATAGGGGGTTGAGGAAGAAAGACAGTAAGAGGAATAAAGAGAGTGACAGGGAAGAGTCAGGAGTGGGACAGGCAGAGGGTGAAGATAGGGAAGAACAGTGGAGAAGAAAAAGACAAGAGGGGGTGGTTCAATTCAGCATTGGAACCTGGAATGTTAGAACTATGAACCAAGACAAACTGAATATTGTTAAACATGAGATAACAGGATTATTACACACTAATATCCTGGGAATTAGTGATCTCAAATGGACTGGAATGTGACATATCATATGACACAGAACAAATGGAGTGAACCTTATTATCAACTAGCGAATTGCCCGTCAAAAAACAATGTCATAAAATTGTAAGGCAGGTAATGCTGTTTGCCACGCAATGTACGGCTCTGGGTCCTCTGAGTACCTTCGGCGCTCATTGTGAGCCTCGCGCTGAGCGCCTTCGATCCTCTCCCTTGGTGTACTTTTGTTCGTCTGAGCACCTTCGGCACTCATTGCAAGCCCCGCGCTGATCGCCTTTGGCGCTCATTACGAGCCTCTCCTCTCGTCTACTTTTGCTCCTCTGAGCACCCTGTGCGCTGATTGTGAGCCCCGCGCTGAACGACTTCGGCGCTCATTGCGAGCCTCTCTGCTATTTTTATTTTTTATATATATATATTTTTTTATAATAATTAATGAATTCATTAAATAATAAATTATTATACTTTACCTATTTCAAATTAATATATCCAGCAATCAATATCCTGAAGGCCTAACAATCTCTTTTGATTTTCCTGCAGCATACAATGTACATTTGGACTGTTGTTGACCTGAGGAGAAAGTGTCATCAATGTGGCAAGTGTGCAGTGTAAATAGTTTGCGTGCGCGTGGCCAAACCAATTGTTTAGTTGTGTAAAGCGGCATTTTAGAATGGTAATGTTATTAGTTGCAAGTTAGTGTTGTAAAATAGCTGCGATTGTCTATGTGTTACGCGTCTCTCAAGCATTTTCTGTCCTTCCTAATAGTGTATTTTGTACCGTGTACATTCCTGGGTAAAAGTCTTGTGTGCCTGGCGGTGTTTTGCACCTGCCAAATTCTGTTTAAATTCACATGCAACCTCACTTCCAGACGTCCTGGCTGTCACCCCGTGGTATGTGTGATGTTTTTGTTATGTTTTTTTTTTTTTGTGTGTGTGTTTTTGTTGTTTTTTGATGTGCCGTATTCTTTCAACCTCAGATTTGTTTTGCTAAGTCCCACTTCCTAATAGTGTATTTTGTACCTCGTACGTTCCTGGGTAAAAGTCTTATGTGCCTGGCGGTGTTTTGCGTGGGTATGGGTCATGTAGCCTCGTTTTTTCTTTTGGCGCCGCCATTTTTTTTTGTCACTTAGGCGATTTTCGAGTGCCGAAACTCGGCAAAATCGGTTTAAGTTTGGCTGCAACTTCACTCCCAGACGTCCTGGCTGTCCCCCCGTGCTGTGTGTGTTTTTTTCATGTATTTTTTCATTTTGTGTGTGTTTTTGGATGTGTGCAGTTCGGCCATTAACTTCATATTTTTTCGTGGGTCATATTTATTTTTTTTGGTGAAAAAATCATGCGGTTCGTATTTTTTTAAGTCCCACTTTTCTTTGAAAAGCGTTACAGTCCGTAATTTTTAAACGCGCCTTTTTTTAAACTGCTACGGGTCTTGCACTGTGAATTGGATAATTGAGATTTCTGTTGATCTGTAGTCCCGCAGGTCGTAGGGATGAGCTCATCTACACCAGCGCAATGACCGCCATCGACACTCACTGCCTAAGTCGTGGGAGGTCATAGGGAGGAGCGCCAACTGTGCTCATCTCCACCAGCTTCGCGAGCCCGCAAGCATTAGCAACAACCCGCAATGCTCACAACTATGTATGTGATTGAAAGATGACCAAAGCAGTGCTCAGCTATAACCCAAAATAATGTCAGAATGGTTTCAGTTTGAATTCAAGGCAAATCATTTAACATTACAATAATCCAAGTCTATGCTTCAATCATGGATGCTGAAGAGGCTGGGCTTGACCAATTCTATGTGGATATTCAACAACTTCCAGATACAGCACTAAGAAAATATGTTACTCTCATCAAAGGAGATTGTAATAGGGAACTAAAAGATACCTGGAATAACTGCCAATTTTGATCTTAGAGTACAAAATGAAGCAGATCAGAGATTAGTAGAATTCTGTCAAGACAATTCTCTGGTAATAGAATCCACTCTCTTCCAAAAGCCTCAGAGACAACTCACATGAACATCACTAGATGGAAAATATAGAACTCATATTTACTATATACTTTGCAGCATGGAGGAGTTCTATACAGTCATTAAAAACAAGACCTGAAGCTCACTGCTGCTCAGATCATGAGTTTTTTTTTGCAAAGTTAGGAATTAAACCGAGGAAAAAGGTATAATTATCAGACCAAGCAAACAGTAAATAAATATTATTCCTATGAATATTCAGTTGAGGTAAAGCATATATTGAAGTGACAAGACATGGTAGAACTTTGGACAAAAGTGTATGACATTGTTCAGAAATCAGCAACAAATAATATCTCCATAACAAAGAAAACTAAGAAGACAGGTCTAAAGGGAATCACAGTGGAACTGCCCAAATGCTGTGAAAGTGTTGCCTGCATTCTGCCAACATTTTGAAAACTCAATAGTGACCAATTGACTGGAAAAGGTCAATCTACACCCGAATCCCATAAAAAGGCAGAACCAAAGAGTAATCCAATTATTGAACAATTGCACTAATTTCACATGCCAAAAAGGTAAAGCTGAAGATCCAGCAAGCTCGGCTCCAACCAACAATATATAGACAGAGAAATGCCAGATGTGCAAGCTGTGATTCTTAGAGGCAGAGGAACAAGAGATCAAATTGCCAATGTTCACTAGACAATAGAGAAACCAAGAGAATTCCATAATTCTGCTCATAGACTATTCTAAAGCCTTTAACTGTGTCGATCACAACAAAATCTGACAAGTTCTCAAAGAGATGGGGATATAAGACCATCTCATCTGCTTCCTGAGGATTCTGTATGTGGACCAAGAAGCCATGGTCAGAACCAAACATGTACCAACCGAATGGTTCAAGATCAGGAAAGGAATACAACAAGGTTGTATACTTTCACCTTTTTATTCAACTTATACAAGGAATACATTATTTGTTATGCCGAGCAGGATGAATCTAAAGCCAGAATTAGTATTTATTTGAGAAATAACTTCAGATACACAGATGATACAACTCTGATGGCTGGAATGAGGATCCAAAGAGCCTATTGGAGTATAATTAGGAGTCCTGTGCTTAGGAACAGTCTCCTTTGCTCCTACTGTACCTGAAGTGGCTCACATCCCTGCTCTGCCCCTCCCTATCTCCCGCTCCACTATTAGGTTCAGCCCCCTCCCCTTTTGTCCCTGATCTATGTGTGCCTAGCACTGGGCATTTTTGCACTCTCAGACATCTACTGCTCCCACTTCTCCTCATCTCCTCTGCCTCTCTCCCCTCCTCTCACTGCTCCTCTCCCTGCAAACATATCCCTTCCTCTACACCTCTCTGCTCCTCTCCCTCTCTCCACACCTCTTCATTTTTCTGCTCCTCTCCCTCTATTCACTCCTCTCGCCACACCTCTCCCATATTCTCTCCCCTCCTCCTCTCCCCTCCTCACTCATCAATCCCTCTTCTCTCTAAAAAAAAATTAAGAATAAAAAGATTGATATAATGTGGTACAGGAGGGTAAAAAAATGCATGGTGCATGTTAATGTGGCAGGTGAAAGGCTTCTTAAACAGGTGTGTATTTAAATAGGGAGGTTTTGCAGGATTTGAGGATTTGAAGCAGGAGGATAGTATGGTGGAGCGAGACAAGCAGTTCCAGAGTATAGTGGCAGTGTGAGAAAAGTCCTAAAGGCAGTAGTGAGAGGAGGTAATGAGAGAGGTGGAAAGAAGAATGCCATTAGCAGAGCAAAGAGGGGGGGGGGTGAGGGAATATTTGGAGATGAGATCAGAGAAATAAGAGGGTGCAGTGTTGTTGAGGGCTTTGTAAGTTAAGTTCATGATTTTACATTTTATTCTGGAGGCTACGGGAAGCCAGTGGAGTGACTGACAAAGAGGTGCTGCAGACACTGAGCGTTTAGTACAGTAGATAAGTCTAGCGGAGGCATTCATTGTGGATTGAAGTGGGGATAGACGGGTGGTGGGTAGGCCAGCCAGAAGTGAGTTACAGTAGTCAAGACGAGATATGATGAGGGAATGTATTAAAATCTTTGTTGTGTCTTGTGTAAGGTAGTGACATATTTTGGAAATGTTTCTTTAAATTGAAAAGACAAAATGTTGTTAGTGACTGTATATGAGGAATGAAAAAGAGGGCAGGGTTCAATAGAACCCCAAGACAATGGGCTTGGGAGGTGGGAGTGATGATGGCATTGTTGACAGTGAGAGATATGTGAGGAATTGACACTGTAGTAGATGGTGGGAAGATTAAGAGTTCGGTCTTAGACATGTTGAGTTTGAGATGGTGGGCAGACATCCAGGAGGATATGCTTGAGAGGCAGTGCTAGAAGAGAGGGGGATAGATCAGGCGCTGAGAGGTAGAATTGAGTGTCATCTGCATAGAGACTGTGACAATCTGAGGGTAGGGGTTATACAAGCTCAGGTTCACCTTCTATAGACTACAAGTTAACTACCCACAAGGACCGGTGGGTTCATGGAAATCTAGGCACCAGCATCCTGACACCTGGCTTCAGTATCAGCCAGGGTATCTCCAGCAGGAATCAACACTTTCAGGAGTCTCAGTAACCTTCCTGTGGTAGTAACCAGCACAGGTTACTTGCAGGGTGGAGAAAGGTTCAGTATCACAGCCACCAGGAGCAAATAAGAGACATACAATTTCTATATGTTTCCAGAAGTGAACTGTTTATTTTTTTTTAAATAGCAATATATATATGGTTAGATACAGGGCGTGTATACCACACAACAATGACAGGGAATGGCTGACAAATAGACGAGATTAACTCCACATGGGGTCTGATAGTCTGGCATCCTGTCTGTGAACAATAAGGCAACCTAAAATACTCATAACGCTGTCTCTGGCTGTCTGGCAATAGAGATGTAATCAGCTTATCTATAAAAGAATGGGACAAGACAGATCATAACACAATGGAGTTGTTTCTGGAGCCAAGCAGTCTGTGCTTTTATGGTGGCTCAATGGGCCAACACCTAGGCCAAGAAAAAGGGGCCCGTGACAGAAATTATACTGAAATCTGAAATGTTTTATTTAGGGTGCCAAGTGAGGATGTATAGATGGGGAATATGAAGGGGCCTAGGACTGAAACTTGGGGTATACCCACAGACAGAAGGTGAGAGAGGAGAAGAGGTGCCAGAGAAGGAGACACTAAATGTTCTATCTTGTAGGGTGATGTGAACCATGAGAGAACAGTATCTCTGATTCCAAGGGAGTCTAGAATTTGCATTAGTGGAGGGTGATCAACTGTATCAAAGGCAGCAGAGAGATCCAACAGAAGTAGAATAGAAAAATGACCCTTTGACTTGGCGGTGAGCAAGTCATTAGTGAATTTGTGAGAGCTGTATCAGTGGAGTGTAGGGCCCGGAACCCGGATTTGAAGGTGTCAAGAAGGGAGTTGGAGGAGATAAATTTGTTTAAAGTGACTATAAACAAGCTGGAAGCCAGGGGAAGTAGAGAGATAGGGCAGTAGTTACTTGCGGAATCTGTGTCAGATGAGGTTTTCTTAAAAATGGGTGTAATTATGGCATGTTTTAAAGGTGGTGGAAAAGTGCCAATTAGAGATGTCGCGAACATAAAATTTTCGGTTCGCGAACCGCGGATTCAAATTTCATAAAATGTTCGCAAACGGGCGAACCGCCATTGATTTCAATGGGCAGGCAAATTTCAAAACCCGCAGGGACTCTTTCTGGCCACAATAGTGATGGGAAAGTTTTGGAAGCGGGAGATGGAAAAAGATGCTTGATCGGTCCTTCCACTTCAAATTTGGGGCACTGCGCGTGAAATCTAAGGTGCCACCACATAGGAGTGGTGTGTTCAGTTGTACTATTTATTCCTATCGGATTCAATAAAGCCAATAAACCTGGCCCGTTACTAGCCAGGAAACTACAAACCAAAACAACACAAAATAGGATACTTCAAATTAAGACCTCGAAGGGAGAAAAAACAACGAACCCTGATAAGATCCAGAAGATTTTTACAAAATTTTACAATACCCTTTATACGGCAACAAAACACATAGATCTACACAAAATGAGGGGATTTCTTAATTCTTGTGATCTCCCCTTAATAGAAGAAAATTACTTAGAGACTTTAAATGCCAAAGTAACTTTAGAGGAAGTGAGAAAAGCAGTCCAGAACCTCAAACCTGGTAAGTCACCAGGCCCAGACGGGTACACCAATTTATATTATAAAAAATGTATAGACATATTAGGCCCGCACTTGGTCACTCTAACAGAGTTCTAGAAGGCAAGCAAACACCAGCAGAGCTGAACAGGGCAGATTTCGCTCTATTCTCTAAGGAGGCCAATATCATTACTAAACTGTGATAAAAAGATCCTGTCAAAAATAATAGCGGATAGAATGTCATCCTTCTTGCCTAAGTTAATACATAATGACCAAGTAGGCTTTGTCTCCCACAGGCAAGCGGGAGACAACATTAGAAAAGTCATGAACCTACTGTACCACACCAAAGCCTCTAAAATTCAAGCCTGTCTTATGGCCTTTAACTTTGAAAAGGCGTTTGATTCCCTGGAATGGACTTACCTATACGCCACGTTCGAGAAATCTGGTATTAAAGGCCATTTCATAAATCTCATACACTCATTATACAAATCATCCAGGGCAAGGTTACAGATTCCGGGAGATGAGAGATCCTTAATTAAAATCTAAAGAGGAGCAAGACAGGGGTGCTCCTTTCTCCCCTTCTATTCACAATAGCAATAGAACCCCTGGCTCAGACAATTAGGGCCTACGCTGGGATCACAGGCAAAAAAATAGACCATCACCATTTCAAAACTTGTCTATTTGCAGATGACCTGCTGTGTATGCTCTCAAACCCTACCCAATCGGTCCCAGAGTTGATTCGAACTATGGAAGAGTTTGGTCAGTTTTCTGGTCTTAAACTGAACATAGAGAAGACAGAAGCACTAGCGATTGACTTAACAGCAGTAGAGAAGCAGGGTCTCCAAGAAAAGTTTAATATTAAGTGGGATAAGAACCACATAAACTTCC
Organism: Discoglossus pictus; assembly: GCA_027410445.1. Taxonomy (NCBI): domain Eukaryota; kingdom Metazoa; phylum Chordata; class Amphibia; order Anura; family Alytidae; genus Discoglossus; species Discoglossus pictus. The sequence goes on from CM050164.1 coordinate 389,701,242, forward strand.
TGGGAATCCGACTAACCCCTAAGCTAGAGGACTTCTACAAAGCCAACATCTCCAAACTTTATAAAACAATAATTAATGACCTGAGTAAATGGACAAAGTATAGGTTATCATGGCTAGGGAGAATAAATACGATAAAAATGAATGTCCTTCCTAGGTTGCGCTACATATTTCGAACACTCCCGATTAAATAAAAAGAATTAGAAAATATTCAAAGGAAAATATTTCAGTTTATCTGGAACCACTCTCCATCACGCATCACAAAGAAAATTATGTACCTTCATAAGTCAGAGGGGAGACTATCGTCTCCAAACTTAAAATATTACCACAAGTCAGCTTAGTTAACTTTCCTCCCAATAGCACATTCTATATGGCATCAACCGGCCTGGGTGTATTTAGAGAACCACACTTTAAGGCCCTTAACCTGGGACAAGGTGGCTTGGCTATCAGAATTGCCTCAGAGCCTTAAAAACTCGCCAAACCCCCTAATCAGACACTCACTATCATACTGGAAATGGGCCAAGAAACACACAGGTTTGTTCCCTGGATCCACCCAAATGACCCCAATTCTTGACCACCCTCAGGCCCCGAAACACATGAGCACAACATCACAACACTGGTGGAGGTCAAGAAAACTAGATAGACTGGGAGATTGGTTAGTAAAGGGCCAGATGCTCACCTATGAGGAACTGAGGGACAAGCATGAGCTACCGCTGTCAGAACATTACAATTACTGTAGGCTGAGGCATTTTACACACTCCCTGACCCATAAACAGAGGACACCAGTCTTAAATTTATTCTCCAAAATTTGTAAAGATAAACCTCTATCAAGGGGGATCATTGGGTCGCTTTACAAATATAAAACATTTATTACTGGTTGAAGCGACACTGGGGGAAGGACCGGAGTGGGGGAGCCCTGGAGACCCTTCAGAAGCAACAGCGGCAAAATCATCCCAGGAAAGGAGAGGTCGCCCGCTGAAGCCTGCCCTAGGGTAACCCAAGGGTGATTGCCCAGGTTAGATATTGTAAATAATAAGCTAATACTGCTGGAGGGATGATAGCTAATAGGACTTTGGTGTTTCCTGCAGATATACTCTTTACTATTGTCTGTTTTACCACGTTTTAAGTATCTCTTAAATTGCAATCACAGTAAAAAATAAGAAAAATTATTAACCTAAAAAGTAAAAATAAGAAGGACTAGCCAGCTAACTTTCACAAAATGTCTTTATTGTAAATATGTATTTTTGTACAACTGTTATGCAAGACTGTTTAAGAATGCTTTATTTTTCATTACATGCTGTACGCCTTCTGACAATAAAATAATTTAAATGCAAAAATTAGGTATTGTTGCAGCGACCAGAAAAAATGATGTTAGTTTGCCAGGCAGAAAGTGCCCTAAAACATTGCGTCTTGAACCCTAGTTATTGGCGGATAAGTCACGCAAGTCATCCGGCATTCAGGGATAAAATACAGCAGCGTGTGGACCATTATTAGCTCAAGGCAGCTCATCTATCAGGCCTTTTTTAATCAAATGTTTTGCCCACTGTCAGTCCCTTCGGGATCCATCGCTCATTCATCTTAATAAAGGTGATGTAATCTAGACTGTTTTGACCTAGGCGAGTCGAGTCGTTCTCTGAGGGTGGACCCCGAAGGGCTGTGGCGATGCATAGCTCTTAAAAAGCTCTGCATGTCCTCCATCACCAACACGTCTGTAAAGCGTCCTCTCCTTGCCGGCGTGGTCGTGGGAGGAGGAGGATTATGTTCACCTCTTCCGCTGTTAGATTGCCGTTGTGCTGTGACATCACCCTTAAACGCTGTGTAAAGCATACTTTTTAATTTATTTTGGAAGTGCTGCATCCTTTCCGACTTGTGGTAATTTGGTAACATTTAAGGCACTTTCTGCTTATACCGGGGGTCTAGTAGCGTGGACACCCAGTACAGGTCGTTCTCCTTCATCCTTTTTATACAAGGGTCCCTCAACAGGCACGACAGCATGAAAGACCCCACTTGCACAAGTTTGTATGCCGAGCTAGTCATGTCCCGTTCCTAGTCCTCAGTGATCTCACTGAAGGTATGTTCTTCCCCTCAGCCACGTACAACACCACGGGTACCAGATAGGTGACAACGAGCACCCTGGGATGCCTGTTGTGGTAGGTCTTCCTCCTCCTCCTCAAAGCCACATTCCTCCTCTGACTCCTCTTCCTCACAATCCTCTTCCAGCGTTGCCGCAGGTCCAGCAAGCGATGCTGATAAGGCTGTTTCTGGTGGTGATGGTGACCACAACTCTTCCTCTTCCTCTTCACGCTCATCTACGGCCTGATCCAGCACTCTTCGCAGGGCACGCTCCAGGAAGAAAACAAATGGTATGATGTCGCTGATGGTGCCCTCGGTGCGACTTACCAGGTTTGTCACCTCCTGAAAAGGACGCATAAGCCTACAGGCATTGCGCATGAGCGTCCAGTAACGTGGCAAAAAAATCCCCAGCTCCGCAGAGGCTGTCCTAGCACCCCGGTCATACAAATACTCGTTAACGGCCTTTTCTTGTTGGAGCAGGAGGTCGAACATTAGGAGTGTTGAATTCCAACGTGTCAGGCTGTCGAAAATCAAGCGCCTTACTGGCATGTTGTTTCGCTGCTGGATATCTGTAAAATGCACCATGGCCGTGTAGGAACGCCTGAAATGGCCACACACCTTCCTGGCCTGCTTCAGGACGTCCTGTAAGCCTGGGTGCTTATGCACAAAGTGTTGTACAATCAGATTACACACATGTGCCATGCACGGCACATGTGTCAACTTGCCCAAATTCAATGCCGCCAACAAATTTCTTCCGTTGTCACAAACCACTTTGCCGATCTCCAGTTGGTGCGTAGTCAGCCACTGATCCACCTGTGCGTTCAGAGCGGACAGGAGTGCTGGTCCACTGTGACTCTCTGCTTTCAGGGAAGTTAAACCCAAGACGGCGTGACACTGCCGTATCAGGGATGTGGAATAGTACTTGTGGAGCTGGGGGGGTGCTGTTGATGTGGAGCAAGACATAGCAGCAGCAGAAGAGGACTCAGCCGAGGAGGTTATGGAAGAGGATGGAGTAGGAGGAGTAGAGGAGGTGGCAGCAGGCCTGCCTGCAAGTTGTGGCGGTGTCACCAACTCCTCTGCAGAGCCACGTATTCCATGATTGGCAGCCGTCACCAGGTTTTCCCAATGCGCAGTGTAGGTGATATACCTGCCCTGACCATGCTTTGCAGACCAGGTATCAGTGGTCAGATGGACCCTTGCCCCAACACTGTGTGCCAGAGATGCCATTACTTCCTTTTGCACAATTGAGTACAGGTTGGGGATTGCCTTTTGTGCAAAGACATTTCGTCCGGGTACCTTCCACTGCGGTGTCCCAATAGCTACACATTTTTTGAACGCCTCAGACTCCACCAGCTTGTATGGTAAAAGCTGGTGGGCTAAGAGTTCAGACAAGCCAGCTGTCAGTTGCCGGGCAAGGGGGTGACTTTGTGACATTGGCTTCTTACGCTCAAACATGTCCTTGACAGACACCTGACTGTGGGCAGATGAGCAGGGACTGCTCAGGGCGAGACACAGAGTGGCGGATGGTTGAGAGGGGGCAAGCAGGGCAGCAGTGGTTGACATAGCTGAAGATGCTGGACCAGGAGGAGGATGGCGGCTTTGACTTTGTGTGCTGCTTGTACTCATGTGTTAATCCCATAGGCGTTTGTGATGTGACATCATGTGCCTTCGCAAAGAAGTTGTACCTAGGTGGTTTTAGACTTCCCACGACTCACAGGCAGACACACAAAAAAATTGCCACACTGCTGAGCTCTGCAATGACGGCATTCTGGTGGTGGCAACAGCATGCGTTGACTGGCGGGCTGTCTGGCTGACCCCGGGTGCCGATGCATGCTGTATGGCTGTGCCACTAGCTACTTGCGACGACCTCCCCCTGCTTCCAACTCGTCTCCTCCTCCTCTCTGTCTCCCCATCTGAACTTTCCTCCTGTTCTTCTTCTCTTATAGCGGGCACCCAAGTGACATCCACGGACGCATTGTCATCATCAACCGCTTCACTTGTATCTGACAACTCAACAAAGGAAGCAGCACCGGGTACAACATCATCATCATCAGACCGTACGTCCATGTGTGTAATGCTGCCTGACTGGGACATATCCCTGTTATCTACATCCTCTGGCACTAATGTTTGCGCATCACTCAATTCTTCCAACGGATGTGTAAATAACTCTGCTGACGGATCAAGTGAAGCAGCTGTGGTGCTAGTGTTGGTGGTGGTTTCAGGCGGGCGAGTGGTAACTGGAGAGGTGTCCGAAGCTAAGCTGGAGGAGGATGGTGCATCTAGGTTCCGAGCGGAAGCTGTAGAAGATTGGGTGTCCTGTGTTAGCTAGTCAACCATGTCCTCAGAACTTTTCAAGTTCAGGGTACGTGGCCTCTGAAAACTGGGCATTATTCTAGGGCCAAAGGGAATCACAGCACCACGACCACGACGGCCCCTGCGGGGTGGCCTGCCTCTGCCTGTCATTTTTTTTTTTATTAGTGGTACTATGCGTGCAAGCTACTGTGACACCAGATATGAGTGTCACTGTGCACTGGCAAAAGTGGGCACAGTAGACGCAATAGGCCTCACACACACGCCTGTAGGAAGGCAACTGATATTCAATCGATTACAGTAAAAAAAGGGTTCTTTTATTTCACTGTACACTAGGTTGCACCAGATATGAGTGTCACTGTGCACTGGCAAAAGTTGGCAGAGTAGGCGCTGTAGGCCTCCCACACACGCCTGTAGGCAGGCAACTGTTATTCAATCGATTACAGTCAAAAAAGTGTTGTTTTATGTCACTGTACACTACGGTTGCACCAGATATGACGTATCACTGTGCACTGGCAAAAGTTGGCAGAGTAGATGCAATAGGCTTAACACACACGCCTGTAGGCAGGCAATTGCTATTCAATCTATTACAGTCAAAAAAGTGTTGTTTTATTTCACTGAGTACAATATAAGCTGTGAGCCTGACACAGGCAGGCAGCTGAAATTAGATTAAAGGAAAAAAGGGTTGTTTTTTTCAATGTATGGTACACCAACTTTGACTGGTGAAACAGAGCAGAATATTAGCTGTGAGCCTGACACAGGCAGGCAACTGAAATTAGATTAAAGGAAAAAAGGGTTGTTTTTTTTCAATGTATGGTACACCAACTATGACTGGTGAAACAGAGCATAATATTAGCTGTGAGCCTGACAGAGGCAGGCAACTAAAATTAGATTACAGGAAAAAAATGGTTGTTTTTAATGTATGGTACACCACCAGGTATGAGTAGTGAAAATAAGCACAATATAAGCTGTTAGGTGTTAGCCTGTCACACACACACGCTGGCAGGCAGGCATATGCAATTAGATTACACACAAAAAAAAAATTATAATATAAAATAAATTATGTTCTAGCCCTAAAAAGGGCTTTTTGGGTTGCTGTCCTTGCAGCAGATATCAGATGAGTCCTTCAGGCCTGTAGTGGAAGCTAAATACACAGCCTGGCTATCTATGTCCCTATTAAATCTCCAGCAGCTACACTATCTGTCCTCTCACAACGAATGCAGCTTCAGAATGATTCTAAAATGGATGCTGTCCTTCAGATGGAAGGCTCTGGAAGGGAGTGTATGCTGCTGATTGGCTGGAATGTGTCTGCTGACTGTGAGGTGCAGGGTCAAAGTTTCCTCAATGATAAAGAATAGGGGGCAGACCGAAAAGCGCATGTGTCCGCCATCCGCTGCGAGCGCGAAAGAGCCAAAATCGCTGCGAATAGTCAACGGGCGAACTGTCCGGGATATCTCTAGTGCCAATGTTTAGGGAAAGGTTGAAGAGATGTGTGAGAGCAGGGATAAGTGTGGTAGAGAGGGCAGGGATTAGCTGAGATGGAGTAGGATACAGAGGACAGGTAGTAAGGCGAGAGGTTGATAGTAGGCTGTAAACTTCTTCCTCTGTTACAAGGTCATAGGAGTACATAAAGGCTGTGAGATTAGGGAAGGGTGAAGGCTGGCTGCTGTCAGTTAGTTGAGAGGAGAGAGTGTGTGATCCATGTTGAGAGGAGAGTTCATTGCAAATCCAACACCTCCTGGCCATGGTAGAGGGAGGAAGTGTGCGGGCACGGAAGGTGTGGATCCAGTGCTCAGAAAGAGGAAGTAGGTCCTCTGGGTCAGTGGTTGTCAAACCTCTCCCCAGGACCCATCACACAGACCATGATTTAGGTGAATCACTGTGTGAATACACCTGTGAAGCAATTTGGGGCTCCACCACCTGTTAAATACTAGTTGCCTCACTTTTGGTTCCCGAGTTTCACATAAATAATGGCCTGTCTGATGGCTTCTGAGGAGAGGATTGAGAACCACTGCCCTTAGTCCTCCTCAACCACACTCCTCAATGAATATTATTTTTGTACTAATGTTGACATACTTTTGGTTGGCTACAGAGTGTATACACAAATGATTATATTGAAAATGTCTGTAATTGATGTTCAATGAGGATTGCCATTGAGATGAGGTGTTGAAGTCAATCCAAACAGTATTCTGATTGATATCTTGTTCTTGTCTCTGTAGGTCTTAATAGCCCAATTTCACGACCATGTTCCACAACCTCCTCTTTCTGTGTCACAGATTCTGCTCAGCAATTTCTGATTATTCCTTAATATCTGAAAACACACTGTGTGTGGAATAGATCTTTATGACTTTATCCATGATTATGTTAATTTGTTTAATTGAGCAGATATAGACAAGTTGTAAGTGCTATGCACCTTAATGCTTTCTTCTATTAAATGGAGTGCTTTCTGATAATCCTTTTTTTCCTGATTGCGGTTGCAGTGGTGTAGTGACCACATGTGACCCTGGTAGGTGTATGCATCATGCTTATTCTAGACTATGACATTACCCCCTTTAGCCCTTTAGGTATCCCCTTTTTTCCCCAAAATAGCCTCTTGCCCTCCCGGCATCCGCCCACACCACACCCATGATATTAATGCACAGTCTTGCCCCATTTCTGATTGTGCTCTGTGTCTGAAATACAGCTTTGTTATACCATTCTCACTGTGTCAGTGTGTTTTCAATGGTTGGGATTTTGGGACATCCACATACATCAAATTTTTTGTCAAATTTCCATATCAGTAAACTAATTAGCCCTACTTACTGTGCAATAGATTAATACATATAATAATAATAATAATAATAATAATAATAATAATAATAATAATAAAAATATAATAATAATATCAGGTTAATACACATGAGAGGTCCAATTTGTGATACTATGGAGTATCAGCATTCCCCTGAATGCCTGATAAGAATATGACAGGTGATAATGTGAATTGATTGATAGCAAAACACTTAATGGGTGGTCACCAAATGATAATAGGTATACATCTGGGAACATAGCCACCAATGGCGTTGGACTTTCCAAGATTTATTGCTCCACGTGCCTCTGCACAGACTCCATGTGTTTGTTGCCCTTCTTGATGGGTTAGAGTATATTAGTGTGGTGTATGTTCCCCTTGTCCCCTTCTGGATTGCTAAGTGCGGTGTTGAGCGATTTTTGCAATTAGATAGCGATTTGAGATTTTAGCGATCGGAACTCCTGTGGACGTGAAAGATTAAAGTCTTCGGGAGGATGTAAGTTTCGGGTTTGACCACCGAAATGTTTTCCAGCACGTAACACGTAAGCGGTTTTTAGCTTGCAAAAAAACTCCAATTGAATACCAAATTAACTTACAGCCTCTCTTACAGGCTACTGTAACTTACAATTGCTCAATTGAATTGGGCTCATAATTTTCAATAAGTGAAATGCCTCCATCTTATTTTTGTGAGATTTGTTTCCAAAATGAGTAATGTTTTAGTTGTATGGGACTATAATTTAGAAGAACTGATACAAATTGATTATGTGTATCATATTTTATATAGTCACATATGTTTATGTAAAAGTGACCATTGATCTTTGGTAATTATGGTAAAGGAATAGTTGGAGAAGACATCAATTCAGAACTTTATAACATTATGGGACTAATAGGGCTTTCCTTATGCTAAGTGAACACTATACTTGTCAATAGTCATGACTTCTTTAACCAGTTGCTGTGTCCATAACTGAGGTCACATTAGAACATATATTAATGTACAGTTTTTTTATTGATCCCTTTGTTCAAATTACTTCTAATGCTTGCATGTATACCATACTGCATTAGCTCTACAGCTGCTCATGCCTTTCTTATGCCAATTCTGAGTGCCTTTCTTCACTCATCATACCTCAACCTACCTACCCCTGTCTACAGGACTTCTCCTGTGCTGTCTTCAGCTTACAGATCATTTTTCAGTACTGAAACCTTATCTATTCAGGCAAGTTTACAATTATGCTCCCTAGCATCCACTAAACAATACCAGATATCAACAATTCCTTTTTTTTTTGTCTACAACACACTTTTAACTAATTATGGATTGTAAGAGCGGGGTCTTACTTCTGTATAAGCATATATCTTATTTGAGAGACTTTTGCATGACTTTTACCTCTGTACAGAGCACTATAAAATATGTTTGAGCTGCATAAAAAAAAAAAAATAATAATAATAATAATAATAGAACTACAAGAAACTGGCTTAATGCACACTATGACACAATCAAGAGAAGCTTGTTTGTGGAGAGGGAATATTCATTATTTTATATTCCATTGATACTTATTTTTATTAATCATGTCTCTTCCTCCTGAACTCCATATAGCATAATGAAGTACCTAGAGAAACAATTATTTACTATAAACCACTGGGATAATGTCTCCTATAGCCTGAAACCAATAAAAGCTAACTTATTATGGTGGATTTTGACAACTGTATTTAAAATATTTGAGGTAAGTCTGAATAGGCATTGTAAATGCCTTTTGCTTGAGTGTTATTTTGTATATTTGTTCACTAATATTGTGGAGTCTTCAGTATAAGTAATTACATTGCAAATCAAAATTACTAATCATAACTCTGAAAAAACACTTTGGTGATAATATCTGTAAAATTATACTGTAAAAACAAAACAAAACACAAAGATGTAATTTAACATAGATTTTCCAGAATATTATAAAAATCATGTATGTTTAATAATACAGTATTACAATGTATATTGATCTCCTTTTTATTGAACAAAAAAGTGACAAACTTTTTTTTAACAGTTCCACTTATGTAAAGGTATAATTTATAACCTGAGTTGACATAAATACCTTGGGCCTTATTAAATTGCAACAGTTAGAGAGCGATTTAATTGAACAAGCTGCAATTACATGGCTGAAAGCCAAATCCGTAAACTATGTAACCGTAAGTAGCATTTCAGGGCATGATCATGATCAATTAAGCAAGGCCATAAGTAACAATTTAGAAACAGCCAATAGTAAATGGGACAGTCATCCTGACATCAGTAAAACATGGAGGTTAAACATCAATCAACTAGTTTGTAGACGTCCGATATGTGATCTGGCTCGCAATCCAGCAATTAAAAAATCAATAAAAATGAATGAAGAAACTTTTCTAGTCCATTTGGGTGACCTTATATGTATTAACTCCTTGATTCCCGAGATTGATATAACACAGAAATTAAACGTAAAAAAAAAATATATATATATTACAGATTTGTGAGCTTTAGACCGTTGTACAATTAATTCTAATGTCTTTCATCACTTTCCCTGTATCTTAAAGTCCAGTATTGCGTTTTTACTGGCTTTTATAGTGTTAAGAAAAGGTGATTAACCCCATTGTGAGTTCTCTCTAGCACTCAAATTTTTTGCTAAATTTGCCATTTACAGATTTGAAGGCAATTGCTGGCTTGTGGAATTGGTGCAATTAAATTGCGATTGCGGGTAGCTAGAGAAGGCCAACTGAATATCAGTAACTTTTTCGGGATACATTACATTCTTCAGTAGTTGCGATTTTGACAATTGTCTTTCTAATTCTTAATAAATGGTCTTACATCTTTAGTTTATGATTTACAAAGTCTGTCTTTTTCTCTGGTATTTCTCTTCCTGTAAAAAGGAACCTCAAACGTCTGAGTTCAAATTTCGATGTCCCGTAGGGTTTTTCCACCTTTAACCTGCAGATTGTTAGCGGATTGCTTTATGGGGCCAATTTAATAGCTGTAAGTCTTGCAGGCTACATTACGGGCTATGGTTTTACACCCTGAGGGAATTTAATAGGGCTGTTTGTCTCTTCTTCAATACCAGGTCTAACCTACAACTGGTATTGAAGAACCTCCTGGAGATATTAAACTACAGTAGAGCACAAATCCACTCTTAGCTCGTCCTGTACAGCTATGGGTAACATTCAAATGTTTTCTTGTTTTGAAGGGTCCAGATTACTAGTCAAATGGAGCAAGCCAACCAGTCAACTATAAGTGAGTTTGTCCTCAAAGGATTAACAGATAATCCAAATATTCAACCATTTCTCTTCATGTTGTTTCTGCTAATGTATGCAATTACAATAATTGCCAATAGTGGATTAATCTTTTTGACTGTGAATATTTCTAAGTTTCATAGCCCAATGTACACCTTTCTCAGCAGTCTTTCCTTCACTGATATTTGTTGTTCTACTGTTATTACTCCAAGGATGCTATATGATATTTTGTCAGAGAAGAAAACTATCACTTTTATTGGTTGTGCTCTACAACTATATTTTTTTACAGTGTTTGGATGTTCTGAGACCTATATGCTGTCTCTTATGGCTTATGATCGATATGTAGCAGTATGTCATCCTCTACGATACTCTGTAATAATGAACATAAGCCAATGCATTTTTCTTGTTTGTCTCGTATATGTTTGTGCTTTTCTTACTTCAGGTATTGAAACATCATGCATTTTAACTTTGTCTTTTTGTGGAGCCAATGTAATTAATCATTTCTATTGTGACATGTTTCCATTAATGGAACTTTCATGCACTGATTGGAATGCCAACAAAAACATTATTTTTGCTTTAATTTTTGTTTTGGTATTCTTTTGTTCTCTGATAACTTTGTCCTCTTATGTTTATATTTTTATCACAATACTCAAAATCCGCTCGTCTGAAGGAAGGCACAAAGCCTTTGCCACATGTACTTCTCACCTTTCTTGTGTGTTCTTATTTTATGGAACAGCTTTTTTTATTTATCTTCGCCCAGGCTCTATTAATTCTTTAGAACAAGATAAAGTGGTCTCCATATTCTATACAACTGTAATACCATTGATGAACCCACTAATTTACAGCTTAAGAAACAAAGATGTTAAGCAAGCAATATGGTTTATTATTTCGAAATTATTGTTCAGTTCAAAAATACAACATATTTAGATATATGAGCATAATTTGCTCTTAGAAAAATTCATTGTAAATCCAAGACTTGTATAATGAAAAAATAAATCCATTGGTTGCTTTATTATAATCTGACAGGTTTACCTGTAAAAATAAACTTTTTTTTCATAATGGATCAATTATTTCCCGTATAAGTGAAAACTTTTATAGCAAGTTATTCATATGACAAACTCCTGGCTAGGCACATTATGTGACTGACATTTTTACATAGTAATTGTGCTGTATCCATAGGAATTGTAAGATGTAAAAATTAAGTTAATGATCAGTGAAATTAATTTAAGATGAAAGATTACTGCGTCCAGTAATCATCTTTTTTATTAATTACAACAACATTAAATAAAATTTAGAATGCAAAGCTGAATAGGGAAGCGGAATATCTCTACTTGCAATAAAAAATAACTGGATTTTGATTTTATTGTCTGATTGTTTGGTCCTCATCCAATTTTTATTTAGTAATGCAAATAATTTTTGTATTATTATGTTTTCTAGTACACTGAGTTTCGACATAGAAATAAATTGAACTTTCTGCGCAAAATTGACATTTATACCATTAGCTGCTCCTGCCATATCCAAATAAGGATTTTTTAGCCGAATTAGAGAGTTATTAAATTAGACCTTGGTGCATGTTACACGCTTGAGACGCAAGCCTGTAAAGAGGACAGACAAACCACGATCGGCCATAACTATCAAATTGCGGTATAACATAGTGCGACACAGCCGATAAAAAGTGGAGTTGGTGGTTAGGTTCAATTGGAGACAGATTAGGAGAGTTTTGAGAGAGGTAGGGAGAGAAGGTGGAGGAGGCAGAGGGAGTGGAGGATGGAAAGGAGGGAGAAGAGGTGGAGGAGGGAGAGTGAGAGGAGGTGGAGGAGGGAAAGGGAGAGGAGGGAGAGGAGGAGGAGGGAGAGGAGAAATGTGCAGAAGAGGAGGTGGGTGGTGGAAGGGGGGCCTGAGCATCAAGAATATATACCAGAGTGACAGAGGGGAAGGGGCCTGATCCGAGGGCGGGTGGTAGTTTGGGGAAGGGGCAGGACAGAGAGACAAGGGTCCTCATTCACAGTCGAGATGGCAAGAGGCTAAGGGCAAGCACAGAGCCCACAATTATACACAACGGGAGAATTTGGTCCTCCTTGGTACTATCCGTGGCCGCCCCGTGATTCTTGCAGGGGGAGGGAAGTTAAGCCAGGGCCTAGGTCTCAGGCTTGGAAGGAGGTAGCGGCAGAAGTTACTGCAGTAGGAACAGCGCCAAGGGATGTGAGGTCGGTCAAGCACAGATTCAACAAAATCAGGACCAAGGAGAGGAGGATGATGGTTAAGGAGGACAAGGACCGCAGCATGACCTATAATGAGTGGGAGAGGGTCGCCAGGGACCTTCTGAGACTGTTGCCTGCCGCTGGAGCTTCAGGCCAGGTGGCCCAGCAGGACCCATCATCCGTGTCAGGTGAATATCACATACACCAATATGCCACCACATGTGCCTCACACACACTACACATGTACATGATGACCAATAAGGACACTGACATGTCAGCTCCATGGAATTAACAAGGGATATATGGATGCATCATTAAATCCATGAATCTGACAAATTACTGTCATTCCTGTGCACAACAACAGTAATCAATCAACAGAGAGTCCATTTATTGGTGTGCCCACATGCAGTTACTGAACGCAGCTGGAATCAAGATTAGCATTAGGAGCCAAGAATGATCAAGACCATAAACCAAAGAATAGATCAAATCTAGCATATGATAGCTTATTTGTGTTGCAATTAGGAAAATCACCCAGGTTCAAGCCTAGATGTCAGATAGTAAGGAATAAACATATAATAATGCATTATTCATCATACAAATCACATATACCTTTCTTTTTTATCTTTCAGCATCCAGGACAAGGTCTGTGTCCAGTGGCGAGCCAGAGGCGGGGACGTCAGCTCCTTCATAGCAGGATGTGGGGGAGCAAGCCTCCACCCAGCAGGAACCGGCGCAGGGGGAGGAGAAAGGAAGAGGATCTGAGGGCTATGGCTCGAAGGAGGAGGTGGTAATTTGGCTGGGCTGCTAAAAATCGGACTTGTCCCCAGCCCCACCCCCTCTACCTCGGAGGCATCAACTGGACACCTGCAGCCCAGGCCCCTCCTTTAGTTCCACCATGCCTCCACCACCGCCACTTGTAGTACCACTGCCTCCCAGGGGGTTGCCTTTCCCTGTCGCCCCTCCGCCACCCCAACAGCAGGATGATGCCAGCCGTGGAGGATGTGGGCCCTATGGCTAGGCGAAGGAGAACATAGGGGCTGAGCACTCCTTAGTGACAATCTACTGTTCACAATGTTAACCTAATCTAGCCTGGCTACAGAGTCTTGGATATTGGCCTATGCGATGGTGACATTTTGTATGCAGATGGCTACCTCCCATCACATGGTCCATGATCCTCTTTTCTGTGGACATGTAGGGTTCTGTTGAACATGTCACCAATTGATGGTCACCGAGGTATGCTGTTGAGAAGAGATGCTGCAGTCCCTATGATTTTTCAGGCCTTAGTTATGTTTAGTTTGTTTTTCTCTTTTTTTGTGTTAGGTACAATTCAGATTAAGGGAGGCATCTTCTGCATCTGCAAGCATTGCAGGGGAAATGTATGCGGTGTAAGATTTTCCCATCAAGTAGGCATTCCTTCAATGACAGCCCCACAATCTTAAAGCTATCATATAGCCAGATATCTCAGACATGATTGTTGTTAGCTTAAATGTAGATGAATACCGCTATGGAGGTGGACTTGCAAAGTCTTACAATGGCATGTTAATGACAGCCAGTATTAATATATGGACTAGTGAAGCTTGTGCTCTTGACCTCAATATCAGTTTGAGAACAGATCCTTGGGTCTAATGTAAGTAACATTAAATCTGGCTGTTGACCTTTGTGTCCTCTCCGTATTAATGGGTATTTTTCCATATTTCTGATTATCAAGAGACATCAGGTGATTTGGTATATTGTTACAGTTACAGTAGTTAGCACTGTACTGTACATGCATGTTGATTAGTTTTTTTTATCTTCCTCCGCCTTTTTTTAGTTGACCACTCTTTTTCTTTTTTTTTGTCACCACTCTGTATGTGTGAAACTGGATTGGATTACACAGTCCAGAGGTTGAATCATCTGTTTCATTGAGCAGATCTAGACAAGTTGTAAGTGCTATGCACATTAATGGTTTTTCAGTTTAATGGAGTGATTTCTGATGATCTTTTTTTCATCAGATTCTGGTTGCAGTGGAGTAGTGGCCACATGTGACCCTGGTGGGTGCTTTGCATCATGCTTATTCTAGACTATCAATTTACCTCTCTCGGAATCCGCCCACACTACACCCATGATTTTAATGCACACTCTTAACCATTTCTAATTGTAGTCTGTGTATAAAATAAACATTTGTAATACCTTTCTAACCGTGTCAGTGTGTTTTCAAAGGTTTGGGGTTATGGGACATCCACATACATCACATTAGTGTCACATTCCTATAGATGTAAACTAATGAGCTCTAATTAACATGCAGTATATAAATACATATCCAAAGGAATAATAGTCAGAATGGCATTAGATATCATATAATACTAAATATCAAATATTATAATAATAAAGGTTAATACACAGGCCAAGTCCAATTAGTGATACTGTGGAGTATGAATATTCCCCTGAGGGCCTAAAATGAATATGACAGTAATATGACAGGTGACACTGGAGTGGGTTGCCAGTTCCTTCTCGAGTGGACTGTGATTTGTCTGACTTTCTGCTATGACGTACCCACCTGGAGTGACCCTACATGGTATAGGTCACAGCTTCATTGCAGTACACAGGCCTCCTTCACCACCACCACTTAGCAATGCTGAACGGGACCAGGGGAATATACACCACACTAATCTACTCTCATCCATCAGGAGGGGCTGCAAAAACACATGGAGGCGGTGCAGAGGTGTGTGAATCAACAGGCAACTCATCTCCATCAGGGGTAATCTCCGCTATGCCAATCCTGGTAAGTCCCACGCCATTGCTGGTGGCCATGTGCAAAGATGTATAGCCATTACCATTTGGTGACCTCCCATTATGTTCTGCTATTCATCAATTTATATTAGTGTGGATTGCTAAGTGGTGGTGGTGAAGGGGCTTGTCTATCCCAATGAAGCCGTGAGCTATACCATGAAGGGCCAGTGTAGGTGGGCAGACAAATCCCTGTCCACTAGATAA
Organism: Discoglossus pictus; assembly: GCA_027410445.1. NCBI lineage: Eukaryota > Metazoa > Chordata > Amphibia > Anura > Alytidae > Discoglossus > Discoglossus pictus. Next base: position 389,716,821 of record CM050164.1, read on the forward strand.
GGAACTGGCAACCCACTCCAGTATCTTTGGTATGCAAACCTTGTAGAACAGCACAGGCAGATGTCCTAAAGTCCATAGGCTCACAGAGCGTTGGACACAACTTAAAATATGATGTGGCTGTGAAATATGGCCACTATTTGTGTTCCCAAATGTAGATGCGATGTGCGAGATGTATATGCAATTATATTTATATTTTATGGTCTACAATAGAGCCTCTGTGAGTGAGAAAGGGTTAATATGGCATGGGTCTCATGCTTTTGTGTTTCTATTTAATCAGGTTGTGTGTCTTTAATTGATTTCTGCATGTTGCAGCATGGCTTTTCATATTGGCATATGCATGACATATGATAAAAAAAATGTAAATGCATTTGTTTTTATTTGGGAATTATTGTGCAAGTAATTGTAATGCCTTTCCATGCTTTCCCTATATTTTAAAGTGCACTGGTGTGTTTATATTGTCCTTTACAGTCTTTAAAAGTTGTTTGTAAACCCTTCACGGTACTATTTGGAGCCCGTAATGTTTTGCCCTACATTTGCAGGTAACGGGCTTGAACACCATGGCATCTTTGGAAATTCGTTGCAATTTAATACCGAAATTGGAACATTGCAGTTACGGGCTTGACAAAATAAAGGATTTGCGGAAGCGAAGTTCCATGTTCCGCGTAACTTAGGCTTTTTTTTTTTTTTACCGCAGATCGTTAGTTGCTTTACCGGGCCAATTGAATAGCCGCAAGTCTTGAGGCCTACGTTACGGGCTATGGTTTTACACGTTCAGGGAATTTAATAAGGGCTTAATGTTTCCAGAATTGTTCAGATTACAGTATCATATAATTTGCTATAATTTGTGACTATTATATTTCCATTCAATTTATTTGCGTACACTTTAAACTTATCTATACTTAGAGTAATGTTTTCACTTTTCTGTTTCAACAGGCCACCATATATTTTATAATAAGAGTTACATTTCAGGTTTATATATTTTTGCTTTGTCAGAACTTTTGATGTATAGAATCCAATCTTATATGGGTATTATAAGCTAATATAATAACCCTATCACATACACTTTCTTTTATTTCCAATGTATTAATATTTTATATGTTCTATACATTTATATATATCCTCTTTTTTGAAATTCAATGGTGTAAACAAAAGCCACACATTGTCCAAATAAGTGTGCTTTAGTGATATCATGTATTAATGAATTGAGTTTGATTTTAAATACTCTTGCCACTAAATCTGGTCGGTCAGAAGTAGTTTGTCCCAGATTCAAATTTTCCTTGATCTCTGGCCATTGTGGATTACACGTGAATTTAATAAATAAATCTGGTTTTCCAAATTTTGTAACAATAGCCATGGCATCATTATACCTTTCTCGCATATTGCGAGGAGATCCTTGGAAAGAGGATGGCAAAATAATTGCTCTTCCAGCTGGAATGTCTCTGTTGGAAGCTTAATCTGCCACATAATCCATTAATCCACAATACTGTTCTACTCGTAATTTATTTTGTTGATATTTATTAAAATTTAGATTATTGGCTTCAACTTGTAAATATGAATCAATAATCCATTGTTGAGTGAGTTTTCCTCCATGTAAAATTGGATTAAAACAATCACGGATAGCAGTTTGTGCCACTTTATATTCCAGCATGGAAATATTAGATCTAATAAGAAGTTTAGTATTAGGATAACTTTTCAATTGTAATTTTGGTTCCCATCCTTTTTCCCCATTTGGAAAGAAAATGGGATATGTCATTGGATCTAAATTACAGCTTAATATATTGATGTTGATAAATGGCTGTTCTTCATTGCGTGGATATATTCTAATATTCCGCTGAAAAGGTGGTTCACCATCTTTATTTTTAAACACCATGGCAACCTCATTTACAGTAGGTAAATTATATCTTCTTTGATCAGTGTTGCGATCTCTTTTTAACACCATATTGACTCTTGGTGTAGGCAATTGATGTCTTTCAGCATGTTCCTGTTGTTCTTTTTCAAGCTGTGCTAATTGTTTGTATGCTTGACTATATGTTTTTTTTTGCATAATTTTATCCAGCTGTTCAAAGACTATGCGCAAACACTGTCTATTTTCTGGAAGTGTCATTCTTTGTTCCACAGCTTCCATCGTATCTAAGACATATAACTGTGCAAATTTCCTTTGCTCTCCTTCTTGTGGGTGTAAATGTGAAGTTCGGTGGTATATTTGACCTTGAACTCTAAAACAGTAAGGACCATGTCCTTGTACATTTTCTGCTAATGTTGCACCCATTGAAGCAAATGAAATTGCACTGTTATAAGACCTTATGTTTTGTTTGAAATTATTATAATTTGGAAATGTTGGATCGCTCATAATGCATTCTAAATAATATGGAAATGGGTGTCTTACTGGAAGTTTCACCTTTCCTTTCTGACAGCAACTAATGACATTTCCGTCAGTAGTTCTTTCCTTTATAAAATGATAGGCCCCACAAAACTGACAAACCACATTAAGTAACCCACAATAATGAGTATCTACTTCTACTGCAGTAGTAAACACATTGTCATGCATTTCTTCAACATAGATATCAGACCCACTTTCTATATGTACATGTTTTTCTTGTGTGTCTACATTTAAGTCATTCTGCAAAATAGAATCATTGGACACTGGTTCACAGAGATGTTTTTGTTTACTTTTACGTTTCTTGGAAGCCCCAATACACTCACTTGCGGCTTTCTTACTCATTTTTCTTTTATTTAAAAGTCTCTGTCGATCTTCTTCTCGCAAGCGTTGTGAAGTTTCCGGTGTCTGAGCATCTCTCCACCTTTGCCTCCTTTCCCTTGCCAATCTTCTTTTGCGTTCAATTTTGTCTTCTCCATTCTCCGCAATTTTAATCTGTAATTGTAAATAGACATGTAATTATTGTTTGTTCTTTGTTTTGTATACATTTTTTTTCATTTTTGTACTGTTCCATTAAAGTAGATGAATAAAATAATAAAACATTTTAAAAATATTGCACTTTAGACTGTAAGAAATGAAACCATTTTTCAAAGTATTTTATTGACATATATGAAATCGGAAATAGCTGCACATATCTATCTTTATATTATTAATCCTTCAATTCCATTCCTTCTTGATTGAATTCACAGCATACCATCAATCTCTTTTTTTTGCAAGTGTTGTAAGCTTCTTATTTTCTTTAAATATTATTATTAATTAGTATTGTCTTTCAACTTTTATTATTTATGTTATGACTAAATATCATACATTAATGACTCAATAAGTACTCTACATTTTAAAAAAATATCCATTTTCACCAAATATATCATATATAGCCTTTTTCTATGCATCACTACAAAATTAAATTTTATACCTGTGAGGATGCTGTTGATGTTGTTGAAAGGCTGCAAACGTCACACTTTCTGTTTATTCCCTTGCAGATCCAAATAAACTGTAAAATCAAATTGAGAATATTTTAAAACTTTTGCTTCATCGATATCATTAAATGAACATCAACAGACATATATTCGGCTACATTAAAAATCTAAAATCATATTTTTTAATATCTTGCTGTAGTAATATAATTCAAATTCTGTACCTGTTCAAATTATCCTTATGATGTTCAATGTGTGCAAACGTCACTATCTCTGGTCATTCAGCTACAATTCACTGCAATTATACAAAATAGTCAAATTAATGTATAATCTGTTGCTTCATCTGTATCAATCAATGAGGCTTAACATACATATTTTTGCATAGATTAAAAACATGAAATAAATATATCAATCAATGAGCATGAACACACATATGTAAGCATAGATTATAAACATACACTCAATATTACTATTAGTCTTTAAATAAGAATCAATTAATCTGTATTAATCTTAAATTAATGTCTGACTAAATATAACGTCAAGACCTAAGCCTGAGTCTCTTCCGTTTTTTTTTTTTTTTTGAGTGGTCTTTTAAAATGAGTATGTTACAACTGAATTCTTAAAATAATGTACATTACTAATGAAATAAGAATCAATTAATGTTCATTAATATTAAACTAATGTGTGACTAAATCTAACATCAACATATAAGCATGAGTATATAGCCTTTAATTTTTATTTTTGGTTTATTTTATACAAAATATATAAGAACTGAATTATTTAAATAATGTACATACATTAATAATTAATTAATCAACGTGTTTCTTTTTTTATGCACTTTCTTAAACGTTAACCTTTTTTGATATTAATGATTAGTAATGACACATTATGAATGTTATTTACAATTCTTTCCCACAGGTAATCATGATATATAACAAAATAATTATTAAATTAATGTACATCAATAATTAATTAATCAATCTGTTGCTTTTTTATTCACATTCTTATACGTTAAATAATTTTGATATTAATCATTAATTAATTAATTAATTAATGTACATTATGAATGTTATTAACAATTTTTTCACACAGGTAATCACTAGTGATGTCGCAAACCTAAAATTTTCGGTTTGCGAACCGCGAACGCGAACCGCCGCAAATGTTCGCGAACCGGCAAACATCGGCGAACCGCCATAGACTTCAATGGGCAGGCAAATTTTAAAACCCACAGGGACTCTTTCTGGCCACAATAGTGATGGGAAAGTTGTTTCAACGGGACTAACACCTGGACTGTGGCATGCCGGAGGGGGATCCATGGCAAAACTCCCATGGAAAATTACATAGTTGATGCAGAGTCTGGTTTTAAGCCATAAAGGGCATAAATTACCTAACATTCCTAAATTGTTTGGAATAACGTGCTTTAAAACATCAGGTATGATGTTGTATCGATCAGGTAGTGTAAGGTTTAGGCCCGCTTCACAGTGACAGACCAAACTCCCCGTTTAACTCACCGCAAACAACCACAAACAGTCCATTTGCACAACCGCAAACTCCCCATTTGCACAAGGTTGGATAGCAAGCTAGCCATGTCCCGTTCCTTGTCCTCACTGATGTCATTGAAGGTCTCTTCCTCCACCCAGCCACCAAGGGTCCCCGAAAGATAACAACAAGCCAACTGGGACGCCTGCTGTGTTTGGTCTTCCACCTCCTCAAAGCCACCTTCCTCCTCTGACTCCTCTTCTTCAGACTCCTCTCACTGCATTGCCTCTCTCTGCATTATTATAAGGTGTGTTAAGTAGTACTACTCTTATCAGTTTAAAACCTGTTACAGCACATATCAGGGGGCGTGTATAAGGCCTGGATTTCTAGAACCAGGAGATGGAAAAAGATGCTTTGTTGGTCGTATCACATCAATTTTGGGGCACGGAACGTGCAGTCAAAGGTGCCACCAGATAGGAGTGGCGTGTTTGTAAGTACTACTCTTATCAGTTTAAAACTTGTTACGTCACCTATCAGGGGGCGTGTATAAGGCCTGGATTTTTAGAACCAGGAGATGGAAAAAGATGCTTTGTTGGTCGTATCACTTCAATTTTGGGGCACAGCACGTGCAGTCAAAGGTGCCACCAGATAGGAGTGGCGTGTTTGTAAATACTACTCTTATCAGTTTAATACTTGTTACGTCACCTATCAGGAGGCGTGTATAAGGCCTGGATTTTTAGAACCGGGAGATGGAAAAAGATGCTTTGTTGGTCGTATCACTTCAATTTTGGGGCACAGCACGTGCAGTCAAAGGTGCCACCAGATAGGAGTGACGTGTTTGTAAGTACTACTCTTATCAGTTTAATACTTGTTACGTCACCTATCAGGGGGCGTGTATAAGGCCTGGATTTTTAGAACCAGCAGATGGAAAAAGATGCTTTGTTGGTCGTATCACTTCAATTTTGGGGCACAGCACGTGCAGTCAAAGGTGCCACCAGATAGGAGTGAAGTGTTTGTAAGTACTACTCTTATCAGTTTAATACTTGTTACGTCACCTATCAGGGGGCGTGTATAAGGCCTGGATTTTTAGAACCAGGAGATGGAAAAAGATGCTTTGTTGGTCGTATCACTTCAATTTTGGGGCACGGCACGTGCAGTCAAAGGTGCCACCAGATAGGAGTGACGTGTTTGTAAGTACTACTCTTATCAGTTTAATACTTGTTACGTCACCTATCAGGGGGCGTGTATAAGGCCTGGATTTTTAGAACCAGGAGATGGAAAAAGATGCTTTGTTGGTCGTATCACTTCAATTTTGGGGCAGGGCACGTGGAGTCAAAGGTGCCACCAGATAGGAGTGACGTGTTTGTAAGTACTACTCTTATCAGTTTAATACTTGTTACGTCACCTATCAGGGGGCGTGTATAAGGCCTGGATTTTTAGAACCAGAAGATGGAAAAGATGCTTTGTTGGTCGTATCACTTAAATGTTGGGGTACGGCACGTGCAGTCAAAGGTGCCACCAGATAGGAGTGGCGTGTTTGTAAGTACTACTCTTATCAGTTTAAAACTTGGTATGTCACCTATCAGGGGGCGTGTATAATGCCTGGATTTTTAGAACCAGGAGATGGAAAAAGATGCTTTGTTGGTCGTATCACTTCAATTTTGGGGCACGGCAGGTGCAGTCAAAGGTGCCACCAGATAGGAGTGACGTGTTTGTAAGTACTACTCTTATCAGTTTAATACTTGTTATGTTACCTATCAGGGGGCGTGTATAAGGCCTGGATTTTTAGAACCAGGAGATGGAAAAAGATGCTTTGTTGGTCGTATCACTTCAATTTTGGGGCACTTTGTGACATTAGCTTCTTACGCTCAAACATGTCCTTTACAGGCACCTGACTATGGGCAGATGAGCAGGAACTGCTCAAGGCGAGAGACGAAGTGGCGGATGGTTGAGAGGGGGCAAGGAGGACAGCAGTGGTTAATGTGGCTTATGATGCTGCACCAGGAGGAGGATGGCGGCTTTGAGTTTGTGTGCTGCTTGTACTCATGTGTTGGTCTGGAGTCACCCAAACATTAGGTCTCAACCTGTAGAGGATAAGGGAACCAGGCTACTCTAGACCTCATTCATCATTACAGGTTTTGACAGATCGGTACTATGCGTCCAAGCTACTGTGACAACAGATATGAGTGGCACTGTGCACTTGCAGAAGTTGGTAGAGTAGACGCTGTAGGTCTGACACACACGCTTGCAGACAACTAACTGCTATGCAATCTATTACAGTAGAATTTTTGTTTTTGTTTTAAATGTACACTACTGTTACACCAGATATGAGTGGTGTAGTACTACTCCTATCAGTTTAATCCCTGTTACGTGCCTTTTTTTGGGGTTTGGTTGTTGAAGCCACAGTGCAGCACCAGAGGCCAGACAAATTAGGCATGTACACATGCCTGAAAAATTAGGTATTGTTGATCTTGCAGCAAGCAGAGAAGAAGGTATGCCTGATTCAACGCCCCATCCCTGCATATCCACACTCAGAGATTGAGGGGGCGACCCTTACAAGGCCACGGGCCGGAGATATAAAGGGGGGCCATCCCAAATAAGCACACAAGCGGGGACAAAGGTAGTGAAGGGGACAAAGAGGCCCATGGACTGACGGTCGCCATCTTGGCAGGAAAAGGGCCCAGCAATTAAGCCAAACTGACCCAGCACAGGCAGCTACTTGAGTCAAACGCTGTACAATTACACCTTAATAAAGCTGAAACATGCAGCAGCAGGGATTCTAAATGGCCACACAGGGACAAGGAGGCTAACAGCCCCCACAGTCTCTGCACCACTCTTTTTAACAGATAACCCAGAGGGCTAAGCAGGGACCTTGCCCACAAAAAAAAAAGCAGAATTTTATTGGAGGAATTATTAGTGTCTTTACCCCCCAAGAGAGGACATAATATACGGTATCTTTAGACTACCTGATGGCCAAACCTCCTTTAGCCCCAATGCTATCCAAGAAACATTTAAAAACTTCGATCAGACCATATATTCATCCCAATCCCGCTGCAGCGGATCTGACATAGAGTCCTTCCTACTACAGCAAGAAGTCCACAAAATACCTGTACCTCAATTGGACAGCTTGAACCTAGACATATCCCAAGAGGAAGTTAAATCTACAATCCAAGATCTTAAATTTGGCAAGTCCCCAGGGCCAGACGGTTTTACTCATCTGTACTATAAGAAATTTGAGCCCTTGCTTACCCCCGCACCTAACATCTTTGTTTAACGCTATACTAAATGGAGAACCTATGCCCCCTTAATTGAATCAGGCCGACCTCATAGTCTTTCCAAAAGAGGGTAGGGACCCGAATCTCAAACTGTATTACAAGGCAGCGCAGCTGGCTTTCATTCCTCTGGCGCATTTTTCAAAACACATCAGCCGCTCTGGGTATTTATGGAAAATGTAAGCATGTCACCTTATACATGGGATACAGTAATATGGATTCCAGGCCTGTATACTTTTTTGAGAAACTTGAAAAACCCATTGATTAAGCACTCATTAAAAATATGGACGGAGATGAACTGGACACAAAAACTGGACAGTCGGGTATCAGATCTTACCCCTATCGTACCCAATCCCCACTTTAAGATACATCTTCCGGAAAGCTCTCTCAGTTGGCGGAAGTCTCAGAACCTACTAAGGGTTGGTCCATGGTGGCATGACGACAAAATAATGACCTTTGAGTGGGTGAGAGATACAATTTACCCCTGGCTGAACACTATAATTTTTGCAGGATACATCATTTTATATATATACGATAAGTGGTAGGGGAACCCCCCAAAGAAACACCTGGCTACTCAAAAAATGTTGGGATTCCCCCTTTCAGCCTGGTATTATTAGCCTCATGCATGAACTATTTAATGAAAACTCATGGGCAAACAAACCAGACTATACCAAAGCCTGGGAGAGGGATTTGGGCACCGAGTTGGCAGATAGCACATGGGATAAAAGTTGGCAAGGCTTAAGTAGGGGATCTTTAAATTATAGTCTGCTTGAGACTTCAATAAAGGTCCTACACAGGACATATATTACTCCTTTTAAGCTAATAAATGGGATCCAAAACGGAGCAGCTCATGTTTTAGGAACAGTGGTAATGAGGCTACATTTATTCATGTTTGGTGGGAGTGTTTGGCAGTCATAAGACTATGGGAAGAAACATGCTTACTAGCTTCTAAAATGTTTAAGATTGACCTAATAAAATATTTTTTGAAAGAAAAAATACACATAGCTAGTAGTTGGAAAACCCAAAATTTAAACTTTCAGGAATTAATAAAAAAAATCAACTATTTACTGCTCAACAAGAGATTTAACCATGTAGTCTTGGATAGAATCACCCAGTTCCAGACAATTTGGGATCCCTGGATAACATCCCCATTTAGTGCCCCCCTAATATAATAAAACATTTGTTAACGGTTGAAGCGACTCGGGGGGAAGGACCGGAGTAAGGGAGCCCTGGAGGAGACCCTTCAGAAGCAACCGGCGGCAAAATCATCAGAGGAAAGGAGAGGTCGCCTACTGAAGCCTGCCCTAGGGTAACCCAAGGGTGATTGAGCAGGTTAGATATTGTAAATAATAAGCTACTGCTGGAGTGATGATAGATAATAGGACTTTACTATTGTCTGTTTTACCATGTCTTAGGTTTCTCTTAAAAATTGCAATCACAGTAAAAAAAAAGAAAATGTATTAACCAAAAAAGTAAAAAAAGAATGCCTAGCCACCTAATTTTAACAAAATGTCTTCATTGTAAATATGTATTTTTGCACAACTTTTGTGTTATGCAAGACTGTTCAATATGCTTTCTTTTCCATTACATGCCGTACGCCTTCTGGCATAAAAATTGAAATTGAAAAATTAGATATTGTTGCAGCCGCTGCTGTTGCAGCAGCCAGAAAAATTGACCTTTGTTCCCCAGGCAGAAAGTGCCATAAAACATTGCCTCTTCTTGAACCCTAGTTGGTGGCGGATAATTCACGCAAGTCATCGGGCATTCACAGATAACATACAGCAGCATGTGGACCATTTATAGCCGAAGGCAACTCATCTCATCAGGCCTTTTTCAGTCGAATGTATCGCCCAGTGTCAGTCTCTTCGGGATCCATCCCTCATTCATCTTTATAAAGGTGAGGCAATCTAGACTTTTTTGCCCTAGGCGACTTCTCTTCTCGGTGACAAAACCTCCTGCTGCACTGAAGGTCCTTTCTGACAGGACACTTGAAGCGGGGCAGGCCAGAAGTTCAATTGCAAATTGGGATAGCTCAGGCCACAGGTCTAGCCTGCATACCCAGTAGTCAAGGGGTTCATCGCTCCTCAGAGTGTCGATATCTGCAGTTAAGGCGAGGTAGTCTGCTACCTGTCGGTCAAGTCGTTCTCTGAGGGTGGATCCCGAAGTGCTGATGCGATGCGTAGGACTGAAAAAGGTCCGCATGTCCTCCATCAACAACACGTCTTTTAAATGGCCCGTCCTTGCCGGCGTGGTCGTGGGAGGTGGATTACTTTCACCTCTTCCCCTGTTATATTGCCCTTGTGCTGTGACATCACCCTTATATGCTGTGTAAAGCATACTTGTTAATTTGTTTTGGACCTGCTGCATCCTTTCTGACTTGCGGTAATTTGGTAACAAATCAGGCACTTTCTGCTTATACCGGGGGTCTAGTAGCGTGCACACCCAGTACAGGTCGTTCCCCTTCAGCCTTTTTATACGAGGGTCCTGCGACAGGCACGACAGCATGAAAGACCCCATTTGCACAAGGTTGGATGCTGAGCTAGTCATGTCCCGTTCCTCGTCCTCAGTGATCTCGCTGAAGATATGTTCTTCCCCCCAGCCACGTACAACACCACGGGTACCAGATAGGTGACAACGAGCACCCTGGGATGCCTGTTGTGATTGGTCTTCCTCCTCCCCCTCAAAGCCACATTCCTCCTCTGACTCCTCTTCCTCACAATCCTCTTCCAGCGTTGCCGCAGGTCCAGCAAGCGATGCTGATAAGGCTGTTTCTGGTGGTGATGGTGACCACAACTCTTCCTCTTCCTCGTCACGCTCATCTACGGCCTGATCCAGCACTCTTCGCAGGGCACGCTCCAGGAATAAAACAAATGGTATGATGTCGCTGATGGTGCCTTCGGTGCGACTGACAAGGTTTGTCACCTCCTCAAAAGGATGCATAAGCCTACATACATTGCGCATGAGCGTCCAGTAACGTGGCAAAAAAATCCCTAGCTCCGCAGAGGCTGTCCTAGCACCCCGGTCATACAAATACTCGTTAATGGCTTTTTCTTGTTGGAGCAGGCGGTCGAACATTAGGAGTGTTGAATTCCAACGCATGGGGCTGTCACAAATCAAGCGCCTCACTGGCATTTTGTTTCGCCGCTGGATATCTGAAAAGTGCGCCATGGCCGTCTAGGAATGCCTGAAATGGCCACACACCTTTCTGGCCTGCTTCAGGACGTCCTGTATGCCTGGATACTTATGGACAAAGCGTTGTACGATCAGATTACACACATGTGCCATGCACGGCACATGCGTCAACTTGCCCAAATTCAATGCCGCCAACAAATTTCTTCCGTTGTCACAAACCACTTTGCCAATCTCTAGTTGGTGCGGAGTCAGCCATTGATCCACCTGTGCGTTCAGGGCGGACAGGAGTGCTGGCCCGGTGTGACTCTCTGCTTTGAGGCAAGTCAACCCCAAGACGGCATGACACTGCCGTATCCGAGATGTGGAATAGTATCTGGGGAGCTGGGGGGGTGCCGTTGATGTGGAGCAAGATGCACCAGCAGAAGAGGACTCAGCTGAGGAGGTTATGGAAGAGGATGGAGTAGGAGGAGTAGAGGAGATGGCAGCAGGCCTGCCTGCAAGTCGTGGCGGTGTCACCAACTCCTCTGCAGAGCCACACATTCCATGCTTGGCAGGCGTCAGCAGGTTTGCCCAATGCGCAGTGTAGGTGATATACCTGCCCTGACCATGCTTTGCAGACCAGGTATCAGTGGTCAGATGGACCCTTGCCCCAACACTGTGTGCCAGAGATGCCATTACTTCCTTTTGCACAATTGAGTACAGGTTGGGGATTGCCTTTTGGGCAAAGAAATTTGGGCCGGGTACCTTCCACTGCGGTATCCCAATCGCTAAAAACTTTTTGAACGCCTCAGACTCCACCAGCTTGTATGGTAAAAGCTGGCGGGCCAAGAGTTCAGACAAGCCAGCTGTCAGACGCCGGGCAAGGGGGTGACTTTGTGGCATTGGCTTCTTACGCTCAAAGATGCCCTTGACAGACACCTGACTGTGGGGAGATGAGCAGGAACAGCAAGAGGCGAGAGACGGAGTGGTGGAGAGTTGAGAGGGGGCAAGGAGGACAGCAGTGGTTGATGTGGATGAAGATGCTGGACCAGGAGGAGGATGGCGGCTTTGAGTTTGTGTGCTGCTTGTACTCATGTGTTGATCCCATTGGCGTTTGTGATGTGACATCATGTGCCTTCGCAAAGCAGTTGTACCTAGGTGGGTGTTGGACTTCCCACGACTCAGTTTCTTTTGGCACAGGTTGCAAATGGCATCGCTGTTGTCAGAGGCAGACACACAAAAAAAATGCCACACTGCTGAGCTCGGCGGTGACGGCATTCTGGTGGTGGCAACAGCATGCGTTGATTGGCGTGCTGTCTGGCTGACCCCGGGTGCTGATGCATGCTGTCTGACTGTGCCACTAGCTCGTTGCGATGACCTCCCTCTACTTCCAACTCGTCTCCTCCTCCTCTCTGTCTCCCCATCTGAACTTTCCCCCTGTTCTTCTTCTCTTCTAGCAGGCACCCACGTGACATCCACGGACGCATCGTCATCATCATCACCCGCCTCACTTGTATATGACAACTGAACAAAGGAAGCAGCAGCGGGTACATCATCATCATCATCATCACATCGTACGTACATGTGTGTAATACTGCCTGACTGAGACATATCCATGTTATCTACATTCTCTGGCAATAATGGTTGCGCATCACTCATTTCTTCAAACTGATGTGTAAATAACTCTTCTGACTGATCAATTGAATTGGCTGTGGTACTAGTGTTGGTGGTGGCGGCAGGCGGGTGAGTGGTAACTTGAGAGGTGCCCGAAGCTAAGCTGGAGGAGGATGGTGCGTCAATGTTCCAAGCGGAAGCTGTAGAAGATTGGGTGTCCTGTGTTAGCCAGTCAACTACGTCCTCTGAACTTTTCAAGTTCAGGGTAACTGGCCTCTGAAAACTGGGCATTATTGTAGGGCCAAAGGGAATCACAGCACCACGACCACGACGGTCTCTGCGGGGTGTCCTGCCTCTGCCTGTCATTTTTTTAAAAATGTGGACTGTTGGTACCCCAACTAGACTAAATTGGTTGAACTTGGCACAGTGTATTTAAAAAAAAAAAAAAAAAATGATGAGAAAAACATGTTCTGTAAACTAAATAAAAATCATTTTAGGAGGTTAAGAGAAAAAGAAACCGAATGGGGGGATACCGAGCAGAGCACACCATCTACAGCCCACTGGGAGACAAACTCATCCATTCCCCCAGTGGACAAAGCCAGGTGGTACTCTGCCCGGATACGGGAGCGCACCAGCACCCGGAACATGGCCTCAGGTGACAAGGGAACCCCCCCTATCAAACACTGCTTCCTGGACTTATATATAGCCAATTTGGCTAATGCCAGGAGCAGGTTGACGAGGAGGTCCCTGGCCTTATTGCCCCGGGACACTGGGCGCCCAAAAATAAAAATGTGAGGGGAGAAATGCAGCCAGAACTGCAGGAGGAGGCCCCTCAAGAGTGACAAGAGGGGCTGCAGTCTGGCGCAACTAAAATAAATATGATACACGGACTCTCCCTTGCCACAGAATGGACAAGTGGAGGGAGAGTCCGTGAATTTAGCTAAGTACTCTCCCGTGCTCAGTGCACCATGGAGCACTCTCCAACTCAAGTCCCCGGTGGGTCGTGGAACTAAATCAGAATAAAGTTCCCTCCACCGGGGCCTCTTGCCCTCGTCAGCTAGTAGTACCCGCCTCCAGATGGTATCGGGACGGGTCACGAGGGCAAGGAAGTGCACTGTATGGAGCACGAGAGAATATAAGCTCTTCCTCGGCATGCCGCGAAAGCATGCCGAGGGTATGTCCCTCAACTTTGAGAGGTTGGGGACAGGAGGAGCCTGAGGGGAAACACGGGGCTTGTGTCCAATGCAAACAGCCGGAGCAGGGGTGTTGAAAGGTGCATGTGGCACTCCGGCCTGCAAAGCCCCGCGAAGGAAGGTGCGCGAGTCGGGGGAGATGGCATCCCTAATCTCCTGGAGCAAGTGCCCTGAGACTTTGGGCGTCACATATCCCAAACGGAGCGCAAGCTCCTGGGGTGACACCCAATCAGAACGCCCGTATTCCAGGAGATCCCCGACTCGGGTCATCCGTGCATGACTAAGGCGGCGGATGATACAGGGGGACTTTAACATTGGAGCCCCCACTGCTGGATTAAATAGCAGGGGCTCCGTGAATATTTCATCCCCCAAAGGCACGCCCTGCCTGATCACGGAGACCATGCTCCAGGCCTTGAGGGTTTCCTGGTAGTATGCCGGCAACACAGAGAGGTCTCTCCCAAACCCCTCGGGCCTGATCAGAAATAATTGCCGGTCATACCCCAGGTTGCGCAACTGGCGATAAAAGCTGGATGCCAGTGCGCACCACTGCGGAGAGGGATCTGCATATAGGTATCTCTGCAGGTACTGAAGGCGGAAGGTGGACAACTGGGAGCACACACAAACTACTCCCTGTCCACCCTCCACCAAAGGCAGACTTGCCACCCCTGCAGAGACCCAATGCCTTCCCATCCAGAGGAAATCTAACAAATTCCTCTGGATATTGGTGACAAACTCGGGGGTCGGACTCAGACAAATCAGCCGGTGCCAGATCTGAGAAGCCACCAGCTGATTCACCACTAGAGTCCGCCCCCTAAGGGAAAGCATTTTTGCTAGACCCCTCCATCGTCCCAGACGAGAGAGGACACTGCCCTCTAACTCCCTCCAGTTGTCTGGGACGGAAGCGTCCGCAGCGGACAGGTAGACCCCCAGATATTTAATGACATCTGCCTCCCACGTGATGTCACGAAACGTGGGAGGCAAAGAGTCTACCTGTAAATTACCCTCTAAAAGGCCTTTGCATTTGGACCAGTTGATCTGAGCGGAGGAGGCAGCTGAATATACCTCCTGGCACTGTTTTGCCAGCTCAAGATCAACTGGATCCTGGGCCACGAGGAGCACATCGTCAGCATAAGCTGAAAGGACAATCCGCATGTCTGGATCTTTTAGCACCAGCCCTGTGAGCCTTTTCCTCAGTAGGCAGAGGAAAGGCTCAATGGCCAGTGCATATAACTGTCCAGACAAGGGACATCCTTGACGCACCCCTCGTCCAAATACCAAAGGTGCTGTTAGGGACCAATTGATTTTAAGTAAACACTCTGCAGAGGCGTACAGCGTTCTTATAAAGCCCACAAACTGTGGGCCAAAGCCGTACGCTTGCAGAGTGGCTATGAGGTAACCATGGTCCACCCTGTCAAACGCCTTCTCTTGATCTAAAGAGAGAAAGGCGAGTGACAGACCAGTCCTGCGAGAATAATGCAATAGATCCCGGACCAGAAAGATACTATCAAAGATAGTCCGGCCCGGGATCGCATAGGACTGGTCAGGGTGAACCAATTCTGCCAGCACAGACCCAAGTCTAAGCGAGATGGCTTTAGCTACAATCTTGTAGTCTGTGCTGAGCAGAGAGACCGGTCGCCAGTTCTTAATAAGCCGGAGATCCCCCTTTTTGGGCAGCAGGGCAAGTACTGCCCTGCGACAAGACAGGGGCATCTCCCCGGTCTCCAGGGCTTCCCCAAGGACCAGATGGAAATCAGGTCCCAGAGTCTCCCAGAAAAATTGGAAAAACTCTACAGTCAGTCCGTCCAGTCCCGGAGACTTCTCACAGGACATGGCACGGAGGGCTTCAGAGAGCTCTTGAAAAGATAGTGGTATATCAAGCCGCTCTCTTACACCCTCACTGACTGTGGGGAGCCCCTCCCATAGCACCCTGCAGGCGTCTGGAGAAATGGGATCCGGAGAGTAAAGATCTTTATAAAAGTTCCGGGCTCTATCCCGGATACTCTCCGGATCTGTAAGGGGGTCACCGTCTTCATCTAGAAGACAGGTGATGTGCCTACTGTTACCCCCCTTTTTCTCCAGTGAGTAGAAGAGGCGCGAGCCGCGGTCTAGATCTTTGAGAAAACCTAAGCGGCTGCGCACGTATGCCCCCTTGGCCTGTTGTCGTTCCAGGTCACAGAGGACACCCTTCCTCTCTACATACTCGCTCTGCAGGGATTGGTCCCTACAAGTGAACAGCCTCTGCTCCAGATGGAGTACCTCCCCCCGGAGTGACTCTAACTCAGCTTCGTGATGCCCACTCGCACCCTTGGTATATTCCTGACACAGAAGTCGCAAATGAACTTTGCCCACGTCCCACCACAGTTTTAACGTGGCAAAGTCCCCCTTGCAACCCCTCCAGTCCGTCCAAAACTCCCGGATCAATGTCACGAGCCCCTGGTCCTTCAACAAAGCATTGTTGAAGTGCCAATAGGCGGCTCGTGTCGCTGTTGGAGTTAGCGCCACCGTCACAGACACACAGTTGTGGTCTGTGAACGGAGCCAGCCTAATGGCACAAGAACCGACTCGTGACATATAGTGACTAGATATATATAGTCTGTCGATCCGGGAGTGGGACACCAGACCGGCTCTCACCCTGACGTAGGTGAAACCGTCTGATGCCCCTGGGTTCTGCTCTCGCCAGATGTCCTCCAGGGAGAAGCGGGCGATGATCTCCCGCAGCGCTGACACAGAAGGCGGGTACGGCTCTGGACTATTCCGGTCCAGAGCGTCGAGGGTGCAATTGAAATCGTGTATGCCCCAACCCCTTGCAATGATAGCACTGCACCTCCGTAGTGCTGTAAAAAATCCTGTACAGCACCCCCTCAAATGGAACCCCAAAAGACCCCTCTATGTTTTCTGCGCCCTGAGGCAGGCACATTTGTACCTGCCTCTTGAAAGAGAGCACATGACGAAGTGCTCTCTCTCTGCACCCCAGGGGAATTTTAATAAATGGTGTTTTTACTTCCACTAGGGTTAGCAGGTGGGGGCGCAGGAGGGAGTCTGGTAGGAAGGGGGGCACATTAGAGAGTGTTACTTTTGTGCCCAACCCTTCCAGGGGTTCTATTGGGACATATAATCCCCCCACTGTGATGCCTCTCTGTACAAGAATGTGAGCAGCAGCCAGCGTACGGGTAAAGAAAACTGCTTTCCCGTACATTTTGCTGGCTGCTACTATAACAGAGGGGCTGATGACGTTAGCTGCAGCACGCAGATAGATATCAATGCTGTAGACCCCAGACATCTGACATTTAACCCCATGCTTCCTAGTGATCTGCCCCTCAGCCCCAGCGGTGGTATTACTGGGGCCAGCAGAAACCACCTGTGACCAGGTATTAGCCACAGGGGTAGGTCTGCTGGCAGAACGACCAGGAGCTGGGGCTGCCTTATCTGCCTGGGGCCTATGCTGTGCAGTGCTGCAGCTAGGATTTTCAGGGGCCATTATTCCCCCTTTTGACCCCTGAGGCTTCTTAGTGGTCTTATCCCTCATGTTTAGACCCTTTTTTTTTAGTTTATTTGTTTTATTTATTTTTATTTTTTGTTTTATGATTCTTTACTGTTTTCTTTTTTTTTAAATATAAAAGTGGGAAAAAGAAACAAAAAGACAAAACTAAGGGAGACAAAACTAAGGGAGAGAGAGAGGTGATGCTTGGCAGTGGAAGGGTTAATGGTCTGTTGCAAGGTGACTAATTGCAACAACACAGAGAACACAGAGGCTTTTTAACCCCTCTGTGTCTCTGTGTCAGATGTTAAAAAAAGCCTTAACAACAAAAAATCTAATTGTTTTCCCCCCCACTGCCTACAAAGATGTTACTTGTCTTCTCTCCCCCAAACCATAAAACCCAACACCAAACAAACAAAACTTCAACAAAACCTAATAAACTTTTTAAAAGAAAAAAAAGTCAAAGTAACAAAGCTCCAGGAGTGAAGGTGTAGTGCTAAGGGAGGGGTGTGGCAAAGTATCCAGGAGACAGCTCACTCTCCTGGGATAGAGAGTTGAGCCTGACCCCCAGAAAACTAAAACTTAAATTAAACTAAGAAAAATACCACAAAAACTCCCAAAAATGAACAACACCGTGCACAAAGTGCTTATTAACAAAAAGGTGTTAAAATAAAACTTGTATTTGAGGGACTAAGACCCTAAAAAGCCTTTTGTTTGGAGCTCAAGCATGCACACAACATGCTCTCTTGCACAGTACTTGTAAGCAGGACACACACTATGGGTAGCGGTCAAGCAAATGAACTTTGATTGACAGTTATGCAAATGCACTTAGATTTAAGAAAATAAAAGTTTGGGTTTTTTAAATGTGGACTGTTGGTACCCCAACTAGACTGGATTGGTTGAACTTAGCACAGTACTTGTAAGCAAGACACACACTATGGTTAGCGGTCAAGCAAATGAACTTTGATTGACGGTTATGCAAATACACTTAGATTTAAGAAAATAAAAGTTTTTTTTTTTTAGAGTAGACAACTAGTAAACAATATTATATTGTATGCGTTGTGCACACACAGTATAAGCTGTGCACACACCGTATAAGCTGTGAGCCTGACACACACACTTGCAAGCAGGGGCTAGCAGGGAGACAGGCAAATGAAGTTAGATTACACAGAAAAAAAACGAAGAAAAAAAAATGATGTTATAGACCTAAAAAGGGCTTTTTGGGGTGCTGTGTTTACAGCAGAGATCTGATGAGTCCTTCAGCACTGCACTGGACACTGAATAAACTTGCCTAGCTATTGATTTCCCTATTCAATCAGCAGCACCTACACTCAGCCTCCTCTCAGTAAGACTGCAAGTTAGTTATGATTCCAAAATGGCTGCTGTCCATGAGGTAGAAGGGTGTGGAAGGGAGTGTATGCTGCTGATTGGCTGGAATGTGTCTGCTGACTGTGACATGCAGGGTCAAAGTTTGCTCAATGATAAAGTATTGGGGGCGGGTCGAATCTCGCATATGTTCGCTGTTCGCCACGAACGCGAACATGCTATGTTCGCCAGGAACAATCCGCTGGCGAACTATTCGCGACATCTCTAGTAATCACTATATATCCCAAAATAATTCTTAAATTAATGTACATTAATAATTAATGAATAAATGTGTTGCTAATTAATTAATGTACATTATGAATGTTATTAACAATTTTTTCACACAGGTAATCACGATATATAACAAAATAATTCTTAAATTAATGTACATTAATAATTAATGAATCAATGTGTTGCTTTTGTATTAATGCGTAAATCTGTAATTGCGTTTCGTAAAATGTACTCGCTACTGTCTTTTTACTCACTGCGCGGTTAATCCGCATCCTTTCTCTCGTTGTTTTTCTAACACATACGTCTATGGCTGTGTTTTACGCAGTTCGTAGTAGTATAGCCTCGTTTTAATTTTTTTCGGCGGCCATTTTTTTTCCCGCTTAGCCGATTTTCGATCTTTGTAACTCGGCTAAATCGATTTAAATTGGAGTTCCAACTCACTTCCAGACGTCCTGCCTGGTTCCCCATGCTGTAAGTGACCTTTATTTAATTTTTTAGTGTGTATTTAGTGTTTTTTTTATTGTTTTGGTTCCGCCGCTTATCTCGTAATTTTATTCACCTCGTATTTTTTTTCTAAGTGCTACGGTTTAACGGCTCGCCTCGCTACGCGAGTGGTATAGTTTAACATAACGGCTCGCCTCGCTACGCGAGGCTCGTCTGCAGTGAGCGCCTGCGGCGCTCATTGCCAAAGTGCTACGATTTAACGGCTCACCTCGCTGCGCGAGGCTCGCCTGCCGATGAGCGCCTGTGGCACTCATCGCAAAGTCGTACGATCGGCAAAGTGGTACTGTTTAACGGCTCGGCCTGCGCCGCTCATCGCTAAGTCGTACGCACTACGCAACGCTGCGTGACGACGAATCGTAGTTAGACAATTATAATATGTGATATACAGTATATATGTATGTCTAAAAGGGGGGGGACATGCAAATGAAAATACAATGGGCCTTATTCAATTGCGATTTGGCCAGTTGAATAGGGCTCTATATAAGCATAGAGCATATTTTTTTTACAGAAGTATTTAGTTAGTGAACTTCTACCCAAAAGCAAGGTCTTCACTAACTAAAAACTTCTATAAAAAAATATGCTCTGTGCTTATATAGAGCCCTATTCAATTGGCCAAATTGCAATTGAATGAGGCACATAGTATCTCACTCTTTTGATACAAAAATAGCAACTTTAAACATTGCTCTTTTAAAGCATATGCCCGCCGTATTAAACAGCTTTTAAGCAAAGCACCGGGTTGGATTTTGCTCAAACGAAGAATCACTCATATACAAGCCTGTTTCAAGCTTTTGGCTATCATCAGTATAAGGCAGATTCTGGTTTGTGCAATAGATTTCGTAGGATTGGGTATTCCACAACAATCATTTAGTGTATGGCGAGCAGTAGAGTGAAAAAAGCTCTCCACCGTACAGAGTACAGAAAACGAATAATACTTTAATAAGACCATTTGTATGTCTAAAAGGTGGGGACATGCAAATGAGAATACAATGTACCTCACTCTTTTAATCCAAAATCCAAAAAGACGAGGAAAGTTTTGAAAGACATTAGAATTAATAGTACAACTGTCTCAAGCTCGCAAATATGCAATCACATTTTTTTTTTACGTTTAATTTCTGTGTTATATGAATCTTGGTAATCAAGGAGTTAATACATATCAGGCCACCTACATGGAATAGAACAGTATTGTCATTCATTTCTATTATTTTTTACATTGCCGGATTGCGAGTCCGATCGCATATTGGACTACTAAATGCTAATTGATTGATGTTTGACCTCCATGTTTTACCGACATCATGATGACTGTCTCATTTACTATTGGCTTGCTTAATTGATCATGATTATGCCCTGAAATACTACTTACGAGTCCATGGTTTATGGTTTAGGCTTTCGGACAGGTAGCTGCGGGCTTGATAAATTGAATCGCTCTGTAACTGTTACAAATTTAAATTGCAATTGAATAGGGGCCCAGGTGTAACACAATGTAATTATTGAACTGTGTCAGTATTAACATTGCAAAAAGTTGTGTATCAACAGTTGTTGGACTGGCTAACATTTTCCAACAAAAAAATAAAACATGACATTTACTTTTTCTAAAGATTGAAAATTATATAAAATAATGCATGCTTTAATTGTGACTCCTGTTCTACACTATTTTGTAATTTGGTGTCAAATATAAAGGAATTGCATTAATGTTCATATACATTATTATCTATTATTCTTATGCATCTGATGCGCCTCAGCACTTATTGACACAGATATACATATTTTATTGTCACTTAAACGGACTGTTAGATGAAAATGCCTTGTCAGTGTGTTCCTGCAGGCCTCACCGAAGGAAGAAGTGGAACCAGTGACATCAATCAGGTTAATTTATAACATACTGGAAGAACTAGTGACATCAATCAGGTTTATTTATAACAAGCTTGGAGAACACAGCAAAATCTCACAGAAAGATCTGTGCAGTGATCTGTCTCATCATGTTTGCATAATACACACAACTGGTCCTTATATCTAATAACAAGAAATACTAAAGGAATGTTGGCAGCTCCTTAGTGCTAGTTACTGACTTCTAAGGCTACGCAAACTGAATATGAATATATCACCAGTGATATACTGCTGTTTGAAGATAGGCAATCATGTCTCCTTTCAAATGAAGAGTCTCATAACATTTTTAATTATGAGGGGTCAATGCCCAAATAAGGACAATTGCCAAGTAATGCTAAAGCAGTCAGGGAGTTGATGTTGCCATGGCAACCACTTGAGAACTAGAGAGGTACAGGTTCTCTATTTTTACAAATATGGTGATCCTTGATCTTACAGTCATGCTAGACAGGCGATATAGGAGCCATCAGTGTAATATTGCAAGTAGTGGTTATATGAGTTATATAAGTTTATGATGATTTCTTGACACTTCTACTTATATTTGTGAGGCCACTCTTTTGAAAGAGGAGCCCCTGTATTTTTATTTTTAGTTCACCATTAATTAACATTGAAATAATATGTGTAAACAGTAGCAAAGAAAGGCTTTAGCAAGAAAATATCATTTAAAAAACATAGCTCCACTACAAAGCTCCTTGTCTGCACAATATTGTTCAGCTGTCAATCACAATCACCATAACTTGTATTAATTATAGATGCCAGATTACCTAGGCCATGATGAATGGCCATGATTAAGAGGAACTATATTTTTGAATTCTTGATAAAGTCTTTCTTTGATGCTATTTGCACATTTATTTTTAATGTTGATTAATCATGAATTAGAAATTGATTTAACTGGAAAAGCTCTTAAACTGGTCTTTTAACTACAATCTAAAATGGTAAAAATATAAAAAGTTATATTGCATCAAGTAGAACTATAAGAAATATACTTGAGTACAAAGTGGATACTATAGTGAGAGATTTTTCGTCCACAACACAGAATAAACATTGAACAATTGTGGGGCATTGTGTAACTTGTCAGCTAGGAATAATCTAAGGGAGAGATATCTCTTGGACATTTTCCCTGCACTGCATACCAATAATTACCTTAATCTTTTCATAAGGCTCAAATGTTGTTATATAGAACGAGGCCAAAGAGGAATCAGCAAACCCCACAAGGAATAGCTGTCTAGAGAGGTGAATCAGTTATTCATAGCAACAAGGGAATGCAGAAACAATATTGACATGCAGAGTCACAACATCAAACTATTTGGCAATTGTTGCTTCATTATATATTATGTTGTATGGTATGCAGGCGGTGTCTGAAGACATACACATTCAGGCATACAGTATTGCAAGGATTCGCTTTCTGCTAGCTTTCCAATACCAAGGCTCTCAACACAGATGCAAGACCATAGGGACTTCTCATCTTGCCAGATCATATTTTTCCTTGTAGATCAAACACATATTCTAGTACCTTGAGACACCAGAATAGGTTTTTACATGAATAGGGGCAAAAAGAGCACTTAAACATTTACAGCTTTTGCTCCAAAACAGAGTAACTTTTATTTCTTGACACAAAGGCATGAGCTTCATCATACCTCAGATACAACTGCAAAATTTCTTTCACTTACCTCTTCCCTTGGTTTCTCACAATGGACAGATTCCACAACTCACAGGGATAGACACTGCCTTGAACTTATCTTTACCAATCTCTGCACAATCTACATCCAAGTAATCTCCCCTATCTGACCACCACATCCTAAACTGGAACCTCACAACACCTTCCACTCACTACCCTTCTTCAATCCCTGCCACCAAATCCTACAGAAACCTGCAAGCACTTAACCCACAACAACTTTCCAATGTGTTCTTAGCCCTTTCTCAGTCTCCTCACCACCCTTATCTTCCCTGACAGTACATCATGACTCTTCCACTCATGACACTCTTGCCCCTATAATCACAAACAGATGCCCTCACACTCTTCCTTAACCTTGGCACACTACACAAACAACTATGGAGGAAATTTCATACATCAGCAGATTTTAAAACTATTATTACAAGCTTATTTTTGTTCCGACTTCTTTGCCCTCAGTCTTTCCAAACAACAGTAGTTCTCATGGTTAATATCAAATTGTCCTCCAACTCCAAATGTTTGTATGCTACCTTCAACACCCTTCTCTGCCCACCCCCACCTCCTGCCCCTTCCTGTCTCACAGCTGAAGACTTTGAGCCTCTTTCAATTGAGATCCAGGCGTTCGTAAGGGAGTCCGTAAGTTATTTTGCTATTCAATTGCCGTCTTTTTGTGGGCTCCAGTCGGGTTACAGGCTCTGGCCTCAGATTTGTTGCGATGGTTAACATTGCAAGTTAAGGCCCCTCCAAGCCTTTGATCTTTCATGGCCGCAAGAGTTCAGATCGCATAAATCACAAATTGCTATTAAATTGCTCCAATTCCCCCTTGCCAACCACCCCACGAAGGCCGCAAATGGCAAAAGCCGGTCCACAAGTTAGAGGTTCCAAGGAGGACTTGCAAAGGACTTAAAGACATGTCCGAAGCACTTTAAATGCAAAAACAAAATCAATACTGTAGTTCACAATAAGGGGAAAGTGATGAGAGACATTAGAATTAATTGCACAACAGTCTCAAGCCCGCAAATCAGCAATAACATTTTTTATTTTAGGTTTCATTTTGGGGTTATATTGATCTCGGGAATCAATGAGTTATTACATATCAGGTCACCCACATGGACTATCACATTGGCCTCATTATTTTTTATTATTTTTGAGATTGTGGGTTTGCGGGGGACAATCACGTATCAGACCCCGAATCTCTAGTTGATTGACATGTCAACTCCATGTTGTACAGCCTTCATGTTGACGGGCTCCTTTTCCAATTGGCTGTTTCAGCATCGGGAGATACGGTCTTGCTGATTTGTTCATGTTCAAGCTCGCAAATGCTACATAAGTTGGCATGGTTAACGAATTTCGCTATCTGCCCCTAACTTGTGGTCTTGCCGAATTGAATAGCAGCGTAACTCGAGCACACTGAGGGCCCCCAGGAGGGCCGCAGATATATGGCCTAAATCCCAGAACTTGCGCCTCCTAATTGAATGAGTCTCTATGTCAGTCACTTTAAAAATTAAATTGAAAACATCCACAATGGACTCTCATCTCTGCTTGGGTCATACATGCCCTTCTTTCAACAATCCAACATCACCCAGTCTTTACCCTTCCCCATTTCCTCCTCCACTATGTACCCTGTAACTGAGAAAGAAGTATTTACTCTAGTATCAACCTCACGCTTGTAACTGGTCCACATGATCCTATTCAATTACAGCTAATCCATCACCTCTCTACCACACTTATGCCAGCTCTCACACACCTATTCAACTTTTCCCTAAACATTGGCAAGTTTCCATTATCTTTAAAACATATTATAATTACACCCATTCTTAAGAAAGAAACCCTTACCTAATCCAACTTCTGCATCTACAGTGACTTGCAAAAGTATTCACACCCTTGACTTTTTACCTATTTTGTTACATTACAGCCTTAAGTTCAATGTTTTGTTAATCTGAATTTAGTGTGATGGATCAGAACACAATAGTCTAAGTTGGTGAAGTGAAAGAGAAAAATATATACAAAAAAGCTATTTAAAAAAAAAAAGAAAACAGAAAATTGGCATGTGCATATGTAGTCACCCCCTTTGTTATGAAGCTGATAAAAAGCTCTGGTGCAACCAATTACCTTCAGAAGTCACACACTGTAATTAGTGAAATGATGTCCACCTGTGTGCAATCTAATTGTTACATGATCTGCCATTACATATACACATCTTTTTTTTAAAGGCCCCAGAGGCTGCAACACCTAAACAAGAGGCACCACTAACCAAACACTGCCATGAAGACCAAGGAACTCACCAAACAAGTAAGGGACAATGTTGTTAAGAAGTAAAAGTCATGGTTAGGTTATAAAAAAATATCCAAATCTTTGATGATCCCAGGAGCACCATCAAATCTATCATAACCAAATGGAAAGAACATGGCACAAGAGCAAACCTGCCAAGAGATGGCTGCCCACCAAAACTCACGGACCGGGCAAGGAGGGCATTAATCAGAGAGGCAGCACAGACACCTAAGCTAACCCTGGATGAGCTGCAGAGTTCCACAGCAGAGACTGGAGTATCTGTACATAGGACAACAATAAGCCGTAGAGTTGGGCTTTATGGCACAGTGGCCAAAAGAAAGCCATTACTTTCAGCAAAAAAAAAAAAAAACATCTTCTAAGTTGTGGGCATGTTTTGTAAATTAAATGATGCAAATCCCAAACAATCCATGTTAATTCCAGGTTGTGAGGCAACAAAACACGAAAAATGTCAAGGGGGGTGAATAATTTTGCAAGGCACAGTAACTATCGCCCTATATCTCTACTTCACCTTTTTCAAAACTGTTCGAGCGGCTCATCTACAATCATCTTACCCAATTTATTTCCTCTAACTCCCTTCTTGATCCCTTCTGAGCACAACACTCTACAGAAACAGCCCTCACAAAAGTTACTAATGATTTGTTCATTCTCAAACATCTCTCAGCTGCCTTTGATACAGTTGATTACCCTCTTCTAATCCAAATTCGCTCTTGGCTTCGGTGACACAGCTCACCAGATCTACCCCCCTCTCTTCTAGCACAAATTACCAACTGCCTCTCAAACATGACCTCCTGGATGTACGCCCATCAACTCAAACTCAACATGTCAAAGACTGAGCTCCTAATCTTCCCGCTCTCTACTGTTGACAATGCAATCATCATTCCCACCTCACAGGGGTGGGGTTCTACTGTACTCTGCCCTCTCTTTCTTTCCTCACATACAATCAATAAAGTATCTTGTCATAATCAACTAAAAACATCTCCAAAATACATCACTATCTTACACAAGACACAACTAAAATTCTAATCCATTCTCTCATAATCATATCTCAACTTTAATACTGCAACTTGCTCCTTGCTGGCTATACTCCAATCTACTCCAATCCATAATGAATGCCTCCGCTAAACTCATCTACCATACTAAATGCTCAGTGTCTGCAGCTCCACTCTGTCAGTCTCTCAAATGGCTTCCCATAACCTCCAGAAACAAATTTAAAATAATAACCCTGACATATAAAGCCCTCAATTACAGTGCACTCCCCTGTATCTTGTCTCATAATACTTCCCTCATTGAGGTGAAAGTTGTAGAGATAGGGAGAGGAGGTGAGAGAGAGAGAGGGAGAGAGGTAAAAGTAAGGAGAGAGGGAGAGGTGAGGAGAGAGGAGGGGTGAGAGGAGGGGAGAGAGGGGAGATGAGGAGGAGTGGTAGCAGTGGAGGGTTTGAGAGGGCCAGAAGTGGGAGCAGTGGAGGGTCAGTGCGGCAAGGAGTAAGAGCAGAAGAGGAAAGGTGGTGTTAGGAAGGGATGGCCCAGTGCTAGGAACACAAAGATCAGGGACAGAAGGAGAGGGACCTGACCCTAGAGGTGAGGAGAGGGCTGAAGAGGGGTAGGCCTCATGGTCAGACCAGGGAGATGAACCACCCCAGGCACAGTCAGGAAGACAGGAGGCTGTACCTAATCACAGGGCCCCAAACTATACCATTGATATTAATGCATAATCTGCTAAATGTAATACTGTGCTTGGTGAATACAATACACTTATATTCTTATTATACCATAATTCATCTATCTGTGTCCATCTAATATTTACTTATTTGTGACATTAACATACATTACATTTAATTAATGATCTGATATGTGTATCATATGTGAAGGTATAGTGGATGTGTGTAAATCATCTGCATGAAGATATTAATAAAATATTGATAACAGAGTAATCATATTTATATGTCAAATATGGATGATGGTAAAATATGTCTGGACACATCTATGTCTTAATGCATTGGGTTACTGTAACCTTTTTGTAAATAATGTTTTTTTAAATTGTAAATAATATTGTTATGACCAAGTGATTACATTTTCCATGTTAAATATGTTAACATCAAGATAATTTAACATCAAATCCCATTATATTTATTAGCGTTCAGCAAGGGGAACGTAGTTAGGTCTAGCTTAGGACATTAGCCAATAATGAATTTACAGTTTACTCAGGCCCTCATTCAATTGTGATTTGGCCAATTGAATAGGGCTTTAAATACGCACATATCATATTTTTTTAAAATACGTTTTTAGTTAGTAAACATCTATCCAAAAGCAAGGTTTTCACTAACTAAAAACTTCTTTTAAAAAAGTATGTTATGTGCTTATTTGGAGCCCTATTCAATTGGACAAATTGCAATTGAATGAGGCCCTCAGTCTGCATTATAGGATACAGATTACACGCTCCTAGTCTGCATTATATAATACAGATTGCACGCTCCTAGCCTGCATTAAAGGATACAGATTGCTCGCTCAATTGCATTATATGATACAGATTGCTCACTCCTAGTCTGCATTATATAATAAATATTGTACACTCTTAGGCCCTCATTCAATTGCGATTTGGCCAATTGAATAGTGCTCTAAATAAGCACATAACATATATTTTTTAAATAAGTTTTTAGTTAGTGGCCAAATTGCAACTGAATGTGGGCCTTAGTCTGCACTAAATAATATGGATATTATGGAATATTGATTAAATCCAGGCATGTGAGTTCCAGATTGCGGCCGGTTGGTTATGTACAGCAATACAGTGGGAGAGGGAAAGTATTTGATCCCCTGCTGATTTTGAACGTTTGTCCACTGACAAAGGAATGATCAGGCTATTATTTTTAATTGTAGGTGTATTTTAACAGTGAGAAACAGAATAACAAAAAAAAAACAAGAAACATGCATGTCAAAAAAGTTATAAATTCATTTGCAGGTCAGTAAGGGAAAAAAGTATTTGATTTATCAATCAGCAATATTTCTAGCTCCCATGTTTCACTTATACAGGTAACGAGCTGAGATTAGGAGCACTCTCTTTTAGGGAGTGCTCCTAATCTCAGCTTGTTGCCTGTATAAAAGACACCTGTCCACAAAAGCAATTAATCAATCAGATACCAAACTCTCCATCATGGCTAAGACCAAAGAGCTGTCCAAGGATGTCAGTGACAAGATTTTAGATCTCACAAAATGTTTGGGGCTGAAATTCGCCATTTAAAAGGCAAATAGCTTTAGATCAGTATCAAAAGGCTAAAGCAGATATAATATGTGTCCAGGAGACACATTGGCAAACTGGTCAAATCCCTTACTTAAGCGATAAGATATATAGTACTAAAAATAATTCAACATATAAAAAGAAATCGAGAGGCGTTTCCATGTTTTTCAGTAAGAATATCAGTGTAAACGAAAATTTTAGGGAAGTTGACCCTGAAGGCAGATTTGTTGTTTGGGTGGGGAAGCTTAATCAGGCAAATTACACAATTGTTAATATATATTCTCCAAATAACAGACAGAATACATTTTTGAAATTTTTACTTAATCGCATTAAAATATTAAATTAGGGAGATTAATTGTTTGCAGGAATTTAAAAATGGTAATTAATCCAAAGTTAGATAGAAAATTGAGCAAAAATCCAATTTTAGGCTCTTATGAATGATGAAAATCAGAACTCTTTCATAAAATTGCATTATTAAATCTGATTTATACCACTCTTGGAGATTATTCCATGAAGGAGAAAGAGATTATAATTTTTTTCCACATCGCCATGCAACTTACTCTCAACCTGATTATCTTTTTGTAGATTCAGTTAACTCGTTCATTTAACATTGATACAATCAAGTGGTCAGACCACCCCATGATAGAACTACAATTAAACAAACTCTGTTGCAAGATGAAATTGATAACTTCTTTTGTATAAATGAGAATTCTATTAAGGACCATACATTGATATGGAATATGCATATATTAGCGGAGTACTGTCTTTTTGGGCAGCATTTAGACAAAGACTAAGCGGATTACCCCTGAGAGAACTTTATGTACAACTGGCCGTAAAGGAGAGAGAGAACAAATTGCAGCAAACAGTCAAAAGAACTAGAGACCTTATGAAAATACAAGCTCAAATAAAAAAATGTTTTACAGTCTAAAGTAGATAGATGCATATAGAAACTGCAACAATGACAGTATCACCCAAAAAACAAGATGGGGAAATTGCTAGTGCATAAAATAAAACCTAAAAGCTTGAATAAAAGAGTTGAAGAGAAAATAATTGAAGACTATAATATGATTAGAAAATCTATTACAGACCCAAGAGAGATTAAAAAGTCTTTTTTTTTATTATTATAAATATCTTTATAATTTTGAGGAAAATAAACAGTTTATAAAACCTAAAATAGAAGAAATTAATATCTTCTTAGACAATATTACTCTACCAAAGATTAACAATGAAGAATTGGAAACTCTTCATAGATAAATTAACATTAATGAAATAGAAAAAGCAATTTAAAATTTAAAACTTAACTCTGTTCCGGGGTCAGACAGTTTTGTAAATTATTATTACAAGACCTTTAAAACATCTCTCTCCAAACAATTAGTAAACATTTTCAATGAAATAAAGACAGAAATTAAAGCTCATGAAGAAATGTTAGAGGCTGTTATAGTAAATATGCCTAAGCAGGAGAAAGATAGTAGATACTGTAAAAACTTCAGACCGATATCACATATATAGTTGTCAGCAATATGGGTTGTTGCTAACACTTGTAGCCTCGCGTAGCGTGCCCGCCGCAACGCGAGGGCGCAGATGCTGGCAAGGAGCGCCAACAGCGCACCTTGAGCAGGTGGAGATGACCGCAAATGCGGACCCTCTCAAAGCGCAACATGCAAACACATGCAAACACGCAATGACTTCGACAACATCCGCATCAGCAGCTCTATCTCTTCCAAAAAGACAATGGTCTGAAATGACCAGGCAAAAGAGGCCTACAGACCGAACCCCAAAAATCGCTCATAGGAGACCCACCCAGATCATGGACTCGCAAATGTAATAGCTCAGTTAAATGCCACCTTCATAGACTATCAAACAGGCTAGAACACTTGAAAGGGCACCAGGCTACCAAAGACTAATCTCGGCATCCACAGGATTTACAAGGGCTGTCTAAAAACACCTTACCAATATTCCCTGGTGGAGATCAACATAGAAGTCGCTTGGAACAGACCCAGCCTTTTCTCATGACTTTTTATTTGTCTTACTTTTTTACATAGGCCCTCGAAAGAGCATGGGACCCCAAGCGGGGCCACGTCAACCAAAGACTTTTGAACTGTTACTAACCCATGTTTTGCTTTTCCTCCCTTTTTAGCAGGTTTTAGCAGACTGTTAAAGTTATAAGTTTTAATGCACATTGAAGACAGTATAGTCAGTCTGTCAGGATCTTCCTTCACTAGACCAGGTCTAAATGTTTACACTGCTTTTAGTCAAGATAAAAAATTATGTTATTAATGTTTAAATAAGCTATCCATGGTTCTGGCTTTCAACTGTCCCTTAACGCTTTCTCTAGATTACTCTCACCTGTCCTTGCCGGCGGAAATTGGAACAGAGGCAGTTAGTGTTCTAAGAGTGTAGAATGCTTAAGACAGGGCGGGTAGTCCTAGGACAGCAAGACCTCTTGGCAACTACTGTACTCTCTTTCCTCTGTGTTCTTTTCATTGCTGCTCTTCTCCCTGCCACTTATCAGCATGGGCTCACTTGCCCTTGTACTCCCCCCTGCTGTCTAACTGAAACCTGTCGCCTAGTGCTTCCACACACTTGCCATCTCTTTCTCTCTGGCTGTTTAAGGGAATCTGAACCAAACCAGGGTTCACTCTACATAGCTGGGGCAGAGGCGGCGGCCTGTCTGCTGGACAGTGGGCCAAGCTGCCTGGCTTCAGGGAGTGGAGGACCCCTGGTACTATTGGAACGGATCTCTTTTAAGCCTACTGAGTTGGGTTCAAATAGTTCAGGGACATTATCAGATTTGTTTGGTGCTATCTTTCCTCCCTTAGACCTCTTGGGATCACCTCTGAACTACTCATTCTCATGCCTCTTTTCCCCCCACAGAGCTAATCATACTAGACTTCTTCCTGGCCGGGCTCAACCACTCCTGTTCCCCAGAGGGGAAATCCGTTCTGCACTCCCTCCTCAGCGTTCCTCCGGAATGGTAAGGCTACACTAATGCATCAGATATATACACCTCCAGTTTACCCATGACCACACCTATGACATTACTCACCCACAATGTGAAGGGTTTCAACTCCCCCTTCAAGCGAAGGAATGCTTTCCTATTTTATAAGACCCTTAACCCCATGGTGATCTTTCCACAAGAGACACACTTAACCAGGAATAAAGCCCCAACCTACCTCAACAAAATTATCCTCAGTGGCGATATTGCTCCATAAGAGCCTCCAATTTCAATTAACAACTAAGATAGTGGACCGAGAGGGCTAGTATATCATTCTAAAGGGGACGATTTTGGGTACTCCAGTATGACTGGCCTCCTTCTATGCCCCCACGACAGCGCCACATAAGACCCTGACCAGATTCTTAAGGGTTCTGGAGGGGGGAGAATGGGGTAAACTAATTATAGGAGGGGACTTTAATTTGGTATTAGACCCAGCGGCAGATAAATCTAAAACTCCACAACAAGATCGCTTCTCCAAAAAAAACAGGCATATCTTAAAACTCCTACACTCCTTAGACTTGGTTGACACCTGGAGAGGTTTGCACCCGAAAGGGAGGGAATATACTTTTTACTCCCCCACCCACGGGACTTATTCTCGTATAGACACAATATACATAAGCAATTCGCTTCTAGACAGCTCAAACAAAGCGACGATAGTTCTGTGTACTTGGTTGGATCACGCGCCGGTCATACTAGAGGTGGACCTGGGAGCTCAATTTCGGATGCCCTATACCTGGAGACTTAATGAATACTTAGTATCACAACCCAGATTCCAGGAGCAAACTGAGAGGGAATTAGCGGAATTTTTTGAGTCCAATGCGGGCGGGGATACAGGGGCGGGATGGGTCTGGATGGCCCATAAAGCCTACATAAGGGGGGTGTTCATCAAGCTAGCCTCCCAACACAGAAAACAAAACAGGTTAAAAGAAAAGAAGCTTACGGGGAAACTAACTCAGTTAGAGCGGCAACATCAGCTTTCTCCCTCGATAGCTTTAAGAAAACAGATAGATAAAACCAGGCTAGAGTTGGATAATATACTGACCATAAAAACGGACAAGGCATTAAGGAGGACTCAACACTTGTTTTATGCCAAGGCAAATAAACCTGACAAGCTACTAGCAAGGAGTTTAAAAGCAAAATATGCTCAAGCCAGGGTATCCCAAATCAGAAATAGGAAGGGCGACCTCACCTACAGCCAAAACAAAATTCAGAAGGTCTTTACGGACTTCTATCAAAACATTTACTCCACTCAGAATTTGGCCTCAGAGAATGTTATTCAATCCTACCTAAACTCCCTTGATTTACCCCAGATTTCACCCCTAGACTTACAAAACTTAAATAAAGATGTAACGGTTAAGGAAATTCTAGACGCCATTGAAGAACTGAAGCTAGGGAAGTCCCCCGGCCCGGACGGGTTCACTAACATCTACTACAAAAAGTTCTCAGAAATTCTAGCCCCCCATTTATGTACTCTATTCAATTCAATTCTGAGAGGAGAGTCAACTCCCCCAGAGCTGAACCATGCCGACTTGACGCTCTTCCCCAAGGAAGGTCGAGATCCAAAGGAAGCTAAAAATTATAGACCAATCTCGCTTCTTAATGGCGACGTCAAACTGCTGGCCAAAATTTTCTCCCAGAGGATCTCAATCTTCCTACCCTCCTTAATACATAAGGACTATTCCAAACAGGCAGTCTAGTGACAACATTAGGAGGACTCTAAATGTAATTCACTTGGCTAGGTCTAGAGGTCTCCCTGTGTGCCTGCTCGCATTGGACATCGAAAAGGCGTTTGATACCCTGGAGTGGCCCTTCCTATTCGCCACATTGGCAAAGTTTGGGTTCAGAGGAAACTTCCTAAACCTGTTGCGTACATATTATACACTTCCCAGGGCCACACTAAAATTGCCTGGTTCCCATACGGCCAGCATTAAAATCGAGAGAGGTACGAGACAGGGTTGCCCACTGTCTCCGCTTCTCTTTGCTCTGGCCATTGAGCCTTTGGCTCAAGCGATTAGAGCTAACTCCTCTATAGAGGGGGTGCGGGTGGGACATCAGCATCTAAAGTGTTCTTTGTTTGGTGACGACCTTCTCTGCACCCTCTCGAACCCTAGCTCCTCCGTAGGCGCCCTGATGGACACGATAGGAGACTATAGCAACTTGTCAGGCCTGAAGCTAAATTAAGACAAGACAGAAGCGTGTTGGCATCCCCTTAGAAACCCTGAATCTCCTGAAGGGAAATCATAAATTTCTATGGCCCCCCTCACACATCAAATATCTAGGGATCAATTTGACCAACTCATTAACTGATATTTATAAAGCCAACTACCCACCTCTTTACAGGGCTCTGCGGAGAGACCTGGAAAACTGGACTAAACGGCATTTCTCATGGACGGGCAGAGTAGCCACGGTTAAAATGAACATATTGCCAAGGCTGCTCTATCTTGCCAGGACGCTGCCAATCCAGATAAAAAACACAGAATTGGCCCGCTTCCAGACCCAAGTGTTTAAGTTCATATGGAGAAATAGACCCCCTAAGATAGCGAGAAAAACAATGTACGTACATAAATCCAAGGGGGGTCTGTCTTGCCCTAATTTCCTGAATTACTTCAGTGCAGCCCAACTTGCCTCTATCCCCCTAGCTCACTCCATCCCACTTCAACCAAACTGGGTCTTTGTTGAGGAGTTGCAGATGGCCCCGCTTACGTGGGGTATTATACTTTGGGCTCCAGGGGCAAGCGCGTTTTACTCTAGAATAAAGAATCCCATAACTAAGTTTACACTGAGAGTTTGGAACTGGGCTAGGAGGAAACACAAACTAACTCACCCGGTATCTCCTCTCACATCAATCTTTACATCACCTTCCTTATCAACCACCATCACTGCGGATTCCAAGGAATACTGGACTTCTCATGATCTAGATAAACTAGGGGCTTGGTTTGAGGGAGGTAACATGATAACTTCAGAATCTATGATTAGGAACTTTGAGGTACCACACCGGGAATTTTTCAATTACATTAAAATTAGAAGCTGGGTTGAAGAGATACATAGAACCTATGGGCCCCCGAGGGAATCTTGGATGTCGGTAGTGTGTAAAAGTGAGGCCTTGTCCAAAGTAATCTTAGGATCATTATACAATATCTTCAATAGTCCACCAAGCACATGGAGGCCTTCCTTTGTATCGAAGTGGGAGTTGGACCTAGGACAAAATTGGGATGGGAATAAATGGGCTGAATCCTTATCGAACCTATGTAAGGGTTCATTTAATTATAGCTTGCTAGAGACCTCTTTTACACCAGGCATACACAACTCCGGTTCGACTAAATCGGATATCCCCAACAATCCCGGATAGATGCTTTAGGGGGTGCCAAGGAAGGGGAGACTTCATACACACATGGTGGAGCTGCCCTAAGGTATTTAAATTTTGGTCTGAGACGACCAGACTAATCTCAAGAGTACTCAAAACCCCACTCCAACCATCAATAGCAGCCTGTCTCCTGGGAACACGCTTCTCAAAACTGGGAAGGGAGGGGAATAAACTGGCCCAATTGATATTTCTAGCAGCTAAGAATACCATCGCAAGACAATTGAAGAGCAGGGACATTAATTTCCACGAAGTAATAAACAAAATAAATGTTATTTGCGGCAATGAGCGGATGACCCATATCATATCAGATACCCATCACTGCTTTCTGGAGGTTTGGGAACCCTGGATTGTATTCACAGATAGCAATATATAACGACTAAGTTAAGGGAAAACAATAAAGAAGCCATTCCTGATGTGCAGCTGGGGAGTGGAGTGTGGAGCTGACGGGAAGAGGTGGTGAGAGGACACAGAGAGATATTTCTTCATTATTCCAAAGGTACAGAGGGGGAAGATGGTAACCTCAAGATTGGTTGAGCAGGGAGTAACTGGGAGAAGACACTTCACCTTACGCTTTATACAATGCTACCAGTTTTCTTTTTATTTCATTTTCTTTTATCATATTTCTTTCTGCTCCGGTCCATCCATGGAAATGTGAATTCCTGTAATTTGATCAATGAGACCTCATAAGCTGTATATATTGTTTGAATATCAAGAGACAAGTTTGAATATATTTAGACAGAATCACCAAAAAAACGAAAAAGAGTTGTAATGGGGATTTTATTTAAATGAAACGGTTCCAACATGTTAGAAATAAGCTGTTAGTTATGTGACACTTTGTGGACTATGTTTTCCATTATTCTTTTCTTTTTGTCATTACAACTCCAGAACTTCTCAATAAAAATGTATGTTATAAAAAAATAAAAAAAATAAACATGCAATGACTAACTATGGACTTACACAAAAAAATATGAGCTGCAGGACTTAGAAAATAAAAAATTGGGGACTTACACAAAAAAAACAACACTGCTTAAACCTCGATTTCTGTCAAATTTACAAAGTTTAGACGCTCAAAAATCCCGTAAGCGAGAGAAAAAATGGACTCCGTAAAAAACGAAAATGAGGCTACACGACCCCTAAAGCCGCTAAATACCACAAATCAAATACGGCTTTTACAAAAACCCGTACGACCTACAACATACACCATTAGCAAGGACGCTACATCATACAAACCCGCCTACCACATACACATTCGCCGCCATTTTACAACACTAACTTACAGAATGCGGAAGTACCCAGCTACACAAACGGCTTCCCCTCGCGCACACAGCCTATTTACACTACACACTGCACACATTGCTGACACATAAACACCTCCGCTCAACAACACTGCAAATCTACATTATATGCTGCAGGAACATCAAAACAGATTGTAACACCACACTACCACAAACAACCACAAACACCTTCACCGCGCCACCCACAAGGAGCGCCAACGCTCCTCATAGGACACAAACTACAACAGGGAAGAGCATTACAATAAGCCACAATAATAGATCACTGCGGACCTTACAATAAGCGCAAAAGCACCTATCATAACAACAAATACACCAACCCAGAGGCTCGCAATGAGCGTTGAAGGCGCTCATTGCGAGCCACGCAATGAGCGCACAAGGATCTCAGACCACCAAAACACTTTCTCTCTGTAGCAAACAGCATTACGTGCCTTACAATTTTATTGCCGACATTTTTGACGGGCAAGTCGCTAGTCTTTAATAAACACCAATATAAAGATATATTCTAACATCTTGGCAATGAGATTGAACTGTCTACTCCCAAAGTTAGTTAACTTTGATCAAACAGGGTTTGTACATCGTCGTCAAGGAACAGATAATACTAGGAAATTGATAGATCTAATTGCATACTGTAAACATAAGCAGAAGTCATGTATAATATAAACTTTAGATGCTGAGAAAGCCTTTGATAGGCTAAATTGGAATTGTATGTTTTCAGTTTTAAAAAAATGCTTGCATTAAAAACAATAGGAGCTTTGTACTCCCAACCATCTGCCTATGTATCAAGCGTGGGGATAAAAACAGATCTGTTTTCAATTATAAACGGAACTTGCCAGGGATGTCCCCTATTGCCTCTGATCTTTGCTCTATTGCTGGTGTCTCTGGCTGAGGCTGTTAGAAGCTCTACAGATATAAAAGGGATAAGAATTGATGGACAATCATATACAATTATGCTATTTGCAGATGATGTAATTTTGACAATCTCTGAACCTGGAATCTGAATCTGGAGACTCTAACTAAATTACATTTTGATAAATTATATAAGATTAAATTACTTTTAGATAACTGGACAACCATACCTTTGTCATGGCTAGGCAGAATTTCTGCAATAAAAATGTCGGTTCTGCCAAAAATAAATTATATATTTAGATATATTTAGATGCCTTCCTCTGAAAGTACCTAACTTGATTATAAATTCCAATCGTTAATTGATGTATTTATATATAATGGTAAAAAACAAGGCTAAAGTTATTATTAGTTAAAAGAGGTTTTGCAAAAGGCGGGATTGCATCTTCATGTATAAACGATTACTATACTACGGTAATGCTTTTTCATTTTATCAAATGGTCTGCTAAAATTGAAAAAACATGCTGCTTACAAATAGAAAATGCATTAGCATTGCCTGTGTGTAAATTGCCTGTGGCAAGATAAATATACCTATGATGTAAATAAGTGTCAGTTTGTTGTAATTAAAACCGGCTTTGAAATATGGTATGATTGGAATAAGAAACTTTAATTATTAACATATTCTTCGCCTAGCATCTCTTTGGCTTGGCTAAGCAAAATTCAAATTTTACCCTATAAATGGATTGGCAGCATTGGAATATTGCCTCCTTAGGATTTACACGATAATAGAGATTTTAAAACTTTCTCAAATTTAATCTACCTCCAAATGAAATGGTTTAAAAATTTGCTTTATTTAACGATGGTAAACACATAGAGCCTCATTCAATTGAGCTTTTGGGAGATACGGGCTTGCGGAAATGTAGCCCATAAAACTTATGACCTCGCAAATATACGACCTTAACGCCTGAACTGCAAGCACGTGAAAACATTAAAAACACAATAAATACACACAACAAATACATAAAAAGCTTACCCACAGCAGGGGGCCGGGGGGCACCCAGGACCTCTGCAAGTGAAGTTACACCTCAATTTAAGTCCAAATTCCAGAGTTTAGACACACATACATTTCCTAATCGAGAGAAAAAATGGCAGCCGAAAAAAACGAAAACGAGGCTACAGGATCCTAAACACGCAAAACACCACCAAGCACATACAGATTTTCAAAAAAGCCGTACGAAATACAAGATGGACGCTACATCATACACAGCCGCGTACCACATGCACATTAGCCGCCATTTTACAACACTAACTTACACAATGGGGAAGTACACAGCTACCCTAATGGCTTCCCCTCGCGCACGCAGCCTATTTACACTACACACTGCACACATTGCTGATGCTTACACCTCAGCTCCACAACAGTGCAAACCTACATTATATGCTGCAGGTACATCAAAACAGATTGTCAGCTCTTCAGCACAATGCTTCCTGCACATAATACTTCCAAATAGGTAAAGTATATTCATTTATTAATGTATTAATTATTTCATCAGCATACAAAAACAAATATACCCAAAAAGAAAAAAAACTCTTACAATAAACAGAAAACCCATTCACCGCGAGTCTTCATCAAACAGCATTACCTGCCTTACAATTTTATTGCCGTCATTTTTTGACGGGCAAGTCACTAGTATCTTTATAATTTCAAGGAAAATAAACAGTTTATAAAACCTAAAATAGAAGAAATTAATATCTTCTTAGACAATATTACTCTACCAAAGATTAACAATGAAGAATTGGAAACTCTTCATAGAGAAATTAACATTAATGAAATAGAAAAAGCAATTTAAAATTTAAAACTTAACTCTGCTCCGGGGCCAGACAGTTTTGTAAATTATTATTACAAGACCTTTAAAACATCTATCTCCAAACAATTAGTAAACGTTTTCAATTAAATAAAGACAGAAAGTAAAGCTCAAAAAGAATTGATAGAGGCTGTTATAGTAAATATTCCTAAGCAGGAGAAAGATAGTAGATAATGTAAAAACTTTAGACCGATATCACATATATAGTTGTCAGCAATATGGGCTGTTGCTAACACTTGTAGGCTTGCGTAGCTTGCCCGCCGCAACGCGAGGGCCGCAGTTGTTGGCAAGGAGCAACAACGGCGCACCTTGCGCTGGTGGAGATGACCCTCTATGAGTTTTTTTATTGCCGTCATTTTTTGACGGGCAAGTTGCTAGTTATAAATAATATATAAGATATTATAATATATTTATATATATATATATATATATATATATATATATATATGCATGTGTGTAAAAACATTTTTTAGAAACAAATAGTTTTTTCTTATTGTACGGCCCCCAGCCTATCCTCCATGCCCCCCAGCCCATCCTCCATGCCCCCTAGTCTATTCTCCATGGCCCCCCAGCCTGTGGTCCATGCCAATCAGCCTATCCTCCATGCCCCCCAGCCTATGCTCCATGCCCCCAGCCTATCCTCCAGGGCCTGCAGCCTATGCTCCATGTCTCCCCAGCCTATGCTACATGAAAACTTCCTGAATGACATCACTTGTGTGCGCCCTCATTCAGGAAGTCCCTGCCTCTGCAGAAAGACGCAGGCAGGGGAGACATGGACGAAGAGAAAGCAGCTCCCTGATCAATGTAAGCAGTAAGAGGTGGCTAATGAGGCTGGGACCCCTCCACACAAGGGCCCCGATTTTTAGCACCGCCTTCAATGGCTGTAGCTTCGCCGCTGATTACATTATAACACTGTTTTGGATCACCATTCTGCTGAAGAGGTTTTTAACAAATCACATGATATTTTCATAATATATTGATACGCAAACACTAGACTGAATTTTACATATTTTTATATGTATCAATGGTGGGCACTTAACAGGAGAAGTGTACGCAAGATTTTTGTTGTTGATGGTAGTTTTCTTGGGCTCCTACTTCCTCTCCACAGCCTTCTTGCTGGCCTTCCACCTCAGCTACATCAGCATCAGTGTGATTGTCAGCATTGTCCCTATATCTACAAATCTCTGTGCCTCTAAAACTATGTCCCTTTTCCTGCTCATATAACATAATCCTGTGCAAAAAATAAAACACCAGTGAGAGAGTTTCTCCGTATCCACAGAATTACTCGGGCTTGGATGCTTTAAAAATATATCAACTGAGTTAAGACAGATACTCAGAATTAGGTGATACAGTTATAATATTGCAAATAAAGCATAACATAAATCACTCTATACACCTAGAGAGTCTAACAATATCAAAAGCAGGATTTACTCCATTGCTAGGAATACCACGGACCCTAGGATCAACACCTGTTATCCACCTTCCTCTCTCTGTCTGTCCCTTCTTTGGCACAGGACATGGGAGACACAAATGATAGCACACAGACACAAGGTTTATATAGATTTAAGCCAGCAGTTAATTTGTTTTTTTAAATTGTAAATAATATTGTTATGACCAAGTGATTACATTTTCCATGTTAAATATGATGTTAACATCAAGATAATTAAACATCAAATCCCATTATATTTATTAGCGTTCAGCAAGGGGACGTAGTTAGGTCTAGCTTAGGACATTAGCCAATAATGAATTTACAGCTCACTCAGTCTGCATTATAGGATGCAGATTACACGCTCCTAGTCTGCATTACATGATACAGATTGCACGCTCCTAGCCTGCATTAAAGGATACAGATTGCTCGCTCAATTGCATTATATGATACAGATTGCTCGCTCCTAGTCTGCATTATATGATAAATATTGTACACTCTTAGTCTGCACTAAATAATATGGATAATATGGAATATTGATTAAACCCAGGCATGTGAGTTCCAGATTGCGGCCGGTTGGTTATGTACAGCAATACAGTGGGAGAGGGAAAGTATTTGTTCCCCTGCTGGTTTTGAACGTTTGTCCACTGACAAAGAAATGATCAGGCTATTATTTTTAATGGTAGGTGTATTTTAACAGTGAGAAACAGAATAACAAAAAAAAAACAAGAAAAATGCATGTCAAAAAAGTTATAAATTCATTTGCAGGTCAGTAAGGGAAAAAAGTATTTGATCTATCAATCAGCAAGATTTCTAGCTCCCATGTGTAACTTGTACAGGTAACGAGCTGAGATTAGGAGCACTCTCTTTTAGGGAGTGCTCCTAATCTCAGCTTGTTGCCTGTATAAAAGACACCTGTCCACAAAAGCAATTAATCAATCAGATACCAAACTCTCCATCATGGCTAAGACCAAAGAGCTGTCCAAGGATGTCAGTGACAAGATTTTAGATCTCACAAAATGTTTGGGGCTGAAATTCGCCATTTAAAAGGCAAATAGCTTTAGATCAGTATCAAAAGGCTAAAGCAGATATAATATGTGTCCAGGAGACACATTGGCAAACTGGTCAAATCCCTTACTTAAGCGATAAGATATATAGTACTAAAAAAAATTCAACATATAAAAAGAAATCGAGAGGCGTTTCCATATTTTTCAGTAAGAATATGAGTGTAAACGAAAATTTTAGGGAAGTTGACCCTGAAGGCAGATTTGTTGTTCGGGTGGGGAAGCTTAATCAGGCAAATTACACAATTGTTAATATATATTCTCCAAATAACAGACAGAATACATTTTTGAAATTTTTCATTAATCGCATAAAAAATATTAAATTAGGGAGATTAATTGTTTGCAGGAATTTAAAAATGGTACTTACTCCAAAGTTAGATAGAAAATTGAGCAAAAATCCAATTTTAGGCTCTTATGAATGATGAAAATCAGAACTCTTTCATAATAGCATTATTAAATCTGATTTATACCACTCTTGGGCCCTCATTCAATTGCGATTTGGCCAATTGAATAGTGCTCTAAATAAGCACATAGCATATTTTTTTTAAAGAAGTTTTTAGTTAGTGAAAATCTTGCTTTTGGATAGATATTTACTAACTAAAAACTTCTTTAAAAAAAATATGTTATGTGCTTATTTAGAGCCCAATTCAATTGGCCAAGATGCAATTGAATGAGGGCCTTAGAGATTATTCCATGAAGGAGAAAGAGATTATAATTGTTTTCCACATCACCATGCAACTTACTCTCAACTTGATTATCTTTTTGTAGATTCAGTTAACTCGTTCAGTTAACATTGATACAATCAAGTGGTCAGACCACCCGATGATAGAACTACAATTAAACAAACTCTGTTGCAAGATGAAATTGATAACTTCTTTTGTATAAATGAGAATTCTATTAAGGACCATACATTGATATGGAATATGCATATATTAGCGGAGTACTGTCTTTTTGGGCAGCATTTAGACAAAGACTAAGCGGATTACCCCTGAGAGAACTTTATGTACAACTGGAGAGAGAGAACAAATTGCAGCAAACAGTCAAAAGACCTTATGAAAATACAAGTTCAAATATTATTTTTTTTACAGTCTGATGTAGTTAGATGCATATAGAAACTGCAACAATGACAGTATCACCCAAACAACAAGATGGGGAAATTGCTAGGGCATAAATTAAAACCTAAAAGCTTGAATAAAAGAGTTGAAGAGTTAATAATTGAAGACCATAATATGATTACAAAATCTATTACAGACCCAAGAGAGATTAAAAAGGCTTTTTTTAAATTATTATAAATATCTTTATAATTTTGAGGAAAATAAACAGTTTATAAAACCTAAAATAGAAGAAATTAATATCTTCTTAGACAATATTACTCTACCAAAGATTAACAATGAAGAATTGGAAACTCTTCATAGAGAAATTAACATTAATGAAATAGAAAAAGCAATTTAAAATTTAAAACTTAACTCTGCTCCGGGGCCAGACAGTTTTGTAAATTATTATTACAAGACCTTTAAAACATCTCTCTCCAAACAATTAGTAAACGTTTTCAATTAAATAAAGACAGAAAGTAAAGCTCAAAAAGAATTGATAGAGGCTGTTATCACATATATAGTTGTGAGTGTACGAGTTGTTGCTAACGCTGCAGGCTCGCGCAGCGAGCCAAGGCCCCCGCGAAGCGAGGGCACTGGGCGAGGGTCTTGGCGCTCCATGCCAGCAACTGAGGACCCTCGCGA
Source organism: Discoglossus pictus (assembly GCA_027410445.1). Lineage (NCBI taxonomy): Eukaryota > Metazoa > Chordata > Amphibia > Anura > Alytidae > Discoglossus > Discoglossus pictus. The sequence continues at coordinate 389,760,084 of CM050164.1, forward strand.
AGCAACTGCAACTGCGACCCTTGCAAAGTTCACGTCGCAACCCAAAGAGCACGACACACACATTACGACACTCGCAAACAACATACGACACACGTTCACACACATTACGGCCTCGCAACACTCGGACGCAACTCGCGAACATTACAAAATTTAAAACACAATACATACACACAGCACATACATAAAAACCTTACCTACACCAAGAGGGAGCACCCAGGACCTCAAAAATGTATAAAAAAGAAACGAACCATGAGCCTCATTCAATTGTGAGTTTGCCAATTCAATAGGGCTCTATATAAGCACATTACATATATTTTAAACAGAAATTTTTAGTTAATGAACTTCCATCCACAATCAAGGTCTTCACTAACTAAAAACTTCGGTCAAAAAATATGTTATGTGCTTATATAGAGCCCTCTTCAAATGGCAAAATTGCAATTCAATGAGGACCTATATATCTTTAATGGCCGAGGGCCTTATTTAAATGTGATTTGCCCATTTCAATAGGGCTCTATATAAGCACAGAGGATATTTTTTAAATGAACTTTTTAGTTAGTGAAGACCTTGCTTTTACATACAAGTTCACTAACTAAAAACTTCTGTAAAAGAAGATGCTCTGTGGTCATATTGAGCTCTATTCCATTGCCCCAAACGCAATTGAATGAGGCCCCGACAATATAACAAATGCAGCAACCAAAGGCCGTCATTCAATTGCTATTTTGCCCAATTTAATATGGCTCTAAATAAGCACTTTTAGGCCCTCATTCAATTGCGATTTTGCAGAAGAAGTTTTTAGTTAGTGAAAACCTTGCTTTTGGATAGATGCTTAATAACTAAAAACTTCTTTAAAAAATATATGTGATGTGCTTACTTAGACCCCTATTCAATTTGCAACATTGCAATTGAATGAGGGCCTTAGAGTTCTATTGAATTGGCCAAAATGCAATTGAATAAGGCCCAAAGTATGCAACATATGGTACACACAAAGTGGTACACACAATCAGGATTATAACAAACTCACACAAACACATAGGGCCTCATTCTATTATCGGCCGTAAATCGGCCGTAAGGCTGCGATTCCTTGCGGGGGTTCTGTTAACTCGCGATTCTATTATACGGCCCCGTAAGGATCTCCCCTTACGGCCGGCCGCATATCTTGAAACCGGCCGTAAGCTGTGAAATCTAAAAACTCAAAAATAAATTCAAGCCTGCACTGTACAGCTCGGTAAATGCTAGGGATCATATTGGGGGACATGAGGATTAAAAGTAACCTACTCTCAAGCTTGCACATCAGCCCAAACCCGAGTTCAAATTAACTGTTTATTTTCCGGCTGCGGCGTGGGCGTGTCTGAGGTGCTCCAAGCCCTATGGACTTTTTACATGTATATTTTACGTATATTAAAAAAAAATGATTTTACGGATTTGAGTATAGGGTAATTATGTGCTATTTTTGCTAACACCGAATATCACTTTATAGACTCCGAAAAGTGCAGGATGGCTTTATTTGAGCTATTTTATGTGCTTAATTTGTGCTAGCGGGACCTGTTTGCTGCAAGTAAGCTGCGGCTCGTTTTTAGCCTTGTAGACAGGGTTCCCGGAGCAATAGAATAGCAACCAGGCTTTTCTTACGGCCGATTTCCTTGCGGCCGTTTTAGATCAAAGACTTTCCTCCGGCACGATCGGCCGCAAGAGATAGCAAGGCACCGGCCGCAAGCCTGCCGGAATCCCCGGCCGGAGGGGAATAGAATAGCCGGAAAGCTTGCGGCCGGTCCTTGCGGCCCCACAGCGGCTGCGGCCGATAATAGAATGAGGCCCATAGTAAACTACATTAACTTTCTTATTCAATGTTTAACAACCTATAAGCCTTACAAAGAAGCCTAAATAAGAATAACAAAAGTGGTGCGCACCTAACAGGATTGTAAAAAAAATCACACAAACACATAGGAAACTACATTAACATTCTTCTCTAATATTTAACCACCTATAACCAGTACAATGAAGACTAAATTACTTTAGCACAAGTGGTGCGCACAAAACACGATGGTAACAAACTCACACAAACACATAGCAAAGTACATTAATATTCTTATTTCATGTTTAAAAAAATATAACCATCCCAATAAAGGCTAAATAAGTATACCACAAGTGGTGCGCACAAAATAGGATTGTACAAAAACTCACACAAACACATAGCAAACTAAATTCATATTCTTAGTTAATGTTTAACAACCTATAAGCCTTACAAACAAGCCTAAATAAGTAGACCAGAAGTGGTACGCACAAAACAGGATTGTACTTAAACTCACACAAACACATAGGAAACTAAATCAAGATTCTTCTTTAATGTTTAACAACCTATAACCATTACAATGAAGCTTAAATAAGTATACCACAAGTGGTGTGCACAAAACAGGATTGTACAAAAAAACACATAGCAAACTAAATTAATATTCTTCTTTCATATATCACAACCTACAAGCCTTACTAAGAAGCTTAAGTAAGAATAACAAAAGTCGTGCAAACAAATCAGGATTATAGATAAAGTTAGACAAACACATAGAAAAAGTAACCATAACAGATACAATACACCAAAATTAAGACATTTTTTGATAATTTAAAAGACATTTCACTCAAACAACATTTTCAATTTTATGTTACAACAGATACTGCGTGAAGACAATCGAACGAGGACTTTCAGCACAGGACCAGACCATCGGACGAGGACTTTCAACACAGGACCAGACCAGCGGATGAGGACTTTCAACACAGGACCGGACCATCGGACGAGGACTTTCAACAAAGGACCACAACATCGCACGAGGGTTATCGCCAGAGGACCACAACATCAGACGAGGGCTATCGCCAGAGGACCACACCATCGGACCACGACTTTCAACAGAGGACCAGACCATAGGACCAGGATTTTACACAGAGGACCACACCATCGGACGAGGACTTACAACAGAGGACCAGACCATTGGACAAAGATTTTCAACCGAGGACCAACAAACATTCAAATTTAAATCACACTTAAACCAAGGTACAGTATAATAAGTACAAAAGGAGAAAACTAAAGAAACATGTTTCATCTGCATCCGTGTCAACTGAAAAAAATTAATAAATTAATGACGATGTCCCTTATTCTATTTCAATTGGCACTATGCATTATATTGCTCAATAAGCACATCAATGTTTTTTTTTTGCAAATAAGTTTTTCAGTGGTAAACATCTATCCACAAACAAGGTTTTCAATAACTAAAAAATTCTTGCAAAAAAAGATGTTCACTGCTTATTTACAGCAGTACTCAATTGGCCAAATTGTTATTCAATGAGGCCAGTAATTATAACTTTTAACAAAATATAACTGATACATTAATGATTTACCTTTTATTTCTCAATTGTGCACAATAATCTTTAACAGTAATTACAAAATTCAATATACCCAATTACATTTCTTTTTTGGCCTTTACAGATTAATATGTCTGATAACGAGAGCAAACAAGAGAAAAAAAAACGTCAAACTAGAGAAAGACAAGAGAGATGGGCCGCCCAGCAGACACCAGAGGAGAAAGAAATTCGACGAGAAAAAGAACGCAAAAGACTTGCAAGCAAAAGACTATCAGCTGCAAAAATGAAACATACGCCAAAAAAAATACTAAGCAAATAAAGCATTTACAACCTATTCCTCAAACATCAGATGACATTTTACAAGATACAATTAAAGACATACCAAAAAAAGCAACTACAAAAAAAAAACATTTACAACCTGTTACTGAAACCTTACAGGACATTTCAACAAAACAAGGACAACATATACTAAGAAAAGCCACGAAAAAAACTAAGCATTTAGAACCTGTTGTTGAAACATTCCATGACTTTTCACCTGATGAATATGCAAGTCAAACTCCTATATGCTTTGCAAATTGTCCTTTACTGAAGTCTTTAGCAGTAGAGGTTCATAGTTGTGGGGACATGACTACTCAATGTCAGTTTTGTGAGGCTTATTATTTTAAACAGGAGAGACCCAGAGATGGACAATTTATTAGTTGTTGTCAAAAAGGCAAGTTCAAACTTCCAGAAAGGAAAGAATTTCCAATTTATTTACAAAATATTATGACTGAACCTACTTTTCCAAACTACAAAAATTTTAAGACAAACATAAGATCCTACAATAGTGCCATATCCTTTGCATCTATGGGGGCAACATTAGCTGCTAATGTACCAGGACATGGTCCTTACTGTTTTGGTCAATGGTCTTTCAGAATGATGAAGGAGAACCACCATTTCAAAGAGACATTAGAATATATCCCAGAAATGAGGAGCAACCATTTATTAATATTAATATCTTAAGTCCAAATTTAGATCCAATGACATATCCCATCTTTTTCCCACATGGAGAAGCAGGTTGGCAACCAAAATTAACCCTTCCCAGTTACCCAAATGCTAAAGCCAGAATCCGAAATAATGTTTCTATGCTTGAATTTAAAGTAGCTCAAATTGCCATTAGACATGAATTTAATCCGATTTTATGTGGTGGAAAACTAACACAACAATGGATTATTGATTCATATTTGCAAGTTGAGGCAAATAATTTAAACTTTATAAAATATCAACAAGATAAACTACTTGTAGAACAATATTCTGGATTAATGGACTATGTTGCTGACGTGGCTACAAGCAGAGACATGACAGCTGGCAAAGCCATCATTTTACCATCTTCCTTTCAAGGATCTCCTCGAAATATGAGAGAAAGATACAATGATGCTATGGCTATTGTGACCAAATTTGGAAAACCCGATTTATTTCTGACATTTACATGTAATCCACAATGGCCAGAAATTACACAAAATCTACTTCTTGCACAAACTGCTTCTGATCGACCAGATTTAGTAGCCAGAGTTTTTAAGATCAAATTAAATGAATTAATACGTGACTTCGCTATAAATCAGTTATTTGGCAAATGTCTTGCTTATGTATATACCATTGAATTTCAAAAAAGAGGCCTTCCACATGCACATCTTCTGATAATACTTCAAGAGAAAGATAAATTAGATACTTCAGACAAAGTGGATGCAGTCATAGTTGCTGAACTACCAGATCCAGAACTATATGGTAGACTATATGAGATTGTTACTCATCGCATGATTCATGGACCCTGTGGAGACCTTAATCCACAATCACCATGTATGGAAAATAATAAATGTTCAAAAAATTTTCCAAAAGATTATAGAGACAAAACATATGCAAATTGTGATGGATATCCACTTTATAAAAGAAGAGAAGGAGATAGTGCCATTATTTGTGGAAAAAAAGTGGACAATAGATATGTAGTACCCTACAATCCACATTTACTCATGAAGTACAACGCCCACATCAACGTAGAAGCCTGCACTTCCATCAAATCCATTAAATATGTCTACAAATATATTTACAAAGGTTACGATGCAGCTACTGTAGTCGTCAAAAGTGCAGACAACCCTGAATGTAGTGAGTTAGTACATGATGAACTTGCATCTCATGTAGATGCTCGCTATGTCAGTGCACCAGAAGCTATGTGGCGGCTTTTAAAATTTGAAATGCATGATAGATCACATGCAGTATATAGATTAGCAGTACATTTGCCACAACGACATTTAGTCTTTTTCCATGCTGGAAATGAAATGAATGCATTGTCCCAAAGTGAAGATCGTCACACTACACTAACTGCATGGTTTGCTTTAAATTCCAATGATGCTCAAGCAACACAATACTTATATATTGAAATTCCATATCACTATGTTTTTGTGAATGGATTATGGAGACCAAGAAAAACCAGAGGCAATAAAATAATTCCACGAATTTATACAGTCAGTCCAAGAGATGTTGAACGTTTTTGCTTACGGATATTACTTTTAAATGTTCCAGAAGCACAAAGTTTTGAACAATTAAGAACTGTTAATGACATTGTATATGAATCCTTCCATTTAGCTGCAAGACATAGAAACTTACTCGCTGATGATACAGAGTGGGAAAGATGTTTAGAAGAAGCAGCACAATGTCAAATGCCACGACAGGTGAGAGAACAATTTGCTTTTATTTGTATCTTCTCAAATGCTCCAAATGCATTAGCTTTGTGGGAGACTTTTAAAAGTAATATGGCTGAAGACTTTATGCGACGATACAATGAACCCATTGCACACTTAAAAGCGTTAATGGAAATCCAAGAAGTATTTTTAACTCATGGATTAAGTTGTGCAAGTTTTAATTTGCCTGATCCAGGTCTTATAGATGACATAAACTTTGAAGACTATGACATTCAACTACAAGCAGAAAGAACACAAGAAAGACTTGCAACTTTAAATACTCTACAATTGCAAGCATTTCATGCCATTAAAAATGCAATAGATGATGACATGGTGACAGAGCGTTATTTCTATCTTGATGGACCTGGCGGATCAGGTAAAACCTATTTGTACAATTTATTAATGAGTTCAGTACGAGCACAAGGACAAATAGCAATGGCGTTTGCCACTACTGGAATTGCTGCACTTTTATTAGAAGGTGGAAGAACTGTTCATAGTGGATTTAAACTGCCAGTGCTTATTTTAGAAAATTCTGTGTCAGATATTCGCATGACATCCTTACAAGCAAAGAAATTGAAGAAATGTAAATTAATTATAATAGATGAAGCCACAATGATGTCATGCTATGCCCTCCAATGTAATGACCGTTTGCTTTGTGAAGTCATGGATAATATTTTTCCATTTGGTGGAAAGGTAATGTTGTTGGGTGGCGATTTTAGACAAACATTACCTGTTGTTGTACATGGAAATCGAACTGACATTATCGAAACCTGTATCAAGTCAAGCACAGTATGGAAACATTTTACCCATCTTCAACTGCAACAAAATATGAGATCAGAAGGCCAAACTGATTTCAATGATTGGCTTATTAAAATTGGAGAAGGCAGAACAGAAAAAATACTACATTTAGCTGACGACACTGTAGAGATCCCACCTCATATGATTTGTCAACAAGATATTATATCGGCTATATTTGAAGGGAGCATAAATAACGAAGAATATTCCGAGCTTGCCAACCAAGTCATACTGACGTGTAAAAATAAAGATGCATTAATCCTCAATAATGAAATCTTTAAAAAAATTAATGCACCACAAAGAAATTATCACAGTGCTGATTCTGTACTTGCTGATGACAATGAAAGTCAGGCTAACTTTTCGACTGATTTCATAAACTCTCTAACTCCTTCAGGAATGCCACCACATATTTTGCAGCTAAAGAAAGGTGCAATTATCATGTTACTGCGAAATATGAACCCCAAAAAAGACCTATGCAATGGCACAAGATTAATTGTTCAACAATTAAAGGACCATTTTATAGATGCTGAAATTTTAACTGGTACCCATAAAGGAGAGAGAGTTTTCATACCAAGAATAGATTTAGCACCAAGTGAAAGTAGTCTCCCTTTTATACTTCAAAGAAGACAATTTCCCATTATTATGGCATTTGCCATGACCATTAATAAATCACAAGGTCAAACTTTCAAATCTGTGGGTATTTTCTTAGAAGAACCAGTATTTGCACATGGTCAATTGTACGTTGCGTTGTCACGGTGCAAAAATCCACAGGCTATTAAAGTTTACATTGAAAACAATGAAAGTCAAGGTGATTTATTAGAAGATGGACGTATTTTTACTAAAAACATTGTCTACTATGAAGTACTATAACTTTGCAGGATACAAATTAAAGCCATGCAAACATTTTTTAAAAGCAATCAAAAATACATAACAATTAGTTGTTTCATTCTGTCATAATTAATGGAAGTAATCTTTAGGGATAAATCGCCTCACAAAATACTTGTCTTGCATTTTTATTAAAAATTATGTTAAAATGTTAAGTCACTATGTTAATGTTTCTAATGTTACAAGTTTAAAAACAATATTTTCAAGTTATTTCATTCAACATATTACAAAGTTCAGGTTAAGAGCTCAAGCACCTTTTAAGTCACAATGTAAATATTGTCTGTTATCTTAAGATTACTACCTACATTAATGTTTATCGCCAGTTTATGTGGTCAGTAAGGAATTACTTTCATTAGGTACGTTTTAAGGAGAGTTTTTACTGTATGCCTTCCTCTACATTCAATGTATATTTAACTTAACAATTATTCTGATACAAATTGCATGTTAATACTGATTAATTTAAAGTTCAAATGTTTTTACATTCAAATGTTAATACTTTTAAGAAAAAATTAGCTTACAAAATGTATTCACTATGTTCCTGTTTATAATGTTCCAAATTCTACAAATGTTTGGTCAACTTCCAAAGTTACATAAAAAATAAAGTTCAAGTTTAAAAATATATACTTTGAAGGTTATTGCTTACATATATTTTAAAATTCATGTTAAAATTCAAGACGTTTCAACAAGGCTTTTTACTTTTTGCTTTCCTCTAGATTCAATGTATATTAAAGTTAACAATTCTTCAGATACAAATTTCATATTAAAAAACCCTTACATCAACATTTTACAAAAATACACGTTCATATCACAATACTTACAAGTGTCAAAAATCTATATAAATAACTAAACAACTTGACAAACATATACATCACATTGCCGTCATTTTTTGACGGGCAAGTCGCTAGTAGTAAATATTCCTAAGCAGGAGAAAGATAGTAGATAATGTAAAAACTTTAGACCGATATCACATATATAGTTGTCAGCAATATGGGCTGTTGCTAACACTTGTAGGCTTGCGTAGCATGCCCGCCGCAACGCGAGGGCCGCAGTTGTTGGCAAGGAGCACCAACGGCGCACCTTGCGCTGGTGGAGATGAGCGCCATAGGCGCTCATCCCTACGACCCTGTACGAGTTTTTTTATTGCCGTCATTTTTATTACGGGCAAGTTGCTAGTTATAAATAATATATAAGATATTATAATATATATATATATATATATATATATATATATATATATATATATATATATACATGTGTGTAAAAACATTTTTTAGAATCAAATTGTTTTTTCTTATTGTACGGCCCCCAGCCTATCCTCCATGCCCCCCAGCCCATCCTCCATGCCCCCTAGTCTATTCTCCATGGCCCCCCAGCCTGTGCTCCATGCCCATCAGCCTATCCTCCATGCCCCCCAGCCTATGCTCCATGCCCCCAGCTTATCCTCCAGGGCCTGCAGCCAATGCTCCATGTCACCCCAGCCTATGCTACATGAAAACTTCCTGAATGACATCACTTGTGTGCGCCCTCATTCAGGAAGTCCCTGCCTCTGCAGAAAAACACAGGCAGGGGAGACATGGACGAAGAGAAAGCAGCTCCCTGATCAATGTACGCAGTAAGAGGTGGCTAATGAGGCTGGGACCCCTCCACACAAGGGCCCCGATTTTTTGCACCGCCTTCAACGGCTGTAGCTCCGCCGCTGATTACATTGTAACACTGTTCTGGATCACCATTCTGCTGAAGAGGTTTTTAACAAATCACATGATATTTTCATAATATATTGATACATAAACACTAGACTGAATTTTACATATTTTTATATGTATCAATGGTGGGCACTTAACAGGACAAGTGTACGCAAGATTTCTGTTGTTGGTGGTAGTTTTCTTGGGCTCCTACTTCCTCTCCACAGCCTCCTTGCTGGCCTTCCACCTCAGCTACATCTGCATCAGTGTGATTGTCAGCATTGCCCCTATATCTACAAATCTCTGTGCCTCTAAAACTCTGTCCCTTTTCCTGCTTATATAACATAATCCTGTGCAAAAAATAAAACACCAGTGAGAGAGTTTCTCCGTATCCACAGAAATTACTCGGGCTTGGATGCTTTAAAAATATATCAACTGAGTTAAGACAGATACTCAGAATTAGGGGATACAGTTATAATATTGCAAATAAAGCATAACATAGATCACTCTATACACCTAGAGAGTCTAACAATATCAAAAGCAGGATTTACTCCACTGCTAGGAATACCACGGACCCTAGGATCAACACCTGTTATCCACCTTCCTCTCTCTGTCTGTCCCTTCTTTGGCACAGGACATGGAGGACACAAATGATAGCACACAGACACAAGGTTTATATAGATTTAAGCCAGCAGTTAATTTGCATTATTACTAGACATAGAAGAAAAAAAAATACAATGCTAAATGTAGTTCCAATTGTGAAAAATCCAGTCTATAACAGAATGTTTTTTCACTACATACGTTACATGTGGTTACACAGTTAGGCAAAACGGAACCCACAAAGTTCCTTTACAGACATAAAATAAGCAATTACTAGAAAAAATGTTACATAGGCCTTCCTGAAAACTTATTGTAAACATCTTCAGTGTCATGTACTAAATAATTGAAAAAGTCAAATGAAGCTGTTAGTTTAATATATTTCTGCATTAACAACCCCTAAATACTGTAACAGTACAAGATAATATTGTTAGGAGACATTTTTTTGAAAAAGGGTGCAAATACTTTATTACCAGGCACGCACAGGTACGGGAATTGTAAATTTTGCACCTATATGGTTAATGTATGATCAAGGACTTCTTCAATTGTACTAGTTTGGTGATTTATTTTTTGGAGAACCCCTGCAACAAAAAGTATGTGGGCATGACTCGCAGAGACAGGTTTGGGGGAGCACGTAGGGAATATTAAACATGCAAAAATAAATCATGAGTATGGTAAAATTTTGACCACGGTCACTAGATACTATTTGAAATATCATGGTTCCAAGTCAGATATTAAGTGTTGGATACTCAAAAAATAACTTTAGGTATTAGAAAAGGAACATAGAGGAATAACTTTTGAAAGCAGAGAATAGGTGAATAGTGCTATTAAACATTATAATACCTGGTGGACTAAATTTGATGTTATTTACACCTTTTTTTATGTACATTTACATATGTTTTAATCTTGCTTATAGTGTGAGATTACCAGATATTCCAACTAATTGAACTACATAAAATCAATACGGATGGAAAATCCTATATACCTAAGGTCTAAATGTGACCTTTTCTTATATAGAAAGGGATTTTTTCCTATAGACTAATTATGATTTCTAGAAAAGATACTAATTGATATCATATATCAGGCCAGTTATTTTTCTTTGGAGCACATTGAATTTAGATATATGCTACTATGGGATATTCTGTGTACCATTTTAAAGTGTGAATAAGGTAACAATGAATAAATATTCTGCAATATAGGTACAATAATTTCCCTCTGATAGTTCTACTTCTAACAATAATGTACATATAATTAGGTACTTCTGTACAGGACAATTTTATGATTTTAGAACCCACATATATTTAGATCTGTATTTATCAATGAACAGACTATACTTTCCTTGCAAGAACTTGGTTTATGTATAATAAGCATGATATGGGAAAACAGAGTGAATATCACATACCATTAATAGCTACGTAGGTGGTCACATTTATAAGACAAATAATATATGTTATTTATATCTCATACTAATTTATGCTTATGTAACACTTATTTAGTCTTTTAATGTGTACAGTTTGTTTTTTCTCTTGGGCACCCCCACCCCTGGGTCCCCCTTAGGTGCCAACTCATTGTATATATATATATATACCGTATATATATATATATATATATATATATATATATACAGTGCCTTGCAAAAGTATTCACCCCCTTGTCATTTTTCGTGTTTTGTTGCCTCACAAACTGGAATTAACATGGATTGTTTGAGGATTTGTATCATTTAATTTACAGAACATGCCCACAGCTTTGAAGATGTTTTTTTTTTATTGTGAAGCAAACAACAAATAGGACAAAATAACAGAAAAAGTCAATGTGCATAACTATTCACCCCCCTAAAGTCAATACTTTGTAGAGCCACCTTTTGCAGCAATCACAGCTCCGAGTCACTTTGGATAAGTCTCTATGAGCTTGCCACATCTTACCACTGGGATTTTTGCCCATTCCTCCTTAAAACTGCTCCAGCTCCTTCAAGTTGGATGGTTTGTGCTTGTGAACAGCAATCTTTAAGTCTGACCACAGATTTTCTATTGGATTGAGGTCTGGGCTTTGACTAGGCCATTCCAACACATTTACATGTTTCCCCTTTAACCACTCAAGTGTTGCTTTAGAAGTGTGTTTGGGGTCATTGTCCTGCTGGAAGGTGAACCTCCGTCCTAGCCTCAAATCACGCACACAGTGGTGCAGGTTTTGCTCAAGAATATCCCTGTATTTAGCACCATCCATCTTTCCCTCAACTCTGACCAGTTTCCCAGTCCCGTCTGCTGAAAAACATCCCCTCAGCGTGATGCTGCCACCACCATGTTTCACTGTGGGGATAGTGTTCTTTGGGTGATGTGATGTGTTGGGTTTGCACCAGACATAGCATTTTCTTTGATGGCCGAAAAGTTAAATTTTGGTTTCATCAGACCAGAGCACCTTCCTCCATACATTTTGGGAGTCTCCCACATACCTTTTCGCAGACTCAAAATGGGCCATTTAGTCTTTTGCTGAAAGTAATGGCTTTCTTCTGGACACTCTGCTGCTGTGGAACTCTGCAGCTCCTCCAGGGATACCTTAGGTCTCTGTGCTGCCTCTCTGATTAACTCCCCCCTTGCCCGGTCCGTGAGTTCTGGTGGGCGGCCATCTCTTGGCGGATTTGCTGTTGCGCCATGTTCTTTCCTTTTGATTATGATAGATAAAGATGGTGCTCCTAAAGATCATCAGCGATTTGTTTTTTTTATCCTAAACCTGACTTGTACTTCTCAACAACATTGTCCCTCACTTGTTTGGAGAGTTCCTTGGTTTTTCATGGCAGTGTTTGGTTAGTGGTGCCTCTTGCTTAGGTGTTGCAGCCTCTGGGGCCTTTCAAAAAGGTTTTTATATGTAATGACAGATCATGTGACACTTACATTGCACACAGGTGGACATCAGTTCACTAATTATGTGACTTCTGAAGGTAATTGGTTGCACCAGAGCTTTTTACGAGCTTCATAACAAAGGGGGTGAATACATAGGCACATGTCAATTTTCTGTTTTCTATTTCTAAAAAACAGTTTTATGTATATATTTTTTTTAATTTCACTTCACCGACTTAGATTATTGTGTTCTAATCCATCACATAAAATTCAGATTAACAAAACATTGAACTTAAGGCTGTAATGTAAAAAAATAGGTAAAAAGTCAAAGGGGTGAATACGTTTGCAAGGCACTGTAATAGGCTGCCCCTGCTTACTGGGAAACCCTATACATTTGAGGAGCTTATCCTGGTGATTGTATTACCTATCACCATTTGCTATAAACATTCAGACTTTTTATCTGCTCAAGACCCCCTGTGTTTGTTTATTTAGGTGAGGCTGAGTGAGTCATCACCAGATAACCACAATGTAACATAATCAAAATACATACAATTTATATGTCATTTGAACCATATGTAATACAAAAATACATAGCTAGAACAATAAAACAGGGTAACTCTGGCCCAGCCCAGGCCCAGGCCACATTCCAAAACAGTCCCGTAAGGCCCTGGGCATGACAATATGAGTAGAAGGATTAATAAAGCAAATCAATACTAATGCATATATTACATAAATTGATCAGCATAGTAATTGTAGACATATGAAACGGACATATAAGACAAACATTTTCACACATCGCCTATTTGGCAATTGTATGTCATAATATGCCAGTCCCTCACATAAATACATATCTAAACAGTGGAGACAGAGAGATCAATGTAACAACAGTGACATACTTAGACACTGTAGTTAGAATGGTTGTATCTGTAGTTTTAGAATATGGAATTTATGTTTGTGTAATGCTTTTGGCATATTTGTTATATGTTTATTAAGGTACTTTGAATTAATATATGATACAATACTTCAACGTACTTCCTTATTTATATTCTTTTGTGTGTTTGGATAGTAATATGACCTGCATATCCAAATAAATCATCTCATAGCCACATAGGCTTTGTCAACAGACAACACCCATTTAATCACATTATGTTATTCAGCCAATCTCAAACTACCTTGTGTTTAGCTTTTGATTGGATAATCAAACTATAAAACGCTCAAACAATGGGAGGGCAACTCTCTCTTGAAAAAGATTTATTCGGAATGCGTTGAGTAATAGGGAGTCCCTCATGAGGAATTACCCTATTTAGCTTAGTTTGCGTTAGCTCCCATAGTTGAGATTTATACCCAGAATAGTCCTTAGTAAAGCACAACGATATAAGAACAAATACAGAGAAACATCGATATATAGGAGCACTTTTCCAAATACTTTTATCAGTTGCTATATTCTGGGACAAGAAGATACTACTCTAACTATAATAATATAATATTGGGAGAATAAATATACACAATACTATAATTGAATGTTAATATCCAGTTCCCTATACAAATAGTTATCTTATGTTACTCTAAAGAACCCAATACAAAAACATATAAGGACGTTTGACTAGAGCAAATATCCCAAAGTAAAAAAGCTAGGGAAGGTTATCCAAATTAAAGAAACTTTGAATGGAACTTATACAATTGTTTAACTCATGAGATACTAGGGAAAGGTGATAGTAATCACTTTAAAGGGTTTTTTCTGTTCCCTGGTTACTTAATCCTCAAGTATATTTGTAATTTCCATGTGAGTTGTCTTATGTTCTATAAAAGATTTTAGTGATACCAATAAAAGTAAAATTTTTGTAAAAGATAAAAGTGTAAGATAAACTGTGATTCTAGAAAAAGTTATTTTTGTTTGTTGTGTTTGAACATACAGTGGATATAAAAAGTCTACACACCCCTGTTAAAATGTCAGGTTTCTGTGCTGTAAAAAAATGAGACAAAGATAAATCATTTCAGAACTTTTTCCACCTTTAATGTGACCTATAAACTCAATTGAAAAACAAACTGAAATCTTTTAGGTGGAGGAAAGAAAAAATATAAAAATAAAATAATATGGTTGCATAAGTATGCACATACTTAAACTAATACTTTGTTGAAGCACCTTGTGATTTTATTACAGCACTCAGTCTTTTTGGGTATGAGTCTATCAGCATGGCACATTTTGACTTGGCAAGATTTGCCCACTCTTCTTTGCAAAAACACTCCAAATCTGTCAGTTTGCTAGGCCATCTCCTGTGCACAGCCCTCTTCAGATCACCCCACAGATTTTCAATCGGATTCAGGTCTGGGCTCTGGCTGGGCCATTCCAAAACTTTAATCTTCTTCTGGTGAAGCCATTCCTTTGTTGATTTGGATGTATGCTTTGGGTCGTTGTCATGCTGAAAGATGAAGTTCCTCTTCATGTTCAGCTTTCTAGCAGAAGCCTGAAGGTTTTGTGCCAATATTGACTGGTATTTGGAACTGTTCATAATTCCCTCTATCTTAACTAAGGACCCATTTCCAGCTGAAGAAAAACAGCCCCAAAGCATGATGCTGCCACAACCATGCTTCACTGTGGGTATGGTGTTCTTTTGGTGATGTGCAGCCTGGCTTGGATGTTTTTCTTCGTAAGAAAAGGCTTTCGTCTTGCCACTCTACCCCATAGCCCAGACATATGAAGAATACAGGAGATTGTTGTCACATGTACCACACAGCCAGTACTTGCCAGATATTCCTGCAGCTCCTTTAATGTTGCTGCATGCCTCTTGGTAGCCTCCCAGACCAGTTTTCTTCTCGTCTTTTCATCAATTTTGGAGGGAGCTCCAGTTCTTGGTAACATCACTGTTGTGCCATATTTTCTCCACTTGATGATGACTGTCTTTACTGTGTTCCATGGTATATCTAATGCCTTGGAAATTCTTTTGTACCCTTCTCCTGACTGATACCTTTTAACAATGAGATCCCTCTGATTCTTTAGAAGCTCTCTGTGGACCATGGCTTTTGCTGTGGGATGTGACTAAGAACATTTTAGGAAAGACCAACTAGAGCAGCTGAACTTTATTTGGGGTTAACCAGAGGCACCTTAAATGATGGCAGGTGTATGCTGACTCCTATTTAACACGATTTGGAATGTGATTGCTTACTTCTGAACACAGCTACATCCCCAGTTATAAGAGGGTGTGCAAACTTATGCAACCACATTATTTTTATTTTTTATTTTTCTTCCCTCCACCTAAAAGATTTCAGTTTTGTTTTTAAATTGAGTTGTACAGTTTATAGATCACATTAAAGGTGGAAAAAGTTCTGAAATGATTTATCTTTGTCTCATTTTTTTACAGCACAGAAACCTGACATTTTAATAGGGGTGTGTAGACTTTTTATATCCACTGTAGATTAGAGACAGAAGGTGAGCGTCCTGTTCCCATTGATGGGGTGAGACCTAGGGAGGGGCAAGCCTTACGGGCAGACTAGGGAGGCAAAGATAGGAGGCGTCTCCAAACTCAGGGTCCTAAATTACACCCATGGTCTTCCTATGTGCCAATCCATGCTTAGGCTAATATCCTACTCTGGATCAGGGATGTGAAGCCTCCCCAGAGGATAAATATGTGGAAGGAGGTAGCCAGGGAGGTCAGTGCTATGGTGGTGTATGTGATGGTTGTGAGGTCCATTAAGCACCTTTACAAAGACTGTTGGTGCAAGGTGAGGAGGAAGATGTGTGAGTAGGTGACAAGTGCCCATGCAACAGGTGGTGGCCCTCCAGCTATCGTCCATTTCAACAAGTGGAAGAGGACTAGATATAGATAATCCAAACAACTGTGGACTCCTGGGCCTGGTGGACACCATGCAATCAGAAACCATGCCAGGTGAATATCATAAACACTATCATCCCATGCACACATGTACACTACACACACAGATAACTTATATCCAATTTAAATGCTGGCCATCAATTAAAGAGATATGTAATATTCCTGTATA
This sequence comes from Discoglossus pictus, assembly GCA_027410445.1. Classification (NCBI taxonomy): domain Eukaryota; kingdom Metazoa; phylum Chordata; class Amphibia; order Anura; family Alytidae; genus Discoglossus; species Discoglossus pictus. The sequence continues at coordinate 389,776,938 of CM050164.1, forward strand.
TGACTAGGTATATAATATACCTGTGTGTCTAAATACTTAAAGATGCCAGGTTACAATAATAATCAGTTTAAACATATATATATAAAGTGAATAAACATTAAATAAATAGTCCCTGTATGGGTCTGCCCACTGCAGAGTATGCAGATAACTCTGTACAGCTGAAGGTGCAGTGTTGTATCCTAGCCTATCAGTGACCATGACTTAGCTGCATGTTGCAACATCTCTCTGAATAATGGTCACTGATTTGTGCATTTTGGAAACAGCACCGCAAATTCAACAGAGTCTGTCTTTAAGAGCTCCAGAGGGCAGACCCAAGAAGGGGATGTTTGTTTGATATGAGACATACAAACAGAGCTCATAATACACATCAATTACAACAATGATAATTCCTAGCCAATATATACTCCTCACAATGGCAGTTAATTGAATCATCCAGAATCAACACATCATGAAGTCAGGTATATAGTAACAAACAGAGAGCATATGATCATCCAATGTTGTTATCTTATATACTATTGATATCTCAATTTAACTCAAAGGATATCTGATGTCTCCACTGAGGCAGAGGCTGAAGCAAATATGAAGAGTCTCAGTATGACCCCAGAAGTATTCCTGTTACGAGGAGGAGAAAGTGCAGCAGAAGGACCAGCCAAAGGAGGACCCAGGATGTGAGGAGGACGAGGATGAAAGCTTTGTGTGGTCAATGAGGAAACCTGCAGGGCCATTTGCCACTGTGCTAGAATGTGATCCCCCCCCCCCCAGATAGGCACTGCACCTTGAACTGCCTACTGGTTTGACCTGCCACCACCCCAATCTGCTCATCCACCACCACTTTCTCCAGCACAGTGGATGACAGGTCCAGCATACAGAGCACTACCTGCAGCAGATCCACAACATGCCACTACAATCAGCAGCTCAAGCGCCTACCTACCATACTGCCACCATCACCACTTCTGCCTAAACTTTTGCAGATCCCACCAGCAGTCCAAAGTGCCTAACCCCGAAGGCCATCTTTGAAGGCCAGCATCAATTAATTGTGCATCTTCCTGAGACAGCAAGCCTCCTTATAGGCATGTCCTTCCAACAGAACAACTGTGGCACTCGCACAACGCTTATGCACGAAGATAAGGAGGCACAGTACACAGGTGGAAGTATTTCTGGCCAGACTGTTACAAGTGGTTAATTACCAGAGCGCTCTTATGCAAATACAAATGGATCTACAGCAGTAGGCTCTGGCACTGCATCATCCATGACAGGGCAGTCACAGAGCCATTTGAGCCAACATCCTGGCTGGTCCCCGTCTGCATCCACACCCCCCTCTAAATATGCCTCTATCTAGATTAGCCCCTGCGACCCTACTTAGGAGAGTCCTCAGTGAAAACCTATTGGTCAAAATATTAACTTGATGATAGATAGTGACTATGTTCCTAGCCACCATCACAAAGTCCATAATAATCTTTTCTATTGACACATATGGCTATGGTTAACTTTTCTTTAATTGATGGTCACTGAGGAATGCAGTTGAGAAGATATTACAGTCCCTATTTAGACTATTTTTTTAGTGATTAACCTATGTATTTTTATTTATTTAAGGCAAATTATACATCCATTAAAATGTTTTCTTCATCTGCAAGCAGTGCTACCAAATAATGTAATTAAACTATATACAGTGGTTTTCATGTAGCCATTATGTTGATGAATCCCCCAGCAGAATTATCTCACCATAAATAAACACATATATCACATTTTAAGCACTACAATTGACGTTTGGTGACATGTTTCACAAGTTTATAAAAATGACCATATTCCAAGAACCAAGAAGCTTCAATTGTATTATTAGAACTGGTTAACACACTACCTGGAACACCTGAACATATTTAAATTGTAACCACTGTATTGAACATGAAATCTGCCTCCTCCCATTTTCATGATTTTCCCCCCGAAAAACCTTCTAATAGTGAGTTTCAAAAATAAATGTTACTCCTGACCTATCAAATACAATCTTTATCACAAAATTCTACAGGTAAATACCCTCTTTACAGTTACTGCTAACTTTATTAAACCTAGGGACTCTGGCGGTTTGAAAAAGTAATATAGAGTATTATGGTGCAGAGGATATCCCCTATAGGGGAGGAGTGTACTTAAAACTAAACAAGAAAAAGATATACAATAAACATATTGACAAAAAAACAGTCACATTAGTCAACTTGGTCAATATTATTATTATTCAGTTCAAAGGATTCTTTTTGTACCTGCTCTTATTCTCCGTATCCGGTCCCTTCCCCGGTCCTTTCTCATCAGTCTCCGGCCTCCGGCACTCCACCATCTTCAGAAATGACATCCATCTAAATTTATTGGGATTCAGCTTATGGCCGGGACCTGAATGCCTGTAAAAGTTATCCAGGGGCCCCATATCTCTAAAAATGTAGGTATTGTGTCTGTAAGGGAGTGTGAAATTCTCTCGTTTGCTGCAATAGGGTGGACTTTTGCCTCAATTCCCCATAAATCTAAAAAGCTTGTTTTCCAGTTTCGGGCTATATGGGATTTTGGCTAGTAGGATATATTGCAGAAGTTTATTCTGAATGGGGAAAATACCAAGCTAGATAGCCCTTGCAGGCAGATTTCTGCTGTTAACTGTACCGATTGATGGAAAATATATTTTGCTAGGTTATTCACTCCTTTCCAGATTTGCTGAACTTTACTACACCTCCACCATATGTGGATGTATGAGCCCACGTTGGTGCAAACTCTAAAACATTTTGGGCTTTCCGTCTTGTTCCATTTAGCCAACCTGTCTGGTGTGATATACGTACGATGGAAAACCTTTATTGAGGTTTCTAGCACTCTATATTTTACTTAGAGCTCATCCTTTGTTTGGTTATAGCCAAAGTGTGAACACTCTGTTTACAAGTGGATTTACCTTACAAGTAAAGGCTGATAAATTGCAGAGTGCACTAATTGTGTCCAGGTGAGAAGGCAAAAGTTAATATAAACAGGAGAAGGGGCGAACTTGTGAGCTTGTGAACATTTTCAGTATCAAGTGCAATTCTAGTAAAAGCATAGGAGTTTAAATAAAAGGAGGGACTTCAAAGAAAAGGGAAGGCAGAGTGCAAAGGAGGAAAACTTTATACTAATATATTATTTTATATTCTTTATTTTTCCCACTGAAATTTTGTAGACAATAATAATAATTATGAGTCAGTCCAGTGGCAACCTTATTCAGTGTACATCCTGTCATATGTATGCAATACTGGAACAGATGATCCAGGGTCCATACCTCTGTGAGAGGTGTGAGCATGTTGCCTCTCTGGAAGCTCAAATTGGAGATCTGGAGAGGAGAATTGCAGCACTTAGTGATATTGCTTCTCTGGAAAGGGGGTTGGTGCTCACTGAGCACAGTTTAGCTGGGCCTAGCATGGAGGGTGGAGCTGGGGCTAGGGAGGATGTCCAGGGAGGTTGCTGGGTTACAGTTACAAGGGGAAGCAAGGGGAACAGGAGGAGGCAGGCCAGTTCTGAGTTGGCAAACACCAACAGATTTGCCAGATTGAGTGAAACTGTTGGGGATGTCCATTCAGGAATGGCAATGCCAGATAGAGCTGTTCCCTCTAACAGCCGGGAGAAGAGCTCTACTGGAGGAGAGGAAGGGCAGAATAGGCAGATAAACAGGTTTTGATTGTAGGGGAATCTATTATTAGGAAGGTAGACAGAGTGATTTGTCACCCAGATCCCAGCAATCAAACAGTTTGCTGTCTCCCAGGTGCTCGGGTTCGTCATGTTGTTGATCGGGTAGACAAATTATTGGGAGGGGCTGGAAATGAACCGGCGGTCTTGGTACATATTGGTACCAATGACATAGTTAGTGGAAGATGGAGTGTCCTAAAGAATGATTTTAGAGAACTAGGACCTCCAAGGTAGTATTTTCTGAGATACTACCAGTGCCACGTGCTAGCCCAGGGAGGCAGAAGGAGCTTAGGAAGGTTAGTTTTTAAACTAGTAGGTGGGGGGGAGGGACTAGATATAAGTAATGGGGTAGAAAGTGTGGAGGGTAAAAGGGATGAATTAACAACTCATAGGGAGGAGATGGGAGAGGGGTAGTATAGTCAATAGGGAGGTAGTACTAAGTAATTCAAGTACAGTGGAAGGCACTTCAGAACTCATAACATAATGTGTATGCTTGCTAATGCCAGAAGTTTGCCAGGTAAAATGGGAGAGTTAGAATTATTAGCAATTAATGAAAAATGGTATTTAATAGGCATTACCGAAACGCGGTGGGATGACTGGACTGTTAATCTGTATGGTTATAACCTATTTCGGAAAGATAGAGGCAATGGTAAATGAGGAGGAGGGATTTGTCTGTATATTAAGCCTGAAATTAAGCCTGTAGTCAGAGAATATATTTATGGTGACCTAGTGATAAAGTTGAATGTTTGTGGGTAGAGTTAAATAGCGGAGCAGCAAATTCCCAAAGAATATTGTTAGGAGTATACTATAAACCCCCAAATATAGCTGAAAGTGAGGAAATATAATTATTGTTACAGATTGGAAATACAGCTAAGCATGAGCAAGTTCTAATAATGGGAGATTTTAATTTCCCTGAAATAAACTGGATAAATGAGACCAGCAGTTCAGCTAAGGGGAGTAAATTCTTGAGTACACTCAGGGATCATTATCTGGCTCAGGTTATACAAGAGCCTACTAGAAATGAAGCTATCTTAGATTTGCTCATCACAAATAATATTGATATAGTATCAAATGTTGGAATAGTGCAACCTTTGGGAAACAGAGATCACAACACAGTCTCATTTGAGATTAAAAAAACAAAATTTTAAAGGGCCAATGTAAACTCTTAATTTTAAAAGGGCAGATTTTAACGGTCTAAGGGCAGCAATACAAAGTATAGACTGGGACAGAGAACTGATAGGTAAAAACACTGAACACAAATGGACGACATTTAAATCCTTACTAAATATACATACACATCGGCATATACTGTGTGGCAATAAAAGTAAAAGGAGTAAATCCCATCCAATGTGGCTTAACAATGATTTAAAGATCAAGAAACAGAGTCAAAAACAGGCATTTAAATTATACAAACAAGAGGGGACAGAGACTGCTTTATGGGAATAGAAGGAAATCAACATCGATTAGACTGGCTAAAATAGAAAATGAAAAATTACTTGCAAAAGAGAGTAAGACTAACCCTAAAATATTTTTTTATTATATTAATGGTAAGAAGGCGATGAAGGAAGCTATAAGGACATTACAATGTGACACAGGCAGTCTGAAAATTAGTGACCAGAAAAAGGCAGATGAGCTAAAGATGTTATTTTTTTCGGTATACACAAGGGAGGTACCAGTGATTGGGACAGTGCAACATAATGGGCTACACTACCTTTGCCAAATAATTCGTTAACACAGGAAGTAATCCAAAAGAGGTTGGAAAAAATAAATGTTAATAAAGCCCCGGGTCCTGATGGAATACATCCAAGGGTACTAAGAAAACTGGGTTCTGTAATAGCCAAACCATTATATTTAATTTTTCAAGATTCACTCAACACAGGGTCTCTACCAGATGACTGGAGAAAAGCTGATGTGATACCTATTTAGAAAGGGAGAAAGATCAAATCCGTGGAATTATAGACCAGTGAACCTCACTTCTGTAGTGGGGAAGCTTTTAGAAGGGTTATTAAGGGATAATATACAAGAATATGTCTATTTGAACAGGATTATAAGTAGGAGTCAACATGGATTTATGAGGGATAGGTCATGCCAAACAAATCTAATTAGTTTCTATGAGGAGGTTAATAGGAACCTGGATCAAGGCAACTCAGTGGATGTGGTCTTTTTGGATTTTGCAAAGGCTTTTGATACAGTGCCACATGGGAGACTATTGTGCAAACTAAGAGATACAGGAATTGCAGTAAATATCTGCTCATGGATTGAGAGCTGGCTAAAATACAGGAAGCAAAGGGTTGTTGTAAATGGAACATACTCCGATTGGACTAATGTGGTAAGTGGGGTTCCTCAGGGTTCAGTATTAGGTCCTATCCTTTCTAACATATTTATTAATGACTTAGAGGTAGGATTGGAGTGTGGTGTCTACATTCTTGCTGATGACACGAAGTTGTTCAAGGTAATTCAATCAGATAATGATGTGCTTTCCCACCAAAGGGATTTACATAAAATTGAGGAATGGGCATCTAAATGGCAGATGAGATTTAATACGAATAAATGTAAAGTTATATATCTGGGAAGGAAAAATAGCCATGCAATTTATAATCTTAATGGAGCAAATCTAGGTTTATCAGATATTCAAAGGGATTTGGGAGTGCTTGTGGACAACCACCTAGGTAACAGTGCTCAAAACCAAACAGCAGCTGCAAAGGCAAATAAAATATTAGCATGTATTAAGAAGGGTATAGAAGCCAGTGAAGCAAATATAATTCTGCCACTATACAAATCTCTAGTACGCCCTCATTTGGAATATGGAGTACAATTTTGGGCACCACTTCATAAAAAGGACATTTTAGAGCTGGAAAAGGTATAGAGGAGGACAACAAAACTAATAAGGGGAATGGAGGAGCTAAGTTATGAACAAAGACTAACCAAATTAAACGTATTTTCTCAAGAAAAAAGGCGTCTAAGAGGAGATATGATTACCTTATACAAATACATCCAGGGTCAGTATAAAGATTTGTCAAGGGAGCTTTTTGTGCCAAGAGGTTTTCAACTGACAAGAGGACATCCCTTGAGATTAGAGGTAAAAAGATTCCACCTTAAAGAAAGAAAAGGGTTCTTCACAGTAAGGGTGGTCAATCTGTGGAATTCTCTACCAGAGGAGGTGGTAACAGCGGATTCGATAGATAACTTTAAAAGGGAACTAGATTTATTTCTAATTAAAAAGGGAATTCAGGGTTATCATGGATAATTAGAGAGACAGTATTGATCCAGGGAGAAATCCGGTGTCTGGGATCAGAAAATAATTGATTTTTTTTTTATTTCCCTTTGAGATGATTTGCTAAGTCTTGCTTTGAAGCCTCATAAAAGTGTTCCCCCTTTTTTTGTGTTATTTCTAGCACGCTATGTTTCATGGAGCCCCTAATAATATTGAACCAAGACTCTTCCCAATTGTTTAAGTCCCATTAGAGAGCTAGGTCATTTTCCCACTCCGAATACTTCTATCCCTTACTTTCCTCTTTGGAAGAGTTAAGCTTATAGTATATTTCCCCTATCATACCTTTAGTGAGGGGAGCCTCTTGGCATAACTTTGAAAACCTATTGTGTTTAGGTAGGCCTAGTGCACGGATCGTCCTCATATGCCTCAGTCTACTATAGTTGTAATGTTCATATAAGTGGATGGCAAATTCGTCCATCAGCACTTTGAGAGAATTTGACCATCTCTTACCCACAAACCTAGTCTATCCAATTTGTTAGATTTCCACCAGTGTTTAGAGGTCTTTAGGATGTCTGTTGGGGCTTGAGGATGTGTAAAGATCGAGAATAGATGGGGAGAGTTAGGGAAGAGCGTGGAGTGATGATAGGCCAAAGTTACACACAATGGCGAATGTTTGATTATAGGGTTTGTTTAGTGCTGACGGTAGCGGGTTAAGCCAAAATATTGAGTTTCAGGAGTGAGAGCGCATAGTCCAGTTCTTGATAAACGTCCACGCTGGTTGTGAAGGCTTTGAGTGCGCCAGGGGATGAAAACCAACTGTCCTGCCCTGTAGTAAAGCTCTACATTTGGACATGACAGTCCCCCACTTGTTTTGTGCCTGTACATGAGTGATTTAGATATTCTAGAGGGGCCATTGTGCCAAATAAAGTGGAAAACTAATCTTTGGAAGTGAGTTAGATCCCTCATGATGATCGGAATAGGTATTGATCTAAAAAGGTACATTAATTGACCCTTCCCAACCAAGAGATATGATATTTAAACCAGATGTTCAGATCTCTCTTTAATGTATTGTATAATGATATGTAATTAGCTTTGTAGATATCTTCTACTTTTGCTGTCAGATTTAATCTGTTTCATGGCCCATTGAAATTTGTAGGATAGCGATAGATATAGAGAGAGTACTGTGAGTACTAGTATTGTGGTCACAGCTAAGCATTCCTTGTGAGATCACACATTATTGGTAAATATGTGCGAACAACAGATTTCTTGTGAAAGACATAGCATGGTTAGCCGTGCTTGCAGATGAACCTCAGGTAAGTTGATTTATTGTTACAGAACCTTATAGAGCAATGTACTGTACATATAGATGTTGCTAGATGTTCTCCTCTTCAGGTTTTTAGAATATGGCCATACACTGATCATTTCAGATCTGTGCAAACCACTCCTCTCTTTAAGGCGTCAGGCTGCCCATTATGACAGTTCTCAAACTCTGGTGTATAAGACACAACAATATTGTGTATATGACATACCTTCCCATGGATGGGACATACTTGATCGCTGCAGAGTACTCTGACATGTTCTTGATCCATGCTGTGGTTGATTATTGTTTGGAGTGAGGCTAGCTATTTAATAGGCCATGTGTGTTTCCTGATTTTTATAAACCTCTTGAGTACTGTAGTCTGTGCTACCATTGCAGTTGATATATCTTATATTGAGATGTATTATTGTCGATAGTTGATGTACAAAGATGTATGGAGACTCAAACATTTGCATTGCAAATGTGTGTATAGAATACAACCTATGTGCCTTGAGGATGTTTAATATTAATATTTGTTTTGCACTCGTGGGATTTATTGGTTGTTTTTTCACAGAACTGTCTCTTTAAACTCTTTTGAATGGTCTCAACAAGTTTTTTTAGTGCCCTTATTGCTGGTATTTAGTACAAGTAACTTTTTAGAGAAAAATGAGCTACCGTGAGGTCTTACACAGCTTCAGTAACTTGTGTGCAATTGGAATAGGCTTTGAGTCAAAATCAATGGAACCACAGAATGAACCTTATATCACAGGATGTTTTAGCCTATTTTGCTGTGCATTTGATATTGAGATTGAAAGGTTACTAAGTTACGGTGTAACTTGCACCATAAGTGCATGCGCAAAAGATTGAAATATGGGTCCTAAATATGCTGATACACCTAAAAGGAAGATCCACACCAAAGTGACCTTGCACTTAAAAGTATATTTAAGTTTCATGGAATATGAATGCATCTGAAAGAGGAGAATCAGGAGTGTATGAAAACATTTTTTGTCTGAAAAAATCTGAAAATAAATAACTTAATTAATACAATTAATAAACGTACCCTAAAGTTAGCAAAATGTCTTCTGTTTTCTGGCAGTTGATTTTGTGAGTGAATTCCCCTGAAAATACAAGCTAGATTAGCATAAAATATTATTTAATTTTAGCCAATTGGAGGCAGCTACAACATTGTAACAGTTTGTGTCTCAGTGGCTTCTAACATGCTCAAATTCAACAACTGAGTCCGGAAGGGCAGATCTCTGACATCATTTCATCTTCCTGTTGTTTGAGAGAAAGACATTCTTACTTTACAAACTGTCTCATTTGGGATGTAACTGTACTTATTGCTGGAATACAATCATACTGCTATATTGTTCCTTTTTCTGTAGTATTTACCAAACATACTAGAAACACAAAAAATACCTTGATAATGCTACCAGTCTAAATATAAAAATGTTTGTGTTTTTATTTGAATTGCTCTGCAGTGTTTTGGGAGGGGCTGATAGTATTTGGCAGAGCAAATGAAGCCAGGTGAGCAAAGTTACATCTCAGCTCTTGTAGCAGATCCTGTTGGAAGTCAATTCTATATGTCAACTACTGCAGCTTGCTTCAGCAGACTCTCTCTCCCCCAGCACTCCTTCTGGAGTTAATTCTATGTATCAACTACTGCAGCTTGCTGCAGCAGACTCTCTCTTTCTCTCCCCACCACTCCTGCTGGAAGTAAATTAAATGAACCTGATTCTATTGCAAGCCTGCATCTCAGGCCGTATGTCTGCGGGCGTGCAGTAGGCTCCTGTTCGTCTCTGATTCCACAAGTTACAGGCCGAACGCTGACTCAATTAAGCAGGATCCTAACCTCCTATTTTGAAACAGCCAATAAAAATGAGACCACCATCATTACGGCAGTAAAACATGGATGTTACATGTCAATCAATTAGGTTCCGGGGTCCGATATGCAATGGGACTCGCAAACCCTCAAAATACGAAATTATGAAATTGAATGCAAATACTGTTCTAGTCCATATGGGTAGCATGATGTGTATTATCTCATTGATTTCTGAGATCAATATAACCCTGAAATTAAACATTAAAATAAAATTGTTTTTACTGCAGATTAGCATGCTTGAGACTGTGCAATTAATTCTAATGTCATTCATCGCTTTCCCCGTCATTTACAGAGCAGTATTGTTTTTTTTATTTGCATTTACAGTGCTACAATCAGGTGTTCAACCCCGTTGCGTGTACTCTCTAGCACTTGTAGGATTTTCTCCTACATTTGCCGTTTACAGGTGTGAATTGAGCAATTGAATAGACATTTGCGATTTTAGCTATCGTAACCCTTGCGGAATTTAGAGATCAAAGGCTTTGGGAGTCTGTAAGTTCCGTGTTTAACCATCACAAAGTTTTCAAACCCGTAAACCAAAAACTGTTAGGAACCCGCCAAAAGATGCCAATTGAATAGCAAATTAACTTACGGCCTCACTTCTCTCTCTCAATCTCTCTCTCCTCGCTGAGCAGTGTGTATACTGTGGCACCGCCCAAATATTTCATAGGTTACAACAGGCAAATAACACTCAGCAGCCATAAGAAACAGGTGAAAAACCATACTTGAATACTGTGTTTCTATAGGCTGTTATGTAACGTAGACAGCTCTGGGGTGTGGAAATCCAGATTTCAGTTTAATGCATACAAATCTGCAAGTTTATTGAATTTTTCAATCTAATACATATTTTCCTGTTAATCAGTGTCTGCTAGATACGAAACATTTAAAACTAGGGAAGCTTCCATATACCTTTAATGTTGCATTCATATATACACATAACCATATTTTATAGTAATTTATCTATATACCCATACACAATATATTGAGAGGTAGCTACCTAATCTTCCTTCACTGATAGATAGATAGATAGATAGATAGACAGCACATCTTTCCTCTTCAATTAATCTTCCACAGATTAGTAAATTCCTAACTTTTCTCTTCAAATTAAGCACATCACACATTGACAGCTGATTGATCAGGATGTATGTTTGAAGTCATCAGTGGAGCAAAAAGGATAAAGTCCAAAGCCTTCGTTTTGGTAAATGGATAAGACTGAACTTGACCCCACACCCCTTTCCCCTCACTTAAGCAGGACGTTGCATCAAAGATGCATCATTTGGTCGCCAGAAATATAAACGCTTTTTCTCACAAACATAACTTCCACTAATGTGTCATGGATGTCTCCAGGGTCCTGCAGAGGCATAAAAAAATCCTTGTTGAAAACTAGCTATATGACTTTATTCCTGCTTTATTATTCTCATAATCAGACTTAGAGTTCTCAAAAATATACAGCCTTATTAAATTGCAAATCAGCCAATTGAATAGGGCTCTATTTAAGCACATAGCATATTTTTTTTACAGAAGTTTTTAGTTAGTGAACTTCTATCCAAAAGAAAGGTCTTCACTAACTAAAAACTTCTGTAAAAAAATATGCTATGTGCTTATATAGAGCCCTATTCAAGTGGCCGAATTGCAATTTAATAAGGCTAATATTTTTTTCATTGTGAAGAGGTCCTTTAAAAATACAATTTGTCTCATTAATGACCACTTCTGTACTCCAGCCCCACCTATCTTATTGTTCTGACACTGCTGAAAAGAAGACAAGCATTTCATCATAGATAACAATAATTAAGCAGACAAGGTTACCTATATCATATTCACTTTTAAGAGTCAGAGTTATGCAATTCTAGTCATAGTCCTATTATACTAAAGATCATGATTTATATTTTCTCACTTATCTATCTATGACAAAATGTTTTTCTTCTTTTTGGCAGTACTCAGGACAATGACAGAGGTAAAGGAGGAGAAAAGCAGTGGGCATTGATGAGGCAAGTTGTAAAATAAATGTAAAAGTGCTTACAATGGCCTTTTAATTCAGAAGCTGTAATGCACTGTACATCATGATTTTGATTTAATGAAAATTGGGGACCTTTTCCAGGTTTATAAATATGACAATAATGTTGCATTTTGAACAAGTAGTAATTAATGGAGAAATATCAAAATGATTGAAAAAACATTAATGCTTACTAACAAAAATCATAAAATATAAAAATATATAAGTAGGATTTTGATGTAATTATTTTATGGAAATGAATTCATACCTCTTGAGTGAGACAGTTGATTATAAATAGATATAAAATTAATGTAATTGTAAAAGCTATATCCATTTAGATAAATGTTTTTCTTTAAATTTTATCAATGCTCTTGCCACTTCTTTGTTCCTTAAACTGTAGATTAATGGATTTATCATTGGAATAATGACAGTGTAGAATACAGAAGCAACTCGATCCTGGTTCAATGAGTAAGAAGAGGAAGGACGGAGGTACATAAACACAATGGTACCATAGAAAATCATGACAGCCGTAAGGTGAGATGCACATGTTGAAAACGTCTTCTTCCTGCCCTCTTTAGAATTAATCTTAAGTATTGTAGAGATTATATAGGTATAAGACACAACAATAGTTGTAAGTGAGCTCATTTCAGCAAATCCACCGAAAATAAACATAACTAATTCGTTCATCATTGTATCAATACAAGACAATTTTAGGAGGGGAGGCACGTCACAGAAGAAATGATCTATTTTATTACTTTTACAGAATGGTAGTTGAAAGGTACAAGTTGTGTGAATTGTGGCATTGAGGTACCCTCCAATGTAGGCAAAGCTTACAAGCTGCAGGCAGAACTTCTTGTTCATAATCATTAAATACAGCAATGGGTTGCAAAGTGCAACATATCGATCATAAGCCATAATTCCTAGTAAAAAACACTCAATAGTAACTGAAGCTCCATACAAATACATCTGTATTATGCATTCTGTGTAACCAATTACTTTTTCATCTGAAAGGAAATTAGTCAAAGTTTTGGGAGTTACAATGGTTGAATAGCAAATGTCCAAGAAGGACAAGTTATTGAGAAAGAAGTACATGGGTGTATGGAGACGTGAATCTATTTGGATGGTCACTATTATACCAAAGTTAGCAAAAATGGTAATAATATAGAATACCAGGAAAGTAACAAATAAAAAAAGTTGAAGTGAAGGGTTATCAGTCAGTCCAAGAAGAATGAACTCTGTGATGCTTGTGTCATTCCACACTGCCATTGTCTGTCTTTACCAAAAGGTAAGGAAAACATGCTATTTTAAATCCCCCAATTGTTCATTCATTATTAAGCACTAAAAGATTAATTGTTTAAATTTAAGTTTTGTTCTCTGTCATACTATCCATAGTATGATAGTAGCTCAAGTAATTGTGTAATTGCAAGACAATATTTTCTCATTTTCTAGTAAATAAAATAGAAATCTCTGTACATTAAATTAAAATATTTCAGTAAGCAAAGCATGACAGATACACTAACAAATTAACAATTTCATAATCTTGATATACTCTTTTTAGGAATAATAGAAGAAATTGACAGTTGTCATAATAGAGGTGAACTGTTTTTTAATCTGGAAAAAGAGAGAGAGAAAAGTGTTATCTTAGTAAACTTCTTATAAACCTGTACCTCTACACATTTTAAATGTATAAGATTTTTATGTCTGGGTTGAATATATGGATACATTATTTGGCTTGCAGTTGACCTGTATTTGTTCATGATTTATAACAAATAATATTTTTTATTAATATTCATATATTATTGAATAATACATAATTGACATCTATAGTAGTGTTCTATACCTCTTGCATAGTTGTTCTATACCTCTTGCATGATTGTCTCAATTGTACTGTGCACAACAGTTTTTGGCAACATTGCGTGCCTATGGTTTACAGAATAGTTGTCAGAGCATGCTTTTAATGTCATCAGTCATATTAGCTTAATTAAGTATAACTGATAAAAATGTAAATTGTGCCTAACAATCAATATTTTGCATAAAATAGTCAATGCATGATTTATTGAGACATATTCAAAATAGTATACTTGTGTACCTACCCGAGCACTGAATCCTCTGCATAAATAGAAAATACCTATGTGGAGAAGAATTTATACTGTGATGGTCCTTTGAGAATTGATCCCAAAGGCTAATGCTATCTCAGAGTGACCAATTTGTGATGAAACAGCAATTAAAAATGCTGTGAAAGGAAAGAACACAAGTTAATAATTCCTAGCAAGTGGCTGAGAAATGACAGTCAGGGTCATTCAATCAAATCAAACAGGCGAATAAGTTAAGTTTTCCTGTTAAACTAATTAACAAAATCACATAAGCTGTTTTATTAGATCTAATTTAGTTGTGCTGGTAGTTCAAGCAATCTGCCATATTTGCCCCAAGGTCCTTGCAGTGGGTCAAGAATGAGGTGACATTAAAAAGAATGGTCGACAGGGTAACTTCTCGTCACCAAGTTTTAAATATAATATCCCCATGTTGTTACAGATTAAGCTAAAGATCAGGAAAACATTTAGATGAACAAAAAATAATACTCCCAGTATCTCCTTCCTCTATTTTTCAAACAGTGTCCTTAAAATCAGTGGTGGGCAACTAATTCCTACAAGGGCCAGCAATAGCATGATCTTTGCATCTCTTTGCTTGTATATCAAGGTTTCCTCTAATTAATCATCAGTGAGTTACCCAGTTTAATTCATTCTCGTAATTCACTTGTGCCTCAGACAGCAGGATATTGAAATCCTGGACTGATGGCAGCCCTACTAGAACTGAGTTGCCCACCATTTACAACAATTACATGGTTACAGAGAAAACAAATCAATAGATTACAGGAACCATTTGAACACAAGTTGAAGTCAAATATTCACTAAAAAAAGGTTATATTGAGAATATGGTATGAAACACAAAATTATCCTATTAGACCCAGAAAAATAATTATGGGCTGATAATTTTTTAAAGATAATATGCATGCAGGTGGATAGAGCTGAAACATAAAAACAGCTGGTATTATTGAATATCACTTACAAGAGTGGTTACTTGTTTAAATTAATAATAAAAAAAGTTCAGTTGCCTGCTGGCATATTTGAAAATACCAAAAAAGACTTAAGACGTTTTTTGTCCTTCATATCTGTCCTAAATAATTTGTAATTGTTATCCTAGTCCTGTCTGTTTGTCCATGTACATGTTCCTCCTTCAACCTAAGCCTGAATTCAATTTCCTTCCTATTTATCCCCTTTCATTCCTACACACACCTACTTCAGGATAAGCTTGAACGCCTCCAGGCTATCATTTGCAAATTCACTAGATCCATTTGCAAATCCATAAAAGTCTCCTTGGCCATTTGAGCTTCGCCACTAGCAACCTTCTAGCAGACCTTGTTAAGTCTAAAAACTCGGACACCATTAATCTCAGTTGAGAGTCTCTCAGCAACTTGGAACTTTGGAAATTCATATCCATTTGGAATGGAAGATACTTCTTCCTCACACAACCAATGCACTGCTCACCTGAAGTTCAAGAATATTAGATATTCCCTTTTTTTTTTTTTTTTATACGATAACCAAATCCTGCGGGCCTTCTTGAGCTAAACCTAACTGAAATGTACTCAATCTTATTCTCCCTCTGACGGGCAGTTACACTTGGAAAGCCTCTTGGAAAAATAATTTGTTAAATAACCTCATCTCATAAGACTTACGAAATGTTATGGCCACTCAGATCGCCAGACCCCTTGACTATGTCTCTTCTTAGGCACCTGGCCTTGAATTCTCTAATTCATAACATTTGTATCCACCCTTCCGAAATGCCACTTATACCTCATTCACCTATTTTTGATCCATGGGATATTTCGTCCAGTCCGCCTCACTTCTTCAGCCTCAACCCAGAAGCATTTCTATCTCAAATCCACACTTAGACAATATTTTCACTCAAGTTTAAGAAATCATGCAAGCTAGTCTAGCTCTCAACACCAGACAAACCTACGAGAGAGCTTGATATTTGTTTAAGTTGTTTCTCCCCAATTATCATATTTCTCTACCAATGACAATTCTCAAATTCCTAGCATCCACCAGTCATTGCCATCATAATCTCAAACTTCACATTACTACTAACTGAACCTACCTCACAAGAGTACAGTTTTACATATCACAAATTCACCTCATTAATGATTCATTAATTTCTACATTTCTATTCAGTAAGCTTCAATAGTTTCTTGGCCCTCTTATCTGGTAGTTAGGGTGTAGAAAAAGGCCACCCACACTGCTACACGAGTAGAGGGGACCGACCACAAATATCCAGGTTAATTACCTGGAATTGTGGGAGGGCCATTCTCCCTCAATCCTTCATAAACCCACTCCCACTTCCTACCTGTTCACACGCTTCCAGCACCCAACCCTCCGTCCCTTCTCTCATTACTCTAACTCGGCCATTGGCCCTCTTAGCAGACCAGTTAGGGCGTAGACACAGGCCAGCCACAAAGCTACATGAGGAGAGGTGCCCGATATTTGGTTAAATCTATATGGTATAATAGGGATAGAGGAACAGATTCAGTTATCAATAATCACAGGGACTGTATTGGTGAAGAGATGCTGCACATATTTCATATGGACATATTTTCATCGGAAAGAAGAATTTCCATTTGAATCAAAGCAACTATGATTAATCTGGTAGATAGTCCCCTGTATTATACACAACTCTCATTAGGATCAAAAATGACTTATATGGGTTATCACAATAATTAATACAACCTCAAAATTACACATACCACAATTGCATTAACTGATCCCATACCCACATCTTAATTTTTTTGTCTTATTCATATGGCATCAAATTCTTTACTCATAAGAATACAATATAGTTATTTACTTCATTCACACCATTTGGGGGAAATTCAAATTTAAAGATCAATTAAGCACCTTTTTGTAAAGAATTAAAATAAAATCTCAGAATATTTTATTTTATTTATTTATTTTTATTTGGATTATCCTCAGCCAAAGTATTACCCAGTTCTGTCACTTTTACACAAAATTATCTCAACGTCATAAACATCTGAATCTTTTTCAAATTAATTCATACCCTACAAAACACATTTTACGTGAAAAAATGAAATTAAAGATTTCAGAATTAAAACTCAACTGCAACAGTTCTTGAAATTGTTTGTAAAAAGATTACTCAATAATATCTGCCTCAAACCAAGTGTAAATTACCTACACACAAATGATTTTTAAAGATTTTTAAAACTATGAATTTTAGCATATAATTTTATCCTAAAGCCCACATTGTCACTATACTGAACAATTGGATTAATGCAATTTGACACTAACCCAAAAATATTTAAAAGTCTACAACTAACATCTGGGCTTCTACCATTTACAAAACGTCATTAAGATAGTGGTGATTATTCCCAAGTGTTAGCCATTTATATAGCATTATTCCAAATAATACAGACTTTCTCAAAATACCTACAGGTTAGCAAAGTCAGTAAAATTATAACCCCAAACAAGAACTGAAAAATTGGAATTACTATAAGAAAACCATTGACGTATAACTAGGTTTGCCTCCATTTAACGGAAAAACTCAATCAATACTCCTTCTCTAGTTATTCAGTATAACCATGAATGATCTTTTTACTCAAAAAGATATCCAATCCCTTTTTAAAGTTATCTATCAAATCCTTTGTCACCACCTCCTTTGGTAGAGAATTCGACAGTTTAACCACTTACTGTGAAGAACCCTTTTCTTTCTTTAAGGTGGAACTTTTTAATTCTAACCTCAAAGGATGTCCTCTTGTCAGTTGAAAATGTCTTGGCACAAAAAAAGTTCACTTGACAAAGCCTTATATTGACCATTGATGTATTTATACAAGGTAATCGTATCCCCTTGTAGACACCTTTTTTCTAGATAAAATATGCTTCATTTGGTTAGTCTTTCTTCATAACTTAGCCCTCCACAACCATCACTAGTTTTGTTGCCCCTTTCTGTACTTTTTACAGGTCTAAAATGTCCTTTATATGAAGTGGTGTCCAAAATTGTACTCCATATTCCAAATGACGGTGTACTAGGCATTTGTGTAGTGGCAGAATTATATTTGCTTAATTTGCTTCTATAACCTTCTTAATAATGTACATGCTAATGTTTTACTTGCCATTGCAGATGCTTCTTGGCATTCAGCATTGTTACGTAGGTGGTTGTTCACAAGCCCTCCCAGATCCCTTTCAATAAAAAATATTTTTACCATGGCTATTTTTCCTTCCCAGATGCATAACTTTACATTTTATTCGCATTAAATCTCATCTGCCATTTAATCCTCCTTCTAAGTTATTAATAAATATGATAAAAAGTAGAGGACCTAATATTCAAACCTGAGGAACGCTGCATACTACATTAGTCCATTATGAGTAGCTTTTAGCCAGCTCTCATTCCACGAGCAGATATTTACTGCAATTCCTGTATCCCTTAGTTTGCACAGTAGTCTTCCATGTGGCACTTTATCAAAAGCAAAATCCAAAAAGACTACTGAGTTGCCTTGATCCAATTTCATAATAACTTCCTCATAGAAACTAATTAGATTTGTTTGACATGACCTATCCCTCATAAATCCATGTTTACTCCTACTTATAATCTTGTTCAAATAGACATATTCTTCTATACTATCCCTTATTAACACTTCTAAAAGCTTCCCCATTACAGAAGGGAGGCTTACAGGATTTGCTCTTGTTCCCTTCTGAAATATAGGTATCACATCTGCTCTTCTCCAGTAATCTGTTAGCAACCCTTTGGCGAATGAGATTTGAAAATCACATATATAGTTCTCAGCAGCGCTGGGGTGCCAAAAAACGTCGGTAACGTATTGTTAAAATTGTCGGCTCGCGCAGCGGTTGCGGCCAGGCAATTAGCGCCGAGGGAGCTCATTGTGCTGGTGGAGATGAGCGCCATAGGCGCTCATCCCTACAACCCCGTACGACTTAGGGAGTGAGCGCCAAAGGAGCTCACTGCACTGGTGGAGATAAGTGCTGTTAGCACTCATCCCTACGACCCATGGGACTACACATCAACAGAAATCTCAATTACACAATTCACAATGCGAGACCTGTGGCACAATAGGCAAAATACCTGTGGCAAAAATACAGTGGAAAAATTACAGCCTGTAACACTTTGCAAAAAGGAAAATGAGATTTAGAAAAAAAACAGACAGGACATCTGGGAGTGAGGTTGCATGACAATTTAAACACAATTTCCTGAGTTTCGGCACTCGAAAATCGCCTAAACAACAAAAATGGCGGACGAAAAAAACTAAAACGAGTCTACACGACCGCTAACCATGCAAAACACCACCAGGCACATAAGACTTTTACCCAGGAACGTACGAAGTACAAAATACACTATTAGGAAACACGGAAAATGCTCCAGACCCGTGTAACACATAGACAATTGCAGCCATTTTACAAGATGAAGCACTTATTTACTGCACTTTGCAGTTTTCTGTTTGAATAACAGGGCCCTAGATTGGTAAGGTTTAGCTCTTGTGCTAATAATTCTGACAATGCAGTGAGGAGCATGACAATATCTGAATCATTTCAATTATGAAGAACTATAAACTATCAATAAATATAATCTGCTTGATTTGCATGTATAATTCCTTAATTATGGTGTGAAATGTCCACCTAGCCACTCATACACATTTTCTCATGGATCATTATTCCTTAATACAAGTTGTCACATCCCACCCCCCAAAAGAATTTCCCCTTGTAGCCAGTCCCTGCTATAGTGATAGAATGATTGAGACCCACTGTTACATAAATTGTTCAATTACTTAAATTTGCCTGATTTTAGCAATGACTTGTTGCTGGAGTATGGTTTACACAGTTTGGGAAGGCCTCTCTTGACATCGACATATACAATTCTGTTCAACTTCTGAGTTGGGGAGTAAAAGTAACAATTTCTTATCCCCTTTATCTTCATGGGGTTGGCCTGTGGATATTTCTATAGAGTTTGCTGGTGTTCCCATGTATTATACTTGGTGCTCAGCAGTATTGAGTCCCTGTATCTAGTTTTTCAGTTATTTTTGCCACATGGTGCATGACCAATCAACTAATCAGAAGCTATGTTGAGGATCTATGCAAGAGCAAATGTATATCTTGAAAATAACTGGTAAATTGATCTGTTTGCCAGATTTTGACTATTGATATGCATAGCCATTGTGATTGTTCGATAGACATACCATGAGAAGATGGGGAGACCTAAGAAGGTTCAAGTTGTAGGCATTTAATACTTCTTTTGGACATACTGTACCTGTAAGATCCCTCTCTAAATAGGACACCTGACCTCAGTTAATTGTACCCATACAATAAATAAAACACCAAGCAAAAGAACTTGATAAAAAATAAAAAAATACACCACAACAGTATAAATCCCTAAATAAAGGGATAGCAATCAAACATAAATAAATATATATATATATATATATATATATATATATATACTGTATATATATATATATATATATATATATATATATTTATGTTTCATTGTTATCCCTTTATTTATGGATTTATACTATTGTGGTTTGTGTGTGTTTTAATCACATTCTTTTACTTGTTGTTTTTATTTATAGACAATTAGGGTTACTAGTAAGAAATTGGGGTATGTCAAATTAGGTGACAGCCTTCCAGGTAGGAGGTCACCACCACACAAGGTGACTTTGGGTTTATTACTGTTTTTTTGGGTTTTGTACATTATCACTGTAGATCATTTTTACTACACGTTTAATGTGTTTACTTGTTTTTGCGATATTACCATTTATAGTACTTTAGTCATCCTTCTTTTTTAGAGTGGCCAATTAGAAATCGTTTATATATACTTTTGTGTTTTATTTTCCCAGTGGAAAATTTTCAGGGTTGATCAACCCCAGGATTATGGTTTTCTGTTTCTATTTTGTGGCGTGACTGATTGTAAATAAAGTTAGTGCGTTTTTGTTAATTTTGTGTTTATTCTGTATAAGTTAAACAGAATATCAAGGATTGCTAGTATCCCAAGGTGTCTATCACCTATACTGAAGTCATTAGTTACAGCTTTAATAATTTTATGGATCGCCGAATATAAAAACATTTGTTTAAAAAAATCCAGAATTGGACACACAATTTAAAAAAAGGTCAAGATCTTTGGAATACGATTACCTCTTTATTAGTATGAGTATGTACTTTTTATATATCACACATTGGTGGGGTAATCAAAAAATTCCACCATACAGTGTTGTGGTAAAAAATCTTCAGTTTTTACTGTGCTTTGAAACCATGATTGTCCTATATCAATACCCTTACATTCTCTGTATTTGTCAAAACAGAAAATCTAATATAGTGATCAGGGAACTATGATAGTAATATGGTGGCCAACTCTGTTGCCAGTATTGCTTAAAATAAATACTTGTTCCTTTAAGTATCTCCCTCTTAGAATCTGTATAGTGGAGTGGGAGCGATCAGCCCCTTAAAGCAGGCTCCAATAGATACTCGTATCGTAATTATAATACTGTAGTTATCTTGCAAAATAGATATCCTGCATAGATTGAACACTAGTCAGTATCCCCCACTCACACAGAACACTCATTAATATTAGGTAAGGACAGGTTAGGATGCACAATCTTTCAGACAATCACACACTGCATGGCAAACCAACGCCTACGTGCTCCAACGTAAGGACGCACGCAGAGTTGTGTGTCTGACGCTTTTCAACGTCAGTAGACATCTTCCTCTAAGGCAAAACATGGATTAACGAAGGATCCGCCTATTTAACTGGTTCCCGTCACCATGGATACCTAATATGTGGCATATGAGCCCAGGGAAGTATGGGAAGTTACATGATGCTGTGTAAATCTCTCTAAGTAATATCTAGATATCTAAAGACGGGATTAGCATGAAAACAGAATACAAGAGCAATATATTGGCCTTAGAAGAAAAAGCAAAACAGAGATATATACAACGCATCTAATAAAAGGTAGTAGTATACATCTACAAATAAATTCATTCATATCAAAACTGAGAAGGACAGCTATATAGAAGGCAGTAATCAAAATTAACCTCCGGGAAACTACCAAAGGTGCCAGCTGTATATGACTATAAATGCTTAAAGACAGCATTTAAATATGCATTAAGCTGCAATAGAACAGAGCTCTTGAATGGCCAGCATTCTCAAAGAACAAAAATAGAAAAAGGCCTGCAAGATGCTCAACTTCGATGCATTATGACCTTTGGCTATGACTCAGATACAGTTCAAAATTTCCTATCAAAATACGGGTACCTACTTAAAAGTGATGAGGACTTAAAAGGTATTATACCATTAAAAGCATCCATCACTTATCGTAGAGGAAGAAACCTTAAAGACATGCTGGTCCATGGCTATTTCAAAGAACAAACTCCTAAAACCACTTGGCTTAGACCCCTGGTAGGGTGCTTTAAACGTGGTCATTGCAAATTTTGTAAATACATTAAACCAACAAAAATCTTTCAACATCCAGAAAATGGGGAGGAGTATAGACTTAAAGAGTTTGTAAACTGTTGTCCCACAAATGTGATCTATGTAGCGACATGTATTTGTGGGAAAATCTACGTAGGTAAAACGAGGCACCAAATACGTAGGGAAACATGTTTATTCCATAAAAAATGACCTTGATACACCTATTGCACGTCATGTTAGATATTACACAGAGGTATTAGTGAAGTCCTGTCATTTACTATACTTGAGAGAGTACATATGGGTCCTAGAAAAGGAGATCTGGAGAAAAATTGCTTCAACATGAAGTACGTTGGATCTATAGACTTAAAGCCCTGGCCCCTAAAGGGCTAAATAAGGGATTTACCTACACACCCTTCATTTAGAAATTAGATTGGAGTTGTACTTGTGGGTTTGGAGAGATAATATTTAGTCTCCAGTATGGGCCTTACCCTCAACCAAGTATTTGAACATATAATATACCATATGTAATAGCTTTTCACTTTTTTAGTATGCTACTTGATAGCACTTCTTAGGGTCTCACTTCACAGTTGTCTTAGCACTTTCTATGTACCTCTTTAAATCAAAAGTTTTCTCCATAGTTCTTTATTTTTCAATTATTATTATTTTTTTTATTATTTTTTCACTTTTAGTAAGACATTTTTTAATTTATCCTGTAAAAAAGTGATTGATTATCACACATATATGTAATAAATTCCTTGACCTTATGAATTTGGACACTTATAAGTGAGTCAGCTTTAATAATAAGTCCTTTTTTTTGTCTTTCGTTTGACTTTAATATTCCACCATCACAGACACTTTAGCACCTTTTCTCTTGTTTTCTGCATTCAATATATATAACACTTATGGCTATTCATAGCCTTAAACATTCACATTCTTTTTTAGTCTCTTATTTAGGGATTAGACCCCTTTATCTTTGTGCCCACTTATACAACAATACGTTTATTCCCTCTTATGCCTCTTGGAAGTGGAGGGGACTTTAAAGTCATATACAGCTGCCACCTTTGGTAGTTACCCGGAGGTTAATTTTGATTGCTGCCTTCTATATAGCTGTCCTTCTCAGTTTTTATATGAATGAATTTCTTTGTAGATGTATACTACTACCTTTTATTAGATGCGTTGTATATATCTCTTTTTTTTCTTCCAAGTCCAATATATTGCCCTTGTATTCCATTTTCATGCTAATCCCGTCTCTAGATATCTAGATATTACTTAGAGATATTTACACAGCATCATGTAACTTCCCATACTCCACAGGGCTCATATGCCACATATTAGGTATCCATGGTGACGGGAACCAGTTAAATAGGCGGATCCTTCGTTAATCCATGTTTTGCCTTTGAGGAAGACGTCTAGTGACGTAGAAACGCGTTAGGTGCACAACTTTGCGAGCGTCCTTACGTAAGAGCACGTAGGCGTTCGTTTGCCATGCAGTGTGTGAGTGTCTGAAAGATTGTGCATCCTAACCTGTCCTTACCCAATATTAGTGTTTTGTGTGAGTGGGGGATACTGACTAGTGTTCAATCTATGCAGGATATCTATTTTGCAAGATAACTACAGTATTATAATTATGATACAAGTATCTATTGGAGCCTGCTTTAAGGGGCTGATCGCTCCCACTCCACTATACAGATTCTAAGAGGGAGATACTTAAAGGAACAAGTATTTATTTTAAGCAATACTGGCAACAGAGTTGGCCACCATATCACATATATAGTTGTGAGCGTACGAGTTGTTGCTAACGCTGCGGGCTCGCGTAGTGAGTCGCGGGCCTCGCGTAGCGAGGGCCGCGGCTCGCGCAGCGAGACGCGGGCCTCGCAAAGCGAGGGCACTGTGCCAGGTTCTCAGTTGCTGGCATGGAGCGCCAAAGGCGCTCCTTGCCAGCAACTGAGGACCCTCGCGAAGCGAGGGCCTCAGTTGCTGGCTTGGAGCGCCGCAGGCGCTCCATGCCAGCACCTGAGGACCTCGCAAAGCGAGGTCTTCAGTTGCAGCAACTGCGACCCTTGCAAAATTTCAAAAAAAGTTTACGTCGCAACACATTACGACACTCGCAAACAACATACGACACACGTTCACACACATTACGACACTCGCAAACAACATACGACACACGTTCACACACATTACGGCCTCGCAACACTCGGACGCAACTTGCGAACATTACAAAATTAAAAACACAATACATACACACAGCACATACATAAAAAACTTAACTACACAAACAGGAAGCACCCAGGACCTCAAAAATGCAACTTACAACTTACAACTTAATTGCACTCAAAATAAAAGAGTTTAGACACTAAATAGTTTGAAAAGCGACACAAAAAATGGCCGACGAATAAAACGAAAACGAGGCTACACACGCAAACACCATACGAGACACGTTACCACACATTACGACTTCGCAAACATCGGACGCAACACGCCGACATACAAACATTTAAAACTTAAGAAAGACACACAACAAACACATAAAAAGCTTACCTACAGCAAGAGGAACCAGACAGCACCTCAAAAAAACAAGTTACACCTACATTTAAATCAAAATAAAACAGTTTACACACTATTACCATCGCTAAGCGAGAGAAAAAATGGCCGACGAACAAAACGAAAACGAGGCTTCAGACGTAACTACACTACACTTACTCGCAATAATGAAACACATACTATGCGGAACGTATCACAATCAGATTAAACACCATTTTGAACAGTAATACGCAGAAAATGGCGGATGGAACGCAAATTGTAAGCTGGAACGCAAATAGCGCATGCGTATTGCGTTCTAACGGTCTCACTTTCCAGAACTTTCTGCAAGTTTATAAATACTGCCTATTTCAAACAAAAAAATACATTTCTCCTCAGGTGATGAACGGAGTGACTTCTGAGATAACTGCTGCTTTTACTTGAGAAGACAATTCTTTACTAATTTACTACTTTACATTGTGCAAATTACAACTGAGAGGTAAGCTATAATATATTACATTTTATTATCAGGACAGGTCAAACAAATAAAAAAAAAATATTAGCATTTATGTAGTGACATGTATGGCACATTTATGTGTATAGGCTCAAAAAAAAAATACGGTTCATTTAACAAAACAACAAAAAAACATAATTCAATATTAAACAGAGGTTTATGTATAGTGACGACACGCACATATATGTCTATAATGTATAGTGACATCTGACACGCACATATATGTCTATAATGTATAGTGACATCTGACACGCACATATATGTCTATAATGTATAGTGACATCTGACACGCACGTATATGTATAGAATGTATAGTGGCATGTGACATGCACATTTATGTGTATTGCCCCTGCATAGTGACATGTGACACGGACATATATGTGTATCATATATATTGACATGTGACACACACATTTATGTGTACTGCCCCTTCATAGTGACATGTCACACGGACATATATCTGTATAATGTATAGTGACATGTGACACCCACATTTCTGTGTGT
Source organism: Discoglossus pictus (assembly GCA_027410445.1). Taxonomy (NCBI): domain Eukaryota; kingdom Metazoa; phylum Chordata; class Amphibia; order Anura; family Alytidae; genus Discoglossus; species Discoglossus pictus. The sequence continues at coordinate 389,803,022 of CM050164.1, forward strand.
TGCCCCTTCATAGTGACATGTGACACGGACATATATGTGTATAATGTATATTGACATGTGACACACACATTTATGTGTACTGCCCCTTCATAGTGACATGTGACACGGACATATATGTGTATAATGTATAGTGACATGTGACACACACATTTATGTGTACTGCCCCTTCATAGTGACATGTGACACGGACATATATATGTATAATGTATAGTGACATGTGATACGCACATTTATGTGTATTGCCACTGCAACAAAATTAGTTTACAACAAATTCAGTAAACAACTACATTTAAATGACATTATATGTCATGTATACTGATATGTCACACGCACATATATGTGTATCATCTATAGTTACATCTCACACACACACATTTATGTGTGTTGGAAAAAAAAATATAAGGTTAATTTAACCATTTAAATATGAGTCATGTATACTGATATGTCACACGTACACAAAATAATTACATTAAACTATGGAATGTGCTTCATGTATGTGACATATGTGTTTAGCCCCCAACAAAAAATAAGGTTAATTTCAAAAAATTACACTACTATATTTCAATGACATTCATTTACTTCAATTCAATAGATCATATAAAGCTGAATCTTTTTATTTCTTTGAATATTCAAACAGACTCTGCATCAATAGCGTCTCTCAACAATTTGCACCGTGCACTGTGAAGCACAATCCCTTTTAAAGAACACCAACAAAGAAGAAGAGGTAAGATACAACAAGACATTACATGCTCAAAATGCCATGCTTTGCTACATGAAAAATTATAAATATACAAATAACTATTTCACTTTCTTTTTCAAAAAGACACTACAAGAAGACCGGCGGATTAAGATTGGCAGGAGGGGACCGTCTGTCATTCAAAACTTCAACCAAGGTAAAGTATTAAGTATAAACAAGAAAGAACCATGAGCCTTATTCAATTGCGACTTCCTCAATTCAATAGAGCTCTATATAAGCACATAACATATTTTTTATACTGAACTTTTTAGTTACTGAACTTCTAACCACAATCAAGGTTTTCAATAACTAAAAACTTTGCTCAATAAATATGTTATGTGATTATATAGAGCCCTCTTCAATTGGCAAAATTGCAATTCAATGAGGACCTATATATCTTTAATGGCCAAGGACCTCACTCAAATGTGATTTGCCCATTTCAATAGGGCTCTATATAAGCACAGAGCATATTTTTTAAAGGAACTTTTTCTTTTGTGAACACGTTGCTTTTGGATACAAGTTCACTAAATACAAAATTACGTAAAAAAATATGCTCTGTGCTGATATTGAGCTCTATTCCATTGGCCAAAACACTATTGAATGAGGAGCTCACAATATAACAAATGCAGTAATCAAAGGCCCTCATTCAATTGCTATTTTGGGCAATTCAATATGGCTATAAATAAGCACTTTTAGGCCCTTATTCTATTTTAACTAATATATGTGATGTGCTTATTTACAACCCTATTCAATTTTCAACATTGCAATTCAATGACAGCCTTAGAGTACTATTACATTGTAAAAAATGCAATTGAATGAGGGGCAAACTATGCAACATATGGTACACACAAAGGCCCTCATTCAATTGCAATTTGCACAATTGAATAGGGCTCTAAATAACAACATAACTATTTTTTTAAAAGAAGTTTTTAGTTACTAAAAATATATCCAAAATAAAGTTTTTAAATGACTAAAAACTTATTTAAAAAAATATGCTATGTGCTTATTTAGGGCACGATTCAATTAGCCAAATCGCAATTGAATGAGACACAAACTGATACACACAAAACTGAATTTCTTATTCAATGTTTAACAACCTATAAGCCTTACAAAGAAGCAAAAATAAGAATAACAAAAGTGTTGTACAAAAAAACACACAAACTCATAGGAAACTAAATTAACATTCTTCTTTAATGTTTAACAACCTATAACCAGTACAATCAAGAATAAATAACTTTTGCACAAGTGGTGCGCACCAAACAGGATTGTCAAAAACTAACACAAACACATAGTAAACTACATTAATTATATTATTTCATGGTTCACTAACTATAAGCATCCCAATAAAGGTTAAATAAGTATACCACAAGTGGTGTGCACAAAACAGGATTGTACAAAAAATAACTTTATATTCTTATTTAATATATCACAACCCACAAGCCTTACTAAGAACCTTCAATAACAATAACAAAAGTTGTGGGATTGTACAGAAAGTAAAAAAAAAAAAAGATAGAAAAAAATAACCATAACTGATACAATACAGTCAAATTAATACATTTTTCAATTATTTAAAAGACATTTCACTCAAACAACATTTTCTATTTTATATTACAACAGATACTGCGTAAAGACAATCGGACGAGGACTTTTTCCACAGGACCGGACCATCGGACGAGGACTCGGACCAGACCAGCAAACGAGGAATTTCAACACAGGACCAGACCAGCAGACGAGGAATTTCAACACAGGACCAGACCATCGGACGAGGACTTTCACCAACGGACCACAACATCGGACGAGGGATATCGCCACAGGACCACAACATCGGACGAGGGCTATCGCCACAGGACCACACCATCGGACGAGGACTTCCAACAGAGGACCACACCATTGGACACCGATTTTGAACCGAGGACCAACAAACATTCGGATTTAAATCACACTTCAACCAAGGTAAAGTATAATAAGTACTAAAGTATAAAACTAAAGACAATGCTTTCAGTTGCATCTGTGTCAACAGAAAAATAAAATAATTAATTTAATATCTCCCTTATTTTATTTAAATTGCTACTATGCAATACATAGCTCAATAACCACATCACTTTTTTTTTTAGCAAAGAAGTTTTGCAGTGGAAAATATCTATCCACAAACAACGTTTTTAATAAATAAAACCATTATTTAAAAAAAATATGTTACATGCTTATTTACAGCACTATTCCATTGGCCAAATTCTTAGGCCCTCATTCAATTGCAATTTTGCCAATTGAATAGGGGTCTAAATAAGCACATCACATATATTTTTTAAAGAAATTTTTAGGTATTAAGCATCTATCCAAAAGCACGGTTTTCACTAACTAAAAACTTCTTGAAAAAATATATATTATGTGCTTATTTAGAGCCGTATTCAATTGGCAAAATCGCAATTGAATGAGGGCCTTAGCCAGTGAGGACAGGAATTATAAATTTAACTAAATATAAATGATACATTCTAAATATAAATGATACCTTAATGATTTGCCTTTTAGTTCACCAATTGTGCACAAGAATCTTTAACAGGAATTACAATTTTAAATATACACAATTACATTTACTTATTTTTCCTTTACAGATTAATATGGCTGATAACGAGACCAAAGAAGAGAAGAAAAGACGTCAAACTAGAGAAAGACAAGAGAGATGGGCCGCCCAGCAGACACCGGAGGAGAAAGAAATTCGACGAGAAAAAGAACGCAAAAGACTTGCAAATAAAAGAATATCAGCTGCAAAAATGAAAGATACAACCAAAAAAAATAAAAAGATAATAAAGCATTTACAAACTGTTCCTAATACATCAGATGACATTTTACAAGATACCAGTCAAGACAGACCAAAAAAAGCAACTACAAAAACAAAGCATTTACAAACTCTTACTAAAAACTTACAGGACATTTCAACCAAACAAGTCCAACATAAACCAAGAAAAGCTACGACAAAAACGAAACATTTAGAACCTGTTGTTGAAACATTTCATGACTTTTCATCTGATGAATATGAAAGACAACATCCAATATGCTTTGCAAATTGTCCTTTACTGAAGTCTTTAGCAGTAGAGGTTCATAGTTGTGGGGACATGACTACTCAATGTCAATTTTGTGAGGCTTATTATTTTAAACAGGAGAGACCCCGAGATGGACAATTTATTAGTTGTTGTCAAAAAGGAAAGTTCAAACTTCCAGAAAGGAAACAATTTCCAACCTATTTACAAAATATTATGACTGAACCTACTTTTCCAAATTACAAAAATGTTAAGACAAACATAAGATCCTACAATAGTGCCATATCATTTGCATCTATGGGGGGCAACATTGGCTGCTAATGTACCAGGACATGGTCCTTACTGTTTTAAAGTCCAAGGACAAATTTATCATCGGACTTCACATTTACATCCAGAGGAAGGAGAGCAAAGAAAATTCGCTCAACTATATGTCCTAGATACAATGGAAGCTGTTGACCAACGTATGCAGATGGAAGAAAATAAAAAATGCTTACCCAGTGTTTTTATAGAGCTAAATAACATTATGGACAACAATCCCTACAGTAAAGCTTACAAAAAATTGGCAGAAGTAGAAAATGAACAACTACTTCATGCACAAAGACATCAATTACCCATGCCAAAGGTTAATATGGTGCTTAAAAGAGACAGACATACTGATAAACGTCGTTATAACTTGCCAACATCAAATGAGGTTGCAATGGTCTTTCAGAATGATGAAGGAGAACCACCATTTCAAAGAGACATTAGAGTATATCCCAGAAATGAGGACCAACCATTTATTAATATTAATATCTTAAGTCCAAATTTAGATCCAATGACATATCCCATCTTTTTCCCACACGGAGAAGCAGGTTGGCAACCAAAATTAACCCTTCCCAGTTACCCAAATGCTAAAGCCAGAATCCGAAATAATGTTTCTATGCTTGAATTTAAAGTTGCTCAAATTGCCATTAGAGATGAATTTAATCCAATTTTATGTGGTGGGAAACTAACACAACAATGGATTATTGATTCATATTTGCAAGTTGAGGCAAATAATTTAAACTTTATAAAATATCAACAAGATAAACTACATGTAGAACAATATTGTGGACTCATGGACTATGTTGCTGACGTGGCTACAAGCAGAGACATGACAGCTGGCAAAGCCATCATTTTACCATCTTCCTTTCAAGGATCTCCTCGAAATATGAGATAAAGATACAATGATGCTATGGCTATTGTGACAAAATTTGGAAAACCAGATTTATTTGTGACATTTACATGTAATCCACAATGGCCAGAAATTAATCAAAATCTACTTCTTGGACAAAGAGCCAGAGTTTTTAAGATCAAATTAAGTGAATTAATACGTGACTTCACTATAAATCAGTTATTTGGCAAATGTCTTGCTTATGTATATACCATTGAATTTCAAAAAAGAGGCCTTCCACATGCACATCTTCTCATAATACTTCAAGAGAAAGATAAATTAGATACTTCGGACAAAGTGGATGCAGTCATAGTTGCTGAACTACCAGATCCAGAACTATATGGTAGACTATATGAGATTGTTACTCATCGCATGATTCATGGACCCTGTGGAGACCTTAATCCACAATCACCATGTATGGAAAATAATAAATGTTCAAAAGATTTTCCAAAAGATTATAGAGACAAAACATATGCAAATTGTGATGGATATCCACTTTATAAAAGAAGAGAAGGAGATAGTGCCATTATTCGTGGAAAAAAAGTGGACAATAGATATGTAGTACCCTACAATCCACATTTACTCATGAAGTACAACGCCCACATCAACGTAGAAGCCTGCACTTCCATCAAATCCATTAAATATGTCTACAAATATATTTACAAAGGTTACGATGCAGCTACTGTAGTCGTCAAAAGTGCAGACAACCCTGAAAGTAGTGAGTTAGTACATGATGAACTTGCATCTCATGTAGATGCTCGCTATGTCAGTGCGCCAGAAGCTATGTGGCGGCTTTTAAAATTTTAAATGCATGATAGATCACATGCAGTATATAGGTTAGCAGTACATTTGCCACAACGACATTTAGTCTATTTCCATGCTGGAAATGAAATGAATGCATTGGCCCAAAGTGAAGATCGTCACACTACACTAACTGCATGGTTTGCATTAAATTCCACTGATGCTCAAGCAACACAATACTTATATATTGAAATTCCATATCACTATGTTTTTGTGAATGGATTATGGAGAGCAAGAAAAACCAGAGGCAATAAAATAATTCCACGAATTTACACAGTCAGTCCAAGAGATGTTGAACGATTTTGCTTACGGATATTACTTTTAAATGTTCCAGGAGCACAAAGTTTTGAACAATTAAGAACTGTTAATGACATTGTATATGAATCCTTCCATTTAGCTGCAAGACATAGAAACTTACTCGCTGATGATACAGAGTGGGAAAGATGTTTAGAAGAAGCAGCACAATGTCAAATGCCACGACAGATGAGAGAACAATTTGCTTTTATTTGTATCTTCTCAAATGCTCCAAATGCATTAGCTTTGTGGGAGACTTTTAAAAGTAATATGGCTGAAGACTTTATGCGACGATACAATGAACCCATTGCACACTTAAAAGCCTTAATGGAAATTCAAGAAGTCTTTTTAACTCATGGATTAAGTTGTGCAAGTTTTAATTTGCCTGATCCAGGTCTAATAGATGACATTAACTTTGAAGACTATGACATTCAACTACAAGCAGAAAGAACAGAAGAAAGACTTGCAACTTTAAATACACTACAATTGCAAGCATTTCATGCCATTAAAAATGCTATAGATGATGACATGGTGACAGAGCGTTATTTCTATCTTGATGGACCTGGCGGATCAGGGAAAACATATTTGTACAATTTATTAATGAGTTCAGTACGAGCACAAGGAAAAATAGCAATGGCGTTTGCCACTACTGGAATTGCTGCACTTTTATTAGAAGGTGGAAGAACTGTTCATAGTGGATTTAAACTGCCAGTGCCTATTTTGGAAAATTCTGTGTCAGATATTCGCATGACATCCTTACAAGCAAAGAAATTGAAGAAATGTAAATTAATTATAATAGATGAGGCCACAATGATGTCATGCTATGCCATCCAATGTATTGACCGTTTGCTTCGTGAAGTAATGGATAATATTTTTCCATTTGGTGGAAAGGTAATGTTGTTGGGTGGCGATTTTAGACAAACATTACCTGTCGTTGTACATGGAAATCGAACAGACATTATTGAAACATGTATAAAGTCAAGTACAGTATGGAAACATTTTACCCATCTTCAACTGCAACAAAATATGAGATCAGAAGGCCAAACTGATTTCAATAATTGGCTTATTAAAATTGGAGAAGGCAGAACAGAAAAAATACTACATTTACCTGACGACACTGTAGAGATCCCACCTCATATGATTTGTCAACAAGATATTATATCGGCTATATTTGAAGGGAGCATAAATAACGAAGAATATTCCGAGCTTGCCAACCAAGTTATACTGACGTGTAAAAATAAAGATGCATTAATACTCAATAATGAAATCTTAAAAAAAATTAATGCACCACAAAGAAATTATCACAGTGCTGATTCTGTACTTGCTGATGACAATGAAAGTCAGGCAAACTTTTCAACTGAATTCATTAACTCTTTAACTCCTTCTGGAATGCCACCACATATTTTGCAGCTAAAGAAAGGTGCAATTATCATGTTACTGCGAAATATGAACCCCAAAAAAGGCCTATGCAATGGCACAAGATTAATTGTTCAACAATTAAAGGACCGTTTTATAGATGCTGAAATTTTAACTGGGACCCATAAAGGAGAGAGAGTTTTCATACCAAGAATAGATTTAGCACCAAGTGAAAGTAGTCTCCCTTTTATACTTCAAAGAAGACAATTTCCCATTATTATGGCATTTGCCATGACCATTAATAAATCACAAGGTCAAACTTTCAAATCTGTGGGTATTTACTTGGAAGAACCAGTTTTTGCACATGGTCAATTGTACGTTGCGTTGTCACGCTGCAAAAATCCACAGGCTATTAAAGTTTACATTGAAAACAATGAAAGTCAAGGTGATTTATTAGAAGATGGACGTATTTTTACTAAAAACATTGTCTACTATGAAGTACTATAACTTTGTAGGATACAAACTAAAGCCATGTAAACATTTTGGAAAAACATTCAAAAATACAAAACAATTGGTTGTTTAATTCAGTCATAATTAATGGAAGTCATGTTTATGGATAATTTGCCTCACAAAATACTTGCCTTGCATTTCTATGAAAAATTATGTTAAAATGTTAAGTCACTATGTTAATGTTTCTAATGTTACAAGTTTAAAAACAATATTTTCAAGTTATTTCATTCAACATATTACAAAGTTCATGTTAAGAGCTCAAGCACCTTTTAAGTCACAATGTAAATATTCTATGTTATCTTAAGATTACTACCTACATTAATGTTTATCGCCAGTTTAAGTGCTCAGTAATGAATTACTTTAATTACGTACGGTTTAAGGAGAGTTTTTAATGTATGCCTTCCTCTACATTCAATGTATATTAAACTTAACAATTATTCTGATATAAATTGCATGTTAATACTGATTAATTTCAAGTTAAACTGTTTTTACATTCAAATGTTAATACTTTTAATTCACAATTATGTTACAAAATGTATTTACTATGTTCCTGTTTATAATGTTCAAAATTAGACAAATGTTTTGCAAAAATTACAAAGTTACATAAAAAATAAAGTTCAATTTTAAAAATATATACTTTCAACGTTATTGCTTACATATATTTTAAAATTCCGCACGTTTAAAAAAGTCTTTTTACTTTTTACTTTTCTCTGGATTCTATGTATATTAAAGTGAACAATTCTTCAGATACAAATTTCATTTTAAAAAACCATTACATCAACATTTTACAAAAATACACGTTCATATCACAATACTTACAAGGGTCAAAAATATATATAAATAACTAAACAACTTCACAAACATATACATCACATTGCCGTCATTTTTTGACGGGCAAGTCGCTAGTTACTATCATAGTTCCCTGATCCTTATATTAGATTTTCTGTTTTGACAAATACAGAGAATTTAAGGGTAGTGATATAGGACAATCATGGTTCCAAAGCACAGTAAAAACTGAAGAATTTTTTCCACAACACTGTATGGTGGAATTTTTTGATTACCCCACCAATGTGTGATATATAAAAAGGACTTACTCATACTAATAAGGAGGTAATCTTATTCCAAAGATCTTGCCCTTTTTTTTAAATTATGTGTCCAATACGGGATTTTTTTAAGCAAAATGTTTATATTCAGCGTGATCCATAAAATTATTAAAGTTGTACTTATTTTTCTCTTTTATATTAATTCCCTGTTGTTAACTAATGTTTTCTGTATAAGTGTAAAGCACTAGAACTTGATATAGTCATTTTTTTCTTTTTTTATCGTTTAAATATAAATTTAACAAAGGAACATAAAAAAGTGGTTGCCTAAAATGTTTGTGTGCATGCATACATGGGGCCATATTCAATTTGCTTCTTGCAAATGCCTTGAACTCATACTTTTGGCTTTGTTTTTTTTTTTTTATAAATGTTTATATGCATTATATTGACTTAAGAATTCATTAGTGCCAATAAGTAATATTTGACGAATATGTAGCAATATTAAGAGTGATTTGAAGTGTGTATACATTTATGAATTAGGCAATTGAATCGGGCCAATAGTGTGCTTTCCTTGTTTGCAACATTGTTCAAATTAACTACAGAAGATTACTGAATTTGAGTTAATAATTCATGAACCTCAACTATACCCTGGGCCTTTACTTCTAATTGAAACCAACTTTAAGCACTACATTTTGTGTGGATGCTGTTTAACATTGTATATGCAGATTGTATAGACACTTACTTTTCTGATCACTCTAGAGTAATACTATCTTTATCTTACTAAACCTTGGGATTTTTAACTCTCTGTGGGAAATTATATATATACTTGGTACATCCAATGTTCAGCTCAAAACAATCATGCACATTTCAGTACACAGTAAGTATATTTCTAAATTGTATGTTTCACAGAGTGTTGTTCATTAGACATGAATACAAATAATTGCAGTATTTACCCCAACAATCAATCATCTTACAATTAAAGGCAAATAGCATATGTTACCAAATCAGAACTATCGAAGCCGTGTGAAAAGGGATATCTGTTTATTTATCCACATAGGTAAGACACGATTAAATGTGATTTTAAATGGTCATACTTTTTCATACTACTTACTGAATGGATGCCATTTTGTATTACTTGTAAGAAGCACAGATGGTTCCAAAATGTTATATTGTTGCCTTTATCTTTGCAGCTAAATAAATTGTGCTTTTTTACAAATTGCTATAATTGTGTTTTTTAGAGCAGACACCTAATTGGTCTTACATGTGGGAATAGCTTTTGTGCTGTTAAAACACTTTGTGGCTTTTTACAAAATAATTAATTACTTTGTATGATTTCATTACAATATATATATATATATATATATATATATATATATATATATATATTCATTTTTAAGTGTACAAAGCAATCTTACTAATATATTTTCTTGCAGATTCTGGTTGTATCTGTTACCGGAAATAATACTGTATAAAAAAATAGTAAATTAGAATAGTGAGCACTATTTTTAAAACAAAGTAAACAGAGTCAAGAATATTTGTATTTAATATTTTTATATCCTAACTTAAAAAATATGGGTACAGTGATGCTGAATAGTAAAAAAAAAAATATTTCCATATTCACACATCCTTTCTCAAGCTTTAAAATGAGACAAATAAGAGAATTGTAATTATTTTAAATAATGATTTAACTATCTAAAATGTTGTTGTTAATTAACTTTTTAATTTCCAGTAGAGACAGTATGTATTGTTTTCTATATACTGGCTTATTATATGGGATTCTTTTTTTCCTGGTACCTATGCTTCTTATTAACATAAACTGCAACGAGAATTAACTACATTTACAGAGATGTTATTGTAGTGCCAAAAAAAGGGAGAATATGATCAAATATATCAAAAGTGTTCACACTGCAACACGTCACATACAATTCATTTATCTAATTAAAGTGTGGATTTATTGTAAGTTTACAAGACATCACTATTAAAAATAAATTTATTAGCAGAGATTTTTAATGGCCAAGGTTTAAAGCAGAAGGTAGCCAGTAAGAGTAATACACTTTACAATACAGAACCTGATAAAAATTGTTTTCCTTATCTCAATGGCAACATCAAGAAAATACATTGTCCATAGACATTAGTGGTCTAATAAGTAATTAGTGGTCCTGATAAATAACAATGATTAAATGATGGGCACAAACAGCTATTAAACATTTCCCCTAGCAATGTGAAGTTACTAGCCAGAAACCAAATAAGAGGCAATAGATTAAAGATAACAATGTACGAATGTGGTTTTCTTCATATCAAATATTATATTGACTGGGTGCTTTTTAACTGGTGCTTTCATGGGACTACTTTTATTGAACCACTAATCTAAAGATAGAACTTTGTAAATCCTATTACCATAGTTATCTTTCAAAAGAAGTAGGATTTGAAAAAATAAAGGTTATTAAATTTATTTTTCAATGTCTGTGAGTTTAATATAATTAATTAAAAACAAAGATTATAACTAGGTTAGTGATCTGACTGCTTCTGCATTCATGAGCCAGCATGCATTGCCAATTTTACAGACTATTAACAGGTTTGCAGGAAAGCACGAACATGGCCTAACAATGAGCCATATAGAATGTAGTAAACAGACTATAGTATGAATAAAGCTGATAACTGATAAAAGAGTTTACGGATAAAGATTTATTTATGTAAATAACAAAATATGTGAATAAAAAGCTGACACTCTGCATTGCTTCTTAATGGTATTTAAATCTAACAATTTTCATCTATTTATTTTAGGGAAAGACATTAAAAAAACTGTGCATGTGAAGAGGATGGGTAAATAAAATTGGGTATCCAACAGCTAAAATAATACACTTTGTACTGCAGAATGATCAACAGTATGAGAAATTAATCCTGACATATCATTCAGATCCATGAGAAAGGTTAAGTTACACTAAATAATATTATTCTTACATTAGATTTTGGTTAACAATACTGAATTACACGTCTGACAAAAGTGTTATTTAAATGTACATAAATAAAATTAATTTGTTACGCACAGGACAACATGGCGTTTCATCTGACTTCATATTCAGAACTTTTAGGTACAAACAATCAAACTTTCTTGGGACAATTTGTTCTTTTAGGACTTACTTATGAAGTTCAATTGCAACTCTACCTATTCCTGTTATTTCTTCTAATGTATGTCCTTACTATTGTGGGGAATACAGGTATTATAATATTATATAATATCACTCCCGGTCTCCATATCCCTATGTATTTCTTCCTAAGCCACTTGTCATTTTCAGATCTCTGCTATTCTTCGGTGATCACCCCAAAATTGATGGACATCTTGCTTGGGAATAAATTAATCTCTTACTATGGCTGTATGATACAGCTTCTTGTATTCAGCATTTTTGGCAGTCTGGAGTGTCTGATACTGGCAGTAATGGCATGTGATCGCTGTGCAGCTGTGTATAAACCATTGTTTTACCATGTTATCATGACTGATTCACAGTGCAAAAAATCCGTAATTGGTTGTTACTTCTGCGCCATTGTGAGTTCTGTCTTAAATGCTTCCTACTCTTTACAACTATCTTTTTGCCAAGCAATAAACATTGACCATTTTTACTGTGACTACCCTCCTTTGTTAAAGCTTGCCTGCTCTGATACATCAGTGCATGAGATAGTACTGCTAGCCTCAGTATCTTGTGTCAGTGGTTTATCCGTCATCACTATCTCACTCTCTTATGGTTGTATTATATTTACTGTTCTTGGTATCCAATCAACAGAGGGAAGACGCAAAATTTTTTACACATGTTCTTCTCATCTTGCAGTTGTTTCTGTCTTTTATGGAACTATTTTATTTATGTATCTACGTCCTGGCTCTAAATATTTTTCTGATCAAGACAAAGTAGTGGCAGTGTTTTACACTGTGGCAATACCAATATTAAATCCTGTGATCTACAGCATGCGGAACAGGGAACTGCACAGTGCTCTTAGAAAAATGTTAGGAAGAAAATGCTTTGTGTTCTAAGTTCATTAACGTATGAGAATATTGTGCTTAGACATTTTGTAGTTATTCACTTTTATAATTGTATATTTCAATGTATTAAGTTCAATTAATCAAATGTTATGGCTTCATAGACAGCTATATCCTTACTTGATGAACCTTAAATTATGTACATTAACCAATAAACAATACACAAACAATTATCTCTAAACTACAGTGCCCTCCAAAATCAGTGGTCATTATATTTTTTTATATGGATTTTGTGTTTATTTTCTTTATAAGATTTTTTCTTGGAATAATTTTGCCTTAATTAAATTGTAGAATTCTCTCATATTTTTACAATAAAATAAAGCTTATAGACATTAGATAAATCTTTTCATAGTCTTTTTCGCTCATCCATACCAAGGGTGCCAACATTTCTGGTGAGCACTGTACGTAGCACCCAGACATGCTATATTCTAGTTAAATAAATGTAAAAAAAAGTCTGATTATAAAATAATTTTTCAAAAAAATATATTTTATATAAAAAATATAGCTCTTGGTCAGAAATGAATATACTATGGCATTTTGTTAACACCTTTATTATTCGTTTGCAATACTTGACAACACTAATGTATAAAGTCTGTGATAAAAAATCTCCTACAGATTTTGTCCCTAAATATTTTTCTACTCTCTTTATTCTTTTTGCTACTGTGCTTTTCCAAGAAGAAAGCAATCTAGGTATATATTAAAAGAAGACTGTTGTATCATGTTTACTATGTTTACACTTGAAGAACTTTAAAAAATACAGGCTTTTTTATTTTACTATAATATAAATTATATATTTAATTTTACTTGGGCAGCCATTGGCCTTTATAAGTGGCATGTATGAACAGGGATAGGACTCGTATATTAATTAAGGATTGTCACATATCAACTAATTCAATGTCACCCCCCCATGTCTATACGCACATACATAGAAACAAAAATGAAAGCTCCAATCTAAATGTAGTATAATGCATAGTGGTGTATAACACTTAAAGGGATATGAATATTTCCTGGATTATGAATGCATCTGATAGAGGAGAATTAATAGTATATGAAAAAAAATGTTTGCATGAAAAAATACTAAAATAAACATTTAAAGACTTACTTTGAAGTCAGCAAAATGTTATGTAATTTATGACAGTTTAAAATTAACGTTAACACCCCCTGCATAATTTGTTTTGGCCAATCAGGTTAGATGAAATATTTTAGACATAGCACTGTTAGTTGCTATGGCAACAGCACACAGCATAGACAGGAAGCAGGGATGAGTCATATCCCAGCAGTGACTGGGAGGCTGACAACACTGCTCTATAATTGGCTGAGCAAGCAAGAGCAGGTAAATAGTGGGTAAATATTGCTCCCCGGATGCTGCATGCTGATTGGGTGGGCATCAGGAACTTGTGTAGACAACCCCTGTGGGTATTAATGCAATTATTAGAGGGATTTTTAGATATTATTAAAAATAAAATGTTTTATGAGATGTGCTGCATAAACATAGGCTGCTTTTTGCCTATAGAGTGCAGAAATGTATTAATCCAGCTCACTTAGATATACCTTTAAGATAAACACATATTAATATAGTACTTATCACCAGTTCACAGTTCTCTTCACTTTGTCGAATCAGTTTCCTTTCACATTTTTTTGTCCATAGTTCTGAGTCTTTATCCAAAGAAATGTGCTTCTATTTATTTTTTATTCACATGCTGGAAGATATAATACTTAAAAGATGTAAAATCTCAAAATTGAATCTGCTCTGATGTGACAGTAAACACAAGAATTATAGTAACCAAGGACCTCTCCAGGTGGGATTTTATTGTAGTGGAGTGCACATAAAATGCGTTTTTGATATATTAAAAAACAATGTGTTTGAGGAAAATAATGAGAAATATTAATTTTATAAAACCAGCAGCATGCTCTGGAAGTTGACCTGGGAGTTGAGTAAAGTAAAAATCTAAATTAAATGTGCACAACTTTATTTAACATCACTAGAAAATCATGAGCAAATAATTATTATCAATTATATTACTCTTAGAAAATATTACTTCTACAGTAAGCTATATAAATGTGGGATTAAATGCATTTGGTTGCTTCTACTCTACTGCTGCGATTAAACAAAGGTTATTGCTAACATAATTTATAATTGCCTATCTAGTTTCTAAAACATTAACCCACTATTAAGCTGCGTTCTTAAAAAGAGCATACAGTAAATATCAGGTTACAGAGGTATTGCAATTATATTGGTGATTGGCAAAAAAACTGTAATTCAGAAAAATTGGCACTTGTTTGTGAAGTATATAATGATCTGTCTAAATTAGAAGCTTTGTAAGTCATCAATATACATTTTTTAGAGAAACATCAGAATTTTTGAAGACTTTGTTTATGAATAGAATAATGAATGTTGTCTTTGTTACATCAGTTGGATCATAAAAGTGTGTTCTATTATCAGTCAGTAGATGGATTAGGGGTGAAGTATGAGATATGGAGAGATCAGAAGTATTTGATAGATAACTATATCTTATTCAAATTGACACCACACCCCTTCCCCCTCACAGGCCCAAAAACCTGCAGCTTGCATGAATAAATGCAAGCATTCCTGTCAAGAAACTTAAACACCCCTCTCCCACACAAACAATCCACAAAGGTATCATTGAACCCTCCAGGGTCCAGCAGATGCATCAATTTATTATATATAAGCCACAAGTTTGTAGTATTTATCAAACTAACAGTGTTAGCAGTTGTGAAAGCCATGGACATAAAGCACTTAACATTTTTAAAGACATTGTTTATGAATAAACAAATACATTTTGTGTTTGTTACATCACATCATGCAGATGTTTTTGAAAGTTATTAGTGAAGTGAGTAAAGTACAGAGTAATTATGTGATAATTGGATAATACTTAAAATTACACAAAATTCCATTTTGCTCACTGGCCCAGAAGCAATGTCCTTATTTCAGGAAATTCACCTACAGATCTCCAGAATATATATATATATATATATATATATATATATATATATATATATATATATATATATAATATATATGGACTGTATCTGTATTTCCCTGTGAGCAGGGTGGTACTAATTGTGGTTCCCCCCTGGATGTATTCGTTACATGCCCTGCTGGCATCTGTATATTAAGTATTGTTGCATTTATGGCATGTGTAGTTTAATATTTCATGTTATCGTTTAATATTGCCTGTGGTATAAGTATAACATAGACAACTTATATATGTATTGTTAAGTATTAGAATCCCCATATCATGTTTGGCATCAAAATGACCGGTTTTCCCAAAGGAATATAGTAAAGCATGTTGCCCAAATCCTCTGGGAATAGGGTAAGAATTATGGGGTAACAGGCTGATGGAGTTTGGGAAGACTTCAGGAGTCAGACTTGGAGGAGCCAGGAAATGTCATTCAGGGAAAGGGGAGGAAGATCTAATTGTTATTAAGCCTGTTAGGCTCCAGCACCACAGGGCATGGTTGGAAAGGCTGACATCATTGATTGACAGGTGGGCCACATGGCTAGAAGGAGAAGGATTAAGGATTAATTAAGATGACTGTGGCTAGGGGGTGTAGCTTGGTGGTGAGAGGTTACCCATGTGTATAAGATGCTGATTTTTTCACTAATAAATTCTGCCCAGGTGGTCATACATAATTAAGTGCTAATAAATTGTGCTCAGGTGGTCATACATAATTAAGTGTGTGCTCATTACTGAGGGAAGGGATAGTGGTTAATAATTCTGCATCTGTCTAAGGAAAAGTTCCAACCAGTAATTCTGTTACTCTAACTGGTGATTCTAGAGCTCTTGTGGTCGTTCTGAGAGTCCATTACTGATCTGGTTCTATCTCTGCTAGCAGGGATAATAATGTATTGCTGGCAGCCATGACAGTCCTTTTTTAAATGCGTTATTTAATTTTTCCAAAAAGGCTGCCCACAGTTTATTTTGTGCAGATTATGTAGCAACTGAAATCCATGCTTTCTGAGTTTTACGTGTAGATTTACAACAACGAAACCCATGTACTGTCCGTTATATACAAGGCCTTCCATTGTATGCATAGGGGCTAGACTATGTGAACTAACTGCAAAGTAGTCAATCTGGGTTGTTTAATGAAATTCTTACTGCACAATAGCCTTAGGAAAAACACGAACACTGTGTTATTTGACAGCAATAGGTAATTAAACAGTGTTTTTCCACCCCAAACTCTGACTGTGTGTTGTTGCTTCTTCTAGTTAACACTCAGGTCTAGTCATTGGTTAAAGTGATTAGGAGTGTGGTAAGTTGCTGTCAGTGAGAGTAGTATTGAGGTTTTGATCTGTCATATTCTGCTATATATTACTGTACACATCATTTACTGAACACACATTTTAATGACTTCACATAAATTACTTACACATAGACTTATACACCATCACATAGATACATACAGTATATAAAAGTGGACCAAAATATACACATACTCCATGCCCCCATCTTACACCCTTAAATTATATATTACACGCAAAACATACATTATATCATGTTTTAATCCCCAGAAACAATGTTGCCTTTAATTTGTACCAATGCACAATTGGCTGTGGAATTGCATAGTCCTACAATACTATGTTAATCAAACCTGGCAGTTATATATGTCTGAGTTAAGCATGTCATCCTCTTACCAATATGAGACCAAATACTTTTTGATGATCTACTTAACAGACATTAAGGCTGATGACCTTTATTTTCCATCAATAATCATGTGTAAGTTTTTAGGTGTCATGATATCATAAAAATCAGTTATCATCTGATAACACCTGTATACCTATAAAATGTGATATCAGTGTGGCTAAACAGTATCATATAGAGATAGTGATAGTACTCCTGGCCTACTGATTGTTGTAAAAGCTAAGCATTACTTGTGAGTTCCCACATCATTACTAAGTATCTGCTATTGGTCACGACAACTGATTTCTTGTAGATGAATATAAGGTACATTGTTTTATTGTTACAGTAACAGTATAAAGCACTGTACTATACATACAGATGTTGACAAATTTTTCTCCACCTATTATTTTAGAAAAAGACCAAGCACTGGTAATTTTTTAAAATTTTCACACTGAAGGGGTGTAATTGAATTCACTGTAAGTCTTGGTTACTTCTATTATATGAAGTGATGAATGAGGAGATTTGTGTTCATCTAATTATTGTTACTGTGGTGTAATGACCAAAAGTGACTCTAGCAAATGCCATGCATCATCATTATTATATAGTACTAATTTTAACCCTTTCCCATTTAAAAGAAAATCCTCTTTGTGTACCGTTCACACAACACAAATTATGGAAATGCATAGTCAGCTACATTCATGGCTGTTCTCTGTGTACATAATAAACTCTTTTAATATTATGTCGTAAGCCATGTGCCCATGTGTTTCTAATGGTTAATGATCTGGGACATAAATATGCCTTGCATTTAGTTAATTATCTGATTTCTGTATCTAGATTGTCTTTCAGTATACCCATCCTGTGTTAAGGTATAGTGGGTGTGTATAAATACTATTTTCAGAAATCATCTGCATGAAGAGATTAATAGGATATGGATAACAGCATCATCTGTGTATGTATCAATAATAGTTGTTGGTAATATATGTCTTGGCATCTATGTCTTCATGCATTTGATTATTGTAATCTTATGTTTCCATGTCACTAATGTTATGTAAATTAGTAATGAATGCTGTTTTAGCCAAGTGTTTATACTTTTTATGTTATACACTGGTGGTGGTGGTGGTGGGGGGGGAGTATTTGATCCCCTGCTCATTTTGAACGTTTCTACACTGACAAAGAAATGATCAGTCTATAATTTTAATGGTCGGTTTATTTTAAAAGTGAAAGACAGAATAACAAAATAAAAAACAAGAAAAACGCATTTCAAAAAAGTTATAAATTGATTTGCAGGTCAATGAGGGAATTAAGTATTTGACCCCTTCGACTTAGTACATGGTGGCAAAACCCTTGTTGGCAATCACAGAGGTCATACATTTCTAGTAGTTGGCCACCAGGTTTGCACACATCTCAGGAGGGTTTTTGTCCCACTCCTCTTTGCAGATCCTCTCCAAGTCATTAAGGTTTCGAGGCTGATTTTTGGCAACTCGAACCTTCAGCTCCCTCCACAGATTTTCTATGGGATTACGGTCTGGAGACTGGCTAGGCAACTCAAGGGCCTGAATGTGCTTCTTCTTGAGCCACTCCTTTGTTGCCTTGGCTGTGTGTTTTTGGTCATTGTCATGATGGGATACCCATCCACGACCCATTTTCCATGCCCTGGCTAAGGGAAGGAGGTTCTCACCCAAGATTTGATGGTACAAGGCCCTGTCCATCGTCCCTTTGATGTGGTGCAGTTGTCCTAGTGTCCGAGAGAAAACTGTATGTTGTAACATGTTTATTGTTCTTGTCTTGTAATTTTAAAATGCAATGAAAGAGTTTAAAAAAATATTATTATTTCTGTGTAGGCAGTGGTGGAAGAGCTAACATTGTCATGGAGAAGGGCCAGTGACATCAGCCCATCCTGCTTACAAACTCTATAATAGTCTAGGACAACACCCCAAAGCATAATGTTTCCACCTCCATGTTTGACGGTGGGAATGGTGTTCTTGGGGTTATAGGCAGCATTCCTCCTCCTCCAAACTCATGAGTTGAGTTGATGCCAAAGAGCTTGGTTTTGGTCTCATCTGACCACAACCCTTTCACCCAGTTCTCCTCTGAATCATTCAGATGTTCAATGTCAAACTTCAGACGGGCCTGTACATGTGCTTTCTTGAGCAAGAGGACTTGCGGGCGCTGCAGGATTTCAGTCCTTCACGGTGTAGTGTGTTACCAATAGTTTTCTTGGTGACTATGGTCCCAGCTGCCTTGAGATCATTAACAAAATCCTCCTGTGTAGTTCTGGGCTGATTCCTCACCATTCTCATGATCATTGAAACTCCACAAGGTGAGATCTTGCATGGAGAACCAGATCAAGGGAGACTGACAGTCATTTTGTGTTTCTTCCATTTGCGAATAATAGCACCAACTGTTGTCACCTTCTCACCAAGCTGCCCATTCCAGCCTTGTGTAGGTCTACAATCTTGTCCCTGACATCCCTGGACAGCTCTTTGGTCTTGGCCATGGTGGAGAGTTTGGAATCTGATTGATCGATTGCTTTTGGGAACAGGTTTCTTTTAAACAGGTAACGAGCTGAGATAAGGAGCACTCCCTTTAAGAGAGTGCTCCTAATCTCAGCTTGTTACTTGTTTAAAAGACACCTGGGAGACAGAAATCTTGCTGATTGATAGGGGATGAAATACTTATTTCCCTCACTGACCTGCAAATCAATTTATTACTTTTTTGACATGATTTTTTCTTGTTTCTTTTTTTGTTTTTGTTATTCTGTATATATTATTCTGTAAAATTATAGACATATCATTTCTTTGTTAGTGGACAAACATTCAAAATCAGCAGAGGGTCATATACTCCCCCCCCCCACACACACACACACACTGTATCTGTTGTTAATATCATCATAATTTAACATCAGTTCACATATTGGTGCCTACAACACTTGAAATTGTAAATTTATGACATCATGATGACTAATTTACTTGCAAAAATATTGTCATGTGAACAGTACAGCCCATATCAGTGACACAGACATGGTTTCCCAGAAGTTTCCTGAATTAATATGGCTAAGGTGTGGTCAACACTATTTCATAAGTTATTATCACATATTTCTACATTATGGGTGAAGAACAACAGTAAGGTTACATTATAACACTGTTCCAGATCACCATTCCACTGAAGGGCTCTTTAACAAAATTACATGTAATAGTCATGTTTAATAAATACAATAACATAAGCTATGTTTATCATATTTATTATTAGTATACATCTTGTGACATGGCCAACAGCAATGGCGTGGGAGTTAAACAGGACAGGTGTACCCAAGATTCCCGTTGATGGAGGTAAATTTCCGTAGCTCCATCTGAATAGTGTGACAAGGATGGCCGTTTGCCACAGGAATTCTTTATGACAAAAGGTTCCGCAATACAGATTTAGGATGCAGAAGACTTGTTTATTAATAGGCTCATAAACAAGGATTAGAAGTAGAAAAAATAAAAATAAAAATCTACATATACGTTTCTTACTAAACGTGCAGGAACACCCTGACTACCCCCGGGCAGCTTCTCTGCTCCGGAGAAATTATAATTCATAAAGAAAACACACAGTCTCTTATAGTGCCACCTTGTGGCCGGGAAACAAACAGTCTCTTATAGTGTCACCTTGTGGCCAGGATACAAACAGTCTCTTATTTGCTCAGAAGTATTTTCCACATCTTTAAATAAGGAACAGTGGATGAAGCATAGGGCTCACCAGTCTCTCCCATATGCTTCAGTCTGTAGCACAGCTCTCTCAAGACTTGTATCCAACAGGTACTTGACACCAGGATTTCAACAATGAGCCTGCAGGGCTGGCTTTGCTCCAACAGCAGCTTTACTTTGTTATCTGTGTGAGCAAACTGTCACACAAGCTTCTCTTATAGCAGTCCAACCAGCTGACAGCGTTCTCTGTTAGCTGCAACTCCCAGACTCCTCACTGGCATAGACATTGTCTCTTTTTAGGCTACTCTGCCTGGGAATCCTCCTCAGTCTGTCATTCACTTACTTGGTGCTTTTGTAGCTTCACCTCCTGATGGTGTAGTTGCTCTGACCGTTCTGTTAGTCCAGCGACTTCAAAACAGCCCACACTTCTTTCTGTCATCCAAAACTGGCAGCCACAGTAAAAAAAGATTTTCTCGTTCAGGTTTTGCTTTTAAAGTCCAGCATGCAGATCCACACAGGATCAGCCAGCAAGCTCCTCTCTTGTGGCTTGCTCTGGCTGCTAGCAGCAGCAGCACACAACTTAGGCCAGAGCCTAATCAGCCACCCCTTTCCATGTCTGCTTTCCAGGCTTTAAAATTAAACTGCACCTGCACCAATTAGTAGTTCTTCAGGAGTTAACTCTGTCACTCCTGTCAAGAACTCTTTACTCTTCTTTACTTGGCACCATCCTCTAGGGGGCAAACGATCACAATAGCCTCTTTGTGCGATTGCTGGCCTTTCTCAACAGTTAACACATTAATACAATACCCCTTGTCATGATTTGACCTTATATGCCCATGTCCATGTGCCTATAACACCCTGTCGATTACATGCCCCTTAAGATAATCATGTGCATGGCCTGTACTATATGGTAATATACCTGTTGCGTTCACCTCTAGTATGGATTACCGACCCACATTTAGCCACAATCAGTGCTAGCCACTGCTCTCTGTATGGCCTTAGGCTGCCCATGATTACATTTCTCACACCCCAGTGTATAACACCCAATGGTATTGTGTAGATGACACTGTCTTCAACAATCAGATGTGTTAACAATTAAAATGAAGCAGAAACATAGCCTGCATCGGGTGTTTGACAAGTAGATACGTTATGATTTGCTATAGGGGCAACACACAGTGTTAAAATGACTTGTCCTGAAAGAGGTATCATTTATAAGAAAATGATTTGACTGTCAATATTGTTGTGGTTATTATTAATTTCTGCAATCTCAACAAATATAATTATATATATGGGAGAGTGATGGGAGGGAACAGGAGAAATGGGGGAAGACAGTTATATGACAGTGGAGAGGAGTATGACAGGATGAGAGGAACTATGGACTGTGTCTGGAGAGTGTAGCTGTGAGTGACAGGTGGAAATGGGGGTCTGTATGACAGGGACAGTATGACAGGTGGGATGGGAGGGGTCTGTGTGACAGGTGGAAATGGGAGTCTGTATGAAAGTGTGTTAGGTGATTGAGGGTTCTGTATGACAGTGACAGTTGGAATGGAATGACTGAATGATAGGGATGGTGTGACAAGTGGAATGGGGATGTGTTGACAAAGACACAGAGTGACAGTAGGACAGTGTGACAGTAGGGTGGGGGTTAGGAAGGGAGCTACGGGGTGAGGTGGGTATCTTGGGTGAACCTGGAGTGGTGGAGGTGTAGGAGATCATAATGCGGGTGCAGGGTGGGGGCCTTCGCGGTGCGCGCTGACAGTGTGCGCTGTTAAATTTGGTGGCAGGGTCATATTTTCATTGCATCCACATGGACAACTTGAGATTTCTACTCTTGTATGATTTGGAGGTTGTTGTCATCATTTTACATACCTTTAATAGGACGGAGCTGATAGCATCCAAAACCAGACAAAGAGTTATGCGTTGAAGTTGATTTGCAAGATAAACCAAACTGAAATGATGTTTTTTCGAAGGCAGGGAAAGGTGCACTGTTGATTTAAGATTATAGGCTTATCTTGCAAAGCTCATGGCTCAGGGAATAGTCCTCTTTCTTCCAAATCTTGTTAATAGGGATCAAGTTTGTTTTGTCTTACATTGTTTATTGACAGACATTGTGAACCAAGCGCATAATGTCAGGTCAGGGGGTACCAGCTCCTCTTCTGTCCTTGGATATGGAAAAAACATTTGACTCATTGAAATGGCCATATTTACACAGAGTATTAGCTAAAATCAGAATATTGGGTCCCTTCAACAATATGATTAATTCTTACTATCATTTGCTCATCTATCTGGAAAATCTCCCACTAAAGTTTGTTTAGAGACAGACAGAGTTCCGTTTTCTTCTCTCCTATTTGCTCTTGGAATGGAACCCTTGGCACTGATTATTCAAAATCATTCAAATATTCCCAGTGTAAAAGTAGGTACCGGCATCCAGTATCCTCAACAATACATCCTATGACATGGTTGGTTCATGCACTTGTAGAATTACTTTTGAAACCAAATAATAAATTGCTGAACTCTGATCATATTTCCCAGAAAATAATTTTGCAAATAATCATATTTTGCAAAAACACAGGTTTAGGCTCATCTGTTTTATTAGAATAAGATGCCCATAAGGTCATCCTAGGGTCTCTGACATCTATTGCCACTCACCAGAAAAAGTCCAGTTTCGGAGACTACCAAACAAAAAACCCTGTAAATACAACACCAAAGTAATCTATCCCTAGCACTGCTTAGACATGATATATTTCAAAACAATTAAAGGTGAGCATGTCTCCATTTGTTCCATTCATTATACGATGACAATAAGGCTCCTATATTTGTAAGAAAATTGAGAGGCATTCAAACTAGATCAGCAATCAAAGCAATAAGCAGAAAATGTTATCACATATCATCCTAATAAGATAATGAGACGTTTGCATCATTTGTATGCTAAACATCACTACTTATCCAAAGATAAAAATAAAAAAAACATGGAGTCTCCATATCACTGAATACCCTCTCACTGCTCAAGCAGTTTAAACTCTTCTTCACAGATTTTGGTAGTGCCCTCTTATTGCAGGCATTTAGGATAAAGCACTCTTTTTTACATACAAACTCATGTCTATTGGCATACCCAAATTGTAAGTGTGTGTCCTGTTCTCCCTCCAGGTAGCATTCCTAGATGGTTCAAAATCCTCTCTCAACATGTGCTAGATTCAACATAGCACATACTGTGAGATCCCCAACCTCATCAATTAATTATTTGTATTCAGGACCTGGAGACCATAAGATGAATTTGTAGCCTGAACTAGATAAGCTGGTAAACATGGTTCTTCCAGACCTCTTCCATTTTTTATTATCTATCTTCTTTGTTTGCTTTCCTTTTAACCTAAGATGCCTGTTTCCTAGTGTCCGAGAGAAAACTGTATGTTGTAACATGTTTATTGTTCTTGTCTTGTAATTGTAAATTGCAATGAAAGAGTTTATAAAATATATTATTATTTCTGTGTAGGCAGTGGTGGAAGAGCTAACATTGTCATGGAAAAGGGCCAGTGACATCGGCTCATCCTGCTTACAAACTCTATAATAGTCTAGCACACAGGCAGTACTGGCCACACCGCTGATAGACACAGGTATGAGAATATACACAGCTCTGTTTGAGTGGAAAGCTGACAGCTTAAAAGCTTAGAAAACATGTTAACTTATTTATTTAAAACTGCATATTGTTTTCAATAGTCTGTGTCGAGCAAACAAACATTGGAGTGGTCTTTTAATCAATCCCATGTGCCCTTTAACTCATCCAGTAAGTAGAAAAGAAAATATATTAAATCCTATAAAATACACCAGGTGTTTTTAGGGTCCTTTGGTTTTTTTTAAGTGGCACTATACATCACTGACCCTTATATGTTAACCCCTTCATCAGCAGAATATGTTAACCCCTTCAATCACCCCTGTACCCACAGGCGTAGGAAGGGTGGGGCGTGGGGGACAGACCGCCCCAAGTGCAACCTCCTTGGGTTGCATGCGTGTGTGCATGCATGTGTGTGTCTATGTTAGTGTGTGTGTCTTTGAGTGCTTGTGTCTGTGTCAGTGTGTGCCTCGGTGTGTGTGAGTGTGTGTGTAAGTCTGTGAGTGTTTGTGTGTGATTGTGTGTCTGTGTGAGTGTATGTGTCTGAGGGAGTGTATTTGAGTAAGTGTGTGAATGAGGGTGAGTGACTGTGTGTAAGTCTGTGTGTGTCTGTGAGTGTGAGTGAGTGTGTCTGGGAGTGAGTGAGTGTGTGTCTGTGTGAGTGTGTGTGTCTTTGAGGGAGTGTATTTGAGTAAGTGTGTGAATGAGTGTGCATGAGTGTGTCTAAGTCTGTGTGTGTCTGTGAGTGTGTCTGTCTGAGAGTGAGTGTGTGTGTCTGTGATTGTGTCTGGGAGTGAGTGAGGGTCTGTCTGTGAGTGTGTGTCTGTGCGTGTGTGTCTGTGAGTGTGTCTGTGAGTGTTTGTCTGAGTGAGTGAGTGTGTCTGTGAGTGTGTGTCTGTGAGTGAGTGTCTGTGAGAAAGTGTGAATGAGTGTGAGTATGTGTAAGTCTGCGAGGGAGTGTATGTCTGTGAGTGTGTCTGTGTGTGCATGTGTGTATCTGTGAGTGCTTGTGTCTATGTCAGTGTGTACCTCTTTGTGTGTGAGTCTGTGAGTGTGAATATGTGTCTGTCGGAGTTTGTGTTTTGTGTGTGTGTGTCTGTAAGTCTGTGAGTGTGTGTGCCTGTGTGCACATTTTTGCTGCTCGAAGCTGCAGCTGAGATTGACGTGTGTGTGTGTGTGTGTCTGTGTTAGTTTGTGTGTCAGTGTGTGCCTTTGTGTGTAAGTGTGTGAATGTGTGTCTGTGTGAGTGAGTGTGCGTAAGTTTCTGTGAGTGAGTGTCTGTGAGTAAGTGTGTGAATTATTGTAAGTATATGTGTGTCTGTGAGTGAGTGTGTGTCTGTGAGTGTTTCTGATTATGTGTCTGCGGGTGTGTGAGTGAGTGTGTGTCTGTGTGAGTGTGTCTGTGAGTGAGTGTGTTTGTTTGAGTGTGTGTGTCTATGATTGTGTGTGTCTGAGTGTGAGCAAGTGAGTGTGTTTCTATGAGTGTGTCTGAGTTTGGCTGTCAGTGTTTGTGTGTGAGTGGTTGTGTCTGTGTGTGTGTGTCTGTGAGAAAGTGTGTGAGTGTGTGTAAGTCTGTGAGTGAGTGTGTGTCTGTGAGTATGTGTATGTGTGTTATTATGTATCTGTGTTAGTGCGTGTGTCTGTGAGTGCTTGGATCTGTGTCAGTGTGTGCCTCTGTGTGTGTGTCTAAGTATGTGAGTATGTGAGTATGTGTGTGTCTATGAGTGTGTCTGGGTGAGGGTGTGTGTGTGTCTATGAGTGAATGAGTGTGAATCAGTGTCTGTGTGAGTGAGTGTAAGTCTGTGAGTGAGTGTCTGTGAGTAAGTGTGTGAATGAGTGTGAGTGAGTGATTGTGTGTAAGTCTGTGAGTGAGTGTCTGTGAGTAAGTGTGTGAATGAGTGTGAGTGAGTGTATGTGTAAGTCTGTGTGTGTTTGTGAGTGTGAGTGAGTGTGTATCTGTGAGTGTGTCTGTGAGTGAGTGTGTGTGCCTGTGATGGAGTGTTTGTCTGTGAGTGTCTGTCTGAGAGTGAGTGTGTGTCTGTGAGTGTTTCTGATTATGTGTCTGTGAGTGTGTGAGTGAGTGTGTGTCTGTGCGTGAGTGTGTTTGTTTGAGTGTGTGTGTTTGTTTGAGTGTGTGTGTCTATGATTGTGTGTGTCTGAGTGTGAGCGATTTAGCGTGTGTCTATGAGTGTATCTGTGTGAGTTTGGCTGTAAGTGTGTGTTAGAGTGGGTGTGTCTGTGAGAAAGTGTGTGAGTGTGTGTAAGTCTGTGAGTGAGTGTGTGTCTATGAGTGTGTGTATGTGTGTTATTGTGTGTCTGTGTTAGTGCATGTGTCTATGAGTGCTTGGATCAGTGTCAGTGTGTGCCTCTGTGTGTGTGTCTAAGTATGTTAGTATGTGTGTGTGTGTGTGTGTGTGTCTGAGTGTGTCTGTGTGAGTGAGTGTAAGTCTGTGAGTGAGTGTCTGTGAGTAAGTATGTGAATGAGTGTGAGTGAGTGATTATGTGTAAGTCTGTGAGTGAGTGCCTGTGAGTAAGTGTGTTAATGAGTGTGAGTATATGTGTAAGTCTGTGTGTGTTTGTGAGTGTGAGTGAGTGTGTATCTGTGAGTGTGTGTCTGTGAGTGAGTGTGTGTGTCTGTGAGTGTGTGTCTGTGTGTGTCTATGAATGTGTTTGAGAGTGTGTTTGTGAGTGAGTAACTGTGAGAAAGTGTGTGAATAAGTGTGAGTCTGTGTGAGTGTGTGTCTGTGAGTGTCTGTGAGTGTAAGTCTGTATGTGTCTGTGAGTGTGTGTGTCTGTGAGCCCCGGGCGGCAAAAGCTCTAGCTACGCCACTGCCTGTACCCCCTTATTGCAGCCCTGGTGAAGCCTCATTATATATATATATATATATATATATATATATATATATATATATATATATATATATATATATATATATATACACAGCATTATTAGGAGGGATTCAGACCAAATGTCCCTAACGCCATCTATTTAGCAGCAGTTTAATTAAAATACTTTTCTCATTTGCCTTTCAACCATGTAGCAATGGCCCTGAAATATGTGTTTCCTATGTCAATGAATAAATTAGAGAGTGATAAAATTGACATTTTTAATATACTGGTATTTCTATTGTCAAAGTGGACATGTAATTTTTTTAAATGTGATTTTTTATTGATATACTACACAAACAGTCCATTTTTGCACACTTTCTGTTTGTATGGTTAAACTTTTCTTCTCTAAAGTAACTTTTAATCTGTTATGAACAGACACTGTTTTTTTTTCAGCTTAAAATTGACAGGTTGTCTCTTAAGAGAGATATTGTCACATGCTAAAAAGGGTGCCAAATTTTTCAAGGTCAGTGAGTACCCTTGGGACTAATTTCTCACACTGTTTAAAGTTATAAATTAACGCTCTCTATTGTTTGTTCAAATTCTCCCAGAGAATAATGATACATGTTGTCTGTGAGTATAATTTTACAATCTTGTTATTTGTCTTTGTGTACAGTGCGTATGACAGCAAATATTTTATATTTAAAACTATCCATCTTTTGCAGAAAACGGTAATATCATTGAACCTTTTGTTCATATTATTTTTGTTTTAACTATTATGCCAGCATCAAGGTTAAGATATATTGTTCTCATTTCTCTTAGTTTATTTGCAGTTTATTTACTGTATAGTATTATAGTATCGGGTTCCCTGGTGGTCCAGTGGTTAGGATTTGGTTCCTTCACGCCTGTGACATGGGTTTGATTCCAGTCAGGGAACCCAGAGGTCACATCACCCTGAAGCCATGCAGGGTTGAGCCTGGTCAGAACTTGGATGGGAGATCACCTAGGAATACCAGGAGCTGTATGCTGTGGCCCACTGGAAAAGCTACTGGCAACCCACTGTCATTTCCCAATTTTCCAAAAATTTGCCAGCAGTGGCAGCAGCAGTGCTGCCCACCAACCGCTAATTGGCACTGCCAATTTTCAGTGCCCATAGCATAGAGTTAGGTAAACTTTCAGGATTATGGTGAGGGTTAGTGTTAGGGTGAGGATTAGGGTAACCTTCTAAGGTAACAACTTGTGTGAAATATCGGCAGCGCTGCTAAATATCCATCTAGTGGCTACTTGTGGGCACTGCAGCTGTCAGTACTGGCAAATTTACAACAGGATAGATCCCAACCCACTCCAGTATCTATGCCATGAATACCAAGTGGATCAGCATGGTGTGTTGTGGTCCACAATTGAACACGACTGAATGACACAAACACATGCAAACATTATTTTTGTATATGAGTCTTAATAATGTTTGGAATAATATTTCCATTGGTATATAATCTATAAATAAAATGTTATTAACAACAAAAACCTTATACATATAATTAAATAAAAACCTCCTGCATTGTTATCCCTCTCACTTATAGATTTGAATTACTTACTAGGTGATATCGTTAATTTATGCAGATCTAGGCATCACTGCACTGTAAATATTCTACTCAGATGTGTAGATTATTTAGATTAACAACTAGAAACAGATTTATCTAGAAACTTATTTAATTATTATTTCCCATTTCTTTAATAAAGTAAACTAAACCTAAAATTAACATATTTTAGGATTTTTTCTACATTAGGATGAATTATGATATTTCATATTATTATTATTATCATTTATTTGTAACGCGCCAGCATATTCTGTAGCGCTATACATGGGTAAGTTCAAGGTTAAAAACAATAACAATATTAACACATTGCACAGGATGGAGGGCCCTGTGTTTAAGCTTTAAATACAGTGGCACTCATTCAATTGCAATTTGGCCAATTGAATAGGGCTCTAAATAAGCACATAACATAATTTTTTTAAAGAAGTTTTTAGTTAGTAAGCATCTGTCCAAAAGCAAGCTTTTCACTAACTAAAAACTTCTGTAAAAAAAATATGCTATGTGCTTATTTAGAGCCCTATTCAATTGGCAAAATCGCAATTGAATGAGGGCCCGTGTCCATAGTGCTTTCCCCAGCACCTTGCAAGAATGAAAACTCACAAACGTACAATCTAAATAATTAATCATCGTAAAGTTTTAATAATTTCTTTATATTTTTTGCCAAAAAGATAAATGATGTAATATACATAGAATATATTTGTTCATACTATAGTTTACGCAAGTATTTTTTGTTATTATGCAAATTATATCTGTACTGTGTTACTTTTAATTTTGTACAAAATATTATTATTTCAGACAGCTCAAAAGCAATGTACGGAAACAGGCAACCTGACTTTCTGTGGACATTTCATTCTTTTAGGAATTACTACAGATTCCAAACTCGAATTCAGTCTGTTCTTGTTATTTCTACTTATATACATCCTAACTATTATTGAAAACATTGGGATTATAATACTTTTTAACATTACATCCAGTCTGCAAACACCTATGTACTTTTTCCTTAGCCATCTGTCATTTTCAGATCTCTGTTACTCCTCTGCCATCAACCCAAAGTTGTTAGACATCTTGCTAACAGAGAATAAAGTAATATCTTATCATGACTGTATGATTCAGATCTTTGTGTTCACTGTTTTTGGTATAATGGAATGTCTTATACTGGCACTGATGGCATATGATCGCAGTGTGGCAGTGAGTAAACCATTGTTTTATAACATAATAATGACCCAGACTATGTGCAAAAGATTGATAATATTTTGCTACATTGTTGCAAATGTATGTTCTCTTTTAAATACCTTTTACACTTTATTTCTATCATTCTGTAATGCCATAGTAATAAACCATTTTTACTGTGATTATATACCACTGTTAAATCTCACCTGCTCAGATACATTTATGAATGTTATGGTCATTTTAGTAACAGTGTCCTGTATTAGCAGTCTCTCTATATTTACTATTAGTATATCATATGGCTACATTATCTTTACTGTGCTCGGGATTCCATCAAAAGAAGGCCGGTGCAAGGTTTTTTACACATGTTCATCTCATCTCACAGCTGTATCACTCTTTTACGGGACTGTTTTATTTATGTATCTCCGTCCGGTCTCGAAACATTTTTCGGGTGAAGAAAAAGTGTTGTCTGTGATTTACACAGTGCTGATCCCCTTTTTAAATCCTATAATCTACAGCATGAGAAACAAGGAGCTACAAAGTGCTCTGTACAAAAATGTGGAAAAACTGCATATAATGTTCAGAAGCCTGGGACTGTGTATCTATCTAGGAAATATCTTTGTAACTCTCAGATTTAATAAGCTGCTCATTCATTGACTGCTTAACACACATATAATGCTCTATTACTTTGTAACACTTCAAATATTGTGTAAACTTACATTAAAACCTTTTTCTGTATATGTAAATAACTTTAAGGCGGAAGTGTCTTTAAGAAAAAGTTGAATGCAAGAACACGATTTCATGATTTGGAGTTGGAAGGTAGATGATTTAGGGGTAATGTCAGAAAAGAGTTGTAGATTGGTAGAATAGCCTCCAAATTGAACTGGTAGGGTCAAACATGGAATTTAGGGGAAAACAAGGAATTGAAATATGTCTGGAATAAGCATATGACTATCCTGAGGCTTAAGCCAAACGTTTAGGTAGATAGAATGGGTAAATCAGATGGGCCTTTTCTATTCTTATCTGCCATTATATTTCTATAATATACAACAAAAGCAAAGTAATCTACATCAAATATTCATTACTAGATTTTTAGCTCCTGTTATTGTGTATGGATATTTCTTTATATATATATTGTAGTTAATGTACAAGAACATTACACAAGATATAAGTGCATTTTACATGAATATCTAAAGGCTCCAGAATCCCTGTCTCAAAGAGCTTACAATCTAATTAGGTTTAAGTAGTATTTATATGGAGTAGATGTGTAAGTGTTGTTTACTTCAAGGCATATTTAAGTTTCATGGATTATGAGTGTATCTGATAGAGGAGAATCAGTAGTGTGTGCAATTTTTTTTGAATAAAATAAAAATTCTAAAATGAACATTTAAAAACTTAAAACCCTAAAGTTTGAAACTTTCTTCAGTTTTCTGGCAGCTGATTTTGAGAAGAAAAATCCAAGCTAAATTAGCATAAAAGGAATAATTTGTTGCAGCAAACAGAGGCAGCTAAATATTGTTTCAATGTCTGGGGATTCACTGTGTAGTCTTTTGTTGCTCCACAAGGAAGCAGCTCCGGATTTCTGCACTTTGCTGTTGTTGGCTTTAAGTTTAGTATAGCGTTAAAAATGTACTTGAATGCAGTTTTTCTATTGGTTAGTATGCTTATGTAGGCAGCTCTGGGAGTGTGGAAACCATTTTTTAAAATAAAATAAATATGTATGTGTATAGAATTAATCAATGTAATGTTTGTTTCTGATATAAGCAGCGTGTGTTAGATATCTTTATACAGCATAACACTTATATTGCTTTGTTTTTTTTTATATCTAAAATAGATGTATTTATACATTCAAGATATGGCATATCCATTTTGAGCATATAAACACATGTAAATAGGTAATATAAATTTAACTAGTTATTTTAGTTCAATGATGCATATGATTAAAGTGTTGGAGATCAGGAAGCAGGCAGGATCACATATTTTAATTGTCAAACTGCGATTCGTCGTTACGCTTTGCGACAAAACGCTGTTTGGCATCCGATCCGATTGCAAAGCTGATCGGGGCGCGTGCATGCATATTGCGCTGCATCAGCAGCGCATTCGTATGCACAAAGCGCGTTGTTAGCCGCGCATACGCATTTCACATAGTTAGCCGTGCATGTGCAAAGCGTGGCATTAGCAGCGCATGTGCAAAGCAAGGCGCTAGCCGTGCAAGCGCATAGCGAAGCAGGCGCAAATTGCAGCGTAAGGGGAGGGGGAAGAGACATGGAGGAGGGAGAGGCAGGGAAAGAGACATAGGGGGAGAAAGAGACACAGGGGAGGGGGAAAGAGACAGGGTAGGGGAAAGAGACGCATGGGATGGAGAGGGGGAAAGAGACGCAGGGAGGGGGAAAGAGACAAAGGGGAGGGGGAAAGAAACAACACAGGGGAGGGAGAGGTGGGGAAGAGACACAGGAGGGAAAGAGACACAGGAGACAGAGAGGGGGGAGAGACACAGGGGAGTGAGAGGCTGGGAAAGAGACACAGGGGGGAAGAGACACAGGGGAGGGGGAAGAGACACAGGGGAGGGGGAATGAGACACATGGGAGGGATAGGGGGAAAGAGACACAGGGGTGGGGGAAAGACACACAGGGGAGGGAGAGAAGGGGAAGAGACACAGGAGGGAAAGAGACACATGGGATGGAGAGGGGGGAGACACAGGGGAGTGAGAGGAGGGGAAGAGAAAGGGGAGTGATAGGAGGGAGAAGAGACACAGGGGAGGGAGAGGAAGGGGGAAGATAAACTGGGGAGTTAATTAGGGGGAAGAGACATGAGGGGGAACAGACACAGGGGGAGGGGGAACAGGGGGGAAAGAGACACAGGAGAGGGGGGACAGACACAGGGGTGGGAGAGGGGGGAAGAGACACATGGGAGGGGGAAGAGACTCAGGGGAGGGAGAGGTGGGGAAGAGACACAGGAGGGAAAGAGACACAGGGGAGGGAGAGGAGGGGGAGACACAGGAGAGTGAGAAGAGGGGAAAAAAACAGGGGAGTGAGAGGAGGGAGGAGATACACAGGGGAGGAAAATGGGGGAAGAAGAGACACGAGAGAGGGGGAACAGACACAGAGAGAGGGGGGACAGGGGTGAAAGAGACAAAGGGGAGGGGGAACAGACACCGGAGGTAAAGGGAGGTAAAGAGACAAAGGGGAGGGGGAAAGAGACGCATGGGAGTGAGAGGGGGAAAGAGACACAGGAGGGAAAGAGTCACAGGGGAGGGAGAAAGAGACACAGGGGAGGGAGAGGTGGAGAAGAGACACAGGAGGGAAAGAGACACAGGGGAGGGAGAGGAGGGGGAGATACAGGGTAGTGAGAAGAAAGGGAAGAGACAGGGGAGTGAGAGGAGGGAAAAGAGGCCAGTAAAGTAGACAGTGAGAGAGGTAGGGGGCGCTCATTGCGAGGCCCTTGATGAGTGCCAAAGGCGCTCATTGTGAGGCCAGTAAAGTAGAGGGAAAGAGGCTCCCATTGTGTGGCAAACAGCATTGCCAGGCTTCACTTTTTATTGCCGTAATTTTTGACGGGCAAGTCGCTAGTAGATATATATTCTAAATATTGGAATAATACATCAGTGAAACAGATAAAAAATATTCAATATACAATGATACCCTTTTTATCGGACAAACATTTATAGTGACTTTGTTTAGGGACGCAACTCTCTTTTTCAAGTTAGATATTACAAATGCCTCTACACTAGTGATAACATATTGATGCTAACAGTAAAAATGTATTCATTCTTTGCCAATTGTACATTAACTTAAACAATTTTACAATCAAACAATATAAAAACTATCAAATCATACAATCAGATTTAATAAATAAAAAAACATAAAACAAAAAACTGCATCACTTCACAATTTTTATTTTCTCCAAACCACCTTATTAATAAAATGGGTCTCCGTTAGATCATAGTTGAAAGTACATTACATCCAAGCAAAAAAACTGAGGACATTTGACATAAAGGCCTCCATTTCATACACCCTAAAACCTGATTGAATTTAACTGGGAAAACACTACTGATTGTACACTCAAATATAACCCCTGAGCTATGCCATTCATAATGTTCATAATTTCCGTTAATTGCTGAGTTGCTGTCCCACAGATATTCAAACTCTCGAAAGTCTCTCAGAGTGCTTGTAATATTGGAAAATGCTCCAGGTACTTGGATTGCTAAAATCAAAGTCAATTAAGGAACTTCTAGTGCTGGAAACCAGCTGTTAAAGAGGAAGAAAGTAAAGCATAACTCACACATAGTAGCCATAAATGTGGACTTATACAACATATATAACCTAGCAGATGTGAACGTTATACACCAATTTTGTTAATCCACACAGACGTAAAATAATTGGCAAGATTATTTCAAACAGACTAAGCAATATCCTTCCACAGCTGGTTAACCATTTCCAAGTGGACTTTGTTCCAGAAAGACAGGTTCTTGACAATACCAAAAAAGATGCATATACCTTATCTGGGACTCACATCTCAAATGCCACAAAAGCAGCATATGCAGATGACATCCTAGTAACACTGAACAGATCACTCACTTCTCTGCCATTTTTAATAGCTGAGATGAAAAGGTTCTTCCCTCTTTCCGTGTTTAAGGCAAACTGGAAAAAAAAACTATTTCCAATTAACACACATAGGCAAGATATAAAATGTATTAAATTGAAATTCAGTTTACCCATTTGCGCAAAACCAGATGAAATATTTTGGCATTCAGCTTACCAAGTTATTCAACACACTATACAAAGCCACTCTTACAAACAATAATATCAGACCTGAAAATTTGTATTCTCATTCAATTTCCTGTTTAGACAAGATAACAACTATAAAGATGAATATATTTTGTAGATTTTTTTTTAATCTCTATCAGATATTTACATAAGGAAGAGATAACAGTAGAATTAAAAAAACAGCAATCAACTCAGCACACATCATTTTTACAGATACATGCAAATCCGCAATTTTGCTCAAAATCAGAGGATTCGAAGAGCAGATTTTGAAAAATTATGTAATGATTACATCAATTATAAACATTTAATACTAAATGCTGGAATTTATTTTATAATAACACACAACTACTTGAGCTACTCTACATGATAATGTGGGATTGAAGAGACATTGAGTGTGAAATAGACGAAGAAGACGGGCAGAATATCTCAGAAACACATAACAAGCTGTCCATTTGTGTGAACTATAAGGAGCATGGTTATAAAAACATATTCAAGTGGTACATCACTTCAGATAAATTAAACAGAATGGTAAAATCTCAAACCAAAGGAGAGTGTGTGGATAAATAGGTACATACTACCACAACTGGTGGACTTTACCCAAGGTGCAAAGATTCTGGATTCAAACAAGGAATTTAAGTCCAGGATATGCCCAGACAGATATACCATTGAATCCATATTTTTTTTTTTATCATCAAAGCCCTTAGATACGTAACACAAAAATAACAACATTCTAGCAACCCAAAAAACATTGGCTGTGAGATGAGCTCTGGCTGAGGTCTGGAACCAACAAACCTTTCAGCCACAAATTAAACTTTTACAAAGGATTAACGAAAATGCTGAAATTGAAAAACTGACATCATTTTTCAAGGGTAATGTAGGTTAATTCTCAAAGAGATGGGATAAATAGAACAACTTTTTGGGTTTGTTATCTCAAGTAAGATATCCTAAGAGAAATAACTAAGGTTACTATCTAATTATAGTTATTGGGTGATCAAGGTATATTGTAATTCAATTATGGTTTGGTGTGCTTTAATTTGGATACATTTTAAGACAATTTGTGAAATTTTCTTTAAATAAAATAAAAAACAATATTTATTAATGAAACATTGATTAACAAAAGCTATGGCCTCGATTCAATAGAGCTATTGTTGTTTACGGGAGCTGTAATGGAGCCCATAAACGAATTTGCTATTCAAATGGGGTATTTTTACGGGTTACAGACTGAAAATCTCTGCGGTTGTCAAGATCGTAACTTATAACCCTTCTAAGCCTTTGATCTTTCAAGCCCCAAGAGTTACAAATTTCCTTCATTCACCTTCATTCATTTGTACATTCCAGGTTTTTGAGTCTGATCGCATATCAGACCCCTAAATGCTAATTGATTGACATGTAACCTACATGTTTTACTGACATCATGATGAAGCTCTTATTTTA
The DNA here is from genome assembly GCA_027410445.1 of Discoglossus pictus. NCBI lineage: Eukaryota > Metazoa > Chordata > Amphibia > Anura > Alytidae > Discoglossus > Discoglossus pictus. The sequence goes on from CM050164.1 coordinate 389,839,740, forward strand.
TATTGGCTATTTCTAAATTGGTAGTTATGGCCTTGCTTAATTGATCATGATCACGCTCTGAAATGCTACTTACGATTGGCTTTTGGCAGACATACGGCCTGTATACCGCAATCTGCGGGCTTGTAATTGAATGAGGCTCTATGTCTGTAATATTTGGATATTTTATGATTTCTTATTGTGATTCCCTTTCATTTCCATTCTCCTCTCTTCTTCCACTCTACCTCTTAGCTATATATTGTATAAACAATAGATGATACACACATTAAGGAACAACATTTTTTTTTGTATTGTACTCTACATTACATAATGAAAAATAAACAGTTTAAAAAATAAAACACATATAGGCTAGTATGATGTGTAAAGTCTGCATACATGTTTGAACATTATCTATTATGAATAATAAATGTCATCCTCACATATAAAAACTGCAATGGTAACTCTAATTCCTTTACAACCCATGAGACGCTAACAGAAATCATTAAAACCACATAGAAATAAGCAGGTGGTTTAAAGTTTTTCCTATTAAAAGCATATCCACATTCAAAATGACAGACATTGCCATTATTATTATTATTGTTTATTTATAAAGCGCCAACATATAGTGCTATACATATGTTGTGATCAAGTCAAAACAATATTAACACATTACAAAGATGGAGGGCCCTGTTTTGAGCTTAAAATCCAGTGTCCATAGAGCTTTCCCCAAAGCACATTGAAAACTCGTAGACTTACAATCTAAAGGTTTTGGGTGTGTTACAGGAGGGTGAGAAATGCAGTGTGCATGTTTAGGGAGGGAGGTTATAGGCTTCTTAAACAGGTGTGTTTTTAGTAAGGTTATGAAGGATTTAAAGTAGGAGGATAGGCTAGTGGAGCGAGGCAACACAGAGGCTGGTTATCTGGGTGCCTTGAGAGCTGCTAGAAGAAGGACTTTGAGGCTGAGGTTTGAACAACACTGGAGAACGATGAGTGCTAGACACAATGGTCGGAGAATTGTGATGAATAAGGCAGAGGCGTGATAGAGGACAGATGATGGTAGTAAATGGAGATGAAAGGAGGGCTGGAATCCATGTTGGAAGTAAAACCACAATAGGCCATAGATAGCTCAGAACCACTCCTGTACACAATTATTGTAGATGGACAGGAAAGGAGCAGAGTATTTGAGGAAGAGTGGCAGGGGGATATAGGGTTACATGCTTACAGTGAGAATCACATTGATATGGATCTAGCTTTTGAGGAGATCCAGTAGCAGCTGGCAAGGCAATCATGGCAGGGAAGACATGGCCACCTCTATGAGGATATGCCTGGTTCCCAGGCTCAGCAGCAGCCTTAGAAGTCTATGAGACTAGTCAGTGGCAGCAGGATGCTCCAGTGAATACATAATGCATCAAGGGTGTCTGGGAGAGTTACATTAGAGGGGTTAACCTATTGTGAAGTGCGTGATTATTATCACCCAATTGGTGCCATTGATTGCGCACATGTGGTATTAAGACCTCCCAAGGTGGACGAGACAAAGTTCAAATCACTAACACTATTGTTCTTTGAATGTACAGATGGTTTGTGATGTCAACATGAGCATACAGAGTGTGAATGCAGGATCCCATGGAAGTACAATGCCCATATACTGCACCACTCATGCCTATATTAGAGATTCAGGTGAATTGCCATTTGGTTGGCTCCTGAGTGAGTATATGCAGCTTTTATTACATTACTCCATCAAAATCATTGTGCCAGTCATCACTGTCTACCTTTTTTGTGTTTTGATCAGTATGAGGAAATCTAAATTGTCTGTCATATGTGTCTTTCTTCAAATTAAATCAATCTATAAATTGTCATGCAGATGTTAGCATTACCTGCAAAATAATCATATGCTAAACAAATGTAAACTCATGTCTCCATATTACACATGAGCACATTGTGGGTGGCCGACTAATAGTTGATAACATCATAACCCAGTATGTGATCATAAAACAAGGGAATCTGTTTTAAATGTACCATAGTTTTTGTTAGCACTTAAATAAGAATTCTTAATAATTAGTGCTTTTACCATGAAAGTTAACCTGACAAGTGTTCACACTTGTCTCATTATCAAAAAACGGCTACTTGAGATAACATAATATACATGCTAATGTAGTTTCTAAGTAATTATATGAAAAGACTAGAAGAGTAGGGTAGGAGAGGGCGCACCACTACATAGTGCAGATCATTCACCTAGTTGACCCTAGTATCCACATGCAGACGTATATACCAAAAATATGAAGAGACAAGAAGGGTAGGGTAGGAGAGATATATATTGTGTATATATATCAATTTACAGTTGTGCTAAAAAGTTTGCATACCCTTGACGAATTGGTAATATATTTACCATGTTTTAAAAAAGCATAAATGAGAAGGCAAAACACATTTCTTTTATTTCTTATGGGATTCATATTCAACTGTAAGTTATAAAAGGATGGCACAATCATAAAACAAAACATGGTAACAATGAAAAAAATTAAGTGACCCTTTTCAAAAGTTTGCATACCCTTATTTCTTAATACTGTGTATTGCCTCCTTTAGCATCAAATTACAGCGTTCAGTCTTTTCTAATAGTTGTCTATGAGGCCCCTAATTCTTGCAGGAGGTATAGCTACGCATTTGTCTTAGCATTAGTGAGCCACCACCATGCTTCACAGTCGGGATGGTATTCTTTTCACTATAGGCCTTGTTGACCTCTCTCCAAACATAGCGCTTATGGTTGTGATCATAAAGCTCTATTTTGGTCTTGTCACTCCAAATTACAGTGTGCCAGTAGGTGTGAGGCGTGTCAAGATGTTGCTGGGCATATTGTAAGTGGGATTTTTTGTAGCATTGGTGCAGTAAAGGCTTCTTTCTGGCAACTTGACCACGCAGCTAATTTTTGTTTAAGTATTGTCGTATTGTGCTCCTTGAAACAACCACACCGTCTTTTTCCAGAGCAGCCTGAATTTCTCCTGAGGTTATCTGTGGGTTTTTCTTTGTATTACGATCAATTCTTCTGGCAGTTGTAGCTAAAATCTTTCTTGGTCTACCTGACCTTGGCTTGGAATCAAGAGAACCCTGAATGTTCCACTCCTTAATAAGTGATTAAACAGTACTGACTGGCATTTTCAAGACATTGGATATCTTTTTATATCCTTTTCCATCTTTATGAAGATTTATTAACTTGTTACGCAGATCTTTTGACAGTTCTTTTGTGCTCCCCATGTTTCAGTATCTAGCATGCGCAGTGCATACACGTGAGAGCTAACAAACAGATACACAGACACTAATTGCAATTTAAAAATAGATAGGTGCAGGAAAATAACCTTTAATTGCCATTTTAACCTGTGTGTGTCACCTTGTGTGTCTGTAACAAGGCCAAACATCCAAGGGTATGTAAACTTTTGATCAGCCATTTGGGTGATTACTGTTATCGTTATGATTAAAAAAGATAGCCAAACAACTATGTGATAATAAATGGCTTCATATGATCACTATCCTTTATTAAAATACATTTTTTTTGCATGAATAGTCATATTTACAAAATAAATGCCAACATTTCACAATTTCTGCCAGAGTATGCAAACTTTTAAGCACAACTGTATATGCACATGTTGCTGTTTAGGTAGGATGACAATATCCATCACTTACCCAGTGGAGTAGCTAGAGCTTTTGCTGCCCGGGGCTATCCCTGAGTTTGCCTCTTTCCCCTCACTCTCGCTCTGCTTTCTCTTTCTCTCCCTATCCCCCATTGTTTTCTCTCTCCTCCCTCCCTCTCCCCCTTTCTTTCTCTCCTCTTCCCTCTCTCTCCGCCCGCTCTCTCTTCCCCCTCTCATTCTATCCCTATCTCTTTCTTTTGCTCCCCCTCTTTCTCTCCCTCTCTCTTCATCTCGCTCTCCCCCTTGCCCTATGCATTCCCCTCTCCCCCTCATGCCTCTCTCTCCATGTGTCCCTCTTTCCCCTTGCCTCTCTACCCCATCCCTTTCCCTCTCTCCCCCATGCATCCCTCTCACCATGTCTCCTACTCTCCCTCCATGTCTCCCCTTGCCTCTCACTCCCTCCATGTGTCTCCCTCTTTCCCCCATGCCTCCCTCTCCTCCATGTTTCCCTCTCTTCCTTCATGTCTCCCCATGTGTCTCCCCCTTTCCCCTTGCCGTTCTCCCTCTCCTCCATGTCTCCCCCTCTCCCCTTATGTCTCTCTCTCCCTCCATGTGTCTCCCCCTCTCCCCTTATGTCTCTCTCTCCCTCCATGTGTCTCCCTCTTTCCCCTTTGCCTCTATTCCCCATGCCTCTCCCTCCATGTCTCCTTCTCTGCCCCATGTCTCCTCTCTCCCCCCATGCTTCCCTCTCCCCCTTCCCTCTATGTCTACCCCTTCCCTTTCTCCCTCCATGTGTCTCTCTTATACCTCATTTGCCTCTCTTCCCCATGCCTCTCTCGCCCTCCATGTCTCATTCTCTCCACCCATGCCTCTCCCTCCCTCCTTGTCTCCTTCTCTCCCCCATGCCTCTCCCTCCCTCCATGTCTCCTCTCCCCCGTGTTTCCCCTTCTCCCCCATGCTTCCCTCTACCCTGTCTCCCCCCATGTTTCTCCCTCTCCCTCCATGTCTCCCCCTTCCCTTTCACCCTCTATGTGTCTCCCTTTTTCCTCATTGCTTCTCTTCTCCATGCCTCTCCCTCCCTCCAAGTCTCCTTCTCTCCCCCATGCCTCTCCATCCCCCCATACCTCTCCCTCCCTCCTTGTCTCCTTCTCTTGCCCATGTCTCCCCTCTCCCCCATGCTTCCCTCTCCCCCCATCTTTCCCATCTACCTCCATGTCTCCCCCTTCCCTTTCTCCCTCCATGTGTCTCCCTTTTTCCCCTTTGTCCCTCTTCCCCATGCTTCTCCCTCCCTCCATGTCTCCTTCTCTAGCCCATGCCTCTCCCGCCTTTATGCCTCTCCCTCCCTCCATGTCTCCTTCCTCTCCTCCCATGCCTATCCCTCCCTCTATGTCTCCTTCTCTCCCCCATGCTTCCCTCTCCACCTCTCCCTCCATGCCTCTCCCCTCTCTCTTACCATCTGCTCCTGCTCCGTGCTGCCGGTGTGCTGGCTCTTCCCTCTGATGGCTCCTCCCCCTGCCAGCAGACACAAGCAGAGAGCAGGGAACCGGGGAAGGGGAATGAGAGCAACATGCTTTGGAAGGCAGGTGGGGGCATTTTTGCCACCCCCAAAGAGGTGACACCTAGGAAGCACCACCCCACCCCCCAGCCCACGCACCCCCTTCCTACTCTACTAAACTTACCACATATATTTTGTGGTGTTTTCTAGTTTCCAGTGCATTTCTGAACTTATATATATCAGTCAGATATAATGGAATAAAAGTATTGATGGAAGAAAGATAGTAACCAGTTCAGAATGTTATTTTCTTCCAACTGGAAGGAATGATTTGTAAGTTCCACACATGTGGATATTGTATTCCATATGTTTGTATGAACCAAATAATATTCGCCTCATGTTATAAACTGGAGGGCTGACAGTCTTCATGTTGTTTGTGTGTGAATCATCCACATCCATTAATAGGGAATTTGATATTCACCATGTTGATACGAAAAGGCAAATGAGGAAACAGCCATATATATTGTATAAAAGGTGTATATATATATATATATATATATATATATATATATATATCAACCATCATTGTCATGGGTAAAATGTTTGACTTAAACAACAAAAATGGGATGGTCATTGGCTTTTGGGCCAAGGGTGGCAGTATTTCTGAAACAGCCCAGTTTGTGAAGTGTTCACATGCTGCTGTGATCAAACAAAACAGTGTTGAAACTGTGGAGCACCACTTGCCATTAATGTTAGAAATTAACTTTGGATGCAAAGGTTTATGAGGGCCAATTCACTGTCCAAATGAACCAGGGGGCTACTAGACATGTGTCTAAATGACAGTACAGCCAAGTCTGTTGAGTATGGGGCTCCAAAGCAAACTGCTGGTCACTGCACCCATTCTAACAAAGATTCATTGTCAGAAACGGCTTCAGTTTGCGCAACAGTACCCAAATTGGACCTCTTCAGTTTTGCAAAGGGTTGCCTTCTCTGATGTGTCACATTTTCTGCTCCATCGACTGGACGGACGTTGGCGTTTCAGTTTCAGTAATTTTGCAACCATTATTGGAAGAACATAAGCTAATTGCGGCAACGTTATGGTCTGGGGAATGTTTTCTTGGCATTGTCTGGGTCCGTTAATCCAACTGGGTTATCTTTCCATCCTTGAAGATCAAGTACACCCATACATGTCTTACGGGAGTGGATGGAATCTTTCAGCAGGACAATGCAACATGTCATATGGACAGAATGCATTATGCATTATGCATCTATCTGATTTTCACTATTGTTTATCTTTAAACCAGCTCCTATTATTGTTATTACTATTACTAGTAACTTGCTTGTCATAAATGATGGTATCATAGAATCTTTTCTTGAATTGTCTGTGCTGACTCTCTCTCTCTACTGTCTGTCTCTGTGCTGTCTGTCTCTTTACACGCTATCTCTTTGCACACTTTCTCTACTCTCTCTGTGCGCTTACTCTCTTTGTGTGCGCTGTCTGTGTGAGCTCTCTCTCTGTGCTGTCTCTCTGTGTACTCTCTCTTTCTCTGTGCGCTCTCTCTCTGTGCGCTCTCTCTCTCTGTGCAATCTTTCTCTCTGTGCTGTCTCTCTTTGTTCTCTCTCTCTTTATGCACACTCTCTCTTTCTGTCTGTGTAGCTCTGGTTTCAATAACATTTTCCTTCACTTTTGGATCTAATAGACTGCTGCTTTGGATATTGCAGATATATTGCCATCTCCATCAGGCACTTACAATTCAATCTGCACTGTATACTGTTTCTACCATTGTACAAGATTTCCGTGGCCTATTGCTTTCTCAACAAAAAAAAAGTAATAAAAAAAGAATTTGGCTACAAGGAGAGGAGCCTGTACTATTGGGTGGAGTCAGTCAGTAAGGGGGCAGTCAAGTCAGGGTTACAAGTTCGCCACCACTGGTTAAATCACTACAGATTGACACCTACACCTTTCTCCCGCACATGATAAAAAATTAGAATATTTTAGAGTTTTTCTTTTAAAAAATATATTTCTTTTATTATTATAATATTATTTACTTATTTTAATGTTAAATTATTTTCATATGTTAAATATGTTACAGATAATAAATTAATCATGACTGTTTGATTCAGATCTTTGTGTTCACTGTTTTTGGTATCTTAAACTGGCACTGACAGCAGCGTGAAAGGGAATAAACTATTATCAACTATTATCTATTATCAAATAATAATGACACACACAGTGATTTGGATTACATAATCCAGGATTAATGCATCTGTTTCATTGAGCAGATTAGGACACAATGTAAGTGCTATGCACAATAATGTTTACTTCTATTATGTGAAGTGATGAATGATGAGGTTTATATTCACTATTGTTATTGTAATATAATAACCACATATGACTCTAGTAAATGCTATGCATTATTATTATTCATTGTTACCTTCAGCTAACATATGATCACATTTGTACTTTTGGGTAGTATTTGCACCACGCCAATTATATCAATTGCATGGTCTGCTACATGAAAGATTGTGCTATGTAGATATAATAACATTTTATTAGCATTATACCTTAAGCCATGGTTACTGATTTGGGACATTGACATATTTCCGTATACCCATTCTCTGTTAAGGTATTTTGTTGTTGTTGTCATTCATTCATGTCTGACTGCAGCACACTAGGCACATCTGTCAGTCACTGCCCCTCTGAGCTCCATAAAGCTCATGATCATTGCTTCAAGGACTCATCTACCCATCCCCGCCTCTGCTGTCCCCTTCTGTTTGCCTTCAATTTTTCTCAGCATCAGAGTCTTCACTAGAAAATCTTGACTTCTAATGATATGGCCAAAATATTTGAGCTTCAGCCTCATGATCCTACTTTCCAGTTAACAGTTTGACAACATTTTCTGAAGTGATGATTTATTGGATCTTCTTGTAATCCAAGGGACTCTAAGCAATTTTCTCCAACACCACATTTCAAAGGCATCAATACTGTGGCACTCCTCCTTAGTCCAGCTCTCACACCTGTATGTTACTACTGGGAGTACCATACTTCTAACTATGCCGACCTTTATTAATGTAATATCTTAACTTTTTTGCTAGCTTGTCCAAACTTGCCATATCATTCAACCCCAGAAGTAAAAGGTATGTTCGTTTCACGCTGCAGTCACCATCTTAAGAGATCTTGGATCACTGCCTCCACTTCTTCCACATCTATTTCCCAGGAACTGAGATTGCGGTTTGCCATGATCTTTATATTTTTAATGTTAAGCAGCAGGTAAGCTTTTGGACTCTTTTCTTTCATCCTCATCAACAGGTTAAATGTATAGTAGATGTGTATAAATATTACATAATGAAAATGACTGCATGAAGAGATTTACATAATGACATAACGATATCAAATGTGGATTATTGTTAAATATATCTGGACACCTCTATATTGTCATGCATTTGATTACAGTAGTCTTATGTTTCCATGTCAATAATGTTAAGTTAATTAGAATGTAATGTTGTTATGGCCAAGTGATTACACTTTCCATGTTAATTATGATGTTAACATCAACATTATTTAACATCTATTCACATATTGGTGCAAATAATACTTAATATATGATTTACGTGTGACTTCATAATCAAATATTTAGCCATGTTTTATATCAAAATCATGTTCATATAATCAGTACAAGTCATAACAATGGTAGATACAAAATAGGAAAGATAGGTGGCTCTAGGTATAAAAAGATTCTGGGGTGGAGAAAAAGGGGTGCTACTTAAGGATATATTGACTAGATAATGAAAAAGAAAAAAGGACAGAACAAGTATCCTTTAGGGTTGAAGTGCACACCCTCTGCCAAATAACAATATAGAGCAGCAAAAAATATAAAAACTTAACGTTTATTTATTTATTAAAACTTGTTATTAAAATATTGAAATTCTGACGAGATTAAGTAAGTAGGGCAAATTTTGAATCATTGAGGACTGTCTTATAAATTGACTTAAATTATAAGACTAAAAAAATTCAAATAATCCCTATATCCTCTTATTTAAAGTGATAAATCATCTGTGATAGCCTAGTGCTAGTGATAGGTGATAGTGTAATGCTAGTGAGTGGCAGAAACATAGGTCCAAATACTAGACCTCTGTGTTTGCACTTATATATATTACACTTTAAAAAGTGTCTAGTGCTAATAAAATGAATTTAGTGATTGCACTTATATATATTGCATCTTATAGAGTGTATATTGCACTGTCATAAAGTGTCTTGTAATCGAGTTATGATAATTATTATAATAATAATAATCAATACAGTATAAATAAAGGGCTAGTGCTTAGTGAGGTTATTGGGGTATTGTGCAGTCATGCGTTTTAGGAAACAGTCCAGTATTACAATGATATTATAATCGTATATTCCACTACTTAAACTATGGAGCTAGGGTTTATACTATCTGATTCCACATTTTATATTCACTCGTAAATTTGAGATTGATGTCGATAGTATTAATAAGACTTGGTAGTAGAGATGGTTGGTCTATATAGTTATAAAACGCCTAAGCTCCAAAACTACCCGCGTGTCGCCTATGCGTCTGCGACGTCATAGAATGACGTTGCGGGGCAGTACATGCAACTCGACGCACGTTTCTAAAAATTTAATCAGGGGTTACCGACGGAGTGTCAGAGGAGCTATTTATGCTCAATGGTTGTCATAGCAACCTCGGAGGCTTATAAAATAACACTTATTGAAAAAATATGACTTAAAATACAGCTGTTAATATGGAGAGAAGTAGATAAGACTAAGAGGGTCCAATTACAGTTATAATAACTATTTATAGCACAATATCAAGATATGGCAGAAATGAAGAAAGGACTAAGTCCTTTATATAATACAGCATTAACTCATATAGGTGTCTTTTGAGTACAGGTAGTATATAGATGTTTGGATAATTATATTAATAACCTAAAGGGAGATAGCATGTTACCCTACAATTTACCTTAAGAGGAAAAGAAAGAATATCTGATAGTTATTATTAAGTATTTTATTATTATATTTTATTCGTCAACATTTTCAAAATGATATTCTCAATGTGTTATTATTGGAGGTATATTATATACCTCTAAACAATTTTTTTATAAGTTTGATATACATCACATCAATTGTTTCTCCTATTTCTTCTAGAGTCATTATATGAAGAAAAAGGGGGAGAGATTTATGTTTCCATTGTAACATGCTATGTCCAATTCATAATATATGGTAATACATCAATAGTACATGAATACCCTTTGTAGTTGAATAGACACCCTAAATAAATGGTGTAAAAGTAAATCCATCATTAAGACCCCAAGGTTTTTTGGTCTTAAGTGTAAAGATCCAGTAGGCCTCCTTTTTTAGTAATTCCCTATCAATATTTCCTCTTCTGATATTGTGTTTAATACCGTCAATGGCTATGAAGGATATATTGTTAAGATCTCCATTATGTTGAGAGTTTACATGGTTGGCCACTGGTGTGTCATATTCTTTAGTAATGCTGTATATATGTTCTATTATTCTGCGCCTGAATTCTCTACAGGTTTTACCTACATATTTCATACCACATTTGCAAAGCATGAGATATATAACCCCTACAGTTTTACATGTCATTAACTGCTGGATTTTGAAATGACCAATTCCATCTTTTGAGGGGAATGTTTTGGTGGTATTTACATATTTACATGCTTTACATGATAGGCATTTAAAACAGCCCTTTGTTCTATTAAGCCAAGTCTTATTTTTAGCACCTTCTAGATGACTTCTAGATAGCATATCTCTCAGGTTAGTTGATCTTCTACTGGTGATTTGGGCCTGGTTGCTTAAAAATGGCCTTAGATCATCATCGTCTAAGAGAATCTTCCAATGGTCATTGAATATTTTTCTAATTTCATGCCATTTTCCATTATAAGTACCTATGCACATGAGCACTTCATCTTGTTCTTTATTCTTATTTGATAATAGTAGATCTCTATCTACTGCTTTTGCTCTTTGATATGCTATCTTCAGGGGTTTGTTTTTATACCCTCTTTCCTTAAAGCGATGCTGTAATTCTCTGGCTTTAATCTCAAAGTTAATTTGACTGGAGCAATTTCTTTTGATTCTTAAATACTGCTCCACTGGTATCCCTTCAATTAATGATTTGGGATGGCTGCTATTTGCCTGTAACAAACTGTTTTTGGCTGTTGGTTTCCTGTATGTAGTGGCTTGGAGTTTACCATTATCGAACTTTGCAATTTTCAAATCCAAGAAAGTAATTTCATTCTCACTCATTTCTGAGGTTAAGTAGAGTCACATGTTATTCTTATTGAGCATATCAATAAAAGCTTTTAAATCTTTTTGGTTCCCATTCCATACTAACATATATACTGAGTATATTGATCCAATTGGTCAGTAAACACAATTTGCTCTCCCCACCAGCCTAAGTATAGATTGGCGTATGTGGGGGCACATGCTGTGCCCATAGCTGTACCACATATTTGCTGGTAAAACTTGTTGAGAAAAACAAAATAATTATGGGTCAATGAGAACTCCAATAATTCTAATATGAATTGGTTGTGATTAAAATATTGAATACCTTTTTTTGATAAGAAGTAATTTACTGCTTCTATACCTCTTTGATGTTGTATGTTTGTATAGAGGGATTCAACATCTAAAGACACCAAAAGTGCTTCATTACTAACTGAAATATCATTTAATTTCAATAAAACATCTTTTGTGTCTTCTACATGTGATGCTAGCATAATCACAAATTCTTGTAACATAGAATCCACATATTTACTGGGGTTCTCTGCAATACTCTCAATGCCTGATACAATTGGTCTGCCCGGAGGTTTTTGGGGATTCTTGTGCATTTTAGGAATGGTATAAAAAGTAGCTATTTTAGGGTTTTAATTCAAGAGGAAGTCAAATTCGGATTTACATATGACTTTAGTATTTAGACCACTTGTTAGAATGTCTTAAGTTCCTCGATAAAATCATCAGTTGGATCTTTTTCTAGTTTTTTCTAGCTTTTTTTGTCTTTAAGGAGTCTTTCACATTCCAAAATGTAATCATTTTTATCAAGTATGACTATGTTGCCTCCTTTGTCTGAATTTCTAATGTTGATGTTATTATCTTGTTGTAATTGTTTTAATGCCAATCTTTCAGTTTTGATCAAGTTATAGTTGATATTACTTTTATTAGAAATGTTTGTCATATCACAAACCACATTATTTACAAATAGCTCGATATTGGGACTTATACTAAGAGATGGTGTGTATTTGCTTTTTGGTTTGAAAGCAGAGTAAGGGCCTGTAGATTGAAATTCTTCATTTTCCGCTAATAAGCTTTCAAGACCTCTTAAAGTCTTGGAATGCATAGGTTCTGTTGGAATTCTGTTCTTCTTTTTAGAGAAAAACTTTTTTAGAGCCAATTTTCTGGCAAACAAATGAGTGTCCTTTATCAATTCAAAGAGGTTAAAATCCCCTGTAGGTGAAAAGTTTAGGCCTTGTGTCAGGCATTGAGAGTATTACAGAGAACCCCAGTAAATATGTGGATTCTATGTTACAATAATGTGTGATTACGCTAGCATCACAAAAGATGTTTTACTGAAATTAAATGATATTTCAGTTAGTAATGAAGCACTTCTAGTGTCTTTAGATGTTGAATCCCTCTATACAAACATACAACATCAAAGAGGTATAGAAGCAGTAAATTACTTCTTATCAAAAAGAGGCATTCAATATTTTAATCACAACCAATTCATATTAGAATTACTGGAGTTCGCATTGACCCATAACTATTTTGTTTTTCTCAACAAGTTTTACCAGCAAATATGTGGTACAGCTATGGGCACAGCATGTGCCCCCACATACGCCAATCTATACTTAGGCTGGTGGGAAGAGCAAATTGTGTTTACTGACCAATTGGATCAATATACTCAGTATATTGAATTATGGATAAGATTCATTGACGATATATGTTAGTATGGAATGGGAACCAAAACGATTTAAAAGCTTTTATTGATATACTCAATAAAAATAACATGGGACTCTACTTAACCTCAGAAATGAGTGAGAATGAATTTACTTTCTTGGATTTGAAAATTGCAAAGTTAGATAATTGTAAACTCCAAACCACTACATACAGGAAACCAACAGCCAAAAACAGTTTGTTACAGGCAAATAGCAGCCATCCCAAATCATTAATTGAAGGGATACCAGTGGGGCAGTATTTAAGAATCAAAAGAAATTGCTCCAGTCAAATTAACTTTGAGATTGAAGCCAGAGAATTACAGCATCGCTTTAAGGAAAGAGGGTATAAAAACAAACACCTGAAGAGAGCATATCAAAGAGCAACAGCAGTAGATAGAGATCTACTATTATCAAACAAGAATAAAGAACAAGATGAAGTGGTCAGGTGCATAGGTACTTATAATGGAAAATGGCATGAAATTTGAAAAATATTCAATGACCATTGGAAGATTCTCTTAGACGATGATGATCTAAGGCCATTTTTAAGCAACCAGGCCCAAATCACCAGTAGAAGATCAACTAACCTGAGAGATATGCTATCTAGAAGTCATCTAGAAGGTGCTAAAAATAAGACTTGGCTTAATAGAACAAAGGGCTGTTTTAAATGCCTATCATGTAAAGCATGTAAATATGTAAATACCACCAAAACATTCCCCTCAAAAGATGGAATTGGTCATTTCAAAATCCAGCAGTTAATGACATGTAAAACTGTAAGGGTTATATATCTCATGCTTTGCAAATGTGGTATGAAATATGTAGGTAAAACCTGTAGAGAATTCAGGCGCAGAATATTAGAACATATAAACAGCATTACTAAAGAATATGACACACCAGTGGCCAACCATGTAAACTCTCAACATAATGGAGATCTTAACAATATATCCTTCATAGCCATTGACGGTATTAAACACAATATCAGAAGAGGAAATATTGATAGGGAATTACTAAAAAAGGAGGCCTACTGGATCTTTACACTTAAGACCAAAAAACCTTGGGGTCTTAATGATGGATTTACTTTTACACCATTTATTTAGGGTGTCTATTCAACTACAAAGGGTATTCATGTACTATTGATGTATTACCATATATTATGAATTGGACATAGCATGTTACAATGGAAACATAAATCTCTCCCCCTTTTTCTTCATATAATGACTCTAGAAGAAATAGGAGAAACAATTGATGTGATGTATATCAAACATATAAAAAATTGTATAGAGGTATATAATATACTTCCAATAATATCACATTGAGAATATCATTTTGAAAATGTTGACGAATAAAATATAATAATATGATACTTAATAATCACTATCAGATATTCTTTCTTTTCCTCTTAAGGTAAATTGTAGGGTAACATGCTATCTCCCTTTAGGTTATTAATATAATTATCCACACATCTGTATACTACCTGTACTCAAAAGACATCTATATGAGTTAATGCTGTATTATATAAAGGACTTAGTCCTTTCTTCATTTCTGCCATATCTTGATATTGTGCTATAAATAGTTATTATAACTGTAATTGGACCCTCTTAGTCTTATCTACTTCTCTCCATATTAACAGCTGTATTTTAAGTCATATTTTTTCAATAAGTGTTAAGACAGTCCTCAATGATTCAAAATTTGCCCTACTTACTTTATCTCGTCAGAATTTCAATATTTTAATAACAAGTTTTAATAAATAAATAAACGTTAAGTTTTTATATTTTTTGCTGCTCTATATTGTTATTTGGGCAGAGGGTGTGCACTTCAACCCTAAAGGATACTTGTTCTGTCCTTTTTTCTTTTTCATTATCAAGTCATAACAATGACACAGGCGTGGTTGTTAAGATGTCGCCTAAATTAGTGACACCAAAGAGTGTTCATGCAGTATTTCATATGTTGCACATATTTCAACATTATGTATGAACAGCAGTAATATTTATTTGTGGAGGTAATACTAAATCATAACATAATAACACTGTTCTGTATCACAAACAGCATTGCCATGCTTCATATTGTATTGCCGTCATTTTTGACGGGCAAGTCGCTAGTTATTATATAATAAGTATTAAAGAAAATTAAACTAATATATGTCATATACACTAGAACCTCTATATATATGATTTATCCGTTCCTGAGGGACGACGGATAATCCATTCCTCCCAGGATCTGTTACATAAATAAATAAAAATTTAACCAGAACTTTATCCTTTACTGAAGAGTGATGATGGCATATGGTGAAGAGGAGCAAAGGAATTATTGTGTATAAGGGGAGTCATCTTCCATTAAAACATCAGATAACTAATTCTGGTGATCAATGTCTTTTGGTCAGTTTTCGACAATTCACTAGCACTAACATTGTTCAGTTTTTGCCTATTTTTTTACATTTTGAGACTAATATTGGATTTTTGGATGAATATAGAAGCATTTTAGAAAATAACTTGTCCAGTGTTGTAAATATACAGTGCCTTGCAAAAGTATTCATCCCCTTGACATTTTTCATGTTTTGTTGCCTCACAACCTGGAATTAACATGGATTGTTTGAGGATTTGCATCATTTAATTTAAAGAACATGTCAAATTTGAAGATGTATTTATTTTTTTATTGTGAAGCAAGCAACAAATAGGACAAAATAACAGTAAAAGTCAATGTGCATAACTATTCACCCCCCTAAAGTCAATACTTTGTAGAGCCACCTTTTGCGGCAATCACAGCTCCAAATCGCTTTGCATAAGTCTCTATGAGCTTGCCACATCTTACCACTGGGATTTTTGCCCATTCCTCCTTGCAAAACTGTTCCAGATCCTTCAAGTTGGATGGTTTGCGCTTGTGAACAGCAATCATTAAGTCTGACCACATATTTTCTATTGGATTGAGGGCTGGGCTTTGACTAGGCCATTCCAACACATTTGCATGTTTCCCCTTAAACCACACAAGTGTTGTTTGGTGTCATTGTCCTGCTGGAAGGTGAACCTATGTCCTAGCCTCAAATCACGCACTGAGTGGTACAGGTTTTGCTGAAGAATATTCCTGTATTTAGCACCATCCATCTTTCCCTCAACTCTGACCAGTTTCCCAGTCCTGGTTGCTTAAAAACATCCAGACAGCATGATGGTGTTCTTTGGGTGATATGATGTGTTGGGTTTGCGCCAGACATATAGTTTTCTTTGATTGCCGAAAAGTTCAATTTTAGTCTCATCAGACCAGAGCACCTTCCTCCATACATTTTGGGAGTCTCCCTCATGCCTTTTTGCAAACTCAAAATGTGCCATTTGTTTTTTTGCTGAAAGTAATGGCATTCTTCTGGCCACTCTGCCATAAGGCCAACTCTATGGAGTGTACGGCTTATTGTCGTCCTATGTACAGATACTGCAGTCTCTGCTGTGGAACTCTGCAGTTCCTACAGGGTTACCTTAGGTCTCTGTGCTGCCCCTCTGATTAATGCCATCTCCATTTGGTTATGATAGATTTGATGGTGCTCCTGGGAATCATCAAAGAATATCCCATTTCAGTTCTTTTCATACCAAGACATTTATTACATTATTCTCTCTCCAATCCTTTAGTATTGAGTTTGCTCAGGATTGATGAAAAAGTTTCTCTAGTTTGAATGTCCGTTTAATATGGTAGAATTAAAGTAATTTTGAAGCAGGTAACTTTACATAAACTTAACGTGTGACGTCACAATGTTACGTTATGCTACACCACAGGATTATGTAATTACGCTCGAGATACAGGAAGTGAAGCAGGCGCTTAAATAGCCTCACAGTAACCTCAATTGTTAGCCCATGAGTAAGCCCAGTAAATGGGCGAAACAGGACCATCGGGCATTACTGATGAGTATCTAACCAGAAGATTAATTTGCAGAGGAATATACTTTCATTAGCATCATGCTGCATCGCAAATGGGCCAAGTGAACCGCAAGTATCTGCGATAATGAAATAATAATTATAATTGGACAAGCAGAAGTCCATATTTTCTATAAGGATTGTGCCCCTAATATTTTGATGCCTTTGATGCCTTTTTTTGGATTTAATATTTTTTATGCCATTTTTGGATTTAATCATAAATCTTTTTTGTGCTATATATATATTTATTATATTTCCTCTGTTGATCTAATGTTATGTTTTTTTCTGGTAGATACCTCAGTATCTTGTTTTTTTTGTTTTTAATATCGTTGCTTTTTAATTAAATACATCACAGTGTTTTTCTATCAATAACATTTACACAAACCTAATGATTAGCAGATTTCTGCATTATATGAGGATTTGTTATAACATTATATAGAGCCATTCAAATATTTCCTTGGGTTAATCTGTGAAGTGCAATTTCAAAGTGTACAAAAGGAATAATTATTTGTTTATTATATGATTCAACACGCTTAAGCATTTGATTTAAACACTGCTATTCATAATCATTTTTTACTTCCGCTCACGGCGTATTGTTAGATTTTTTATTTCCTAAAATAAATTTTTTCGAAAATAAATAGCTTCTGATAATGAGGTGTTAAGCACCAGGAATCTCCCTTAAAGTCGAGATCAAGGATTTTTTTTATAACTTAACCCTGACTTGTACTTCTCAACAACATTGTCCCTTACTTGTTTGGAGCGTTACTTGGTCTTCTTGGCAGTGTTTGGTTAGTAGTGCCTCTTGCTTAGGTGTTACTGCTACTGGGCCTTTCAAAAAAGGTGTGTATATGTAATGACAGATCACGTGACACTTAGATTGCACACAGGTCGACATCTTTTCACTAATTATTTGACTTCTGAAGGTAATTGGTTGCACCAGAGCTTTTTATGGGCTTCATAAGAAAGGGGGTGAATACATACGCACACGCCAATTTTCTGTTTTCTATTTCTAAAAAATAGTTTTATGTATATATTTTTCTCATTTCACTTCACCAACTTAGATTATTGTGTTCTGATCCATCACATAAAATTCAGATTAACAAAACATTGAACTTAAGGCAGTAATGTAACAAAATACGTAAAGTCAAGGTGGGTGAATACTTTTGCAAGTCAATGTAGAAGCATTTTTGTGATGTTCCTCTGTATATTAAAACTATAAATATACAAATATACATTTAGACTATTTACAAATATTTCACACTAAAATATTGTTTACACAAAGTAATTTATTACTATCAGAAAATACCATTTTGGTAAAATATATTAACATAGTTGTTGAGAACAGACATCAAGTTCAACAGATCATTATTTTATGTGAATTATGGAGATTAATTCTATTTATTCTATGTTTAACGGTCACTGCCTTGTTTGCCCATTTTATTCAATAATAAATCTAGTTATCAATGTATTTTTCTCTCACAGCTTCATTAGTAAAACCCCTTTCTTCAAATTAAAATATTGCTTCCTCTAAACTTAAAGGCTGACTTCTTCTAAACTCAAAATTTCACTGGACAAAACTTATATTGACTCTAAAGTTATTTATAAATGCATGGCCAGATTTCTCTTTAGGCCAACTGGGCAGCCTCCTAAGGGTGCTTCCTTGTGAAGGGTGCCTAGTTTTACACTTCAAAATGTTCCTTGGCCTAAAAAAGAAAATAATGCAGTTGACTGACTCGCCACTAGGAATTAACACCTGGAATTAAGTAAATTATCCCTAGGGGAGCCAGAGAAGTAAGTCCAGCCCTGTATATATGATAATAATGTAATGTTGTTGATGTATCTTTCTAGGGATTAGACTGAGCTTTCCTCATAGTTTAATCTTAGCATTCTCTTTTTAAGTTTTTATGTTTGTTGCCTTTCTAGGAACATTTTTCCAGATTTACAATATCGTTTTTTTTTTTGTTTGTTTGTTTTTTAAATGGTGCACAATACTGTGCTTAATATTATAGGTGAGACCTTGTCATGGATTTTATAGTGGCACAATTATACTTTTTTTCCCCTTTCTCCTATGCCCATTAATGATAATAATATTTAAAAAAGCTTTGAAGTTGTGACTGGCATTAACCACTGATATGTAGGTGATTGCCCACAAACATCCATAAATCCTTTTCCATCTCATATACCACCTGTCCAGCTTTTATAGGAACTGTATCACATATATAGTTGTTGGTGTTGGTCACGTTTGCGATGTTGGTCACGCAATGTTAAATAATTGCGACCCTCGCTTTGGTCTCGCAAAGCACGCGGTTGCAGGGCTGCAATGAAGGCGGTCATTGCAGGGCTCGCGATGAGCGCCACAGGCTCTAATTGTGAGGCCCACGGGAGTTAGGCCCACGGGAGTTAGGCTGCAATAAGCTCCAAAGGCTTTAAAAGAGCCTAGACATGAGCACAGAAGGTGCTCATTTCGATAGCCACGATCACCACCGAAAACCGTAAAACTTTGCCCTGATCGCAAGGCACGCAGTTTACTAATTTAACGGGCAAAATTGTTTCAAGTGCGTAACTCTAAACACCGCCAAAAATAGCCAAATAATAATTAAAAACATTTTTACACACTAACACATAGCACAGGGGGAGAGCCAGGGAGCCTGTGAGTGATGTTTTAGGCATATTTTAGGCATATTTGGCGTTTTTAGACGATCGAAAATCATTTAAGCGAGAAAAAAAATGGCGACCGAAAAAACGTTAACAGATGAAAACGAGGCTGAAGGCAGTAAAAGCGCCCCCAAAGCCAGTAACACTTAGCGCAAGACAGTAAACACGATCGCGAAGCCAGTAACAATGAACAACGCAAGCAACGGCACTCATTGCGAGCCACAGAAAACTGCAGCACAGACACAGAGGAGAAAGACACGGGAGGGAGAGGGGGGAGAGGGGGGAAAGAGATACAGGGCTGAGAGCGGACGGAAAAAAAAGTGGGGGGGTAAGGAAAAACAAAAGACACAGGGCAGGGAGAGAGGGGGAAACAGACACAGGGGTCAGAGACTGGGGAGGGGCTCGCGATAAGCGCCGAAGATGATCATTGAGAACCACGAAAGTTGCTGGTTGCAATAAGCGATGAAGCCGCTCATTGCTGGGCTCGCTATGAGCTCCAAAGGCGGTCATTGCGAGGTCCGTAAAGTAGACACGAGGTGAGGCTCGAAATGAGCACCGGAGGCGCTCGTTGTGAGCCACACAATGAGCGCAAAAGACGCTCAGCATGGGGCTCGCGATGAGCACCAAAGGTGCTCACATTGTGTGACAAACAGAATTGACAGCCTTTAAATTTTAATGCTGTCATTTTTGACTGGCAAGTAGCTAGTTATGTATTAAAAATATGAGCTTCCATTTAACATTTGTGCATTTGTATGTAATATACCACCATGTATACAGCATCAATCTATACAGATTAATGTAGTAGACATGCAATCGATCTACACATTTTTATAACTGTTATTATTTGATATTTGTTTATCAGCATTTAAATATGTTTTTCCCAATAGAGCGTATATGTGTTTTATTCTGAGCATAGTAGTATTTTGAAAAAAAAATCTCTCATGTGCATGTTTTTAGTGGGTGGCATAAAATAATAACTGAAACATAACACTTCATAAACTACTGTATTGGTCCGAATATAAGCTGCACCTTTTTTCCGATTTTTGGGTATGCCAGTTACGGGTGCGGCTTATATTTGCGACCATAAAAAAATTACTGCGCGATTGCAAGTTAAGGGTGCCGATTTGCGTGTTTGTGACTGCATTGTAGAAATTGAATAGTGATTGGTGAACGTAAAATTACTGCCGATTTGCGCAATTGCGAGTAAAGGGTGCCGATTTAAGTGCTTGAGACTGCGGTATTGCGGCAATTGAATAGCGATTTACGGTTTTAGTGAGTCTAACATCCTGTAAGGCCTGTAACCTGCAAAAGAAGTTACAGTACTAATTAGAAAGCCTGTTTCTTGCACTTGGATAGAGCCTTTTTCTCTCCAATTTTAAGGGTGCGGCTTATATTTGAGTACTATCTTTTTTCTATTTTTTCCTCTTGAATTTTACAGGTGCGGCTTATATGCAGGTGCGGCTTATATTCGGACCAATACGGTATATAAATATATTAGTAATTTTAATTCAGAGACATTTTATTTTATGTCTCATATTTATTTAGAGCAATATTTTACATTGATTTTCTTTAGTGCTTGTGCTACTTCATTGTTCCTCAGGCTATAGATCAGTGGGTTCAGCATTGGAATAATGACACTGTAGAATACAGATGCAATTCGATCCTGACTCATAGAATATTTAGAGGTAGGTCGCAAATACATAAAGAGGATGGTGCTGTAGAACATAGTGACAGCTACTAGATGGGATGCACATGTAGAAAATGCTTTCTTCCTTCCATCCACTGAGCGAATCTTTAGTATGGTGGAGATAATGTAAATATAGGATACCATAATTGTAGTAAGTGAGCTTGTTTCAGCAAATCCCCCAAAAATGAACATTAGAACTTCATTCATAGTGGTATCAGTGCAAGAGAGCTTAATGAGCGGAGGAACATCACAGAAGAAATGATTGATCTTGTTGGTTTTACAGAATGGCAATCGAAAGGTAGTAATTGTATGAAGTGTTGCATTCATGTAGCCAAGAGAATAAGCTCCTGCCACCAGACATATGCATTTCCTTTTACTCATAACAACTGAGTATAGCAGTGGATTACAAATAGCCACGTAGCGATCATAGGCCATTATTCCCAGCAGAAAGCACTCAGTGGTTACTGAGGCAGCAAAGAAATACAACTGCAGTACACACTCATGATACCTGATGGCTTTGGTTGTGGATAAAAAGTTCACCAGTGTCCTTGGAGTTATGATAGTTGAATAGCAAAGGTCTAAAAAAGATAAATTGTTAAGAAAAAAATACATGGGTGTGTGAAGATGGGAATCTGCTCTGATGGCCACTATGATACCAATATTACCTAAAAGGGTGATAATATAAAAAATTAAAAATAAAACAAAAAGAGCAATCTCGACTTTTGGATTATCATTAAGTCCAAGAAGAATAAATTCCGTCAGATGTGTATTATTCCACCCAGCCATGTACAGATCTCCTACAATAGAAAAACAAAGAATATTTTACCTTAAATATGCATCAATGAGGGGATGGACAGGCTCTTGATTTCTTGCATGGGTGTGTAATCAAAACAGTTTTATTCCACACATTTCCATTTAAATCTAAGGTATGCATTCCCTCTTACTTATAACAACAGAGTACAGCATATAGCCACAATCCCAGGCCCATATTCCAGTAGGTTATATATATATATATATATATATATATATATATATATATATATATATATATATATACAGTATGTTCATGCCATTTCCACCTCCAATTAGTGCCCATATCAATTTATATCCTTATTATTAAATATACATCGTTTTTCTTTTTTACATATATATCTTGGTTTTCCCATATATGTTCTATTTATTTGTTTTATTCACACTCTGCATTACCTTTTCAATTTCAGTAGATATAAATTAATATAGGTTATTTGTAATCAACACTGGCTCTTCTTTCTTGGTTATTATTAATGTTACTAGCAGCAAACACTGGTATTTCATATTCTTTTATGTCTGATTTTACATAAATACTTGGAAAGACAACATAAAAATGTCTGTGTTCACAGCAAATAATACAAGTGTGCTACTATCTTTCAGGAATAATAGAAAACAATAAAAATACATAGGAAAAAAAAACACAGTAACTAAACACTTTGGGCCTCATTTAATTGCAAGGCCGCAGCTCATAGTATACTGGCCGTACGTCTGCGGGCCTGCTGCGGGCTTGAACTCTGCTACAATTACTGAGCGTTTCAATTGAACAAGCCCGCAAGTTACGGGCCGGAGGAATTGTAGCAATTGAATAGCGATTTGTGATTGTAACTCATGCGGTTATGGAAGAACAAAGGCTTAGATGGGGTTAAGTTACGGTTGCAACAACTGCAGGTTTTTTTAGCCCGTAACCCGTACATCATTTACGGCTCTTAAAAAGGAGCCAATTGAATAGTGAATTTGTTTACGGTCTACATTAGGGCTCCCGTAAGCTATAATTTCTCAATTGAATGAGGCCCTTTGTAAAAATAGACTGCATATAAGACATAAGATGTGAAGACGTTATCATTTTAATCTTAGATATGCCTACTTTGTACCCTGTTTGATAAGTATAACTGATAATTTCATTCCTTTAAAAGAGGGCCATATGCACAAATGGTTATGTTTTGGAGATATTTTATAGATGTTACATTTTAGAATATATGCTCCATATAAAATATAGGAATGGATAGATTATGTTTATCATCTACAAAAGTTCTTCAATACCTCACCATTTACTATATTTGCATGGTGCTAAGATAGGAATTGTTATGTTAATGTCACATAAACATCTCTCCATTTTTACTTATATTGTTTAATTATTCTCCTTTCCACAAAACTGGTAAAAGAAAAATCCTTTGGAGTCTCCCAAGTTCTTTCTATAAATGGTGTTTCACTTGAACCTCTAAAAGTATTCAATGCTACATGTTTTGCCAAGACCAACATGACCCCTTCTATTTTTATATAACAAGTGGCTAATATACGCTTTTATGGGGTTTGTACATCCCACCCAAACCTAAAACAAGCTGACATGTGACACCTTAATGTTCTAGCTGTCATAAAGTAATATAGATCATTATAAACAACTTTTCTATGTTTTGTGATTAAATGTATCTTCTAAGAAAATGTAAAATAAAAATTGCTGGTAGTAATAATAATAATAACATCAACAATATAATAGCAAGCAGTAACAATAATTAAAAAATATATATTCATTGTATTGACTTTAGAATTTTAAAATCAACAATAACAACCTTATTTTTGAACATAGAGGCATTGTAAATAAATAATTTAAGTTTAGCACATCTATCTCCAGTCATAACATAAAACCTAATACTCATGAACAGGAGTGGAAATTTCCCATATTTTTCAAAATTATAATGTATCTCTATGAAGTGTTTTTTTCCTGGCTCCTAGAAACAGCCTATCTGGCTCCTATGGAATCTTCCAGGCTCATATGTGTTAGATATTTTTGTCTATGCCTGATGAATAATGTCCAACTGTATTTACCTGTACAATAATGCATGAATGTGTGTATGTATATTTATATAGCACTGTAACTTTAAGAGTAGATTTGTATAACATGGTATAAGATTTATTTTATATACTGTAAAACAGTTGTTAGTTAATACATTTCTGCAGGGCAGTGTTTACAATCTATTTAGTCGCAGCAAATACAAATAAATAATTTACAGCTTTCTTTTCAATATCTAAATTCTCTACCCTTGTTTTGCAGTTTAATATAGCAAATACTTCCCTGAACAGCCAAGCATATAAAATAATAATTAATGTGTTATGTCTAATTAATTAATTTGAAAAGATTTATACTTATAGTGCTTTGTTTTCACAGTTTGATTGTTGGTATATCATATTAAATTCAGTTACGACTCATTTCCAATGAAATACTCAAGCATTATTACATTTTTTGTGTAACTTAATTGTTTAGCAATGTGGGAGATTCTATGGAATGTTAGTTAGTGGAATAGTGCACTTTGTTTGTAATCATATGTTATAAAATATTGCAAACTACCATGTAGCAGGAGCTTGATACCCATATGAATATATTTGTATATATAATCACTGTGTTCCTACATACAGTTACAATAAATATCTGCAAACTCAAATATGATAAAGCTAGGAACACATTCCTGTGTCAGCTCCCACCGTGACCTTGGGCAGCTTGCTATGAATGTCCGGAATAAAAACAATAAATATGAATTAAAAAGTATATTTTGACTGTATTTGCAAATTTGACATTCGCTGTGGAAAAAATATAATTATTGATCCATGTCTGCTTAACAATTTATTCTTGTGGTATTAAGACACCTATAAAAGTATGTCAAAGTATGCAAATAGATATAAATATATATATATATATATATATATATATATATATATACGGTAAATACATATATATATATATATATATATATATATATATATATATACATATGTTTATAGAATATATATTTGTATATATATATATATATATATATATATATATATATATAAAAGTATATATATATATATAAATATTTATATACATATATATATATATATATATATTAACAATGAGTATTGCAGTATATTTTGATACCTTTTGTAGTGGACGCACACCTTATATATATATATTGACAAGCTTTAGAGAAGTCTGACCTCTCTTTATCAAGTCTGAAGCAATACTGACATTAGATAGAACCCTCAGTTTGAATGTAAAATGTAGATGCAGAGTGAGGGGAGACAGCATCTGACATCATGGGGTAAATACATATAGGGGGAAACAACATAACATAGTGTAGGAAACATATATACACATACTACATACACTTATATACCAATGTATACACGAAAAAACAGAGCACTGAAGTCTGCAGTGATATCCGCAGTGACAAGCCTGTTATTGTAAAATAAGAAAAATAAGAAAAATGCACAAGAAATTATGATAATATGTTAGAAAACCCAGGTCCATATTAAGTCCTGTATTTTTAGTGTTCAAGAATGTGATCATCTTTATTTCTGCAATACTTATTATTAATCTTTATATATATGGATCAATAGTTACAATATTACTAGAAGTTTATAGAAGGATCTAGTTGATTATTAGAAGAAACTGAAAAGTGGGAATCAAATAATGATTTTTACTACAAACAAGGTTTTATTGACAAAGCACTTAGGGATCTTTGGTTGATTGTAGCAACAGATCACGTTACCCGAGGTATGTTACCTGAGATAAAGGTGGTATAATTAGGTTATTGTTTTTATCTTTAATAAGACCCTTTATGATATGAGAGTAATGATTCTCTGGATTGTTGTTTCAACTCATTGCGTATTCCTGACTATAGTTGATTGCAGGACACTGGTATAAATAGACTTCTTTATACAGTATTCTCATACATTGGCAGAAATTTTAAATAAAATATTTTATTTCAAGAGCCTTTATAGAAATAAAGTTGATTGAAAGCAGTGACAGAGTTGATATGTAGATTTAAATAACAAACTAAAAAACATAAGCATATGCCACGCATATAAAATTAAAATCTATATGTTAAGTAATTAATGAAACAGACTGTTGTCTTGTTTACGATATGTATTTTTTGGATATACAGCTTTATAAATGTTTATTAACAGATCGTAGCAAATGAACAAGCTTATAGAGAGTTTTAAAACCATTGCAACATTAGCTTAAATAGCCAGCAAATACTCTTAATGTCTCTACCCCAACAAAGTCTGCCATGTAATGATATTTTGAAATTAAAATGTATTCTGTTTCTCTGGCTTCACTATGTTATAATACCCTATAGTTATTGTATTATTTTTGTGCCTACCTGTAGAGTTGGTGCCGCTTTGAGTAGCATTAGGAAGGAAGAAATGAGTTGGGCAATAGATATACCATCATTGTATTCTTTGAGGGGTTATTCCCCTGAGTTTGAGTCATTCCACTGTAACCACCTTGGGTAGGAATGGAATTGAAATTTCTCTTGGGCCTTATGAAACATTTTGTGTTTGTTTTTGTATATATCCAAATGTTTACTCCTTTGCTTATTTTGAGTTATGATTTTTGGGCTGCTTTTCATAAATTAATTTCAGTCTACAGTATAACTGTATGGGCTGTACAATCCAGTTGTGTATAATAAATGTTAAAACTTTTTTTTAAGTTATGCTGTATGCAGCACCGCAACTTAGTAATATACCAAGTAATATCATTCTTTATAACAGGGCCTCGCATGAGCA
This sequence comes from Discoglossus pictus, assembly GCA_027410445.1. Lineage (NCBI taxonomy): Eukaryota > Metazoa > Chordata > Amphibia > Anura > Alytidae > Discoglossus > Discoglossus pictus. The sequence goes on from CM050164.1 coordinate 389,866,605, forward strand.
CTTAAAAAATCTCTAGAATGACTAGTCGTGCTAAGTTATGGTATGCCTTTCCACTCATTTTCACTCAAAGGTTATCAGTATATGATGCTCACACTACTTATCGAAGCTGCTTAAAGCCTTCCCATGGCTGATTTTTAAAAAAAAAGTTAAATAAGCCGAATACCACCCGTAAGTGCTTTTAAAAGCCTTGCTGAGAACTATCAAAAGCAGTTAAAGAGACAGTACAGTACAAAAATTTAACGAAAAAGCATGCAAATGCATTATAAATTCATCCTTAATATGGCTGAGTCAGTATATATCTGGGATTATCTCCACATAACATATACCAACTTCAAGGCGCTCATTGCGAAGCACCCAACACTTTGCTGCAATGAGCGCCAAAGGCGCTTATTGGAGGCCTTGCATATGTGGCTTTTCAGGGTCCCTCTAAGGGTCCTTTGTCCCGTCATAGCTCTAATTTGCCCAAGGACGCTCCACCAATGGAGGATGCAAAGAGATTGTAGCTGCAAATGCGATGCCTGCGATCGGACTTTAGCGCTGATCGCGAGGTTACGGTATTTTCTCTCAAACGCGTAACTCGAAAGACCGCCAAAAAAAGAAAAATAATTAAAAAAATAAATTAAAAACCTCACACACAGCTCAGGGGGACAGCCAGGGAGCCTGTGAGTGAGGTTGCAAGATAATTTGAGCCCTAATTGCTGTTTTTCGGAGATCAAAAATCGGCTAAGCAAGGAAAAAAGACACTCAGAGTGAGGCACCAAAGTGCTGGGTTGGAGGGGAAGAGAGGCTCGCAATGAGCACCCTCAGCTATAGTGACGGTTTGGCCAAGGCCTGCAATGAGCGGCAAAGCCGCTCCTTGTGGGACTTGCGATGAGCACCAAATGCGCTCAGCGCGAGGCACGTAAATTAGACGGTAAGAGAGGCTTGCAATGAGCACCGAAGGCACTTATCGCAAGGCCCAAAAGTTACAGGGGGAAGGGCCTTGCATTGTATGGCAAACAGCCTTCAAATTTTACTGCCCTCATTTTTGACGGATAAGTCGCTAGTATAAAATAGTGCTTGAACACACTTTAGCTATATTAATTCAGCAGACATCTGGGAAATCATGTCTGTGTCACTGTTATGAACTATACTGTTCCTATGACAATGTTTTTGCAAGTAAATAAGGCTAAATATGTCATCATGATGTCACACTAAAACTTCAGGTGTTGTGGACCCCAATTTGTGAATTGATGTTAAATTATAATGATATAAGAACATTTTTGTAAATGGGATAATGTGAAGGGTTACTAGAGTCACAAATAACGGTAGGTAGATGAATATTAATTCTCATCATTCATTACTTCATATAATAGAAGTAACCTCAATTAAACAGATGCATTAACTCCTGAATTTTTTAATCCAAATCAATTACACACATACAGTGTGATTAGAAAACAATTAAAAATGATCAGTGTATAGTCATACTCTAAAAAAAGCGGAGAAAAATCTAGCAATATCTATTTGTACAGTACAGTGCTTTATACAGTTACTGTTACAATAAACCAACTTACCTGATGTTCATCTAAAAGCAATGCAAACCATGCTGTATCTGTCCTGACAAATCAGTTGCCGTTATTAATAACAAATATTTAGCAATGATTTGGGATCTCACAAAGAATTCTTTACTGTGACCAAGATATTGTTTAGCCACATTTTATAGGTTTTATAGGTATACAGTTGTGATCAGATGATAATTTATTGTTATGATATCATGTCATCTAAACACGTACAGATGATTATAGATACATAACAAAGGTCATCATCCTTAATGTCTGTTAATTAGATAAGTAAAAAATATCTGGTCTCATATTGTTAAGAGGATGACATGTATAACTGCTGGGTTTGACTAACATAGCGTTTTATGACTATGCAATTCCACAGACATTTGTGCATTGATGAAAATTAAATGTGAATCACAGGCCTTAAGACATGATATGTGTGTTTATTAATGGAGTGTAAGATCATTCTGTTGGGGGAATATCATTGATAGAGTAGCTAAATGAAAGGCACTATGTATATAGTTTACTTACATTATTTGGTAGCATTGTTTGCAGATGAACGAATGCATTTATGGATTTGAAATTTGCCTACAATAAAATAAAAAAAAACAGGTAATTCATTAATAAAAAAATTACATTGCACAATATATACACAGCCAAAAACACAAATTGGTGCCCTTTCTCTCTTTTCCTTTTCTCTCCCTTTTTCCCCTTTCTCTTCCTTCCCTTCTCCCTTTTTTCTTCCTTTTCCTTCTCCTTTCTTCCCTTTTTTCTTTTTTTTTTTTGTCATTACAACAAAATTCTTGAGAATCTGCTTATAAATGACAATCTCCCTAGGTTAAATGATACCTTCTATATCCTCTTGTCCCCTCTCGCAGTATATGCCCCATGTGGCCCGGTACGCCCAACCCCTCTATATTCTCATGCCTTCCCCGACCAGAGTTTCCACATGGGCTTCTGTGGTCCTTTGTGTGGGGGAATGTGTGGGAGAGTTCCCTTTGCGATCCAATCTGTTTTATTTATTGCTAATAATGGACCTTATGTGTGTCAATGTTTTAAACTTACATATGACTGTAAACTGATTTCAAACTTTAATATTTGGTTGAATAATCTTCACCCTAGTGGAGAGATCAACCAATTTAACTTCTCTCTTAAATTCCTTTCATATCCTATCTCACCCTTTCATTTCGCAAACATTCTAGCCAGCTTGGGACGGGAAAGGGGGAAAGAGCCAGGAAGGGAGCGAGCCGCCAGGGGAAACATAATGGATTTGTGAGGTACCAACGTAGGGGTTACTTAGAGATGGAATCCCAAATGGCCCATTTTACAGGATCTTGTTTTAGCTGGAATGCAATGTTGCAGTCTCTCTCTAATTCCCTATTATAACCCATCATGACCAATATTTCAGATAGTTTTGGAAGATCTTCTTTCCTCCAATTGCGTGCAATTGCGGTTTTAACTACCTGGAAAATTTGAGTCATAAACGCTTTATTTTTTATTTCCAATTTAGGAGGAAAGATATTAAACAAGGCCATCTGCCGATTTGCTATTAAATCTGTCTTGATTATATTAGATAAATATTCAAAGCACTCCTCCCAGAGTTGAAGGGATATAGGGCATTTCCACCATATATGGAACATGTCTGCTGATTTCCCACAGTTCTTCCAGCATAATTTAATTTCTGGGTTGAATGTTATAAAGTAAATTTTGGTGGGAACCCAGTACCATCTATAAAGTAGTTTAAATTGGATTTCTCTCTGGTTTATATTTTTAACAAACCTATTTAAAGATTTTAGGGCTTGTTGCCATGACTCTTTAGATATCCTTAACTGCATGTCTTTAGCCCAGAGGTCCATAGGTTTAGTTGTATCCGTCTGTGTTTGCTTGTAAATGATCTCACTACACTTTGAAATCAAGTGTCTAGTATTTTGAGACTTTATTAAAGTTTCAACGTTGTTTAAGCTTTGCCGGATAATGTCTTTATTTGTGTCCTTCAAAGCTCGTGAGATTTGGTATGAAGTAAGCCAAAGTTTAGTTGAAATATTATATTTCTTCTTTAGCATGTTATAGTCTAATATTTTACCTTTTTCTTTGTCTAGAATATGCCCCAGTAGATATATTCCTTTGTCTTTCCATTCTGGTTCTAAATAGATATAATTCAAGCGAGCTAATGTTGTCAAGGGAGTAAGTTCACTGTACTGCTCTAAGAATTTAAATTTTTTATTCATTTTTATCCACTCTTTTACCATTACAGTCAAAATAGTTGCTTTCGGGTCGATGTATGATAATGCTAGTTTTGGGATGAACAATAGGGCATTGAGGTCGATATTGTGTAGCATATCCCTTAACACCTGATTCCCCGGGTGAATGGAAAGAGGTTGACTCCACTTTATGTATTGTGCTAGTTTGATTGCTTCCTGATAGTGAGAAACTATTGGGTATGCAATACCACCTTTTATAAATGTTCTACTCATTATTGCCTTTTTCACTCTGATCTGACCGTTCTTCTTAATATATCTATCAATAATCCTCTGGAATTTAACTGTCCATTGGCTTGAAATTGAAAAAGGGAAAGATCTAAATACATAATTAAGTTTAGGAAGAAGAGACATATTGACTGATGCAATTCTGCCAGAAAAGGAGATTTTATTGACCGGCCAATTCTCAATAAGCTCTTTAGATGTTTTATATAAATTGTTCAAGTTAGAGGTTTGAATACTTCTTATGTCATCACTAAATTTAATTCCCAGATGTGTAAATTCCTTTGTATGAGCCAACCGATACCTACTAATCAGGCGCTCTTCGTCTTTCTCTGAAATATTAACACTAAGTGCTTCAGATTTCTCTATATTTAATTTAAAATTCGACACCTTACTATAATTAGCAATAATTTCCATCAGCGCCTTCATAGATAAATGAGGTTGCTCCATATAAACTACTACATCATCCGCAAAGAGGAAGATCTTATATTCCTTTTTGCCTACTCTAATCCCTTTAAACTCCGATGAAGCCCTGATAGATATGGCAAGGGGTTCTAGGATCAATGCGAATAAAATGGGAGACAACGGACAACCCTGACGGGTTCTATTTGTTAACATAAAATAATCTGATTGTACACCTTTTCCCAGAACCGATGCCGAAGGAGCCTTGTATAAAGCGGCTATGGCTTTCGATGCAAATAAATCAAACCCATATCTATGGAGGGTCTGCATCATAAAATCCCACCCTACCCTGTCGAAAGCTTTTTCGGCATCCATTGATAGGAATAGGGTGGGGTTGTCTTTTTTCTTCGCATAAGTTATTAAGTGAATCAGTTTATGGGAATTATCGGAACCCTGCCTCCCTGGGACAAATCCAGTTTGGTTGGACACTATTAATGATTTTGATATTTCTGTAAGTCTTAGAGCCAAAACCTTAGCATATATTTTGGTATCTATATTCATAACCGAAATTGGTCTAAAGTCTTTACAAGAGTATGCTTCTTTATTTTGTTTTGGTATAGTAATTATGTTGGCTCTAAGGATCTCTGGTGGAAATGTACCTGTGGTTTTAATTTTATTAAATGAGGCTACTATGGTTTGCATTAACTCTTCTTCAAATATTTTATAGTATGTTGTAGAAAAGCCATCTGGGCCTGGTGCCGTGCAATTTTTTAGATTTTTAATAACACGTCTAATTTCTACTTCCGTTATCGGGCTATTTAGTGCTTCCTTTTCCTCATTTGAGATAACTGGAAAGTCAATCTGATCTAGAAATTATGATATGTCTTTACTTTTTGGTGCTATAAAGTTTTCTTCCGAGCTTAGATTATACAAAGCTTGATAAAATTTCATAAATTGATCCGTAATTTCTTTAGGCTTAAAAATTTTTGTTCCCTATTTTACCAGGTAGTGGATATTACAATTTTGATAATTTTGTTTTTTAATTTTGTTCACTAGATCTTTTCCTATTCGATTATTAAAATGAAATGATTTTTGTTGTAATCGCCATAGACCCATATTTGAGCGTTTTTGGTTAATGTTATTAATTTTATTCCGAATTGTTTTTATCTCTTGGGTAAGGGTGTCATTTATTTTTATTTTGTTTTCTTGTTCCAATTGATACAATTTTATATGTAAAAGTTGTAGGGAAAGTCCTCTTTGTTTAACCCAGATGCTTTTCATCTTAATTAATATACCTCTTATATATGCTTTTAATGTGTTCCAAATTGTTGTGTTTGATGGAACTGACCCCAAGTTGATTTCCAAAAATGTTTTAATTTCTATTCTGATATCATTTAGTCTTTCCTTATTTTCTAAAATGTTATCATCCATTCTCCATACCCTACTAAATTTTGCCTCACCCTTTTCCTGTATTTGGAGGGTAACTGGAGCATGGTCCGAGATAGTTATTGAACCAATTTTAACTGATTGAATTGCATTTAACAAAGTCTCATTCACTATTATATTATCGATTCGTGAATACATTTTATGAGATGCAGAGTAGTAGGTATAATCTCTCTCATTTGTATTTATAAGGCGCCATGCATCATATAAATGGTTTTTCACCAATAATTTGGAAAAATCCTGAGCTGTTTTTTCTATAAGTTTATAGTTTTTAGGAACCTTTTTATAACTTCTGTCCATCTTAGGTTCAGGCGTCATATTGAAGTCACCCCCCAAAATGCGTCCTCCTTTAGCAATCTTATCCAGTTTCTTTAATACGCCCTTCAAAAATATATTTTGTTTATTGTTAGGGGCATATAAGTTTACTATTGTCATATGCTCGCCATTCCCAAATAATATAGCGGCCATTACCATCCAGGACCACTAATTCTTCTTTTAATTTTAATTTTTTATTAAACATCATTAAAACTCCTCCTGAGTTTTTTTTTTTGTGGCAGGCATTAAATACTTGTGGGAATCTATGTTTGGCCATATGAAATGTTCTTCCCTTGTCCCAATGGGATTCCTGAATTAATACAATATCTGGGTTTGTTTTAATCAGCATTCGAGAGATGGAGGCTCTCTTTGATGGAGAATATAATCCCCTGACGTTGTAACGCACTATCTTCAAACCCGGCATTCCCCTCCCTCCTCTGAGCCCTCCCCCCTGCCCTCCATCCCCCAACCCCTGGCTGCATCCATACTTCCAAACATACCACACTCTCTCATGAGACCATAATGGTCCCGTCTGACCATTCAATCCCTTCCCCTTCCGAGGGGATTACAACTGCAACCACCTAGTTGTACCCTATGGACGTAAACGATGAAGGGATATGTTAAGTCCTCCATGGAGGTTTCCCCACTCTTGAAAATCTTTATATTCCTAAATTTCCTTCTGGTTCCCAACCTTCTCCCTACTCCCCCAATTATATTGCTTTTTCCCCTACTCTCACCAAGCCTTTTATTCCGGGGTAAGCTCTCTTTGCCTGATCATTTCTATTGATTTGTAATTTACCTAAACAAAATTTCCTATTGTAAATGTACCCCTCTCCTCTCTCCTCCCATTCCTCTCCCTCCCCCCTCTTTACGACCTTTCCAATATCCTTTTACATTTATATTTATATTTGTATTCACTTTTATAATTTTCCTAATTTTCATAATCTTCATACATTTCCTTAAACATTCTACAATTTGTAATGTTGTGTTAATATTCTGTTATTACATTTTTTTAACTACATATAATATTCCTTAAATTAAGTTGTATAATGTAATTGTACAAAAATTTACCATAATAGATTTGGCTTCACACATCTTTTCATTTCCTTACTCTATCACTCCTCATAATTCATACGTAAACTAAATTGGTTCTACTCGTCCCCCTTATTCATATATTGCAATCTTGTGCTACACAACCAACTTAATCATATCATCAATTAATATATACAATTTCCATGTGCAAATTAACATAAATTTACGTGTATAATTATTCCATATCTTGACATATATTGGTTTAATCTAATGTTTTAAATTTGTGCTTCTAAAGACTTTTAGGGATCACCCTGTAATTTTAATACAATCGTATGCTGGTGAACATCTAATAAATGTTGCGTGACTTCAATAAATATATTAAAATAAAAGCCCCTGTCTAAACATCCTATTTCCTTCATTAATACCCATAATACATAGTGAGGTTAAAGTGCATTCATTACGAAAAAGTGCTTGTGCAATTTCTTAAGAGAAAAGCCAATATACAATCTCAAACTCTTTAAATATAGCAATCCATCATTTTTAGGGGCAGAGTAGCAAATATATCCTAAAAAAAAGGGGAGGTACAGAAGATAAGGAATGAAAGAAAAAAAAGAAAAAAAAGGAGAGAAAAAAAAAAAGGAGAGTGATTTGAATTAATGAAATAACCATCCCATTTATGGAAATCTAGCAATCCCACCAGGTACCATTAAGGCAAAAACTCTCAAAAGTCCCATTTACTAAACAGATCTTCTCCTTCTTTAAGTGATGTGATTTTATACCATCTAAAGTCTCTTAAAAATGAAAGTCCTATGGGAAAAACCCACTTATATGGAATTTCTTTTTCTCTCAGTTTCTGCGTGATGGGAAAAAATTGTCTTCTTTTATTTCTCGTAGAAGTAGAAATGTCCGAAAATATTTTAATATTTGAATATGGTGGGTAAAAGGTTGTTGTTCCATAGCTAGCTTTTAGTAGTTGATTTTTCAGTGGCAGGTGATGGATTTTTACCATTACATCTGTTGGGATCAATATTTTTCGGCTTAGAGAGTCTATGGGCTGCATCAAACTTAAACTTTATATCCGCAAAGTCCGGCACTAAATATGAAAAAAACTTAGTGAGATATAAGCCCAATACCTCTTTGGATATTTTTTCCTCAATCCCTCGTATTTTTAAGTTGTTAATTCTTGATCTATCTTCAAGGGAGTCCACCTTGTTTTCTAATGCCTTTAATTTCCTATCCATTATTTTAATGATTTCTTTGGAATAAGTTTGCTCTTTTTTAATTATTTCACAAGTGTGTTCCAATTCTGCAATTTTGGCTGTGTTTTCTTGTGTTGCCTTAATATTTAAGAGAATTTGATTTTTAAATTCATCCAAGAATTTATTTTGGAACTTCTCTAGGATATTTTCCAATTTTCCAACTGTGAGGATTTCATCCTCCAAATTAACTGTATTTATATCCAAAGAGGTGTCTACCGTATTATCTACATATGTCTCTGTAGATTTATCCCCTATTGGGGAAGCCAAAAGGGATATCTCCATAGATGTTTGCACCATTTTAGGCGAGAAAAATAGTTTGGATTTGGGAGGAGATCTTATTTTATCTTTGTTTTTGTTTTTCGGAGGCATTGTGTAAAGTTTTACCTAGAATCGAATTCCTGCGATATAGCTGAGAAAAAGGGATTAAAAGAAGAAAAGGAAACGAGAGTAAAAAAAAAAAAAAGAAAAAAAAAGGAGGTAGTTCCAGATCCACTTTTCAGTAGGTGCAGTCCTGATCGAATACTTTTAATTGGGGGTATATACTTCTTTTATGTATCTTATTTTCTCTTTTTTTTCTTCCTTTCTTCCCCCCTCTGCTCATATTTCCCAATTGTAGGTAATAGAAGGATTTGAAAACCAGGTCGCCTTGTTTTTAGATATTGGGTCCTTTAGTACTCCTCTGGTTGATTAATGGAGCCCCTTCCAGGCCTTTTTTCTTTATTACTTTTGACCTTATTTATATTTCAGCTTTGAAGCTTTGACATATTGGTCAGTACGATTTTCCCCATTGGAATATGGCTAATGCATGAGGACTGTCAGCGAGCAGTTAGATTGTCTTATTGCCTTCACTAATCCCAGACCTAGCACCAATTATGCATATCATATTTTAAGAGATTATAGACCCCGTTAAATTATAATTGGGGACCCTTACTTAATGAACAGGACCTTATATCCTTTATAGGACCTGTATATATATTTTGCCCGTTGATATCTTGGGGCCTTGCAAATAAGAGTCAATGTTATATGTATAAAGGTGCTCTATTAGAGCCTTACCGGACCTCTTGCCTTCATGCTGTTTGCGGCTGATAGCTGCAACCGCTGCAATGGGAATCCTGGAATGTCAAATGCTTTAAGTAGTGAGAGGTCCTTTCGGCGGCCTGCCTCGAGGCTTTCTCCTGACGGTGTTCCCCAATTCCCTGCTGTACTTGGCTTTGTTTCCTCCAGACACTTAGCACAACTTATGTTCCGTCCAGTCGCTTACCGCAGCTTGTGCACTCTCACTGCACACGGGGCTTCAAGACAAGGGCAAGCGCTGGGACTATATCTCCCGTGATTTAACGGCTCTGCTCTCCATACTGCCGGTCCCGTGCTGCTGGTCCCGTATCGGGCTTGGAGGGTTTGTGCCTTGGGAAGGGCTGAGGCAGAAGGTTTAGAGAGAACCAAACTCCAGCGTGGGTTCCTCCATCGGACTATGCGAGGGACCGCTCACGTGTGCATATCCGGTAACGCCCCCCCCCCAACAGTAACAACCTCAATGGCATTTCTCAGTGGTAAAATGTTAACACCATAACCATACATGTCCACATAGAAGAGTATTATGGACTATGTGACGGTAGGTAGCTACATGGTTATTAAACATTTTACCATCACATAGGCCATGATCATCTACACTGTAGACAGGCATGAGGATGTTAACATTTTGACCAATAGATTTTTTCTATGAGAAGGTAAACATGAGATGTAGCCTTTATCTCCTCCTCTGTCTGAGCACAGGGCCTCATTCACGTGCCACCATCCCCTCTCCTATGTCTGGAGGGAGTTGCAGGGGAGGCATTGCAGATGGAGGTGGAAGCGTAATACCTGGAGGAGAAGGCATGGAGAAAGATGAGGAGGGGTCAGGCTTCTGATGTGCTGGAGACTGTTCAGGGATGGATGATGCAGTGCTTGCCACCAGAGTAAGCTCAGTTATGTCCATGTTGGTGTGGATGAGAGCACTCTGGTTCTGGAACGCCAGAAACAGTCTGGCCATGAAGCTCTCCATTTGGACATTGTGCCTCCTCATCGCCCTATAGAGCCTCCTATTTGTGCGAGACACCGTGATTTGCTGGGTGGAGTGTACGTGTAGAGGAGGCTGACCATCATATCCTCCTGCCACTGTTGATACGCCAGCATCACCGCCATCATAGCTGCTGGTTGGCTCAGGACGCCGTACCGGTGGGTCTGTCCAGTAGAAGAGCCAAGGTGCTAAATCCATCTGGGGAAGAGGGGGCCATTGGGGTCAGTCTCAATGGGAGTTGCAGATGGTCCAGCACTGACCACACCTAAGAATCATCCTCTTCTTTGCTCATATCCCAGGTCCTCATAAGTTGGCTCTTGGTATAATTGCTCCTGTTTGGCGGGGGCATAATCAGGAATCCCCATACTTATCGACTTCTGCCCCACCTTGTTGAAAAAACAATAGTATATAAGATAATAACATTGGATAATCATTTGATCTCTGTGTGTTCCTATATACCTGACATCATGATGTTTTGAGCCTGGATGGTTCAATTAATTACCATTGTAAGGAATTTATATTGGCGTTGATTTATCATTAATGTGTATTGTGAGATCCGTTTATGTTGGTTCATATCAAACCAATAAGTCCTGCTGGGATCTGCCCTATGCAGCTCATGTAGATGCATATTTGCTCAGCAGTGTGTCATATTAACCAATCAGTGACCATATCTCAGGAATTGTTAGTAACATGGTGCTGAGACATGATTCCTGATAGGACAATACACTATAAAATCCAGGCCTAGAGAGTCTGTATCTGCATGCGCTGCAATGGGCACACCCATACAGGGACTATCTATTGGATGTTTATTCTCATTATTTTGTTAAAATGATACTAATTATAAAGTATTATCTCTAAGTATTTAGACAAATAGTTTTAATATGTCAAATCCAGGAAGCTTGCATATCTCTTTCATTGGTGGGCAGCATTTACATTGAATGTGTGTTATCTATCTTTGAGTGGTGTACATCTGTGATTATGTGAGCGGATGATAGTGGAAACATCTTATGGGGAGGCAAATAAAGAGCAAGCTGCAATAGTAGAAATAGTATTATTTCTCTTGTGTAAACGTATAACTATAGTTTAGCAAGATAGTTAAACCAGATCCTCGTCATCCCCTCTACTTTCCAAAGAACGTTTACACTATTTTGGATGAGCATCAATATGTAGGCTTTGATGCAGCAGGCAGTAACATGACCTGAACTGAGGCAAATGATAGGGAAGCAAAGCAAATACCTATATTAAACTTCTGGCAAATTTCAAAGTAGGAAACAGACATTGCAGGATTGAGAAATATGCTTCACAGTCTATGTAAACCTAGTCCACCTAGAGGTATATGAACTTTTTGCAAGGTGCAGTGGCAGGGAATGACCATTTGGCCTCTTTGCAGGTCCTTGTTTTAAATGGTCTATGATAGGTCATAACCTGCAAACTCACATTTCTAAAAATTGGAAATTGAGCACCCAGAAGCAAACTCAAAAACTTACATCCATAACTATTAAACTCGAGGACAAGTCCACCATACGTGAAAGAAAGAGCCCACTTCCCAACACTCTCTGAAACAATTGGGGTCGTAAATTGTTGCCCATCTGTGTATTTTATCAGGAGTTATATATATTCTCTGGAGAATATTGATAGAGATCTCTAAGATGCTACTATTTAATGAACCTTTGGTAAGGTTCTCCCATGAAATTCACTAGAAATCCTTATCTCCTGTGAAAATCAATTATTTCTCCCAATGACTGATATATTTCATATTTTGAGTTGTAAGGCTCTCATTAAAAGTATTATACAAAATACTTATAACACTTTTGGAAGGCTGAGGGTGTTCGATTTCCAATTTTTAGCAATGTGACTCTTGGTTGCCAGCATCAGGAATTGTAAAAGTTTATTTTGAGATGAAGAGAGGGAGATTGATGGGTGACCAAGAAGACAAGTTTCTGGATTTGTGTGTAATTGGGTATTAAATATATCAGAAGCCAACTCAAAAACTTCAATCCATAACTGTTTAACTGAGGACAAGTCCACCATATGTGAAAGAAAGAGACAACTTCCTGACACCCTCTGAAACAATTGGGGTCTGAATTGCCCATCTGTGTAGTTTATGAAGAGTTATATATATTCTATGGAGAATCCTAATAGAGGTCTCTACTACTACTATAAAACTACTATTTTTTTTCCAGCTTTCGATTTTTTTCTTTGTTTATAAGTTTTTTATTTTAGAATAAATATAAAAGACATACAAAAATACATAACAATACAAAATAAAACATAACAATCATGGCCATATTTCGAATAGGAGGAAGAGCAGTGGAGAAAATGTTCTTCCTTTTCAATAATATAACTCCTTATTCTTCTGTTCCCTAAGTTGATCGTATCACATCAATGTACAGACATTCCTCATATTTGTGTTTCTACGTGCAACTCGATTGAACATATCACATCCCTGTACATAACGTCCACGTAGTTATGTCTCTGGGTACAACCTTTAGAAAGAATGGTCAACTGACACCACATATGAGAAAAGAAAGGGAAGAAAAAAGAAAAAGGAAAAATAAAAAAGTCTACTCTTTTCCTTCCAACTCTCTCCTCTCTGTCGTCTCCCCTCTCCGCCAGTCGGGGGTCCAGTCCATTCCCCCACAAGGTCCTGGATTCTAGGAAATGTAGAGGGAGTGGCTTTGATAGTCTCTAAATTTGTCCCATATCGACCAATAATTAGTTGTATTCGCAATATCTGGAGAGCACAGATATTGTAGGGATTCTATGTCAATAAACCTATTGTGGGCCACCATTTCCTCTATTACCGACCAAGTTGGAATATTTGGGCTTTTCCAATGATTAGCTAATAGCCACTTGGCCACCAGTATTACATTGATTATAATACTTGCCTCTGTCTTAACACTATGTGGCAGAAATATATTTAATAAAACAATTTCGGGAGACAGATCCACCTTTTTCTTAATAATTTTTAAGATGTTAACAAGACAGTTCTCCCAAAAAATATTTACATATTTACAAGTCCACCACATGTGGAGTTGAGTCCCTTTAACTTGGCATACCCTGCAGCAGAGACTGGCAGAAACAGGAAACATGGCGCGTACTAAGTACCATCTTTGGTGTAATTTACAGAAAGTTTCATTTAAATAAACATCTTTAGTTACCTTCTTAGTCAATGTAAAAGCCCCAAACCAACTATGGTTCTCTCAGTTTTGATTGAAATCTCTTTCCCATTTTAATATTGATGGAGTTTTATTTTTTTCTCCCTAAATCTAATTATTTTCAAGCATCTAGATTTAGAAAACTTGGAGTCAATCAGACACATCTTTTCAAACTGGGTGAGATTTCTTAGTTTTCCTAGATTAAAGTCTGAGTTGCGAATAATATGTTGAAAGGTAGAGTAATTAAGCTACTGGAACATCGACATTCTATTATATTCTTTTAATTTTTCAAAAACTATAACTGCTTTAATGGGACACTTAAAGATGGAAAAGGCAGTAGTTTATTCCTCCCATTACATTTGTACCGAATGTTCAATATAGTTTGTATAGCCAATACAAATGCCAATTGCAAATGATAGGGAAGCAAAGCAGATACCTATATTGAATGTCTGGCAAATTTTAGAGTAGGAAACAGACATTGCAGGATTGAGTGCATGTAAACCTAGTCCACCTAGATGTATATGGTGCTGAGGCAGGGAATGACCATTTGGCCTCTTTGCAGAACCTTTTTTAAATGGTCTATGATAGGTCATAACCTGCAAACTCACATTTCGAAAAAATTGGAAATTGAGCACCCAGAAGCCAACTCAAAAATTTAAATCCATAACTGTTTTATACTTTTGGAAGGCTGAGTGTGCTTGATTTCCAATTTTTATCAATGTGACTCTTGGTTGCCAGCATCAGGAATTGTAAAAGTTTATTTTGAGATGGAGAGAGGGAGATTGATGTGTGACCAAGAAGACAAGTTTTTGAGTTTGTGTGAAATTGGGTATTAAATATATCAGAAGCCAATTCAAAAAATTAAATCCATAGCTGTTTAACTCAAGGACAAGTCCACCATATGTGAAAGAAAGAGCCCACTTCCCTACACTCTCTGAAACAATTGGGGTCTGAAATCATTGCCCATCTGTGTAGTTTATCAGGAGTTATATATATATTCTATGGAGAATCCTAATAGAGGTCTCCAAGATGCTACTATTTAATGAACCCTTGGTAAGTTTCTCCTATGAAATTCGCCAGAAATCCTTATCTCCAAATCTTCCTCCCAATGACTTATATATATATATGTTAGTAAACCAATTGACTTCAGGTTTTCCCAATAGACGCTCCGTGGTTTCAATAAAATATTTAAAAGGTAAAGGTAAATTGTAAAGGTTTCTAACTTGAGTATACGTGAGAACTAGTCAAAGAATAAGTCAATGACAATTGTGATTGAGGGACAATTCGGGTATGGTTAAATCCGTAGGTATCGGTAGAGTCAGAAAAAGGTAAAGAAGATGGGGGAGAATGTTCATCTTGACCTAGCTGATCCGGCACAAGATTTGGCATTTTTACAATGAATGGAGGTTTAGGCCTAATCCATTACAGATAGATGTATAATTTGCTTTATGTAGATCTTGGGTTCGGCATGTAATATTTACACCCAAATATCTAATATGAATGTCTGGCCATGTAAAATCAAAATTTTGTTGAAGAAATGCAAGGTCTCTCGAGCTTAGGGAGATATTCAAAGCCTCTGTTTTGTCTATATTGATTTTCAGTCCAGAGAAGATTCCAGAATTCTCTAGAGTTTGGAGTAAAACTGGGAACGAGGTGGCAGGTTCTGTAAAGAGCACAAAATATTGTCTGCAAAGAGACAACATTTGAAATTATGCTGCCCTGTGTAACTCCCTGGATGTGTGAGTTTGATCTGATAGCTTGTGCAAGTTACTCTATTGCTAAGGAAAACCGGAGTGGAGGCAGAGGGCATCCCTGTCTTGTCCTTATTTGAATGTCTAATAATGTTCTAGACTCTCCAGGCAATTTCAATGATGCTTTGAGGGATTGATAATATGTATGAACCAATTTCATGAAAGGCCCAGTGAAACCAAATTTTGACAGGACCGCTTTAGGTAAGGCCATTCGACTGTGTCAAAAGCTTTTTCTATGTCAAGGGAGAGAAAACATGATGTGTGTGTTTTAATTTAGTCCATTTAAAGGCGTTTAGTACACGCCTAATGTTATCTCCTGCCTGTCGGAAAGGGATAAAGAAAATGGATAATAACATCTCATTTAGCCTCCAGGTCAAAAGGCAGTCTATAATTAAGCCTTAGGCCCAGAGAGATATTGACTTGGGCATGGTCCGACCAGGGTCACGGATGTATCTCAGCATTATCAATTTGATCAGACAGGCAGGAGTCCACCAAAATAGTATCAATCCCCAAATAAGATCTATGCACCAGAGAGTAAAAGGTGTACTCCCTGTATCTTGGATGCTTAAGTCTCCATGCATCTAAAATATGTAGCTCATTCAGTAGGGAGTTGATTTGCTTATTTTTTTGGAGAACCTGCCACCACAGGCCTGAGAAGTACTATCCAATGTAGAATTTAGAGTAAGCACTTTACCATGTTCCATGGATCTAAAAAATGTTTAAAAAAAATAAGTAATTTGATTAAAGATTTGTGAGGTGAATTTGTGGACGAGTAAAAGGTGATCAAAGTAAGCTGGAAGCCAAGGAGTGTTCCATTAAGACTAATACAATTCCCAGATGGGTGGATTTTTTTATGGGTTATATTAAAGGGGAGGTCCTTGTGCAATAAGATAGCTACTCCAGCTTTTTTAGTGGGTTGGCTAGAGGCATAAAATGTGGGATATAGTTTATGCATGTAAGCTGGGATATGGCCATGGGAGAAGGGAGTTTCCTGTAAAAACAAGACTGATGGATTTAGGGGTTTATATGTAATGAAGGCTTTACGCCGCTTGAAGGGTGAGTTAAACCCCTTTCTAATGTGAGAAATGAAGGTAAATGTTGTGGGTGTCATGTTACCTTACAGGAGAGAAGGAGGCATACCCTTAGACTAAAAGCCCAATGTGGAGGAGCCGTAAAGAAACTGGAGCGAAGAAACCGGTCCCAAACGCCAACGACCACCTGCAGCAAAGGAAATTATTGACTTGGAGAGAGGAATCTGAAACAAGAAGAGAAGGTTGGGAAAACAACACAAAAAAATAGAGAACAGGTAGTTCCCAAATACAACAGTAGCATAGCAATTAGTATACTACCTCGGAACATAACAGAGGGCACTAACATGCCAGGGACAAGGGTGCAAGATATCCATTCCCTTGGTTACCCCACTCAGGGGGAAAATACAATTAAGTGTCTCTAAATAGAGTTTATAACTAAAGTTTAATTAAGAGTAGATCCGTGAAAGGATTCAGAATACATTTTTTAGTGCAAGTAGGAAAGAGTCAACTGGTGAATGATCTAGGATACCTCGTAGGATTAGACTCATCAAAAACCATTAGAGGAGCAGAAGTGAGTTATGCATGAAAATAAAACAGAATTAGAGTTGTTACACTTGATGTGAAGTTAGAGAAGATCAGCCATGTAGACTGGAGAGACAGGAATTCCATTTAACCAATGGTAAGAGAGCTTTTCTCCATAGATAGGGGAGAACACCTCTGGGAGGCCTGGGGTCTTCGCTGTCTTTTATTTCGGGAGACCTCTGACCACTTCTTAGAAGCTCTTTGAGGTAGGCCCAGGATGTGCACGACATTCCTCAAGGTTATGTGCATCATGGTATTTTGTGTCAGCTTGAAAGGTGAGGCTAAAGGAGAATCCCCACCTGTATTTAACATTGTTTTTGTTAGAATAGCCAGGGCCAGTTTGAGTTGCCTACATTTTAGTAATGTAGTGGGAGTAGGGTCAGCAAAAATCTGCAAACGAGAGCCATCCGGACCTACTATAGAATAAGATTTTTTAGCAGCTTGTAAGAGGAGGTCCCTAGATTTTTGTCGAAGGAAGCAGACTATCACATCCTTTGGTTGCTCAGAGTTAGAGGGACCTCCCAGGGCTCGATGTGCCCTTTTTATTTCCCATGGATTTTTCGGTTGTCAAAAGGTCTGGAATGGATGTTGGAATGCCACGTACCCGGATGTTGTAGCGTCTAAACCGATATTTCCAGGTCTTCCAGCTTAGATTCCAGTATAGAAATACAAGAAGTGTTTTAAACAATTACAGAGTAATCTTTAGATTGGGCCTCAATAATTTGGTCCATAATGGACTCAAGTGCATGTGTCCGCTGACCTAAGTCTTGTATATCATGTTTAATTTCCTGCACCGTTTTTAAGAGGTGCGCAGAGGATAATTCCCATATTTGCACATTTTCATTCATTCTTCAATATATGCACCATCAGAAGTGTCGGCAAGAGATTCAGGAGTGCAGCATGCTGATTGCGATTTAAAATGTTCTGGTTTGCTTTTTGCTTGCAAAATCTTTTTATGACCTGCCCATTCTTAAGGCTCAATATAATGATCACTCTTTAGCCAAAGGCACTGTATAATTTTGAGTAGGCCCTTTTGATTTTGGCAATGTAGACAGCCGTGACAACTGGTGTATGACTTTAATAGGAAATGTAACTCATGTTTATATCCGAGATCCTTTCAGGTAGAAGAGGGTCACATTGTCTCAGTCCTAGCTCATATTTGTAAAGAAATTATCAGTAAGGAGCTTATATATAGGTGGTATCATCACAGTAGTGAAGAGAGTATAATGTACAGTTTACTGCTTGAGTTATACTGGAGTAGCCAGTAAGTGATATAATATATGCTGCACTTTTTGAGTGTTACTATTGATCTCTTTTGCTATTCAGCCATTAGAGAAAGAAATCCAGACTGCAGGCTGCCATGTGGCTACCCCTCAGGCTTATTTGTAGTCTAATTTTTAACTAACAATTGCTGACTATAACTCCTTGAATTTATTGTTTTGATAGGTATCCCCCTTGGGAGTGTGATTGTATAGTGGTCTTACCTCCTGTGTTAGTCATCCAGCAGAAACAAAATCTAGGCTGCAAGCTGACATGTGGTCAGGCCTCCAGTTTTGTTTTCAGTCTGGTGTGACAAAATGCCACAATATATGGCTTAAGATGTTCCTAGGGCACTCACCAATACTGTAGCATACTTCCCCTATCTGATTTGTTTCTCCCCTTGACAGATGGAGCTGGATGAAATGCTAGATAGCCGGAGATCTATCTGTGTGCTTCCTCTCTGCTCTGCTGTCTGACATTTTCTCTCCCTCATTTATCGTTACATTTCCTTTTTTAAAGTAAAAATTTCTGTTTAATGTGGCACGGCATACATTAGTATTATTATTATTATTTCCTTTATTTGTAAAGCGCCAAGATATTCCACGGAGTTAAATACAAGACAAAAACAGTATTAATTATTTGCAGATGAGTGGAGAGCCCTGTCTTTGAGCTTAAAATCTAGTGTGTATAATGCTTTCCCTAAAACACCTTGCAAGATTAAACCTTTCAAACCTATAATCTAAAGAACTTGAGTAGGTCATTCAGTACACAATCCATGTTTTAAAGGTATAACAATATCAAACATTAAGGATAAAGTTGTAGCATTCAAAGATGATAATGTACTAAGTATCAGAAACCCAGCTGATACTATTCTGACCCTTCTTTCTACTATAAAGAGATATGGTAATAATTTGGGTTTCCAAATAAAGCAAAATTAGGAAATCTTCTCCTGTCCCATTATTATTATTACTTTATATTTATAAAGCTCAAGCATGTTTCTTAGCACTATTCACATTAACCACTATTCCATGGGGTTTCATATGTGTCATGGGAGTCCTCGAAGAGCACAAAGGGTTCTATATTTAAAAAATCCTGTTGCTTAAAAAGAAAATATATGGGCTCTTGGAGGTGGAGGTATTAACCCCTTAATTCTGTCGTGTATGAGGATTCAAGCCTCAAATCCGACACAATAATGGTGGTAGGCTGAAAAAAGTGTCAAAATAGTGTGTGCATCTCCGAGACATTTTATGTGCCTCCACACATGGGAGAAAGTACGCTTAGGATTTTTTTCACAATCTGAGGACTTATGAGCTCCCACTAGTTTTATGTTATGTATGAGTTGGAAGAATGTTTTGAAAAACTTCAATGGGACAGCAACACATGGGAAGCAATTTTAAGGAATTTAACAGCATTCATTTGTGATAGTTTGGTAGTAATTTACAAGTCAACTTTTCTAGTAAAATTCCCCAGGGGGTTCATGGAATAGAGCCATAGTCTTTTATGATGCTCTTCAGTGTGAAGTTGGTTCTAGCAACTGAGGTTGGAAAGAAAACTCAGAACAGACCATAAGCATTCTGTAGGACCCTATCATACATACAGCCTCATTAAATTAGAAAAACGTGATGAGGTTTGAACGTTCGGTCTGCAAGCTGTAAATATGACAGTTTACCAACACTATCAAATTAAACCTGCAGCTAGCAAAGTATGAGCTTGCAGCATGGCCGAGACAAACTGATAGGAGAAGTGAAAAGTCTGAAAGATGATCTTGCAGGCTTCACACCTCATCACTTGTGGAGGGGGCCAAATTGGGACCTCTGCGGCAGTTCTAAACATAAGCCCTGCCGTGGGGGTACTCAAAGTAAAATTACCCCCCCTATGCCGGGGGTCCCCATCAGGAACCCCGAAGTGTCCCCACATTAACATTTGCAGCTGGGGTACCCGATCAGCATCGATCGAGACCCCCGCTGTATTAAAATATTCAAAATTATTGCTGCGGGTCCTTAAAGGGCCTGTGGCACACTAACCAATCCTGGCCGCGGGGGTACTGTAATTACCCCAGCGGCACCTAACATTAACCCCCCTCTATGCTGAAGGTACCCATCGGGACCCCCAAAGTGTCCCCACATTAACCCCTTGCAGTGGGGGTCACCGATCGGCATCGATCGGGACCCCGCTGCATTTAAAATGTGAAAATCTATACAGAGTCCCATGAGCCCATAATTAAACCTATCAGTCTCATAAAGGTCTATATAGACCATTATGGGACACTTATAAACCCCATTAGGACAATAGGGGTCTATTTAGACCCATATAGGACATCAATTCACCTCTATAATAACACTATAAGTGCCATGAGGGTCCTCCAGGACCCTCATGACACAAAGTCTAAACACTACACTATTAACCCATTAACCCCTTAACCCTAACTATACACCGTTAACCCTATTTGGACCCAATAAACCTAACTGGGCCTATCTAACCATATGTAGTCCTATTTAAACCTGGGCCTATTTAACCCCTCTAGACCTATTTAACCCTAACTGGGCCTATTTAACTCTAACTGTACCTAATAACCCTAACTAGGCCTATCTAACCCTAACTGTACCTATTTAAACCTAACTTAGCCTATCTAACACTAACTAGGCCTATTCAACCCTAACTGGACCTATTTAACCCTAACTGGGCCTATCTCACCGAAACTAGCCCCCAAAAGCCTCCATCTAACCCCATCACTTTAGATGGGTTTATACAGACCCCCGTAAGCCTATCTTTAACCCAATCAGTCCCATAAGGGTCTATGAAGACTCTCATGGGACAATTAGAACCCTAATATTAACCCCATAAGTGCCATGAGGGTCCTCCAGGACCCTCATGACACTAAGTACAAACAGTACACTATTACCCCCCCTCCCCAATAAACCACAAAATCTAAACTAAACCCCCTTCCCCAACCTACTAACACCTACACTACCTACCTACCCCATATTAAACCCCTCCACCCCACGAATTACACAAAATAAAATAGCTAAGTTACAAAAAATAAAAAACATTACAACCCCCCACTACAAAAAAAATAAAAGAACATTACAAACCCCTCCACTCCAAAAAATAAATAAAAAATTACACACCTGCAAAGAAAATACATACACATATATACATAATATTACAATACAGCAATATCTACATAACATTACCCCCTATCTATTAAACATTACCCCTATCCCCATAACATAACCCCTATCTATTATACATTTCCCCATCTATAAAACATTACCCCTATCTATTAAACATTAGCCCCTATATGATGTTAGTTATAAGACAACATGTGGACTATGTTTTTCATTATTCTTTTTGTTTTGTCATTGCAATTCCAGAACTTCTCAATAAAATTTATGTTATAAAAAACATTAGCCGCTATCTACATAACATATCTCGCTATCTATAATACATTTCCCCCTATCTAAAATGCATTAAACCCTAAATCTAACCTAAAAAAGAATAAATAAGACCACTTACCTTGCCTCGCTGTACCTTCAGATCGCACCCTTAGGAAAAAAGAAACATCAAATTAGTACAAAAATAAACACTACATAGAATAAATAAACATTCTAAATTCAGTATTAAAATTACGTTTCCAGCATGTCCCCCTCCATCGTCTTGTCTTCTCCGGCTTGGCCCCTGGAAAAAAGAAGCATCACATTAGTCACACATACACAAATGAACACAACATAAATAAACAATAAACATTCTAAATGTAAAACTTACCTGTCCGTGATGTCCCTGTCCTCCTCCTCTGCTGCCCCGGCTAGGCCCTTGAAGAATTGAGCTCTAAAATAAAAAAAAATAAAAAAAAACTAATGGAGCTCCTCCCTGGAGGAGCCCCCTGATGCTAATGAGGCCTCTAGTGCTTTTTCCGGTAAAAAAACACGGATTGGTGCCTTCTGATTGGCTGAAATGACTATCAATCAAATTTCAGCCAATCAGAAGGTGCCATGGTGTGAGCCAACCAGAATGGGATACACCCCTATATTCCATTCTGATTGGCTGATGGACATATCAATCAATTTTAAACCAATCAGAAAGCACTATTGCCTTCAGCCTATCAGAATGGGATACACCCCTGCTGGGTGATTGGCTGAAGGCATCTGCGCCTTCTGATTGACAGTGATAAGAGCCAATCAGAAGGCGTTATTCCCTTCAACCAATCAGAATGAGATACACCCAGTGGTGGTGTATCCCATTGTAATTGGCTCCAAGCATCTGCGTCTTCTGATTGGCTGTTATTACTGTCAATCAGACTGCAGCTAATCAGAAGGCGGCACACCAACAGACAGGGGGTAGGTAGAAGAAGGGGTGTCAGAGAAGTAGACATTAAATGATCGATTTTGCAAGTATGATGAGAACCACGAGAGAGCAGGGTCAGTATCTGGTCGGTACATTAACTGAATATAATAATAATTAAATGAACAACTGTATTTGGAGTGTTAACACAATAAAAAAGTAAATTAGATATTATAAATTACTATAATAATATAGTATTGCTCTGGACTTGAGTAAAAGAGGAAGCTCTTGAAAGCTAGTCATAATATTTATAAATATGTTTGTCCAAAGAAAAAGGTATCACTATATACTGCATCTATAATAAACCATATCATTATCAGTCCCTTCTTTTATATTGCACAATATATTATTATTTGGAGTCTATGCTAATGTATTATTACATACAACCACATGCTAGTGCACTGTCATATTTAGTATAATCTGACTGTTCAAGGTAAGGGATGGAGCAAACTCTTTTTAAAACGTCAAAGCACAAGAAAGAGTAAGCCTCCAGGACCCATTCGGTTCTTCAAAGGCTGAAAACTGAAAATTAAACAGCATGAAGACACTGTTAAATGGACACATCATGGGACAAGATATAAGTAATGGGGTAGAAAGTGTAGAGGGTTTAAGGGATGAATTAACAACTCATAGGGGAGGAGATGGGGGGAGGTGTAGTATAGTCAAAAGGAAGGTAGTACTAAGTAACTCAAGTACAGTAGCAGGCTCTCAGAATGACAGACTCATATCATAAGGTGTATGCTTGCGAATGCCATAAGATTGCCATGAAAAATTGGAGATTTAGAATTATTAGCAATTAATGAAAAATGGGACTTAATATGCATTACTGAAACATGGTGGGATGAATCTAAAGACTGGACTGTTAATCTATATGGTTATAACCTTTTAGGAAAGATAGAGGCAATGGTAAAAGAGAAGGAGGGATCTGTCTGTATGTTAAGCCTGAATTTAAGCCTATAGTCAGAAAATATATTTATGGCGGAACTAGTGATAAAGTTGAATGCTTGTGGGTAGAGTTAAATAGCGGAGCAGCAAATTCCAAAAGAATATTAGTAGGAGTATGCTATAAACCCCCAAATATAGCTGAAAGTAAGAAAATACAATTATTGTTACAGATTGGAAATGCAGCTAAGCATGGTCAAGTTCTAATAATGGGAGATTTTAATTACTCTGAAATAAACTGGATAAATGAGACCAGCAGTTCAGCTAAGGGGAGCAGGTTCTTAAGTACACTCAGGAACCATTACCTGGCCCAGGTTATACAAGAGCCTACTATAAATGAAGCTATCTTAGATTTAATCATCACAATAATATTGATATAGTATCAAATGTTGGAATAGGGCAATCTTTGGGAAACAGAGATCACAGCACAGTCTCATTTGAGATTGAATTAAAAAACTAAACTTTAAGGGGCCAACAAAAACTCTTAGTTTTAAATATTTTAACGGTCTAATGGCAGCAATACAAAGTATAGACTGGGACAGAGAACTGATCGGTAAAAACACTGAACACAAATGGACAACATTTAAATCCTTCCTAAAGATACATACTTATCACCATATACCAAGTGGCAATAAAAGTAAAAGGAGTAAATCACATCCAATGTGGCTTAACAATGATTTAAATATCAAGATACGGAGTAAAAAATATGCATTTAAATTATACAAACAAGAGGGGATAGAGACTGCTTTACAGGAGTACAAGGAAATCAACAAGGCTTGCAAAAGGGCTATTCGACTGGCTAAAATAGAAAATGAAAAATTAATTGCAAAAAAGAGTAAGACTAACCCTAAAATATTTTTTAAGTATATTAATGGAAAGAAGGCGAGAAAGGAATCTATAGGAACATTACAATGTGACACAGGCCGTCTGAAAATTAGTGACCAGGAAAAGGCAGATGAACTAAAAAGGTTATTTTCTTCGGTATACACAACGGAGGTACCAGTGGTTGGGTACTGAGGGAACTGGGTTCTGTAATAGCCAAACCATTATATTTATTTTTATTTTTTTATTCTGCAAACTAAAAGTTACAGGAATTGCAGTAAATATCTGCTCATGGATTGAGAGCTGGCTAAAAGATAGGAAGCAAAGGGTTGTTGTAAATGAAATATACTCAGATTGGACTGATGTGGTAAGTGGGGTTCCTCAGGGTTCAGTATTAGGTCCTCTCATTTTTAACATATTTATTAATGACTTAGAGGTGGGACTGGAAAGTAGTGTCTCCATTCTCGCTGATGACACAAAGTTGTGCAAGGTAATTAAATCAGATAATGATGTGCTTTCCCTCCAAATTGATTTACATAAAATTGAGGAATGGGCATCTAAATGGCAGATGATATTTAATATGAATAAATGTAAGTTATGCATCTGGGAAGGAAAAATAGCCATGCAATTTATAATCTTAATGGAGCAAATCTAGGGGTATCAGATATTGAAAGGGATTTGGGAGTGCTTGTGGACAACCACCTAGGTAACAGTGCTCAATGCCAAGCAGCAGCTGCAAAGGCAAATATACTATTAGAATGTATTAATAAGGGTATAGAAGCAAGGGAGGCAAATATAATTCTGCCACTATACAAATGTCTAGTACGCCCTAATTTGGAATATGGAGTACAATTTTGGGCACCACTTCATAAAAAGGACATTTTAGAGCTGGAAAAGGTACAGAGGAGGGCAAAAAAACTAATAAGGGGAATGGAGGGGCTAAGTTATGAAGAAAGACTAACCAAATTAAACTTATTTTCTCTAGAAAAATGGCGTCTAAGTGGAGATATGATTACCTTATATAAATACATCCAGGGTCAGTATAAAGATTTGTCAAGGGAGCTTTTTGTGCCAAGAGGTTTTCAACTGACAAGAGGACATCCCTTGAGGTTAGAAGTAAAAAGATTCCACCTTAAAGAAAGAAAAGTAAGGGTGGTTAATCTGTGAAATTCTCTACCAGAGGAGGTGGTGACAGCGGATTCGATAGATAACTTTAAAAGGGGACTGGATTTATTTCTAATTAAAAAGGGAATTCAGGGTTATCCTGGATAATTAGAGAGAGAGTATTGATCCAGGGAGAAATGCGATCACCAGTATCTGGGGTCAGGAAGGAATTATTTTATTTTTTTCCTTTGAGACGATTGGCTAAGTTTCACTTGTTTTGTTTATTTTACTGTTTGCCTTCCTCTGGATTAATTAATAATTGATTAATAATTAATTAACAACTAATTTATTAATAACTAATCCACATATTGCAGATCAGAGGATATCTTAAAAGGCTGAACTTGATGAACTGAAAGTCTTTTTTCAACCTTAATTACTATGTAGCTATGTGTAACTATGTAACTATGTAACTTTATTCATAAATACATTTTTTGCAACTCTATACAAGGATATATTTGTCCATACACACACAATACGTATTGCTTTTATATCCACTCACAATCAATTACAGTGGCTTCATTTGGAATTTCATAAATACTGTAACCAATTTGTCACTAAAGAGAGAACACCAGATTCAGATAAGTTGCTTTCTTCTGTACATAAATTTTAAAAAGCACTAAATTGAAATTGTGTGATTACAGTATATATGGTCCCTCCAAGTTGACAAACTAGGTTAACAAGAAGAAACTGCAACCTCCATTACAGTATAATTAAATAAAACAGTTAATAAATTGATAGTTTACTGATTTTTTTTTTCAAAATACTTTTTGCTCTTAACCAAGTCTTGCTCTTTAAAATAACATGCTATAACTATACTTCTATCTATAGTTGTCCAACCTTGATTGACTTAGAATAATAATTTGTAAATATATTTTAAGTTTTTGTCATTTCTTTTTCTAAATGCTTTATGTTTATTAAAAGTGTGTTTATCCATATGCATGCAGTGTAAACTCGTTGCACCTGTATTTCATCATTTTTTGCTATTTCAAAAGGTAATGTTATTGTATGTTTTTTGTACCACAATATACAAAATAATGTCATAATAAAGCAAAATAATGTTATTGAATGTTTATTTGCAAACATAAACAGTATATTGCTTAATTTTAACAACTGGGCAGAGAATGTAAAATAATAGTCTTCACTAAGTGAAGCATTAATTCCCCAAATATTAGTCACACATGGAGACATAACACGTAGGTAGAATTCTCTATGGACATTAACAGTGATGTTGTTAATTGGGTGCTGTGAAACTAATTAAAAATGAGGAAAACATTTCAAAGAACATTGTAGCCATTAAACTATTGTCTGTTGTGGGACCATAAATGTAACAAACAATTAAGTGGATAGCTGCTTTGAGACATTGCATTTAATTTGTTATTTACAACAAGAGTTTTAACTCTTCTTGGAAATTGTAATATTTGTTTTTAGCTAAAAAAAAAACAGTACAGGATTATGTACATTATTGTTTATAATAAAGTGAATCACACTTAACAAGCTTGTTGCATTACATCAGAAGGTAAATCTTTGTGGTGAAACATCCTCTGAATTTTTATTTCATTGTTTTGATAGTCCTTTCTTGGTGTATTTTATTCAAATGATGAAATTAAAACCATTATACTTTCTTCCATGGCTTTCACACTCACAAAAAAATGTTACATTCATTTCAGCTGTAATAAATGGTCAGGAAAAACATTACCACAATGCTTATCACTGATAAATGTCTGCAATGTGCCAAACTCATAAGACCACAATAGGAAGATCAGCAAAGAGTTAGTACATATGCAGGACAATTTGCAGAACAGATCAATACATCCCAACATGGCCTTAAACAAAATTATCTTTCCACTGACTTTTTCAAAATAAATCCAACTTTATAAAACCAAGTTACATAACATTAATGAGGCAGACCAACTGATTTGAATGAATTCAGGACAAAGTTTAATAAAATGATGTAACAATAAATTATCAGCCAATAAGAGGAGAGTACTGGGCAATTTTAAATCCCCATCTAAAACAGACACGCAACCGGCTTGCGTTATAAAACACAGGCCGGCTGAGAAATGCCTAAGAGCCAGGCAACGTGTAACGTTGCAGCCCGAAAACCCATTGATCTGTCATCCACGTAGCCCTTACGATCCAATCTTGCTATTAAATTGCTAAGATGTCCCCCGCAAGCTAGCCCTTAACACGCAATTGTTGGCTGAAGCCCCACGGGTGCTCCAGAGCACCCGCAAAGGCTAAGAAAGCCCTTCCGTGCGCTGCGCGAGCAGCACAACAGACCCTCAATCCAGCCTCCCTCCGGCACCTAAACTTCCCCCCTGCTCCCTAAATCTAACCCCATGCTGCAGGGGTCCCAATCGGGACTCCCGCCGGCTCCAAAAATTAACCCTTGGGGTGGGATTCTATACAGACCCTTATGGGACACTAATTAACCCCTTCACTCATTGGAGGTCTATATAGACCCTCATGAGAATAAAATTAACCCGCTCAGTCCAATAGGGGTCTGTATAGAGCCCTATAGGACACTATTAACTCCTAAATGAACACTATAAGTGCCATGAGGACCCTCATGACACTAAGTCTAAGCACTATGCTACACTACACAATTAGCTACCCCAATCAACCAATACATCTAAATTTACCCCATCTAAGTAATTGACCCCCCTCTAGGTAATAACCCCCCTCTAACTAATTAACCCCATCTAAGTAATTAACCCTATTTAACCCTCACTATACCTAATTTGCCCTATCACTAGCCACTTAACCCCATCTAAACCTATTTAACCCTGTCTAGTCCTATTTAACCCTAACTGGGCCTATGTAACCCTATCTAGTCTTATTTAACTCCATCTAGTCCCATTTAATGTACCCAGTAAACCACATCCCATAAACCCCCTCCTACCCTACCTTGTTTACCACCAGACTACCCACCCAACACCCTAATAAAATCCCTGGTACCCCACTAACTACACAAAATAAAAAAACTAGAATTACAAAAAATAAAAAAAAAACACCTAATTACACAAAATAAAAAAGAACATTACTGAAAATAAATAAAAACATTACAGAAAATAAAAAAGAACATTACCAAAAATGAAAAAACCTACATTACAGAAAATAAAAAAAGCTAAGTTACCCAAAATAAAAAAGCATACATTACATAAAATAAAACATACGTTACATCCAATGTAACCCCTCAAAACATATAATAAAACCCCTCAATACATACAGTTAAACCCTAACTAAATACAATTTAACCCCTAACTACATACATTAATACCCCTAACTACATAAAATGTAACCCCTAAATACATACAGTTAACCCCTAACTACATACAATTTCATGCCTACTCATCTACTTACATTAATACCCCTAACTGCATATATTAATACCCCTCATTACATACAATTTAACCCCTAAATACATACAGTTAACCCCTAACTACATACAATTTAACCCCTAACTACATACATTAATACCCCTAACTACATAAAATGTAACCCCTAAATACATACAGTTAACCCCTAACTACATACAATTTCATGCCTACTCATCTACTTACATTAATACCCCTAACTGCATATATTAATACCCCTGATTACATACAATTTAACCCCTAAATACATACAGTTAACACCTAACTACATACAATTAAACCCCTAACTACATGCATTAATACCCCTAACTACATACAATAAAACCCCTCACTACATATAATAAAAATCCCTTGCCCCTCCAGTGACTACGGTTTTCTTGCCTTTGTCCCTTCACAATGCCCCATCTTGGTAGTCTTCGCTGGCAGGGCCCCTCTGAAAAATCCACTGATCTAAAATAAATTACAAAAGCCGCAAATGAGGCTTCTCGTGCATGCTCCGGTAAAACATTGGAAATAGTACCTTCAGATTGGCTTAAAATGCTGTCAATCATATTTCAGCTAATCAGAATGTACCAAGGTGTGAGCCAAGCAGAATGGGATTCACCCCTATGTCCCATTCTGATTGGCTGATGGACCTGTCAGTCATTCGTAAACCAGACACTATTGCCTTCAGCCAATCAGAATGGGATATACCCTTGATTCTGATTGGATCCAAGCATCTGCATCTTCTGACTGGCTGAAATCTGATTGACAGTTACATCAGCCAATCAGAAGACATAGATGCCTGGAGCCAATCACAATGGGATACACCCCATGGGGTGTATCCCATTCTGATTGGCTGAAGGCATTAGTGCCTTCTGATTGGCTCACACCTTGGTGGCTTTTGTTTGGCTGAAATATGATTTACCACATTTCAAGCCAATGAAAAGGTGCCATTTTCAATTTTTTACCGGAGCATGTAAGAGAAGCCTCATTTGCGGCGGGGAGCTCCTCCTGGGAGGAGATCCATTATTTAAAAAAATCTTTTTTTAGAGCACCAGTTTTTTCAGAGAGGCCCTGACGGCGAAGACTATCAGAAGGACGGGGGCACTGCGAAAAGGTAAGTGGCCAATTTTTTATGTTTATGATTATATGTTGTCTTTAATTTCTTTATTAATTTTTATTTTTATTTTTATCCTAGGGGTGCCGGATCTGTGGACATAGAAAGGGCCCTTATGCTAGGGCCGAAGGCAAGAAAACCGTCGCTGGAGGGGCATTATTTACCCTATTCTAGGTTTAGTGAGGGGGGTTGTTTTAGGTGCGATTTAGGGATTTTTATTGTATGTAGTTAGGGGTTTAATTGTATGTAGTTAGGGGTTAACAGTATGTATTTATGGGTTACATTGTATGTAGTTAGGGCTATTAATGTATGTAGTTAGGGGTTTAATTGTATGTAGTTAGGGTTATTAATGTATGTAGTTATGGGTATTAATGTATGTAGTTAGGGGTTACATTGTATGTAGTTGGGGTTAAATTGTATGTATAGAGAGGTTATATTGGATGTAATGTTTGTTTTATTTTATGTAATGTATGCTTTTTTTTATTTTATGTAACTTATTTTTTTATTTTATGTAAAGCAGTTTTTTTTTGGTAATGTTATTCTTTATTTTTGGTAATGTCCTTTTTTTATTTTGTGTAATTATAGTTTTTTTTTTTGTGTGTGTAATTAGGTGGGTTTTTATTTTCTATAATTCTAAGTTTTTTTATTCTGTGTAATTAGTGGGGTAATAGGGATTTTATGATGGTGTTAGGTGGGTAGTCTAGGGGTTAACAGGGTAGAGGGGGGTTGATGGGGTAGAGGGTGGTTAATAGTGTAGGGTAGGAGTTTGGTACGTAGTGTAGGGGTTAATAGGGTTAGGTGGGAGGGGGTTTATGAGATGGGGTTTAATGGGTACAGGGTTGAATAGGTCTAGATAGGGTTAAATATGACTCGATAGGGTTAGATAGGACTAGATGGGTTAAATAGGTCTAGATGTGGTTAAATAGGACTAGATAGGGTTACATAGGACTAGACAGGGTTAAATAGGTCTAGATGGGGTTAAGTGGTTAGTGATAGGGTTAATTAGGTATGGTGAGGTTTAAATTGGGTCAATTATTTAGATAGGGTTAATTTATTGGGGTGGCTAATAGTGTAGTGTGGGGTAGTGCTTAGACTTAGTGTCATGAGGGTCCTGGAGTACCCTCATGGCACTTATAGTGCTAATATAGGGGTTAATAGTGTCCTATAGGGGCCTATATAGATCTATATTGGACTGAGGGGGTTAAATTATTATTCTCATGAGGGTCTATATTGACCCCCATGAGTGATGAGGTTAATCAGTGTTCCATAAGGGTCTGCATAGACCCTTATGGGACTGAGGGGTTAATTTGTGTCCCATAAGGGTCTGAATAGACGCTTATGGGAGTGAGGGGGTAAATCAGTGTCCCATAAGGGTCTTTATAGACCCTTATGGGACTGAGGGGGTTACTGTTATTCTCATGAGGGTCTGTATAGACTCCCATGAGTGATGGGGTTAATTTTAGTTGCCTGGGGTGGTACTTATAGTACCCCTGTGGCAGGGGTTAATTTTTTATTTATTGCAACATTTTATGGTCCTTTCAGGACCCCCAGCAGGAAATTTGAAATGCAGCTGGGGTCCCTATCGCTGCAAGGGGTGATATGGAGACACTGCAGGGGTCCCGATGGGGAACCCCAGCATAGAGGGGTTCATTTTAGGGGCCGCGGGTACTTAAGGGGCTTGTGTTGTTAACTGACACAGAGGTCCCGATCTGGACCACCGCGGAAAGTCTAATGTCTGGAGCCTGCGTGTAATCACGCAGACTTTCATTAGCCATGATGGCAATCTGTTTTGCCATTGGCTAATTCTGACCCATTACTATGTGCTAGCTTTGATTCTAGCACTATCGCACATCCAACGTGCAATGGTCTGGGTTAAGATTTTGCCTCGCTGCCCCTTCTAATTTAATAGCAACATAACTCGGGAGAATTTGAAGCACATAGGGCTTAAGAGCTACACATTGGAGTAACAAGGCTGGAATTTAATATTGCTAAAAGTGTATGCATTTGACTAAGGAGGAACTTGGGCCAATAAACAAAAGGTCACCACCAAATAATGTAAATATCTATTCATGGAAATTATTTTGAATAAATTGCTGAAAGGTATTGGATATAAGAAAAGATTTGTCCAACTGAAAACAGAATTCCAGAGGATAGCAAGAAGAGACAAGGAGAAATTCTATAATGAGTGATGCAAAGAGATAGAAGAAGATTACAGAATGGGACAGTCAAGAGATTCTTCAAGAAAATTGGGGGGTCTCAAAGAAACCTTTCTTGGCAAAGCGGGCATAATAAAGGACAAAAATGGTAGGGATTTAACAGAAGCAGATCATATATAGAAGAGATGGCATGAATACATTGATGATCTGTAAAAGAAGAATCTTAATATCAGTGATGACCTCAATAGTTTGTCTAAGGAGCTGGAGCCAGACATCTTGGAGAGCGAAGTGAGATGGGCCCTAGGATGTCTTGCTGATAACAAGGCTGCAGGAGTTGATGGAACCCCAGCTGAACAATTCAAAATCCTACAAGATGATGCTGTGAAAGTGTTGCTTGTCTTATGCCAACACATTTGGAAAACTCAACAGTGGTCAAAAAGACAGGAAAGGTAGTTAAGTCTTCAACCCAAAACTCAAAAAAGGCAGTGACAAAGATTGCTCCAATTATCGAACAATTGCACTCATTTCACATGCCAGCAAGATAATGCGTAAGATTCTAGAAGCTTGACTCCAAAAATGTATGGACTGGGAACTACCAAACTACCAAATGTTCAAGCTGGGTTTAGCAGAGAAAAAGCAAAAGAGATGAAATTGACAATGTTTGATGGATAACAGAGAAAGCAAGAGAGCTCCATAAAAACATTTACTTTTGCTTCATAGACTATTCTAAAGCCTTTCACTGTGTGAATCACAACAAAATCTGGTAAGTTCTTAAAGAGATGGGAGTACCAGATCTCATCAACCTCTTGAGGAATCTGTATGTGGACCAAGAAGCCCCGTCAGAACTGAACATGGTTCAAGATCGGAAAAGGTGTGCGACAAGGTTGTATATTGTCCCCTAATTTATTCAAATTATATGCAGAGTACATCATGTGTAAGCCTGGACTGGATGAATTCAAAGCCGTAATCAATATTTCTGGAAGAAATATCAACAACCTTGGATATGCAGGTGATACTAACCTGATGTCTGAAAGTGTGGAGGGACTAAAGGCCCTATTGATAAGAGGAAAAGAAGAAAGTGTAAAGGCTGGCCTGCTGCTCAAGGTTAAAAAGATGAAGTTTATGACAAACAGCAATTTCAGTTCCTAGCAAACTGATGGGAAATAAGTGGAGGAAGTGACAGATTCCTGGACCATAAAGAAGGCAGTAGAATCAATGCCTTTTAATTGTGGTGCTAAAGAAAACTGGCCACAGGAAATAAAGACAAACTATTCACTGGAAGGTATGATCATAAGGCTAAAGCTCAAATATGTTAGCCATATCTGATGCTGGGAAAGATTGAAGGCACACGAAGAAGGGGGAGGAAGAGGCAGGGATGCATAGATGAGGTCACTGAAACAATGAACATGAGCTTGATGGCAGTGGCTGACAGATGTGCCTGGCGTGCTGTGGTCCATAAGGTGACAGAGAGTCAGACATGACTAAATGACTAAACAACAAACTTGCACAAAAATGGGCTCACTTAGCAGGGAGACAAAGATCTACAAAAAGTTATCCTAAAAACTGTAAGGATTAGAACTTGATGGTGAGAAGCTCCGCATTGGCCTTCTAGTACTAGTATGTTTGATTGAAGAATCAGATCCTCTTCAATTTTGATCCTGTGTGCTATAAAAAAAATACTTTCAGGTAACGGAGCTCCTCCTATGAGGAGCTCCCTTCCCCAAATTGCTTTTTTTGTAGATTTATTCTGCTTTTGATGGCTGAAATATGTCCATCAATCTGAGCATTCTGTTCAGTTAAAATACATTTCAAATTTAGATTTAGCACGGTGATA
Organism: Discoglossus pictus; assembly: GCA_027410445.1. Taxonomy (NCBI): domain Eukaryota; kingdom Metazoa; phylum Chordata; class Amphibia; order Anura; family Alytidae; genus Discoglossus; species Discoglossus pictus. The sequence goes on from CM050164.1 coordinate 389,900,650, forward strand.
ATTTTTTTTAATTCTGATTAACTGAAATATTGTCTGATTGCCAGATATTTCAGCCAGTCAGAAGCCAGAATACAATCACATTGAAGGGTCAAAAGTAAAGGCACTAGAGTTTAATTATTAGGTACCATGTGGGTATGGAGTTAATTATTACATGCCATGGAGGGTTAATTATAGGAGCCACCGAGGTCCTTATCAAACTTATTAGGAGCCACAGATGGTGGAGTTATTTTAGATGCCACAGAGGTCCTGTAAAATGATGAAAGGACCTCCATGGCCTATATTCTTATGATAGGTGCTACAGGGGTTCTTACATGACCCCCTTAGCACAGGGGTACATTTAGGTTGCCATGGTGATCTTTTAGGGACCCTTGTGGTAGAGGTTAAGTTTTAGGTGCCAGGGATCTCAATAGATTATTATGATTATAGGTTTAATTGGGATTGGTGGTTAACGGGGAGGGAATCCTGGCAAATCCCTTCTGTGCCTAAGAAGAGGGAATTCTTTTCAGCACATAGGAGGGAGAATCCCCAAGGTTCCTCCATTTAATGGACTTTAAAAGGTGGAATCCTGGGGATCCGTGGATATCCATAGGGATAGGGGTACTAGGTGGGATCCATGATATTAACCAAGTATGTTTAGTGTTCAGAGTTTAGGAGGCATGATAGCCACTGATTTGTGTTGGATATAAGAAATTAGTTGAGGTGTTGTACTGACGATTATGTCAGATCTGAAGTATTTGTATACCTCTACGGGTGAATTGGAGTACTCGTTGGATTGGGGAGGAAGAAAGTGCTTATGCACAGTATGTAATCCATTGTAATGACTAAGAGGGAAATTTGAATTTGACAGGTCAACATAAGTTGCTCACGCAATTCATATTATCCTATTCAGTGCTGAATTCACCTAGTGCTAAAAAATGTGTGGATTGGAATAGAGAAGTCCACAAGTTACTTATTAACTTGCACCTTAACTAACTGCATGAAATGAGGCCCTAATGTTTTGTGATGTGGAGAAATGGCTCTGAGGTTATTCTATAGTTACATAGGGCCTCATTCTATTAACGGCCGTAGGAGATGCGGGGCCGCAAGGACCGGCCGCAAGCTATTCTGCTATTCTATTCCCCTCCGGCCGGGGATTCCGGCAGGCTTGCAGCCGGCGCCTTGCTATCCCTTGCGGCCGCACGCGCCGGAGGAAAGCCTTTGATCTAAAACGGCCGCAAGAGTTTCGGCCGCAAGAAAATCCCGGTTGCTATTCTATTGCTCCGGGAACCCTCTCTGCAAGGCTAAAAGCGAGCCGCAGCTTACTTGCAGGAAAAAGGTCCCGCTACCACCATTTAAGCACATTATAAAGCAGAAATAAAGCCACCCTGCACTCTGAGGAGACTATAAAGTGATTGTAGGTGTTAGCAAAAATAGCACAACATTCCCCTATACTCAAATCCGTAAAAAAAAATTTTTTGGATATATGCCAAATATCCATGTAAAAAGTCCAGAGTGCTTGGAGCCCCTCAGACCCGGCCACGATGCGGCCAGAAAATAAACAGTTAATGTAAACTCGGATTTGGGCTGATGTGCAAGCTTGAGAGGGGGTTACTATTAATCCTCATGTCCCCCAATATGATCCCTAGCATTTACAGAACTTTACAGTGCTGTCTTGAATTTATTTTTGACTTTAAAGATTTCAGAGCTTACGGCCTTAAGAGGAGATCCTGGCCGTTTAATAGAATTGCGTTGTAACGGAACCCCCGCAAGGAATCGCAGCCTTGCGGCCGTTTTACGGCCGATAATAGAATGAGGCCCATAGTAATTAGGGTTCAAAAAAGACTTTCAGTCCATCAAGTTCAACCTTTTAAGATCTCCTCTGATCTGTAATATGCGGATTAGTTATTAATTAATTAGTTGTTAATTAATTATTAATCAATTATTTAATTTTTATTTTTTTGAATAATTAATTAATCCAGAGGAAGGCAAACAGTAAAAAAAAACAACAAGTGAAACTTAGTCAATCGTCTCAAAGGGAAAAAAAATAATTAATTCCTGACCCCAGATACTGGCGATTGGATTTCTCCCTGGATCAATACTCTCTGTCTAATTATTTAGGATAACCCTAAATTCCCTTTTTAATTAGAAATAAATCCAGTCCCCTTTTAAAGTTATCTATCGATTCCTCTGTCACCACCTACTCTGGTAGAGAATTCCACAGATTAACCACCCTTACTGTGAAGAACCCTTTTCTTTCTTTAAGGTGGAATCTTTTTACTTCTAACCTCAAGGGATGTCCTCTTGTCAGTTGAAAACCTCTTGGCATAAAAAGCTCCCTTGACAAATCTTTATACTGACCCTTGATGTATTTATATAAGGTAATCATATCTCCTCTTAGACACCTTTTTTCTAGAGAAAATAAGTTTAATTTGGTTAGTCTTTCTTCATAACGTGGCCCCTCCATTCCCCTTATTCGTTTATTTTGGCCTCCTCTGTACCTTTTCCAGCTATAAATGTCCTTTTTATGAATTGGTGCCCAAAATTGTACTCCATATTCCAAATTAGGGTGTACTAGAGATTTGTATAGTGGCGGAATTATATTTGCTTCCCTTGCTTCTATACCCTTCTTAATACATGCTAATATTTTATTTGCCTTTGCAGCTGCTGCTTGGCTTTGAGCACTGTTACCTAGGTGGTTGTCCACAAGCACTCCCAAATCCCTTTCAATATTTGATACCCCTAGATTTGCTCTATTAAGATTATAAATTGCATGGCTATTTATTTACCACATTAGTCCAATCGAAGTATGTTCCATTTACAACAACCCTTTGCTTCCTGTCTTTTAGCCAGCTCTCAATCCATGAGCAGATATTTACTGCAATTCCTGTAACTCTTAGTTTGCACAATAGTCTCTCATGTGGCACTGTATCAAAATCCTTTGCAAAATCCAAAAATACAACATCCACTGAGTTGCCTTGATTCGGGTTCCTATTAACCTCCTCATAGAAACTAATTAGATTTGTTTGACATGGCCTATCCCTCATAAATCCATGTTGACTCCTACTTATAATCCCGTTCAAATAGACATATTCTTATAAATTATCCCTTATTAACCCTTCTAAAAGCTGCCCCACTACAGAAGTGAGGCTCACTGGTCTATAATTCCCCGGATTTGCTCTTGCTCCCTTTTTAAATATAGGTATCACATCAGCTTTTCTCCAGTCATCTGGTAGATACCCTGTGTTGAGTGAATCTTGAAAAATTAAATATAATCGTTTGGCTATTACAGAACCCAGTTACCTCAGTACCCGTGGATGTATTCCATCAGGACCCGGGGCTTTATTAACATTTATTTTTTCCAACCTCTTTTGGATTACTTCCTGCGTTAACCAATTATTTGGCAAAGGTAGTGTAGCCCCATTATGTTGCTGTGTCCCAACCACTGGTACCTCCCTTGTGTATACCGAATAAAATAACCTATTTAGCTCATCTGCCTTTTCCTGGTGACTAATTTTCATATGGGCTGTGTCACATTGTAATATTCCTATAGCTTCCTTCCTCGCCTTCTTCCCATTAATATACTTAAAAAAATATTTTAGAATTAGTCTTACTCTCTTTTGCAATTAATTTTTCATTTTCTATTTTAGCCAGTCAAATACCCCTTTTGCAAGCGTTGTTGATTTCCTTGTACTCCCATAAAGCAGTCTCTGTCCCCTCTTGTTTGTATAATTTAAATGCCTGATTTTTTACACTGTATCTTGATCTTTAAATCATTGTTAAGCCACATTGGATGTGATTTTACTTTTAATCCATCTTGGTATATGGTGATAAGTATGTATATTTAGTAAGGATTTAAATGTTGTCAATTTATGTTCACTGTTTTTACCTATCAGTTCTCTGTCCCAGTCTATACTTTGTGTGGTAACTTGTCTTCCTTGCATGGTAATTCTAGGTGGGAGGGCTGGGAGTCTTTGCTTCCCTCCCACAATTGCTGGAGGAAGTGATGCAACTAAGGGTATATCCAGGCAGGAAACTGCTGTTGCTTCCTGTTTCTTTCTTGGAGGTGAAGGTGATGGTGATGGTGATGGCGATGGTCTAACCGTGGGTGAGATAAAGCATTTGGGAAAGGGGATTACTATATAGGTAGATAGATTTAAAAAGGGTTGTTGCTCCGTGGGTCTGGGCTGTGTGTTTGTGATACATTTATAGTATTGTGTTGTTGCCTTTTAATAAATACCTTTTAATGTAGACGAACCTTGTGTAATATATATATATATATTAATTTGGTGATACACCACATTTGGCGACCACGAATTTTAGACTTCTACAAAGGTTATTTATGAGGTAATATCACATTAATAGATAGTCAGATTTATTTTTTGGGGGGAAGAAAAAAAAAAAGTACTTTGTCTAATTATCCTCTGCATGGGAAATCAAGTGCTGATTGTGTGTGGAGTCTAGGTTAAGCCTCCATTTTTAATATACAAGCTTGGGCATCAGGCCTCAATTATTATTTTTAATCCTTTATATCGTACTAGCTTCTGAGTTGAGTTTTGTTCGTACTAGCTTATTTTGATACATAAAACAAATATATATCATACAGGTTGTTTTTGTGGGTTTATCTGAGTTGAGTTTTGTTGTGCTTTTGAGTACAGGCCTAGCCCTAGTACAGGCCTAGCCCTGCATTTGAATACAATATAGTAGGCTACATGCGGCTTCTTTGTGTATTTGAATGCTAATTCAAGCCTCCATTTTTAACATACAAGCTTGGGCATCAGGCCTCAATTATTATTTTTAATCCTTTATATCGTACTAGCTTCTGAGTTGAGTTTTGTTCGTACTAGCTTATTTTGATACATAAAACAAATATATATCATACAGGTTGTTTTTGTGGGTTTATCTGAGTTGAGTTTTGTTGTGCTTTTGAGTACAGGCCTAGCCCTAGTACAGGCCTAGCCCTGCATTTGAATACAATATAGTAGGCTACATGCGGCTTCTTTGTGTATTTGAATGCTAATTCAAGCCTCCATTTTTAATATACAAGCTTGGGCATCAGGCCTCAATTATTATTTTTAATCCTTTATATCGTACTAGCTTCTGAGTTGAGTTTTGTTCGTACTAGCTTATTTTGATACATAAAACAAATATATATCATACAGGTTGTTTTTGTGGGTTTATCTGAGTTGAGTTTTGTTGTGCTTTTGAGTACAGGCCTAGCCCTAGTACAGGCCTAGCCCTGCATTTGAATACAATATAGTAGGCTCCATGCGGCTTCTTTGTGTATTTGAATGCTAATTCAAGCCTCCATTTTTAATATACAAGCTTGGGCATCAGGCCTCAATTATTATTGTTAATCCTTTATATCGTACTAGCTTCTGAGTTGAGTTTTGTTCGTACTAGCTTATTTTGATACATAAAACAAATATATATCATACAGGTTGTTTTTGTGGGTTTATGTGAGTTGAGTTTTGTTGTGCTTTTGAGTACAGGCCTAGCCCTAGTACAGGCCTAGCCCTGCATTTGAATACAATATAGTAGGCTCCATGCGGCTTCTTGTTGTATTTGAATGCTGATTTGATTCCTTTGTATCCTAGTTTGGGCCTCCATTTTAATATACAAGCTTGGGCATTAGGCCACAATTAGTTTTGTTGTGTGTTTCAAATACCTGAGTTTGTTTATACTATTATTATTTTTTTTTGTTTTTAAATATATATTTTTTTTTTTCTTTCTTTTTCTTTCTCTAGTCCTTTATCATAGTACAGGCCTGGAGAAAAATAAATAAATAAACCATTTTAAATCTTATATATATATATATATATATATATATATATATATATATATATATATATATATATATATATATATTATTTCAGGCGTGCATTTTAATACACTATAGGCTTCCATACCTTATACTTTTTGGGTGTCTTGCATATCCTAGTTCAGGTATATCTCCTACCCTGCAGGCCTTGCTATTATATTTTAAGTTAATTAGCAAGTATTACCTTCACCATACTAAGGTAAGTATAATTTGCATTGTGGGTACTAGTCTATTTTTCTACATATTACACCTGGCCTACTGAATAGTCATCAACTATTGTTGGCTACTCAGAAGCATGCTACTTTAGTCGCAAATTGATTTGGATTCTTACTTGGGTAAGTAAAAGAGTAGGAATGTCTTTTCAAGGGGCCAAATACTTTCCCACAGAAGTGCGTGAGTACTTTATGAAACATATTCAAAAACATGATGGTCCATATGAGCTTCCAGAGCCAGCAAACACAGACAGTGAAAAAGAGGAGAGATTAATGGATGTTCTAATACAAATTGTAAATAACAAAAAGTATAGAACAAAGAAAAGAAAAAGTTTGGTCACACAAGCTGTTGTAGCCACAATAGGAGGCCTAATAGACTTAGTTGTAGAATTACGGCAGCATAATTTGGAAACAACAAATAAAATGGAGGAAGCAATGGACAAAAGGGATTGTTTAAAAATTGCAGCTTTGAGAACAACTACAATTGTTGGGGAACTAGAAAGGGAGTTAAGGGAAATAGAAGAGCAGAGGGATGCTTATGGAGTAAAAATAACAGAACTTCAATACATAATAATGGACTATAAAAATAAAACAAAGTGAGACGGGATAAAAGGAGTCAGAGACATTGCCAAAATATATCTAGATCTGGATATGTTCGTGGCACAAAATAAAGAACCAGTGCCAAAAAAGAACCAAGATAGAAAAGATTTCTTTTGTTATTCTGTTCCACAAGTAGATACCATACCACAAGCATCAGTTATTGTTTCAGAATTATTTAATGCAAGGCAAACACCTACAGGATTTTCTATGCAGACTTGACCGATGTCTATGGCAGATAAAGACAATTTCCAGAAATGGTGGGGAAGTATGCCAACTAACAACTTTAATACGTTTACACATTGGTTTATGAGGGGAGCAGATAGAGCTAAAAAAGGAGGTCTTAACTTAGAGGAATGGACAGACATGTTAGAATACGCTATGGGTCCTTTGGCTAGTAGACTATTGGGATTTAATAACAGTGTGTCTGATCAGGCAGGAAGAATTGCAGCAAATAATTTCTATCTACTTAGCATAGAGAAAGAAATAGCAAATATTACCATGAGGCCAACAGATGGTCCTAGAGAGGTAGCTCAAAGGATATTTTTTTGGTATACTCTACGACAACCTCAACAGCCTCTAGTGCTGGGCTCACCAGAACATATAGCAAAAGTAATGGAAGCCCTTCCCCGGGAGTGTCAAGAATTTATCAGGCTTTTTGATCCAACACCAACAGACTTGGAAATGGTACTAACTAGAGCTGATAAGTGGTGGATCAAGCATCCTTTCACAGAACAGGCCTGCTCTGTTTCAGCTGTAAGAACATTTAAGGTCGAGTCTGGTAGAGATATAGATGGTAAATGGAGAAACCAGACGTGGGATGTACCCCAGAACAAGAAGGATGATCAAAACTGGAGACCAAAACAGAACTTTGACAAAAGATGGAGAGATCCACCTAGGGACTATAGGAATAGGGATGGCAGCAACTGGAGGGCTAATCAGGAGGGAGAGAGAAACGGTAACATGGGCTATTGGGAACTCAGGAGACAGAAGGATAGGATAGAAGAGGAAAATCACATACTTAAAAACAAGGTAGCTGAGTCAGAGGGGAAATTGAAGGAAAATGAGGCAAAGATGATAAAAGAGGGACAGAGTAGAAGTGAGTCACAATGACAAATCCCAACCCCTGCGCCTCAGCATCTCATTCACTCAGCTAATTTAACCATGGATGAGGCAGGTCGGCCTACCAGTTATACAGTCATCGCAGGGGTAGGGAAAAATATGTTGGTAGATACAGGAGCAGCAGTTACAATGACCAACAGGGTCAAAAATGGGGATTCTTCAGTAAGTATTATGGGAGTTACTGGAAATCCACAGGAGGTTAGAGCAGGTCCAATTGATGAAGCAGTTGGAGAAAAAACAATACAAGTAGAAGCAATAGTGGGTTGGCCAGAGGAAATATTGGGAATAGAAGCTTTAAAAAAAGGAAATTTCATTGTAGATCTTGCCAATTTTTGTTTGTGGATGACAGAAAAGGTGAATAAGGTAAGCACAGAGTTGACGAAAGGGGTTGTGCTCCCAATGGCATATATTGTCTCTCCGATAAAAAGTCTGAAAAAAAAAAAACTGAAACTAGACGGACAACCAGAATGGCTGCAGAAGCTAATCCAAGACATACCTATTTGGGCTACAGATAAATTAGACTGTGGAAGAATGAAAGGAATGGTCTTGTTGGAAGGAGGAGACCCACAATGGCAAAAGCAATATCCAGTCCCAAGAGAATCAGTGGCATCAATCACCGAGATGATAGAAATACTGGAGAGACGTGGAATAATTAAATCTGGAAATGGGTATGCATGTAACTCACCATGTTGGCCTGTGAGAAAAGCTGTGTTAAAAGGGAATGGTGATGAAAAAGCTGCCTCATCATGGAGACTTACCATTGATTACAGGGCCGTGAACAAACTTGCAAAAATATATTTTTTATTTTTTTGTTTGTGTATGTATATGTTTCTAATGATGGAATCTAGTGTTCCCACAGAGCAAGGCTGTATAAGAATGAAGATGCGTGTCAACAGAAGATTGTGGTGGATCCTTGTTACAGGATGGATAAGTATAAGCTTTATCACAGTAGGAATGGGGAGACAGGCAATAAGGCCAGAAGATACCGCAAATAAGGGAGAGAGTTTGAAAAGATTGGAGTTACATTACGTTCAAGCAGATAGATTTATTTGGCCCAGGGAATTGGAAGTAAAAGAGGGTGGAGGGTTACAAGTAAACATTATTTTGCCACATAATAGTACCAGGGGATTAGCTCTTAGAGCTCCAATACAAGGGAGGTTTACAAATACTACAGTAGTAGTGAGTAACTTAACATTAGAAGAAGGTGGAGAATGGGACGCTGCAGTTATAGCTGCCCAGCCTGACCTAGAGGAATTCTGCAATTTTGATACTGGAAAGGGGTGTGTTCTAACAATAGATGAAGTATTTGTCTCTGTAAAGGAGCTGCAACGTTGTAAAGATCAGAAGAAGGTACCATGGCCAATAGGCGGATTGGTGGTGGTACCAACACATGAAACAGTTGTGCAAGGGGTTGGGTGGACTTTATACCCAATAATTCTAAATTTTAATGATTTTTCTATTCCTCCAAAGTGCCTGGAATCACAGCGGCAGTGGTTTAAGCAAAGTATACAAGAGACCATCATTGAGTGGACCGGAGCAGGGAGTCGAGAAAAACCGGACACACTTGCAGCCCTTTTAGGCGGAGTGGGAACTGGATTGGGAGTATGGAATTCAGCAGACATCATTGGACTGAACAGCAGGATAAACTCCCTTACTGATGGCATGGGACATGCTATGAAAATAGGTGGAGTAGCTGACTCCCTTATAGTGAGTAGACTGACAGACAATGTTGATGACATACACACCATTGCAAACAACCTGCATCTAGCTGAGGAAAATATTGCTTCCATTGCTAACAGCATTAAGAATGAAATAGTGGGAACTGCCATTTTCTGTTCTATGATTGGAGGAAAGCTGTTGGCAGATTTAAAGGAAACTATTAAAGACATCCAGGAAAACAAGTGGGCAAGACAAATCAATGCAACAAGGATTATCAAGTCATTCAAAAGAAAAGGAGTGGACATCACTGAGGACAATCTTAAATACAGGTATATTGAAGGCCCAGATCAATGGATGCCACATGGACTACAATCTGGGACAATAGGACTAATCCTGGCAATTACCCGTTGGGAGGGGCAGGCAGAGCAACTGAACTTTATACATAGCATTGGCACGTTAAGTGATGGAATCTACAAGCAACACTTCCCATCAAAAAGACTGGCCACTATTACAGGATTGGAGATGGATGAAAGCTGTTGCAGGAAATCTCAACACCGATGGCTGTGCAGTTGTGTTTGGGACAAAGGAGCTGAGGAGGACGGCTGGGTGCAGTTGATAAAAGAAAACCTGGTGCAAGAGGTGATCCGCATAGGGGACATTGCATGCTTTATCGGCCACTCTGAATATAGGACAGTTGATGAAATATGTTTGGTGGAAGAAGGGTCTTGTATCATGGTAACCACTACTATACATGTAGGAACTCATACACTATTTCCATCAAGAAACCCTACCACTGAAATGATCAATTTTACTGCAAATGCAGATTGGACAAATTTGACAATGAAGCTTTTTCCCCAATTCCAAAGCTTACCTTGGAACTTCATGAGTTAGTAAAACGTACCAAACAACAACTACACCCCATCAGCTTACTGCTGGAACAACAGAAAAAGGAAATAGAAATTACTACAAAAAACGTTGAGCATCCCTGGTGGGGAATTCTCACCAATGCAGAGACACATCCAGTCCTACGAACACTGTCGCTGGTACTCATGTTCATTCAAGTATTAACGACAATTATAATAATATACTTTTGTGTGGCAATGAAACAAATGAGGAAGAAACTTGCAAGGAGGATATATAATAATGAAATTTAAATGTTTTTTTTTTTTTTTGTCTTTTTCCTCTTCTTTCTCTCTCTCATACATTCTTCAATAAAGTTTTACATTGCACATACATAAACATTTATCACACACTCTCACCTAAATTCTATAAGTTCTGTTTCTGTGTAATATGTGGATTGACAGCCATAGGAAAGTACAGGAGAACTTATGTCGCTGAGGGAACTATTCCGGAGGGACGGTGGGTTGAATTTCTCCTGTATATCAGGTTTTTGCTCCCACTAGGTTCTCCTGTACTAGAGGGATAACTAGAAAACTGAGCAACATAGAAGAAGAAAAAGTGAGGGAATGTGGTAACTTGTCTTCCTTGCATGGTAATTCTAGGTGGGAGGGCTGGGAGTCTTTGCTTCCCTCCCACAATTGCTGGAGGAAGTGATGCAACTAAGGGTATATCCAGGCAGGAAACTGCTGTTGCTTCCTGTTTCTTTCTTGGAGGTGAAGGTGATGGTGATGGTGATGGCGATGGTCTAACCGTGGGTGAGATAAAGCGTTTGGGAAAGGGGATTACTATATAGGTAGATAGATTTAAAAAGGGTTGTTGCTCCGTGGGTCTGGGCTGTGTGTTTGTGATACATTTATAGTATTGTGTTGTTGCCTTTTAATAAATACCTTTTAATGTAGACGAACCTTGTGTAATATATATATATATATATTAATTTGGTGATACACCACACTTTGTATTGCTGCCCTTAGACCGTTAAAATCTGCCCTTTTAAAATTAAGAGTTTTTGTTGGCCCCTTAAAATTTGTTTTTTTTAATTCAATCTCAAATGAGACTGTGTTGTGATCACTGTTTCCCAACGGTTGCCCTATTCCAACATTTGATACTATATCAATATTATTTGTGATGACTAAGTCTAAGATAGCTTCATCTCTAGTAGGCTCTTGTGTTACCTGGGCCAGATAATGATCCCTGAGTGTACTCAAGAACCTGCTCTCCTTAGCTGAACTGCTGGTCTCATTTATCCAGTTTATTTCAGGGTAATTAAAATCTCCCATTATTTGAACTTGCCCATGCTTAGCTGCATTTCCAATCTGTAACAATAATTGTATTTCCTCACTTTCAGCTATATTTGGGAGTTTATAGCAAACTCCTTCTAATATTCTTTTGGAATTTGCTGCTCCGCTATTTAACTCTACTCACAAACTTTATCACTAGTTCCGCCATAAATATCTTCTCTGACTATAGGCTTAAATTCAGGCTTAATATACAGACAAATCCCTCCTCCTCTTTTACCATTGCCTCTATCTTTTCTAAATAAGTTATAACCATATAGATTAACAGTCCAGCCATGTGATTCATCCCACCATGTTTCGGTAAAGCCTATTAAATGCCATTTTTCATTAATTGCTAATAATTCTAACTCTTCCATTTTTCCTGGCAAGCTTCTGGCATAAGCAACCATACACCTTATGTTATGAGTCTGTAGTTCTGAAGTGCCTGCCACTGTACTTGAGTTACTTAGTGTAACGGAACCCATCACTGTTTTACCCTGTTTTATGATTATTATGGTTAAAATATGATCCTACTATTATACTGTATGTATGTTGGTTTATGCTCTGCAGAATATTGGCCCAGACTAGTGCAGACCTTGGCATGGGAGATAATCATGTTACAGAGAGTCATCATAAGATAAGGAAGTCTATTGTATAAAGTGTTTTCATTCTCAGGCATAAGAACAAAGAAGGATGATCTGATCCATGTCTGATTGTATCAAAGTTGCCAGGTAGCCTCAGGGCCTCAACCTATTGTCCCTATATGTGTATTGTGTGGCCAACTATGGGGGATATTTGAAATGTCTGTGTGTTATGTGTAAAAGATACTTTTACTAACTTTTGAACCCCTGGTCTGATTCATGCCATTTTTTAATATGTTGTTCCACAATTTATGTTGTTCATAAAAATGTAAGATTTATTTATGTACTATGTAAAATCATAAAGTTATAAAAATGTATAAAAATGTGTAAGTTTTAGCTGGGAGATAATGGAGTAGATACAGTAATAAACTCAATTATGTCCCAAACAAAGGAGAGGTAAACTGTGGGCATTACTACTGTGTTATTGATTGTTCTATACCTCCCCCCTGGGTGTGTTCTGTTTGTACCTGACTGTAATAAAAACCAGGCTGGGTGAGCCAGCAAGAGAATTCACTGCTTGACCCTCAAAAACAGAGCTTATGTCTCGTTCTTGGGGGGATTCATGGTATGCTGTTACAGACTGACTGTCAGGAGTGTAAGCATCTTGGGTGCTTTTCCTGTTCAGCTGCTAGCGGCTATTCGTGAGGCTCCAGTTAAGCTACGGCGGTTGTGGAGTCTGTGATGGTTGTGGTGTCCGGTGCAGTGCTTGTAGTCCTCGGCGCAAGCTAGGACGCGTCCATCAACGGAGGTACCCAGTCGGGTTGCCACTAGATCCGTTACACTTAGTACTATCTCCCTATTGACTATTCTACCCCTCCCCCCTTCCCTATGAGTTGTTAATTCATCCCTTATACCCACTACACTTTCTACCCCATTGCTTATATCTATTCCCTCGCCCCACCTACTAGTTTAAAATCTCCTCCAGCCTTTCTACCATCCTATCCCCTGGCACAAAAGCTCCCTTATCATTAAGGTGCAATCCATCCCTACTGTAGAGATTGTACCGAAGTGAGAAGTCAGCCCAGTGCTCTAAAAGCCCAAACCCCTCCTTAGTGCACCACATCTTTAGCCACACATTAACCACCCTAAGCTCCTTCTGCCTCCCTGAACTGGTACGTGGCACTGGTAGTGTTCTCAGAAAATACTACCTTGGAGGTCCTTGCCTTCAGCTTATTACCTAGTTCTTCTTTAGGACACTCCATCTTCCACTAACTTTGTCATTGGTACCAATATGTACCAAGACCGCCGGTTCATTTCCAGCCACTCCCAATAATTTGTTTACCCGATCCACAACATGACGAACCCAAGCACCCGGGAGATAGCAAACTGTTCGATTGCTGGGATCTGGGTGACAAATCACCCTGTCTAATTAAAGAGTCCCCTACCACTAAAACCTGGCTGTTGCTCTGTCTGGCCAGCCCTCCCTCTCCTGCAGTAGAACTGTTCTCCCGGCTGTTCTATATTTTAACAATAGCAACATTATAAGTAGGATAAACAGTAAACAAGTATAAACTGTAAGGAGTTGGCATAACATAACTATTTGCTCTGCAGTGCATTGGCATTCTCATTCCTGTTTAATCTTATGAACATAAATGATTATTAATAAGTAAATTAGTGGTATTTGAGCTCACAACCTTTGATTTTAGAAGTAAATTGACCTACCTGTGAGCTCTCTTTCTCTACATGGCTAAATATGAGTATAGGAACCAATAAAGCTAAAATGCTATTAGTTTGGAAAATATGACTAGATAGTATTAGAACCAGCACCACTTTATCTATACAGCAAGTTCCAATGACAACACATTCAATAGTGAATTCCAGCATTAGGAAATCAAACACCATCAATTCAGCAGCAGTTTCTTTCCAACATGCTATTCAACAGTATCTAATAGTGATGTTGGTTGCCCATTATATGAATTTTCATTTATTTGTATATTAATGTATATTCTCAAATTAGCTTGTAATAAACCGTCCAACATAGCCAAAGTCTTCCTTACACTTAGGCTTATATTTTTTTATCATATGGTCATTAACTAACCTATTTTCTTTTTTCAAAATGAGATAATGAATTATGCTTACGAAGGTGAAAGGAACAAAGCAGTCTGTTGTGATTCCAATGAAATAGTTCCAAGAATACCAGCTTTATTTGGATTAAAAGATCCTTAAATCACACTATATTTTGAGTAGTCCACCACGAGACTCAAATACATTATCTTCATCTTGAATTGGAGTTATTTGATGTCCCTCTGAGCCATACAGCCTTATTCAATTGCAACAGTTACAGAGCGATTCAATTGAACAAGGTCGCAACTACCTGGCTGAAAGCCTAAAACATAAACCATGCACCGGTAAGTAGCATTTCGGGGCATCATCAATTAAGCAAGGCCATAAGTACCGATGTAGAAACAGCCAATGACACCATCATGACATCAGTAAAACATGGAGGTTAAACGTCAATCAATTAGTGTTTAGAAACCTGATATGCGATCTGACTCGCAATCCGGCAATGTACACCATAATAAAAATGAATGACAAAACTTTTCTAGTCCATGTGGATGGCCTGATATGTATTAACTCCTTGATTCCCGAGACTGACATAACACAGAAATGTAAAAAAAAATATTTTTGATTGCAGATTTGTGAGCTTGAGACTGTTGTGCAATTAATTCTTTCATCGCTTTCCCAATATTTTAAAATGTTGTATTGATTTTTTTTTTTTTTGCATTTACAGTGCTACGAACAGGTGTTTAACCCCCTTGCGGGTCCTATCTGGCACTTGTAGGATTTTCTTGTACATTTGCCATTTACGGGTGTGAGAACAATTGCGGGCTTAAAGAATTGTAGCAATTGAATAGAGATTTGCGATTGTAACATTTATGGGCTTGAAAGATCAATGGCCTAGCTGAGTTGGAGTAATGGTTTTGACAACTGCAGGGATTTTCAGCCCGTAACCAGTAAATCGTTTGCGCGTAGAGAAAAGATGCCAATTGAATAGCAAATTAGTTTACAGGCTCCATTACGGGCTCATTTGCTCAGTTGAATAGGGGCCGAAATGTATGCCCATAGTTGGTTCAGAGGGTAATGTCCAAGGCCACAGTATTTTCTGTGTTTATCTCATAACCAGAGATTTGTCCAAATTGTTGATGGAAAAAATATAAATTAGGAACAGATGTTATCTTGTTGTCATCGAAAGTATCTTGTTCACAAAAAGTTAAAAGTTAATTTGGGGTTCCTTCCTGTGGATAATCATCAAAATATCTTGATACTGACTATAATGACTCAATGTAAAGTGCACATATAAGTAGAGAGACCTGATTGCTTTGGCAAATGCCTTAGTAACATTAAATAAAAAGGTGAGCTAATAGCGAAGTAGTTGCTGACATAATTTAGGCAATAAAGGAAGTTTACGAAGAGTCAAAAGCTCCCAAAAAACATCTCTCATATTTGCCCATATCATCCCAAAAATCATCAAAGGAATATATTGATAACAACTTAAATTACTCAATGGAACATGCAAACAGAAGCAAAGAGACCAGATGGCCTTGCCAAATGCCTGGGTAACATTAAATAAAAAGGAAGATGTGGCATTAATATTTCAGTATGCGTGTATGTTTCAGATAAGTCTCCTATTGTAAAAGCACATCCTCACAATGTGAAGAGTAAAACTGTGTGTCCACCTTCCACTTCATTGGCATATTCATTCCACCCCAACTCTTTTTGATAGGTATTATATGTCCATTGAAGGAGAGGAACAAAGGAAAAAGGAGAAATATGTGGGCTATGCTACTCCCCACAAACAAAAAAGAGAGAAGAACTGTAGTCTGCCTACTCAAGGACAAAGTTCTCAAGTTAAAAGACCACTGTAGTCAAATGTTTTCTATAATGTCTTTTGAATAAATACTGAGCAAGGTGATTCTAGAAAGCAATAAATTAATAAATAAATACAATTTTTTTACATTATAATTTTTACGTGCAATTATTTTCTACTGTGTAGTTCTTTTCTCTTTCTAGGTAATTATGATTGTTACATTCTTAGGAGTTTGTTTCCTTGTGAACTTTTCCGTTTTTAATTAGTGCTGTTGAAAGCACCTCTTCATCTTCAAAGTTTCCTCCCACTTTAAGAAGTGTATCAGCAGAAACCAAAATTATAGTTTCCCCTGCAGCACATTGCATATAAAAATGGAGAAAAATAGAAATAGTATTACTTATTTTTAGATTCTAAAAACATTTTGCCTATTTATTTATTTTTTATCATGCATATATGTTACAAGTGGCCCATGGAAAGACCACTCCCCAAGTCAGGATACAACACACAGAAATAGTCTCACACCTTGTATATGTGAAAACCATCTATCAACCTTTATTGAATGATCAAAACAACATATTTATACTCTCCAAAACCACACCCTTGTGTACATTTGTGTATGTGTGATGTCAGACCATCTGGCTTGCAACCTTGGGCTATCAAAGCTCTTGAGATCAAATTCACCAGATATATTTATGTTAAACTCAAGTGTTTGTTTAGGACTACTTGAAGTACATACATCTGTCTTGACCCAAGGTCTGTATGTGTGAGTGTGCAATGATCTGCAGCTAACTTGTATGCAGAGCCCTTTTACCAATTCCAAATATGTTTTATATAACATTTTCCCTCATAATATATTATAAATAGGATACATAATAACCATGTACAGGCAACATATAACCACACAATACCACATAATCCCAATGCAACAATGTCATGCTCCCTTTGCCATATTCATAAATTACTGGCAATATGAGTCCTTAAACAATTAAATCATGACAAGTACCACCACCAAAATCAAATTTTTCATTTTTAATATCAGTTAAACAATACAATAGTATAACATAAAAGGTGTATCACGGGAAAAATAAAAATAAAACAAGAAAGGAAACATATAAACTCTTCATTTTACGGTAATTACCAAGCTTCCGAAGAGAAGTACTCTCTCCTCTATCCACCATCTCCAGGAGTCTCCCACAGACCAGAGTCATGTAATCATGGAGGTCAGCTTCTTGCTTCTTAGGTTTGGGATTCAGGGTTCCTAAATCTGCTCCATTATAAAACCCACTTTACCCCATAGTTATGATGTCTGTCCTAGCAATTCATGGTGACCATATCTCTATAAATTTTGGAACATAGTCCTCTATCAAATTAGTTAATCTTTTGTTGATGAGGATGAAATTTGTTTTATTGATAATCACCTGTAAGCTAAGTACTGATGATCTCCACTGTCGAGCAATATGGCTTTTGTGGCTAACATGAGGAACTGTAGGAGATTATTGTGATGAAAATAAATATTTGGAGCTGGGACACCCCAGTATTTGCGTCAATTCCCAGCATTTTTGTCTTGGTCATATTGATTCTTAACCCTGCCAGGGCTCCAAAGTATTCAAGGGTTTGAAAGGGGGCTAGAACTGAGGTGGCAGGTTTCGTAAGGGAGCATAACATGTCATCCGCAAACAGACAGCACTTAAAGTGATGAAGACCAAATTTAATCCCATGTATATTTGCGTTAGAGCCAAAGGCTCTATTGCTAAACAACAGCGGCGAGAGGGGACACCCTTGCCATGTCCCCCTTTGGATTTCAATTTGTGCTGGTGAGTCTCCTGAAAGTTTCAGGGTATCCTTGGGAGAGTTGTAATATATCTTTATTAAATTCAAGAATTTACCATTAAATCAAATGTGTTAAGCACAGCATTGAGATAGGGCCATTCTAAAGTGTCAAATGCTTTTTCTATGTCAAGTGCCAAAAAGCATATTGGGATTTTATTGCTAGTCGCCCAAGAAATGGAGTTCAAGATGCGTCTGACATTATCCCTGTCTGCCTATGTGGAATAAACCCTGTTTGGTCTTTATGAATAAGTCTAGGAAGAAAACCAGATATCCTGTTTGACATTATTTTCGCAGAAAATGTTTATATCCCCATTCAGTAGGGAGATTGGACAATAATTACAGACCTCAAGTGGGTCTCTATCTCCCTTTGGAAAAAAAACAATATTCACTTGATTTAATTCCTGAGGCATTTGTGGAACATCTAAAATGTCATTAAACACCCCCACACCAGGCCCTTAATAGTTGCTTTAACCTCAGGTACTGTAAGTTTGGAATTTAGCAGATCGCACTCCTGTGCCACAAGCTTGGGCAAATCACAAGGTTCTAAAAATGTAACCTCTGCTGATACTGATTCTGCGCATTGGATAGGTATATTTCTTGAAAAAAATCCAAATTATTTTTTAAATTTTGTTTGGGCTGGCGGTGATATCCCCAGCCGGAGTTCTAATGCTAAATATCTTCGAAATATTTTATTTCTGAGTTTTCTAGCCAATAATGGTTTATTAGCTTTAGCATAGAATTTGTGATTTGTCCATCTCAGCGCCCTTTCAGCGCGATCCGAGAGTATTAGATCCAATTCAAGCCTAAGTTTATCAATATATTTGCTCAATCTTTTGGATGGATTCTGTTGATTTGCTCTAAAATATTTTTCCCCAGAGACTCCTCTTTAAGGCGCATTTGTTTTTTGTGTCTAGAAGCTAATTTTATAAGGGAGCCCCTGACGAAGGCCTTATGGGCAACCCAAATCCATCCAATATCTGATTCTTGACTAATATTAGTTGAAAAATATAGCTCTATATCTTGGGCAATTTGCTCCCCAATAAATAGGTTAGATAAAATCCTCTCATTAAGCCTCCATGAATATGGTGGTTTACTCTTCTGGCCCAGACTTAGAGAAAGATGGACCTGAGAATGGTCGGACCACAAGCACTAATGGATATCGACTACATGTATATCATCTAATAGGGCCAAATCAATTAAAATATAGTCAATCCTAGAATAGGATCCATGAACTGAGGAGTAAAAGGTGTATCCCCTCTCACCTTAATGCATCTGCCTCCATGAATCAAGTAAATGCAGCTCATTTAGTAGAGTATCAATTTGTTTCAGTTTGTTGGAAAATCTGCAACTTCAGTCCTGTACTGATTTATCTAGACTAGGATCAAGGGCAATGGTAAGGTCTCCACCCAGAATAACCCAGCCTAAATTAGCTGAATTTTGAATGAGTATTAGCCAGGGAATATAAATAAATCAGACAATCTCACACCCAGAAAGAGTTCCCGTCAGGACCACAAAACTTTCATTGGAATCTTATTTTCTTATGCGCAATAGTAAATAGGAATTTTTATGTAATTAGATTTCCACACCTCCTTTTTTAGTCGGTTGTATTGAGGCAAAAAGTGTTGGGTAGGCTTTATGCAAAAAGTTAGGAATCCCATTATTTTAGAAATGAGTCTCCTTTAAGAAGATCACATCTGTGTGCACAGATTTATAGGATAAAAATGCTTTTCGTCTTTTAAACTGTGAGTTGAAATGTTACACAAGACAAAAACAAAAGATGTATCCGTCATAGAGCTTTATATTTATACTAGCGAATTGCCCATCAAAAAATTACGGCAATGAAATTGTAAGTGAGCTAATGCTGTTTGGTGTATAATAATTAAATAAATAACACATTAATAAATTAATATACTTTACCTATTTTGAAGTAATATATGCAGGAAGCATTCTGTTGAAGAGCTGACAATCTGTTTTGATGTTGCTGGAGCATTAGTGGTGTGGAGCTGCTGTGTAAGCGTGATGAATGTGTGCAGTGTAATAGTGTGCGTGCGCGGGACCAAACAGTTAGCGTACTTGTGTACTTCTGCATTGTTCTAAAATGGTGGGAGTGCTGTAGCCTCGTTTTCATTTTGTTCGGCAGCCATTTTTTCTCTCGCTTAGAGAATTTTTTAGTGTCTATACTCTTTTATTTTGATTTAAATGAAGGTGTAACTTGCTTTTTTGAGGTCCTGGATGCTCCCTCTTGTTGTAGGTAAGCTTTTTATGTATGTGTTGTGTGTATTTATTGTGTTTTTCATTTTTTCATGTCCGCGGGTTGCGGCCGATTCTTGCAAGGTCAAAATGTGTGGTAACGTGTCTCGTATGTTTTTTGCGTTACCCTGTGAAGTTTGCGAGTGTCGCAGTTGCTGGTGAGCCCGCAAGCGTTAGCAACAACTCGTATGCTCACAACTAAATATGTGATCCCAGCCTGTATTGCCAATGTATACCTGAAGTCTGTGAGGGAGTGACGGAAGAATAGGACTTCTATTATATTTTTAGCAGGTAGGGGTTTCTTAGGCTTACCGATTTGTATTTGCAATTCAACCTCAATATGCTTAAATGTGCCGTGCAGTCCGAATTTTCTGGTTAGAAAAAATGCTTAGAACCAGATATGTAACACTGAGTGAATAACATCTGCAAATTGGTCTAGCATTATCCCTAGTCACAAAATAGGAGAGACACTATGCTATATCAAATAACAGAGTAACAGTTTTAGAAGTGTAAATATAGATAGACAAAAAAACTAAGTTAGAGGCTCTCATCAGAGAACAAACTAACCTTAATAGGTTAGTTCTATGGCCATGATAAGCCACTCTGAGAGCAACCTCTTTTAGCTCGCTTGCACTTGTTTTTTTTTATTATATATATATTTATTATAGATAGGAAATAACTCAAATTGGAAAAAGTGCGTTCTCAGACCCTAATCTGATACATAAAGAATAACATTTAACAGAACTTTACCTTTACTCAGGAGCGATAATGGCAGAAGCTGAAGAAGAGCAAAGCAATTATTTTTTAGGAGGGGAGTCACCTTCTATTAAAACATCAGGTAGCTCCAATTCTGGTAAACAATTTTTTTTTCTTATCTCCCGACAATTAATTTGCACTTGATTTAGCAAAGAACTTGCCCAATGCTGTTTATTTTTTAATATTTTGTGACTAATATTTGATTCTTGGATGAATATAGGAGCATTTAGCTCTATTTATTCTTAGTTGTCCCTATTCTCTTCCCCCTTTTATCTCTCTCTCCTTTCTCACAATTCTTCTTTCTCTCTATCCTCCTCTCTATTCCTCATCTTTCCCAATCCCAAAGATACAGAGGCGTCCAGAAGTCCCTCCCAGAATAGACCCAGCCCGGAGAGGAGTCACCAGCACAAGGCAAATCCTAAAAGTGTGCTGAGGCCAAAGTCACACAGGGGCAGACCCAACAGCTGCCACAAGAAGTTCCTGCTGCAAATTTGTACGGATTAAAGGAGGTGCCAGACCAGATAATCAGTGGTATATCAATATTGAATTCACTCTCAGCTTAATGTATGGTGGGGTTTAATATTGGTTTTGTGAATATAACTTTTATTCATTACAATAGAACTTGCCTTAAAGCAGCAGCTGTGTATTGCAGCACTGTCTTCAAAACATTTGCTGTATCAAGAAAAGTGTTTCAACCTGTTATTTCTATATAGCATTGGTGGTAACAATAAGTTAGGATTTATATAGTTTAGGATTCATAAAGTAAAATACTGATATTCAAATTTAATTAAAGGACCACTTCACAATGAAAAAAACACATACTGTATTTTTTTTATTTTTTTATAAGACACCCCCATGTATAAGACGACCCCTATTTTTGAAGCCCAAAATTCAGAAATAAATAAATATGCAAATGTGTATTTTATACGTTTTTATTGTGCTTCACATATATTTAAAGGCACTTTCTGTCATGATTTTCACTGATTTCCATTCCAACTCAATATCCTTGTGATCACATCACGTATTACTCAGTTGCCATGTGCAATTGCATTTTTCCGGTTTACACAGGGATCACAAAGATATTGAGCTGGAATGGAAATCAGTGAAAATCATGACAGAAAGTGTCCTTAAATATATGTGTAACACAATAAAAACCTATAAAATACACATTTATGTGCACACAAGCACCACACACAAGCTGTACAACTCATTTGTTATGTGTAAGTTTAACACAGGGATCACACTGGCCACTAGATGGCATTGTTTTAAGGCAGGAGAAAAGACACACGTACTGGAAATGCTTGTTCCAATTAGATTGAATTACACTGATTGTGAGCATAGAAATGTGTATTTTATATGTTTTTATTGTGTTACACATATATTTAAGGGCACTTTCTGTCATGATTTTCACTGATTTCCATTCCAGCTCAATATCTTCACATGATAGATGCCATTCACATGATAGATACTCAATCGCAGAAGATACTATTTCAAGTCTATTTCAAAAATAGAAGCTTGATGTTAAAGAAGAGCTTTTCTGGACTTAAAACATTTGATTAACTTCCTCCTAAAGGATTAAATAAAGACAGACTCTGTAGTGTAATATTTATAGTACTTACTTAGACAAAGCATTTCTATTGCAGTGCACACCTATTAGTTTACTAATCTCATATATGAGACAAATACATCCTTAAAACATAACTTTTATTAAGTATAATAATTAAAAAGCTTGTTTAAAAAACATCCAGACACTGCTACCATATCAGGATAGTTTCACATATTGATACTATTTGGAGTGGTAGGTAATATATATAGAACACTATATATAGAAAAGTGACTAGTACATTGTCTAAAAGTGCAGGTGCTAATATGAACTTAAATGTATCTTACTTTAATAGTAGTTCTGAAATCTATTAAAGTGGTGATTATCTGACAGTGCCTGTTTTTACCTTTCCCTCTATTAAGATTATATCATAAAGCTCTGTATTCCTTTGTCTGATACTGAACAACTATCCTGACATTTCTGCTTTTATATTAATAAATCGTCATTGCCTATTTCTAATAGTGTATTGTAATCTCTTTACAAGGTTTTCTACTATTTGATATGTCTTTGAAATTAGTAAGAGCAGCAGAATCTTGTATGTATTGCGGATGAGACGCCTTGCGGTATTGCGGATGAGACGCCTTTGGTGATTTCATCAACCTGCATACAGCGTGCGCAGAGTCTGACCCAACGCACCCTTCTGATATTTCATTAGGGGTCACCTCTACCATAACAGGGCTTCCTTATATAGATTGTTGTCATGGTGACAGTAAATCGTGTTAAAAAACATCCAAACTTAACATTGGAACTCTACCATATTCTAAATCAACATATAGAATTTATTATATTAAGAAATTATGACAGTTATGTTATTTTTTCAGAAATATATTATTTAGTTGTACTGAAAGTCCCTATAAAGTGACAAGTGGAAATCCCTATAAAGTGGGTCTTCTCCTGTGGAGCTCTGCTCACCCACATCTGCTTCCTTTGCCAGCAAGCCACGCCCCCAAAATTTTGCCTGTTTTCAAGGGTAGTTGTTCAAAATAGTATTTTTAAAAAAAGGCTATAGTAAGCCTATATTAGAAAGTATATAAAAAAATGCTTAGAAACAGATATGTAACACTGAGTGAATAGCATCTGCAAATTGGTCTAGAATCATCCCTATTCACAAAATAGGAGAGACACTATGCTATATCAAATAAATAATGTATTAACCTCTTTTAGGTATATGTAAAACTTTTTAGTTTTCTTCTGTGTATTAATGGTATTGCTAGTAACCATTATCTATATGGAGTAATAAACATTGTTATTTACACTATTTACATACTGCAAGCCATATTATGGGATATATACCTATATTGTGGGATATATACCTATATTGTGAGCTTTGCTTTAGTTTCCATGATAAATATCTTGATATTAGCAATATTAGTACCAAATATTTAGCAATTTAATTGACAGTATTTACATATATTATATCAAATTTCATCAAATGAATGTATAATAAACATGTATCATGATTCCAATATTTCTTTACTCCTATTTGATATTTTTTTATAGTTACTTAATACATTTCATTATAAGTGGAGAATCATTTATAGATATACACATTTATGAAAATGTTACATCATATAAACTATTACACTTATCTGGTTACCAACCATGTTATAAGTATAGAATATTGCTGTTTTATATTAACTATTACAGGTGTTTATTTCAAAGTATAATCATCAGAAAGGTGTGATAACTTTCTAAATCCATTTATGTGGGTCATATAGGTACATACGATCTAACCACATACTCTAAACATGGATAGCCTCATTCAATTGCTGAGAATTTGAGATCCGCTCTTGCAAGTGGAGATCGCAGGCAAATTTGCTATTCAATTGGCGTCTTTTTGCAAGCTCGAATCGGGTTGTAACCTTGATCATCTGTCAACTTCCTCCATTCTTTCTTTTTTATATCATACCATTTATTATTATATGTACCAATGCATCTCACATAGTTTTCATCCTTTTGAACTTTTTCCATGAGTAAAGTTTCTCTATTTACATCTCTTGCTCTGTGGTAAGCATTTTTAATGTCTGTTTGCTATATCCACGTTCTTGAAAGCAGATTGAAGTTCTTTTGCCTCTTGTTCAAAGTCATGTTCTTCAGAACAATTTCTGTTCATTCTCAAGTACTGGCCAATTTGGATCCCTGAGATTAAAATTATTGGATGACTACTTTTGGCATTTAATGGATTATGTATCTCTGGGTTCCTGTATGTATTGGTTTTTAATTTATCATCCCTCATTTTGCTGATTTCCAAATCTAGAAAGGTTATTGATGTTTCACTTATTTCTGAGGTCAAATATAGACCATATCATTGTTGTTTAGTTTATTTATGAATTCTCGCAAGCGTTGTGGGGTACCATTCCACAAAATCATAATATCATCTATGTAGCAGATCCATAAATCTACATCTTTTGTATATCCATCCATGTCTTCATTAAAAACTATTTGCTCCTCCCACCACGTCAAGTATTTTTTTTTCGCTTATATTGGGGCACATGCTGTTGCCATGGCTGTATGGGACAAAATCCCTCCTGAAATGTGAGCAAATCTTGTGGCCAACTACAAGAAACGTCTGACCTCTGTGATTGCCATCAAGGGATTTGCCACCAAGTACTAAGTCGAGGGGGTCAAAAACTTATTTCACTCAAGTACTAAGTCGAAGGGGTCAAATACTTATTTCCCTCATTTACCTGACAAATCAATTTATAACTTTTTTGATGTGCATTTTTCTTGTTTTTTTTTTTTTTTTTTTTGGTTATTCTGTCTATCACTGTTAAAATACACTTTTTGTATATTCATCCATGTCTTCATTAAAATGATTTGCTCATCCCAACACCCCAAGTATAGATTTGCTTACATTGGAGCACATGCTGTCCCCATTGCTGTATGGGACAACATCCCTTCTGAGATGTGTGCAAACCTGGTGGCCAACTACAAGAAACGTCTGACCTCTGTGATTGCCAGCAAGGGTTTTGTCACCAAGTACTAAGTCCAAGGGGTCAAATACTTATTTCACTCATTGACCTGCAAATGCTTTCCCCATTCCTGTATGGGACAAAATCCCTCCTGAAATGTGTGCAGACCTGGTGGCCAACTACAAGAACCGTCTGCCAACAAGGGTTTTGCCACCAAGTACTAAGTCAACGGGGTCAAATCCTTTTTTCACTCAATGACCTGCAAATCAATTTATAACTTTTTGCTGTATGGGATAAAATCTCTCCTGAGATGTGTGCAAACCTGGTGGCCAACTACAAGAAACGTCTGGCCTCTTTGATTGCCAACAAGTGTTTTGCCACCAAGTACTAAGTCGAAGGGGTCAAATACTTATTTTACTCATTGACCTGCAAATCAATTTATGACTTTTTTGACTTGCATTTTTCTTGTTTATTTTTGGTTTTTCTGTCTCTCACTGTTAAAATACACCTTTTATATATCCAACCATGTCTTCATTAAAAACAATTTGTTCCTCCCACCACCCCAAGTATAGATTCGCTTACATTGGGACACATGCTGTCCCCATTGCTGTATGGGACAAAATCCCTCCTGAGATGTGTGCACACCTGGGGCCTCATTCTATTAGCGGCCGCAGCCGTTGCGGAGCCGCAAGGACCGGCCGCAAGCTATTCGGCTATTCTATTCCCTTACGGCCGGGGGCTCCGGCAGGCTTGCGGACGGTGCCTTGCTATCTCTTGCGGCCGCTCGCGCCGGAGGAAAGCCTTTGATCTAAAACGGCCGCAAGAGTTTCGGCCGTAAGAAATTCCTATTTGCAATTCAATTGCACCGGGAACCCTCTCTGCAAGGCTAAAAACGAGCCGCAGCTTACTTGCAGGAAAGAGGTCCCGCTAGCACCAATTAAGCACATAAAATAGCTCAAATAAAGCCATCCTGCACTTTGAGAAGACTATAAAGGGATTTTAGGTGTTAGAAAAAATAGCACATAATTATCCTATACTCAAATCCGTAAATATTTTATTTTTAATATCCGTAAAATATCCATGTAAAAAGTCCAGAGTGCTTGGAGCACTTCAGACCCGCCCACGCCGCAGCCAGAAAATAAACAGTTAATTGGAACTCGGGTTTGGGCTGATGTGCAAGCTTGAGAGTGGGTTACTTTTAATCCTCATGTCCCCCAATATGATCCCTAGCATTTACAGAGCTGTACAGTGCAGGCTTGAATTTATTTTTGCGTTTTTAGATTTCACAGCTTACGGCCGGTTTCAAGATATGCGGCCGGCCGTAAGAGGAGATCCTTGCGGGGCCGTATAATAGAATCGCGAGTTAACTGAACCCCCGCAAGGAATCGCAGCCTTACGGCCGATTTACGGCCGATAATAGAATGAGGCCCCTGGTGGCTAACTACAACAAACGTCTGACCGCTGTGATTGCCAACAAGGGTTTTGCCACCAAGTACTAAGTCGAAGGTGTCAAATATTTATTTCACTCATTGACCAGCAAATCAATTTATAACTTTTTTGATGTGCATTTTTCTTGTTTTTGTGGTAGAAGTTATACAAAATAATTGCTTGTCAACACAAAAACACAAATTCCAAAACCTTCATCATAAATTCATTGTGTCCTATGTAAAGTGTACTTTTTTTTTGGTAAAAAATATTATACTGCGTGCAACCCTCTTTGATATTGGATGTTGCTGTACAGAGATTCCACATCTAATTATACCAGTAACATATGTTTACTTGTAGTAATCACATTTAATTTAAGTTGGAAAAGGGACCCTTCAATTCACAGAAATTGCTTTCTGCTAATAGATGTTCTAGATCTTTTAAAGTTTTTTGATCTGATTCATCTGATTTAGTACAGCCTGATTTGTTAGAGAAAAACTTTTTTAGTGGCAATTTTCGTGCAAATAAATTTACATCCTTTACCCAGTCAAAGACTCTGAATTAATCTGTAGGAGAAAAACGTAATTCTTTTTGGAATAGAGATATATGAGATATATTGATCCTTTGACAGGTTGAATATTTGCAAAGGATCTAATGTTTTTTTAATCTTTTTTTTTGGTTTGAACAGGTTGGGGCCTTTTCTTACCCCTCCTAGTTTTGGTTTTTGGTCTAAAAAAACACTATTGTCTCTGTCATGACCGGCAAATTTGGGGGACCATGCTCACCCCAAATCTCTCTCTACGGTCACAACTTTTTGTTCAGATCTAGACACCAGCAGACACTTCAGATGACAGCATCAATACTGCAGAGACCGGCACTATCAGACCCCTTTTCTTAGGATCTAAGAATCACACACCATGTACCTTTGATTAGTACAAGCAGACTCTGACATAACCTTTTTTGGAGGGAGCTCCAGTTCTTGGTAATGTCACTGTTGTGCCATATTTTCTCCACTTGATGATGACTGTCTTCACTGTGTCCCATGGTATATCTAATGCCTTGGAAATTCTTTTGTACCCTTTTCCTGACTGATACCTTTTAACAATGAGATCCCTCTGATACTTTGGAAGCTCTCTGTGGACCATGGCTTTTGCTGTGGGATGCGACTAAGAAAGGTACTTTAAGTGATGGCAGGTGTATGCTGACTCCTATTTAACATGATTTGAATGTGATTGCTTAATTGTGAACACAGCTACATCCCCAGTTATAAGAGGGTGTGCAGATTATGCAACCACATTCTTTTTCTTTTTTTCCTCCACCTAAAAGATTTTAGTTTGTTTTTCAATTGAATTGTACAGTTTATAGGTCACATTAAAGGTGGAAAAAGTTCTGAAATGATTTATCTTTGTCTAATTTTTTTACAGCACAGAAACCTGACATTTTAACAGGGGTGTGTAAACTTTTTATATCCCCTTTATAGAGGGGTCTGGCTTTCTTCTAATTACACATTTTTTTTCTCCTCTTACAGAGCCATAAAACTAGTTCCCCCCTTCATGACTAAAGCCAGAGCCTTCACACATGGCCGATCGCAGGGCCATATAAATTCCACTATCCAATTTCTAACACAGATACAGTATTCCAATGTTAGTCAATGACAGCACCACATGCACTTATTACATCCATGATATAAATGTTAAGCAAATTGTTAGTACCTTCTAACCATACATATAATAACTAATGAACCCCAAATAGTCCAGTGGGCCCTTCTGTTCATAACAGCTATTTTCCCCTATCCTAGTGTGGCCTAGGAATTTGTCCTTGTGCGAGTGACTGTGATTGTAATTGCCTCACAGTCCACATTTCTTCCAATCCCAAGGGAACACAATTTTGGGCATAGCCTCCATGGATTAATTGCCAACCGCCTTCCTTGGGCCATGGCACATGCCCCCTTCCTCCCCATCCATTGGGGAAAATAATTTAATTGGGCAGCTGCATCTAAAACAGTCCTTGGGCCTATTAGTTCACCCAGTCCAAAGGGTCCCAGGGTGGTACAAAGTCCAGGTGACAGTTCCCAAGGTGACATGGCTCGCCCCCTCCTAAAAACCAGGGCCAGTGCTCTCCTCTTCCCAATGTCTGAGGGGAAACATTTTCCTTGGGAGTCCCATAATCTAATACCTCCAGGGAGGAACATACCGGTCTGATACTGAACCCAGCATCCATGATGGCGGTCTGGAATGGCGGCTCCACTTTCCCCTGCACCGCAGTCTGGGCACAGTACCCCCTCTCATCTGGAGCAATGGTCTGATCATGGGACTTCATTTCTCCACTTGGTGCGCTGTATTCCATCTCGCCCAGAACCACAGTCAGGGCACTGTGCTCCAGCTCTCCTTGATTGGGCACACAATAAGGAATGTGGTCCCTCTTTAAATGATTTGCCGTGTCTCTGTTTGGCAGGATCTCAGGGATCATAACCTCCCCTGTCCCCTGGTCTGCGGCTAGCTCTGTGACATTTTTTATCAGCGGGAGCTCTATGCTAGGCCCAAAGTCCATTCCCAGGGCACAGTGAACATAGCTGCTCCTATCCAGACTGTTTGCTTGGCCTGGGTTCTGCCAACAGGCCTCTGTGCCAGGGTAATCAATGCAGTTCAAGGGTGCTATTGCCAGCCCACCCCCCAATAACCAGGGCCTATACACTCTTCTGCCCCACTGCATGGGTAAAACACTTCCCTGGGGTAACCAGAAAAAAAGTAATTCCAAGGGGGAATTTACTGGACGGATCTGGAAGCCGGCACCCAATGTTGTGGTCTGGTCTAAAGACTCCAAATATCTATGTTGTATCTGGATCAGCACATCACATCCCCCTCTCTCTGGAACCATTGCCTGGGCACAACACTCACCTCCCTTGGGATCTTTGGTCACTGTGTTCCCTGGCAAGACCTCACAGCTCTCATCAAGACATCCCCTTGGGCCATCAGTTTAACAGACATTCTCTGTCTTCTCAACTGCCTTGTGATTAGCAATTGTGCCCCAGCCATTTGGGTCTGGCTGGCCCCCTTGGTCTGACACAGTCCAAAGGTTGTTCTCTGTGTTCGCCCCTGTATCCATGGCTGGATCCTGGACTGTAGTTATCCACGGGAACCCCATGATAGGTTCACAATCCATCTCTGGTTCCTTCCAGAACTCGGCCAGGCCCTCCATCTGGCCTGCTATTCCTGTCTGAGACTCAGACACCACTGCTTTTGCGATGTACCCATAATGTATGGTACCATCCTCTCCGGTCCCAGTTGTAGCAAAAATTAACTGGGCCTGGCCCATTTGCAGCTCCACATTGGCATTGTCCTGGTCAGAGTCCACATTATCCTCTCCCCAGACCTCTGGTAACCAATCCTCTTCCTCCCTGTCCGCCTCACAGGGTTCCTCCCAACTGGATGGCCAAAACCCCTCCATGGATGCCTCATCCAGCAATTCAACATACTCAGTCTCCAGCTGCAGCTCTTGCTGGATCAGGGGTTCCAGCAAATTAGCCTCCGGGGACCATGGTTCTAGTCCCAGACCTTGACAGCGTTTAAGAAATAAGTTATTTTTCCTCCTTACAGTCCCCATGCCACATTCAGGATCACCATAGACGATCTCCCAGAGCCCATCTATTAGCTCCAATCGAACATAGAGATCCTTTTCAAGGGCACCAACAGGCCCTATCCTGGCATGATACTGTTTCTCCAAGGCAATCTCTTTCCATACCAGTTTCTTCAGCCAGCCTGACAGCTCATGGCCCTGCCACAATCCGAGGAACGCCATCCATTGCCTTAGAAGGGCCATTTCTCTGCAGTCCTTTGCCTCTGTCACCTGGATCTCTTTCTCTCTGCCTTTGTAAGTAACCATCCTTGCTGAAGGTAAAAATGCTTGAGATCTCCCACCGCTGCCACCAGCTGTCACGACTGGCAAATTTGGGGGATCACGCTCACCCCAAATCTCTCTCTCTCTACGGTCGCAACTTTTTGTTCAGATCTCGACACCAGCAGACACTTCAGATGACAGCATCAATACTGCAGAGACCGGCACCATCATACCCCTTTTCTTAGGATCTAAGAATCACACACCATGTACCTTTGATTAGTACAAGCAGACTCTGACACAACCTTTTCTTTAGTGTGTCCAAAGTCAGACTGGCCACTTCTTTATTGTTACAGAAATATATAAAAACACAGAAAAATGACACAAAACAACAAAGAGCTTCCCCCAGTTCTAGCCCATCCTCCTAGGCAAATAGCTAGCTATCCCCCCTCACCCACATGATTTCCAGATGTATAGAGTCTAGCTTTCTTCTAATTACACATTTTTTTTTCTCCTCTTACAGAGCCATAAAACTAGTTTCCCCCTTCATGACTAAAGCCAGAGCCTTCACACGTGGCCGATCGCAGGGCCATATAAATTCCACTATCCTATTTCTAACACAGATACAGTATTCCAATGTTAGTCAATGACAGCACCACATGCACTTATTACATCCATGATATAAATGTTAAGCAAATTGTTAGTACCTTCTAACCACACATATAATAACTGATGAACCCCAAATAGTCCAGTGGGCCCTTCTGTTCATAAAAGTCTCTGTTCACCTGTTCACCTTTGCAGGGATTTTTTTTTTTAGAGATTGTGACTTTGTTCAAAGTTAGACCATTCAGATTCTGATGTTATACCCCACTCTGAGTTCTCTTTCTGTGTTTTAAATCTGTTTGGCCTTTTCAATATATTACCAATTTTCAATAAATTACCTTGTGTAGGCCTACAATCTTGTCCCTGACATCCTTGGACAGCTCTTTGGTCTTGGCCATTGTGGAGAACTTGGAATCTGATTAATTGCTACTGTGGACATGTATCTTTTATACAGGTAACGAGTTGAGATTAGGAGCACTCCCTTTAAGAGAGTGCTCCTAATCTTAGCTTGTTACCTGTATAAAAGACACCTGACACTCATTGACCTGCAAATCAATTTATAATTTTTATGACATGCGGTTTTTGTTTTGTTATTCTGTCTATCACTGTTAAAATGCACCTACCATTAAAATTATAGACGATAATTTCTTTGTCAGTGGACAAACGTTCAAAATCAGCAGGGGATTAAAAAAAAACATTCTCACTGTATTAGTTTACTAATCTCACATATGAGACAAATACGACCTTAAAATGTAACTTTTATTAAGTATAATAATAAAAAAATGTTGTTTAAAAAACATCCAGATGCTGCTACCATATCAGGATAGTTTCAAATATTGATACTATTTGGAGGGGTAGGTAATATATATAGAACACTGAAGAAAAGTGACTAGTGCATTGTATAATAGTGCAGGTGCTAATATGAAAAGTGCTTAGGAAATGTCAGAAATGTATCACTTTAATAGAGTTTCTGAAATCTATTAAAATGGTGATTGCTCAGAGCTTATCTGACAGTGCCTGTTTCTACCTTTCCCTCTATTAAGATTATATCATAAAGCTCTTTATTCCTTTGTCTAATACTGAGCAACTAACCTGACATTTCTGCTTTTATATTAATAGATCGTCATTGCCAATTTCTGATAGCGTATTGTAATCTCTTTTTGAGGTTTCCTACTATTAGATATGTCTTTGTTTGAAATTAGTAAGAGCAGCAGAATCTCGTGTGTATGGTGGTTGGGACGCCTCGCGATGATGTCATCAACCCGCATACAGCGAGCGCAGCGTCTGACCAGACGCACATTTCTAATACTTCATCAGGGGTCACCTCCACCCTAACAGGGCTTCCTTATATAGATTACCTGTTGTCATGGTGACAGTAAATAATGTTAAAAACAATCCAAACTTAACATTGTTTAAAATTGGGCCGCATTAGAACTCTACCATATTCTAAAGCAACATATAGAATGTATTATATTGGGAAATTATGACAGTTATGTTATCTTTAAGAAATATATTATTTAGTTGTACTGAAAGTCAGTATGTGGGATATATAACCGTTTGTTACCTTTTTCAGGTATACTGTATCTAAAACTTTTTTGTTTTCTTCTGTGTATTAATGGTATTGCTAGTAACCATTATCTATTAAGGATCAAAATCACAGCTCTCAAAGACTCCTATTGTGGAAGTTGGATATGTAACAACAGTCCATTCTCAAATTGTAGATATGATGTCAAATTCTCATAAATGTGTATATCTGCAAATGATTCTCCACTTATAATTAAAGGTATTAAGTAATTATTAAAAAATATCAAATAGGAGTAAAGAAATAATTGAAGGATGTTGCTAACGCTTGTGGGCTCGCGCAGCGAGGGCTGCGGGCAAGGGCCTCAGTTGCTGGCATGGAGCGCCAAAGGCGCTCCTTGCCAGCAACTGCGACCCTCTCAAACTTTACGTCGCAACGCAAACAACACGACACACCAATTACGACCCTCGCAAACTTTTCCTCGCAACACAAACAACATACGAGACACGTTAACACACATTACGACCTCGCAACACTCGGACGCAACTCGCGAACATTACAAAATTCAAAACACAATAAATACACACAGCACATACATAAAAAGCTTACCTACAGCAAGAGGGAGCATCCAGGACCTAAAAAAAGCAACTTACACCTTCATTTCACTCAAAATAAAAGAGTTTAGACACTAAAAAGTTCGCTAAGCGAGAGAAAAAATGGCCGCCGAACAAAACGAAAACAAGGCTACAAACGCAAACAACAAACGAGACACGTTAGCACACATTACGACCTGGCAAAAATCGTCTGCAACCCGCGAACATAAATTCTTTTAAAACACAATAAATACACACAACACATACATAAAAAGCTTACCTACAGCAAGAGGGAGCATCCAGGACCTCAAAAAAGCAAATTACACCTTCATGTAACTCAAAATAAAAAAGTTTAGACACTAAAAAATTCTCTAAGCGAGAGAAAAAATGGCTGCGGAACAAAACGAAAACGAGGCTACAGCACTCTAAACACGCAAAACAGCACAAGAAACTCGCAAAACACCAAAAAAGACCTACGGATATTCCGCTAAGACGCATACCACACATTACCCGCCATTTTACGCCAATGCGGAAGTACACGACTACGCTAACGGTTTGGTCTCGCGCACGCACAGTATTACACTGCACACATTCAGCACGCTTACACAGCACCTCCACACCACTAATGCTGCAGCAACATCAAAACAGATTGCAGCTCTTCAACACAATGCTTCAAAATAGGTAAAGTATATTCATTTATTAATGTATTACATATTTCATTCTTACACACCAAACAGCATTAGCTACCTTACAATTTCATTGCCGTCATTTTTTGACGGGCAATTCGCTAGTGTTTATTAATAATAATAATAATAATAACAACTAGCAACTGAATCATCAAAAATGACAGCAATCACATTTGAAAGTCTGGCAATGCAATGTTTGCCACCTCTAACTTGCGGGCCTCGCGATGAGCGCCTCGGTGCTCATTGTGGGCCATGCAATGAGCGGCTTTGCCGCTTATTGCAGGCCTCGGCCAACTCGCCACTTTCATGCCTCGCAATGAGCACCTTCGGCTTATCGTGAGCTCTGCGATGAGTGCCTTTGGCACTCATTGCAAGCCTCTCCACCCCTCTACTTTATTGGCCTTGCAATGAGCTCATTGCAGGTATTGTCCAACCCGCCACTTTCGTGCCTTGCGCTGAGCGCCTTCGGCACTCATTGCGAGCCCAGCGATGAGTGCCAAAGGCGCTCATTGCAAGCCTCTCCCCACTCTCTGACCCCTGTCTGTTTCCCCCCTCACCCTTCCATGTGTCTGTTTCCCCCTCTCTCCCTCTCACTGTCTTTTTGCCCCCTTTCCCTGCCCTTTGTTTTTTCCCCTTTATTTTCCTTACCTGTGTCTCTTTCTCCCCCTCCCTCCCCTGTGTCTTTCTCCTCCCCCTTCAAGTCTTGCGTGCCTCGCGATGAGCGACGATCACCCCTTTTTCAGAGTCTTGCGGGCTTCGCGATGAGTACCTAAACTCTATGGGCTTTGGCCTCGTTGTGAGCCTCTTTTTAAAAAATTACGGCCGCCATTTTTTTCCTCGCGTAGCCTATTTCAGACCTCTCAAAAACGCCAATTAAACACCAAATTAGCTTGCAACCTCACAGGCACCCTGCCTCTCCGCCTGTGCTGTGTGAGAGTTTGTAAGTTATTTTTTTCATGAATTGGCTTCTTTTGGCGCTCTTGCGATGGCTTCCGAATTACACTCTTGAAATAAATGTCGACCGTTAAAGCTGTAATTTTTTTAAAGCCTTGCGGGCCTCCCGCTGAGTGCCTTCGGCGCTCCATGCCAGTCTTTTTGAAAGTCTTGTGGGCCTCGCTATGAGCGCTGACTTCGCTCATTGCAGACCACTTCAAAGCCTATTCAACTATATATGTGATCATTCTTGAAATTTGATATAATATATGTAAATATTGTCAATTGAATAGCTGAATATGTAGTACTAGTATTGCTAATATCAAGATATTTATCATGGAAACTAAACTAATGTTTATTACTCCATATTGATAATGGTTAGTAGCAATACCATTAATACACAGAAGAAAACTAAAAAGTTTTAGATATACCTAAAAGGTTTAACACAATTTACTGTCACCATGACAACAGGTAATCTATATAAGGAAGCCCTGTTAGGGTGAAGGTGACCCCTGATGAAATATCAGAAATGTGCGTCGGGTCAGACACTGCGCGCTCTGTATGCGGGTTGATGACATCATCGTGAGGCGTCTCAACCACGATACATACGAGATTCTGCTACTCTTACTAATTTCAAACAAAGACATATCTAATAGTAGAAAACCTCATAAAGAGATTACAATACACTATTAGAAATAGGCAATGATGATTTATTAATATAAAAGCAGAAATGACAGGATAGTTGCTCAGTATCAGACAAAGGAATAAAGGGCTTTATGATATAATCTTAATAGAGGGAAAGGTAGAAACAGGCACTGTCAGATAATCACCATTTTAATAGATTTCAGAACTACTATTAAAGTCAGATAAATTACTGACAATTCCGAGGCACTTTAAGTTCATATTAGCACCTGCACTCTTAGACAATGCACTAGTCACTTTTTTTCAGTGTTCAATATATAATACCTACCCCTCCAAATAGTATCAATATGTGAAACTATCCTGATATGGTAGCAGCGTCTGGATGTTTTAAAACAACAATTTTTAATTATCAAACTTAATAAAAGTTAAAGGGATATGTATGTTTCCTTGATTATGAATGCATCTGATAGAGGAGAATTAATAGTATATAAAAAAAATGTTTGCATGAAAAAATACCAAAATTAACATTTAAACATTTAACTTGAAGTTAGCAAAATCTATTGTAATTTCTGACAGTTTTAAATTAAGGTTAACACCCCCTCCAATACTGCTCTCTTTTGGCTGAGCAAGCAAGAGCAGGTAAATAGTGGGTTAATATTGCTCTCCGGATGCTGCATGCTGATTGGGTGGGGATCAGGAAGTTGTGTAGACACCCCCTGGGGGTGTCAACACAATCATTAGAGGGATTTTTAGATATTAATAAAAATGTAATGTTTTATGAGATGTGCTGCATATACATAGGCTGCTTGTTGCCTATAGAGTGCAGAAATGTATTAATCCAGCTCACTTTGATATACCTTTAAGTTTTAAGGATGTGTTTGTCTTATATGTTAGATTAGTAAACTAATAGGTGTGCAGTGCAATAGGGATCCTTTGTCTAAGTCTGTGTTATATTTTTGATCGCTAGTAGCACCCTGTTTTTTTAAATATCCTAGTGACTGGACCTAGAGCCACCAAACTCTCTTCTTTGTATTATATTTATAGTAGACAAATACTTTGATTTAAATCTACCCTATTTTCCTTTTTTTTTACAATGACTTTTAAAAACACTCATACATCCAATTTTTCTTTTTCCTTCTATTTATAGTAGGAAATGTATTACGCATTGGGACTTCTGTTATAGAGCCTTCCAGGCAGGAGGATGCAAGATGATAGGACTTATCTTCTATGCTTTCCCATTTTTATTCTTTTAAGTTTGAATGTCCGAAATGTCATTGTGTTTTGATATATTTATATCTCTATAAGCGCTGTGGTTTACATTTAAATCAAACTAAATAAAGTGACTT
The DNA here is from genome assembly GCA_027410445.1 of Discoglossus pictus. NCBI lineage: Eukaryota > Metazoa > Chordata > Amphibia > Anura > Alytidae > Discoglossus > Discoglossus pictus. The sequence goes on from CM050164.1 coordinate 389,937,595, forward strand.
TTAATGTTTCATGTGTGTTTGTTCAGATAGTTTATCTAGACTATGCATCTAACAAAAGGAAAATAATTGCTTCAGGCGGTGCAGAAGCAGAGCAAGCTCACCCACCTGAGAATGGACATTACCCAGCGAGCTCTGGTTCTCAGTATTGCCCCCTCCACCCCGGAAGCCTGCCCCACACACCCACAACCTTGCCCCTCCTTGTCTCAATCCATGCCTCCACCTCGGGTCCTGCTGCCTCGAGAGGGATGTCTCCCCCTACAAGACCTCCTCACCTAGGGACAAGGCGTTGTGGCACAGGTGGTGTGGCCAATGTGTACAGGTGAAGGAGGAGATAGGGGCTGGACCTATGATTTGACCTTTTCAACAGCACTCTTCAGTGATAGTCTATTCTTCCAAACATTAACATAATCTAGTCTAGCCTGGCTACAGAGATGGGGATCATGGCCTATGCGATGGTGATATTTTGTAACCAGATGGCTACCCCCCATCACATGGTCCGTAATCCTCTTCTCTGTGGACTCTTCTCATTGTGAATTGTAAATTGTTAAGAGGCCAGATCCTGAAATCTGGGGCAGTGGGAAATCTGACCTCCTCACTTAATGACAACAGAAAATACCAGATCAGATATATCTCAGAGAAAGGAAGGTTTAGGGTTTGCTAACTGTAGTAACAGGGTGGGGAAAGGGCCATGTGATTTTTATTGTGTTTGTTTTAAAATGTGTCTGAAGCAAGAATAAAGTCTTAGTCTGTCTGTACTAACACAAGGTGCATGAGTATTGCTTGTATTCTGAGCTATTCTACATAAAGGGATAGTAAAAATGGGTTATTTTTTAGATAAATTAGTAATGGCCTGTAACCTTTGATTTCGGAAGTTTCTGAGAAATGATGGAAGTTCTATCCTCAGTAGAGGCAAACATCTTCTGAAGGCTTGGGGGTGACAGAGTGGATGATAGCCTGGTGACAAGGAAAGCAAAGGCCTGTCAGGCAATTGCCCTTCTAAAGCATTGGATGGAATTCCTGGGACTGTGGCAGGGCCATGAGCTTTCAGGCTGGCTGGAGGAACTAGAATGAACAGAGATTGCCTCCAAGGATGAATATGAAAGTAGACAAAATCTGTTGGTGCCCTTGGAGAGGATCTGTATTTTCAGTTGGAGCTAATGGATGGACTGATGGGAGATTGTGTATGCTGATCCTGAATGTGGGGGACTAAAAAACAGCAGCTAAACTTGTTCACTAAATTCTGTAATGGACTAGAGCCATTGTCACAGGAGGCTAATTTGCTTGTACTCCTGGTCCAGCAAAAGCGCAGGCTAGAGGCGGAGTATGCCGATTTACTGGATGAGGTATCCATGGAGGGGCTGTGGCCATCTAGTTGGGAGGAACCCTTACAGGAGGACAGGGATGAAGAGGACTAGTTCCCGGACCCCTACCAAGCAGGAGGCATGGACGAGTAATTACACACAATGGGTCTGGGGAGAGGATACTATGGACTATGACCAGGAACAGGTCAATATGTATGTACAAATGGGCCATGTCAAGATAATTTTTGCTATGATTGGGAGGGATCAGGATGGTACCATACATGAAATTCAGATAGAGGCGATGTGACAAGATCATTCTCGTTACTGCGAATTGGAGAAGCTTGGTTGCCCACATTCTGCCGTTTGACTACGGCCCATGTTGACTTTCCCCCTACAAAGACATGGAAGCCATGCTTCATTTGGTCAGAAAGGACTATGATCTAACTTTTGAACCACTGGACCAATTTGTATCATTTTGACACATGTTTGTATTTGGAGTATGCTGATTCTGAAAATGTTTTATGTGAATGTGATGCATACTTTTAAAGTTATGAAAAATGTGTAGAAATGTGTTACAGATTCTGACCACCCCCATCTATGAGTCACTAAGGCCAGATGGTTAAGAGCAAAGGTTATCTACAGGCACAGCAGGGGAGATAGCAGAACAAAAGGAGTTCCAGACATACCGGCTCCATAACCCCTGGGGTTTCTCAGCTTTCTTAGCAGGGGCACAGGGGACAGCAAAAGGCCATGTTTCCCCTCCGGTGGTCAGAAGCCAAATGACTATTAGCCACACCTAGTGGGCGGACCTGGGAGGAGTCTCTTATTTCCCACGGTGTGACACTATGTGATTGGCCAGAGGCCATAAGGGTCTGACCTCAGGTAGCCCCACCCTCTACTGTGTATGTGGAAATGGTTTTAATATGTCTTTGTAATTCAATAAAGAAGAGAGTTCACTGCTTGAACCTCAAACACAGAGCTTATGTCTCGTTCTTGGGGGGATTCATGGGATGCTGTTACAGACTGACTGCCAGGAGTGTAAGCATCTTGGGGTGCTTTTCCTGTTCAGCTGCTAGTGGCTATTCGCGAGAGTTCCAGTTGCAGGCTTGGAGTATTTTCCCCTTGGATCCAGTTTTGGGGGAATGGGTGTCCTGCAGTAGCTGTCCCTATATCACTGGACGGGCGTATCAGCTAAAACGGCTTGGCGCCCCCTTATATGTGTGGGGGTACCGTAACAGGCATAATACAGGTGTCTCCAATATGTGATTCAGGTCAAATCAGCGGTTCGTTAGATCCAAGAGTCAGGAAAGACTGTCCATTTTGCCAATATCTGCACTGACTACCCAATGCCCTGCTTGCAGGTTCCCATCTGGGTGAAAATACCAGCAGGAATAGTATAGTAAGGATCTTGTTTTGGATCTGGTGAAAGGCATAGTAAAAGTCTGCACAGCCAGTTGCATTGTTTGATCCAAGTTAATGCTGAGGGCATTAATATAAATGAATATATAAATACATGGACCAGTAATTACCAGATGTGCAAGCCAGGTTCCACATAGGAAAAGGCCCAAGACATCAAATTGCCAATTTCCGATAGAAAAGAGAAACCAAGAGAGTTCCAGAAAAACATTTACGTCTGCTTCATAGATTATTCTAAAGCCTTTGACTGTGTGGATCACCACAAAATGTAGCAAGTTCTTAAAGAGATGGGAGTACAAGATCATATCATCTGCCTCCTGAAGAATCACATACTGACCAAGAAGCCACCGTCAGAACCGAGCATGGGACAACATAATAGGTTCAAGATCAGTAGTGTGCAAGGTGCGCAATTGTATATTGTCACCTTATTCATTCAACTCATAGGCCGAGTACATCAAGGCTAGGCTGGATGAATCCAAAGCTGGTATCAATATTTCTGGAAGAAATATCAACAACCTCAGATACGCAGTTGATACACTCCAGTGGCTGAAAATGAGGAGGAACTAAAGGACCTATAGATTAGTGTAAAAGAAGAGAGTGTAAAAGCTGGCCTGCTGCTCAACAATAAAAAGATCATGGCAAACAGCAATCTCAGTTCCTGGCAAATAGATGGGGAAGAAGTGGAGGCAGTGACAGATTGTATATTCCTGGGATCCAAGATCTCTTCAGATGGTGACTGTAGCCATGAAATTAAGAGACGTTTGCTTCTGGGGAGGAAAGCTATGACAAGTTAGTAAAAAAGTAAAGATATTACACTATCAACAAAGGTCTACAAAGTTAGAACTATGGTATTCCCAGGAGTAACATATGGATGATGATTATTATTATTGTCTATTTGTAGTGTGCTAACATATTCCATAGCACTGTACAGGGGTTAAGTTCAAGGTAAAACAATATTAACACATTGACAATAATGACTTAAAATCTAGTGAGCATAGTGCTTTCCCCAAAGCACATTGCAAGACTGAAAACTTGAGGACTTACAAACTAAAGGGTTTAGGTGTGGTACAGGAGGGAGATATGAGCATTGTGCCTGTTAGGGTGGAAGGTGATAGGCTTGTTTACACAGATACGGTTTTAGTGAGGTTTTGAGGCAGGGAGATAGTCTGATGGAGGCAAGGTGTTTAAGAGAATAGGGACAGCACGAGAGAAGTCCTGAAGGTGGAAATGAGAGGAGGCGATAAGAGATATGGAAAGAAGAAGGTGGTTAGCAGAACAAAGAGGGCGGGTGGGGGCGTATATGCAGATTAGAGCAGATATAAAAGGGGGTGCACTGTAGTTGAAGACTTTGTGAATTATGGTTATGATTTTAAATATTATTCTGGAGGCTATGGGAAGCCCATGGAGTGATGGACAGATGTGAGAGCTGGACCATAAAGAAGTCTTGAGTGCCAATTGATGAATTTTGGTGTTGGAGAAAACCCAATAAATCAGTAATACAGGAAATCAAGACACTGTTCACTGGAAAGTATGATCATGAGGCTGAAGTTCACTTATTATGGCCATATCATGAGAAGACCCCTAGTGAAGACTCGGATGCTGGGAAAGATTGAAGGCACACAAAGAAGGGGACAACAAAGGTGGACATAGATAAAGTCACGGAAGCAATGAACATGAACTTGATGGAACTTAGAGGGTCAGTGACTGACAGATGTACCTGGAGTGTTGTGGTCCATAGGGTCACAGAGAGTCGGACACAACTGAATGACTAAACAACAACAAATGCTGAGGGCATTTGGCATGCTGGGATCTGGGAAAGCTGGAGAGCCTCTGGGACCCTCGAAGAGCAAAGCTGTGGCTGTCACTTCTCATTGGGGGAGCGTAGGAACATTATCTTGCAGAGTGGAATCCAGGGCCACTGCTGTAATGGTGGAGTGACCATGTGACAGACTGATCACAGTTAGGAGGCAAGGTTGAATCCTGTGTACAATCTGCTGCATCATGATGCAGTTTATCGATATTCATGTTTGCTATTAATATTGGATCCGATTTCCTGTTGATCTCATGTTGCTCCATGTGGAACTCACTGACTGCGAGACAGCTTGAGCTGATAGTGGGATCTTGCTTCAGATCATCAAAATGACTGAAAAGGCTTCTCTAATTATAGATCTAAGTGCTGCAGAGAAGCAATTATCAAGTTGACAGATTTCATTACCTGTTGAGATGCAACTCATTCAGGAATCGAGGCACTGAAAATTTCTTTTTATTGCCATGCTGGGAGAGATTTCTTTGTCACAGGCTTCCAGACCAGAACTGCCTCTATTTCTGAGTAATACTGGTATGGTTCATTTCTGGGCAATATCAAGAAGCCTCCTATGCCAATATTATTGCTGGATGACAGACAGAAGCTGATGTCAAGCAGATTGTGTTCAACACTCTTGGAGCTCAGTGAAAACACAGCTTTGCAGCAAGGCTGTCCGCTCCGCCACCATTACTGGGCACTTTTTTGTCTGTGTAACTTTGTGATAGAGGGAATAGAATAAGGCTCTTAGATCCTAGCAAGTTATTTTGAAAACCGTTACGCATTAAAATTATCTAAAATCAAATCACTAACAGGAAGCATCAGCAACATGTGTCTGGGGGCTAAGATAACATAGAAGACATTGGATAGAATGAAAAAAAGTCAAGTGAATGAAAGCCAAGGTATGATTTACTAAATATTAGTGTTAAAAAGGACAGCTTTATCAGGGATAGAGTCCAACATGATCAGACAACTTCTGTCTGGACAGAAGCAGATACACTGGCTGGAGAATTGGAGTGATAATTGTTTTTACCTTGACAAGTACACAAGCTTGTTTTTGACAATTTAGGACTACCACTGTTCAGAGATGCTCCCACTCCTTGATAAGTTGCTTTCCTCTGCCCTGTATGAAGTTAACAGGAGAATTAGAAGTTTATATTTCAAAGTAAGTTTAATATGGAAAATATTGATTTTCCAAATCATTAAATAGGAATTGTACTAATTACCAATGCCTAATTATAGAGTCTAGCTACTGTAAGGGCATTAATGTTGTATGCCAGTAACCTTTAAGCATCAGTTTGCCACCCCCAAAAAGCTCAATAATAAACCAGGGTGAAGGAGTTTTACATATGGTGGGTGCATGCTATATAAGACTTGGGAGGGCAGTAAATTTGAATAACGCAATTAAAAATTGCATAGGCTTCACTTTTAAAGTAAATAATCTCATATAGAGAACAAATAGTATTCATAGCAAAGTAATTGTAAAACAAATTAGCTTTATTATAAAATCAGCAAAGCCATATATACGGAATTTAAACGTTGAACAACTATTCCATTCCACATTGTAAAATGATACAAATTTAACAGTTTTAAAAACAGCAAGTTTTAAAATGTCTGTCTACACATTTTTAGTTTAAAAAAATAGAATGCAGTTTCTCAGGTGTGAAAAAACAAATGAACAATAATAATAAAAAAAGCACCCAAGGGGACTGGATTCCAGTAAACTTTAGGAGGATAGTAAAAGTTGTTCATTATGGCAAACAATTGAAGCAAAACTGAAGTTTAAGTGCTTTTAGCTAATTTTCTATAAAAAAAAAAAAAAAAGTAATATCCAGTCAATGACTAAATACTTTAGGTAAGAACATATTTACAATATCAATTGTATAAAATTGGTGGGAAGATAACATATAAGACAAGGTATACATTATTAAAAATCAAGCTTAAGCTCTGTTCCAATTGCTCCAACGCAGAAAAAAGGGAACAATTTATCCATCAATGGTATTGGTGTAAAAGTGAAAAGGTGCTCCATACTATCGGCATTATAAAAAGAAAGGTAAGACTCATCACAGTTCAAGAACACCCCAATCCTTACTGGAGGTTCCCGAGGATTCAACAGAGTGTCAGGATTGGTAAATGCATAGTATCGGTCAGTGTACATGCCAAGTAAGCCTACTGCCCAGATACCACCGCTAGGCTCTATTTTAAACTGCCCTTTCCTTCTTATAGACTGTTTGGCAACCCCAATAGTCCAATATATCCCACCACCCACTTCTGTTTCCCAATAGCGTTTTCCTGATTTGTATCCCGTGGTTCCCAAGGCACAGGGTTTCATATCAAAACTTTCAGGATACAGGATAATATCCTTTGGATGCTCTTCGTATCGCATGACTTTCCGGTTACCAGAAATATGGATGTTTGGGCTAGCAGTCTTGTGGTTCAGTGTCACTGGAACTAAAGGACAGAAGCAGTCAGTTATTAGTGTGTCACTTATTTCTAAATACCAATATCCAATTTGCTTTCCAAATATTACCAGTGAACATTTTCATGTAATCGCATGCTGGTAGAGAAGAAGATACATCAACAGAACATTTCCTCCTGAGATCTGAACGCATCTGAGGAGAGTTTCTGGGAGGGAAAAAAAATAAAAAATAATTCAATAGAAATTTGTTGCAAAGCAAAAACAAATGTTGCTGTTTTTTTTTGTTGTTTGTTAAATAACAAACCATAAATAATAGTGCTCATGGTTTAAATGTAATTTGTAAAAACAGTACACGCAGTGCCGAGAGTCTCTGAAAATACAACCAAAATCTGTTGGCTTTTTTGTTTATTACTAAAGAAGACTGGCAAATCAGTCAGCGTTTACTATTTTATACCAATTTTATAGAGGTCCACATAATAAAAGCATTTTTATGGGGGGGGGGGATTTGTTTACCTCAAGCGTTAAACAAGTATTAGCCATATATAAGCAATTTCATGAAAATTGTTACAAGGAAAAAGCAATATTATTTTTTAATAAGACTATTGGAAAATAAAATGGGGGGGGGGGGGGTTTACAACATTTAAGAGTAGAGTTTCCCTTCTACCTAAGTAATTAAAAAAAGGAGAGAATGAAAATACTTTGTCACAGTGATTCTAACCTAGAAATCCAAACTTATTCAACTACAGTTTTGTTACCCCCTATGAAGCTACTGGCTTTTTGGATGGACCTGGAGTCACAGTTGACTAAATTTCTGAATAAAACCTAACGGGATCTGCTTATTCCAGGAGAAGCAGAGTAAATAAAAAGCAATAGTCTCAAACTTAAACAAAAAGCAACAAGAACACTGTTGTGGCAAAAAAAAGACTTTTATATGGCAAATAAAAAAAAAGTTGGATTGCCATATTTGAACATCCTTAGTATCCAATGAGGCTTGCCAAATTATCATCTCACGTAGATTAAGCCTGGGGTAGGCGGCAGCTATTCAGGGAAAGGAGCTCAACATAGACTGGACCAACTAACTATATGAGTACCTGCCATCAGCCCATGACTGGAGATTGATGGAAGAGTAGAGCTGAAGAAGTGGATCTCTACATTGGGCACTGTGTACTTTTTAGAAAGGGAATTTGACTATACTTGCTAGAGCTATAACAGATTCAATCAGAAAGATGAGAAATCGGAAGAAGGAAAATACCCTACCTTGGTTACATACCCTGCCAATTAAATCCAGTTTCCCCTTGGGATGGAATACTTTAGAAGAGCCTTAGACACGACTGCAGCAAAGAGAGTTAGTCAAGGTCTCAAGTGGATTGAAAGCATTTACCTAGCCTATGAATTCGTATTCAGGAGACTATGTATAAGGCTGAGTCTTTAAAATCCTGACCATAATGGATAAAGCCCTCAACAATAATGCACCCCTTATAGATCTGCTTTGGGCTCAAAATACTTCTCCAAGCACCCAAGGACTTTCTCTCCTCCTCTCACTCCTGCCTTCGGGACTTCTCTTGCTGCCCCTATTCTTTAGAACTCTTTGCTTCGCTCCACTAGACTATCTTCCTGCTTCAAAACCTCCCTAAAAATGCTTCTGTTTAAAGAAGCGTATCTTTTTTGGCCTTAATATGCACCAGTGAATACTCTACAGCATAATATAACTCACAACCACGATCTAGAGTGCAACACACAACCACCTCCAATTGCTTAAACATATTGCCTTACACACTGCCATATTGCATTTATCATCCTCTTGTATCACACCCAATCTTGCTAGGTACTTTGGAAATAAGCACTATATATGTTTGGTTTTAAACTCAAAGACAGGGACCTCCATTCTACTTCAATGTTTTGAATTATTTTTGCCTTGTACATGTTGACACATTACACATAAAGGATAATAATAAATAAATTAGGTGGTTGCAAGATTGGGCCTCAAAGCAAAAAAATCAAAGGGTCTGTCTACAACAATCCCTTTTCTGTAACTGGCTGCAGTGCATCACACTACAATATTGCCATAGTCATCTCCTAATAATAAATCTGCACAAATATGATCATTTCAGCTTCCCGATACACATTTGCATTCTAATATATAAAACACAGTTTGCTCTAGTTCACAATGTCTTAAGAACCGATAAGAACCGCTCTGACAAAGCTGTTCCGGTATCTTTGAGAAAAGTCTTGAAATTGTAGCAGGTCGGGAATGGCAGATACTTCGCTGGGAAGAAGCAGTCAGTGGTCAGAAACAGAACAGGCCCAGTGTTCTTGATCCTCCTTTAATACTACTTTTCCCCCAGTTACTCCAACTATCATGCTGGTCCTCAGCTCATTGCAATAGACTAGAACATCCAGACCCAGAAAGGACTGCATCCTAAATAGCCCACAAAGAACAAAATCTGTAAAGTCTCTAATTTTCCATCCTAATACAATTAGTGTTTCCTCACACCATGTTTGGTGTAAGAGAAACACCCTTCATGCACAATATTTAGATAGTCTTTAAACACAAAACATGGCTTGAGTTAACGTGTACATGTTAAAGCAAGTAATTCAGTGCCTTTACAATGTAATCATGACTATGCTCTCCTTTCTCGTGGCATTAGCCATTTTCTAGTTATATTATAGTTCTAAAAATAAGTTTTAAAGAAACCAACTTGAACATCACGGTCTTACCTTATCAGAGTATTCTTTAGCTCCTATAGGAAAAGAAAATAAATAGAATAGTAAGACTTAAACAAAAAAAGCAAGAATAAAGCAGGAGAATACAGTCCTTATACTCACCTGAGGCTCCTGACATGTTGAAAGTCCACCATTTTTCTCAATATCATTAATGAGTGCCTCGACAGAGGACAGTTTCTCATTCAGTCTGGACAAATTCTTATTTCTGCTCTGTATGATCGTTTGCTCCATCTCTGCCAAACGATCAGTGAGTGCTCTCTCCTGATCTGCCAAAATTAGACGCAGTGCCTCAAATTCAGAAGCCAATATTTTTCGTTTCTGTCCAACTTGATTCTGATAAATGAAAAAGGGTTTTTTTTACTTTACCAATTGCAATGTTTTTAACTGAAACTTTCTAATCATAACCATAGTCTGAACCACTACAAAGGTTCCAACTACAGTTATGATTAGGCCAATTACTCTGTGGGTTTTGCACATGCTCAACATTTTTCTAGGTTTTACAATGCAAAGGATACACCAACAGCAGGGAGTAGTCAGCAATTATTGACAATAATTAATTTGAATGAGAGCTCAGAAAAAGCTTAGGGGGGGGGGGGGGCTGGGATATTTTGGTGTACAAGATAAGATGACCAAGTGAATGATGAGTATGGGCAGCATCACAATCCCAATTACTATGTAGGCTGATTACGTACCATTTGTGTTTAAGGCTGAAATGCAAACATCCTCATTTGTGCTCAAATATTAGAAGTAACACATAGAGCCAGTTATCTATCACAGTGACATATCTGCCTCTAGGGGGCTTCTCAAATGATAGCTCAACAGTACAGGTTTGTCAGCTGTCATTTGTTATAATCTACACTCATAATATAACCCAAGCCAAGTAAATATTTATTGCTAATGTGTGTGATAATTCAATTGCAGATGACAGGTTGTAATTGGTGGCAAGCAGTCACCCTTCCTGTAACAGGGGGGGGATCAAAAAGGTTGATTACAAAATAAAATTTGCAGACTATAGTGTAAGTTTACTATAAAAAAAGAAAGTACTTATTCTTTTTAAAGAACCTTTAATCTATAAAGTATGTTATGGTATAATTTAAAAACTATAGATTATCGCTATACAACAAGAGTTCGAACAGAATTTTTTTTTTACTTTCCAGAAGTACAAGCTGAATGTCTCTACTTAAAGGGTTAGGTTTTGGGTAAATGTCACAACTTGAAGGTATTTGATGAATGAGAACAGATTTGGTTCGTATTCTTCCTTTTAAAAGAGCAAACTTTAGAATAGTATGGAACTTGGGGATCTGTACTGGGTGGAGAAATTATTTTAAAAGTAAGTATTCAGAAAACCTTCATTATAAGGAAGGTCACTAGTGAACAGCAGATATACCCATCAGAGTAATTCAGAAGCCTGCAGTAGGTCGAAATGATGGCTGCAATTGAGTGTGATCCTACTTCAATTATCAAATAGACCTGCATTATGAACTAACTCAGAGGGGTAGTGGCTGGCAGATGTGTCTGGTGTGCTGTAGTCCATAAGGTCACTGGACGACTAAACAACAATAAATGAACAAACTACTTAATGGATTAAGAACAAATAGTTTTTGAGATTACACACGGATATTACTAAGAGCCAGGTAAAAATCATGTCAGGATGAAGACAACTATTATTTTTATTATCTTTTATTTGTCATGCTCCCACATATTCCATAGCGCTGATATGCTAGAATTGTGTCCCTAAAAGGCAAGAGTAAGCCTTACACACTGGCATATAGTTCAAATAGATAGTTGAAGCAATACCCACAATCAAATCTCTTGGTCTCATTTATGTTCTTTTAGTTGGTTTGTCTGCTTTAATGCAGATGCTCAAAAGATTCAATAGGTATAGATAAAAATACCTGAAGCGTTTCAGCTCTCTTTTGTTCCTCAGCTTTGCTTTTAATAATACTGGCAGCCTCCTTTTTTAACATTTGCAGTCGATCTCCAAGTTGTACCTTTCAAAACAAAACAATATATATATATATATATTAATTGGATTAGTACTTTTAGCAGCCCCCCATATTGATTGAAATAATATATAAAAATTAAAAAATTATTCTGACTTGGCACATAAATGAGACATTTTCTCACTTTAAATTCTGTGGTTGATTCTTCAATTGGTATCACAGTATGGGTTCTATGATCCACTGATTCTCGACATACTAAGCAGATTCCCTCCTCATCCACTCGACAATATAGCTTTATTGGTTCTTGATGCTTTTTACACAACTTCTTAGAGCACTCTTTTTCTTTAGCTGCAAGAAGATTGTTTAGAATTTCCACTACATTCTCCACAAGACGATTAGGTCTTAAGAATTTCCATTTGGATGTCTTCCTGCACTGAGGACAGGAGAAATTACTATGGATTCCGCGCCAAGTGCGAGAAATACAGTGCCTGCAAAAACTGTGCCCACAGTCAATGGAGACAGGATCTTTGAAGTGGTCCAGGCATATAGGGCAGGTCAGTTCCTCCTGTAGTTCATTAATGGGATTGTGATTTGCTACTGCCATTTCTGTAATAAACAAAATAACTGGTGAGGTGAGTTCATAAAAGTTTGAAATAATTCAGAAAAAAAAATACTTGGAAGAACAATGTTTTTAAATAAAACTGAAGCAATATTTCCTTTATTCATGGTAACAGATCTATGCCATACTATATGTAGTCAAAGGATGGAGGAGCCAGGAATAGCACGTGTGTATATAGATATATTTAGAATCACCAAATGTTAGGAGCTGCGGCTTCATGTATGTGTCAAGCTCTATTCTATGTCATGATCACACTAGAATCTGCATTAGTTTCCTGACCAAGAGATACAGTGCCTTGTAAAAGTATTCACACCCTTGACTTTTTACCTATTCTGTTACATTACAACCCTAAGTTCAATGTTTTGTTAATCTGAATCTTATGTGATGGATCAGAACACAATAGTCTAAGCTGGTGAAGTGAAATGAGAAAAATATATACATAAAAGTATTTTTTAGAAATAGAAAACAGAAAATTGCCATGTGCGTATGTATTCACCCCCTTTGTTATGAAGCCCATAAAAAGCTCTGGTGCAATCAATTACCTTCAGAAGTCACATAATTAGTGAAATGATGTCCACCTGTGCGCAATCTAAGTGTCACATGATCTGTCATTACATATACACACCTTTTTTAAAGGCCCCAGAGGCTGCAACGCCTAAGCAAGAGGCACCACTAACCAAACACTGCCATGAAGACCAAGGAACTCTCAAAACAAGGGACAATGTTGTTGAGAAGTACAAGTCAGAGTTAGGTTATAAAAAAATATCCAAGTCCTTGATGATCCCCAGGAGCACCATCAAATCTAGCATAACCAAATGGAAAGAACATGGCACAACAGCAAACCTGCCAAGAGATGGCCGCCCACCAAAACTCACGGACCGGGGAAGGAGGGCACTAATCAGAGCAGCAGAGAGACTTAAGGTAACCCTTGAGGAGCTGCAGAGTTCCACAGGGGAGACTGGAGTATCTGTACATAGGACAACAATAAGCCGTACGCTCCCTAGAGTTGGGTTTTATGGCAGAGTGGCCAGAAGAATGCCATTACTTTCAGCAAGAAACAAAATGGCATGTTTTGAGTTTGCGAAAAGGCATGTGAGAGACTCCCAAAATGTATGGAGGAAGGTGCTCTGGTCTGATGAGACTAAAATTGAACTTTTCGGCCATCAAAGAAAAAGGCTATGTCTGGTGCAAACCCAACACATCACATCACCCAAAGAACACCATCCCATTCAGCAGCCGGGACTGGGAAACTGGTCAGAGTTGAAAGAAAGATGGATGGTGCTAAATACAGGGATATTCTTAATCAAAACCTCTGTGCGTGATTTGAGGCTAAGACGGAGGTTCACCTTCCAGCAGGACAATGACCCCAAACACACTGCTAAAGCAACACTTGAGTGGTTTAAGGGGAAACATGTAAATGTGTTGGAATGGCCTAGTTAAAGCCCAGACCTCAATCCGATAGAAAATCTGTGGCCAGACTTAAAGATTGCTGTTCACAAGTGCAAACCATCCAACTTGAAGGAACTGGAGCAGTTTTGCAATGAGGAATGGGCACAAATCCCAGTGGTAAGATGTGGCAAGCTCATAGAGACTTATCCAAATTGACTTGGAGCTGTGATTGCCGCAAAAGGTGGCTCTACAAAGTATTGACTTTAGGGGGTGAATAGTTATGCACATTGACTTTTTCTGTTATTTTGTCCTATTTGTTGTTTGCTTCACAATAAAAAAAAAGAAAAACATCTTCAAAAAGTTGTGGGCATGTTCTGTAAATTTAAATGATGCAAATCCTCAAACAATCCATGTTAATTCCAGGTTGTGAGGCAACAAAACACAAAAAATGCCAAGGGGGGTGAATACTTTTGCAAGGCACTGTACAGCTAAACATGACAAATTTGATTTTCTGCTAATCACATCACGTCAGAGGTACTGATGTTAAAAAGTCACGATTTAAAGGCATATTGAAAATTCCTTATTTACAGTATGTCTTTAACAGCCATTTTATACAGTGTTAAAAATCCCCACAAGTATCTGATAAGACAAATAATTAAAGGGCCACTTAATTCAGCAACATTTGGATTACAACATAGTAAAGGTCTCTTAAAAGCATGTTGAAATAGCATATTTTTTTTTTTAAACATGCATTTTTCACTGAGAATTCAATAAATTAAATCTATGTTTACATGACTTTCCCCTTTGTAGTGAGCAAAAGAAAAACAGAGGTTAACCCTTATCACATATATATGTGCAGAGCATGGCATCCTGGAATAACTTAAACAGGTCAGTTGTAGGTTAGCTTTTGAGTAATTTTCTTAGGAATAAAACGGCTATAAATCAGTGTCCTCACCATGCATATGACGGTCAGCATAGAATTTGTTATGTAAACGGACTTAAAACTTTAGATTTTTTTTTAGCGGTTATTAGTGAAAATAAAAAATACATCATTTTAACAAACATTCACACCATGAAGAACACTTACGGTAAGGTAAAGATCTTCCTTTTCACTAATTGGCTTCAATGTGGCAATTAGTGTGGGAGAAGGTAACCTACTCCACAAGGCACATCATAAATGGTGTCGATCGCACTGATATAATGAAAGAGAAGGGTATACAATCAGGACCTTTTCAGTGTTCGCCAGTGGTGTGAGCGTAATTCAAGGTGTTAGGGGTAAGGTTAGAGTTAGGGTTACGGGTTATTATATTAGTTCTGCTGTTGCTCTGCTACTCGCTGTTCAAATTTCTGTCAGAAATTTGACATTGAGAGCAGCATCACCACAGAACGGCGCAGCAGCCTGGTGGCGTGCTGCTCACAACCCTACTGTGTCGGGAATTGGCACCGTGGCCACCCAACAGGAAAGATCAAAAAGCTACACATTTTTCACATAACAAAGTAACATTATGTGGCATAAACATAAAAATTATTTTTAGAAAAAATATACATTTTTAACAAAATGTTTAATATAAAACACTAGCTAACAATAAAAAGCTGTATGTGGGAGAACAGCGACAAACTTATCTACATACAGCCCATATAGGGATGACCAGCAATCACATGTAGTGAACCACGAGGAAATAAGAGCCTGAATTTAAGATAAACTACTTGCACATGGGACAATATCCATATAACAGGAGCACCGCAGGACATTCCCTGCAGACTGTAAGAAATACGTGTAAATAGACTATTCCTAGCACTACAGACTGAGGTATAAACACTATCAGTGACAGTGTAAGTTATTAGTCTCGTCTGGGGTTGTTCTGGTGTCTCCAGACTCTAATGGTGATGTCTGACCGCCATTACACGTACTATAGTGCATAGACTTCCTCGTGACGAAAGATAACGGCAATAGATTATTACCCCCTGTACAAGAAACTACATAACAAACACACAACCCACCCGCACAGTCAGGCTTCACAGGTACCCGGATGTGCTGGGGTCTCGCGCAGGCTCCAGTTCCCAGTGTATGGAGGCCGAGGAGGAACAACCCAAATCCGCTCGGACTTCGGTCCTGTCCGCAGCTTTTTGCTGTGAACCCTCCCACAGTCGGCTCCTTTTTACCACAGCTTCACGTGCTCAGTTAGTCCTGATAACATTAGATGCTCTTCACAGTTATTCCATCACTTGTATAAGAGGCAGACACAGAGTTAGAGCTTTTTTTCCTCCAGACATTTTTACAGCTTGGTATTTATTACTGTGTGTGAATAAAGCTACATCTGAGTATAACTTATTATTGCCTGATATTTTCTTTCACTTTATGATTCTACTTTGAAGGACCATTTGAGTATGGAAAAAAGACAAATGTTTGAAAACTTTGAGTCTAACAATGAAGGGGATGGCAGAGAATAGATGAGGTCATTGAATCAATAAACATGAGTTTGATGGATCTCAGAGGGACAGTAGCCTGGTGGCCGCGGTCCAGAGTGTCACGGAGACGACTATGAATAAACAACAACAAGAAGCAGAAATTAAGCAGGAAAAAAAGGGAGATATTGGTAGGTTTTAATTAGAAAAAATAAACATAGATTACTGTGTGAGAGGGCGTTTACATTTCTGGAAAAACAGTTGCATTTGCTGATGCAAGGAGTCTGCTGCCAGAACAGGGAGGGGTGCAGTGTCAATTGCAATCTCATTCAGTTATCTTAACAAAATCTTTCTCTATCCTCCTTCCCCACCCGTCTCGCTACCTATAGCAAAAACACACACCCTCATGATTAAGCTCGGTTACATAATTTCCTCAAACACAAAATGGATTTATATATTCAGTGCTCTAAAATCCATATTTCCCCCCAAAATGTTTTGTGTCTATGGCGTACACACCTGCTAATATTGTTTGGTACATACTTGACAAAAAAGTGCTCATTGAATGTGTTATTTGAAGGGGGAAACTACGCCAGATATTATAAACTTTTATTCAAATGCATTTGAATACATAACCATTTTCCTTGTGTTTTTCATCAATTGTGTTATTTTTCAGTAGTGACATTTTCATTACAGCCAAACCGTACAAAACCACCCTGCTGATGACGCACCTGAAGTCATCCTTGCTTGTGTCCTCTTGTTAATCCTCTGGGACCTCTCTCTCCCACTTTATATACCAGCACCACATATAGGGAGGCTTTGGTTGTCTCATGTCCAATAGATCATGCAAAAAAATCAATATTTACAGGTTAACGATACTCTTCCATCAGCAAAGGAGAAAGCCCAACATTGCTAAAGGACATAAGGTGGAAATTAGGCTTTATATAGATGTGTTTTATCATTACAGTTTCTCTAAAAGATATATGGAAGTTTCCATGTTTTTACTCTTTTTGTAATCTAACCCCTGCTACTAATATCACAAACACGCATTCATTACTTTGAGGCATTCTATAATACATAGAAATGTATTTTATTGAAAATGGTTTCCACACCTCAGAGCAGCTTACATAGGCACCTGGTACTAACCAATCGAAACAAAGTACAGTTTTTACCCTATACCAACCTTCAAGTCAACAGCAGAACAATGCCAAAATTCACAGCAGCAATGTCTGAGCTCCTCTTTGCTTACTTGTGGTGAGGACTACACATCCCATGATGCTTTGCAGAAACTGATTTCCTAGAGATTGCAACAGTGTTATAGATGACTAATTTGCCAACATGAATTATACATGTTATGCTAATTTACCCAGGATTTTTCAGGGGCATTATTTTCAAAATGAATTGAATACATTTGCAAACTCTATGGTAAGTTTATTAATGTTGCGATATTTTCATGCACCACTGATTCTCCTCTACCAGATACATTCACAATCCAGGAAACATAAATGTGCCTTTAAGTAACAAGGTTGCAGGACAGAATGATGAAGCTGGAAGGGGTTATGTACAGTGACCATTGCAGCTACACTTCTCTGTTTGTGTGTACAGTGTAAGAGTGATCCCATAGCAAGCATGAAAATGAACATGTTAGCAGGTCCAGACAATATGCATCCAAGGATGTTGAAGGAATCTAGATCAGTACATGCCGCACCATTAGCTAAACTTTTTAACAAATCATTGACAAGATTATTTCCAGATGACTGAAAAACTGCTATTGCAGTACCGCTACCCAAAAAGTAGGGAAAATTCAAGTAACTACACACCAAAGAAAGAAAATCCAAAATCTAAGGACAGACAAGATCACAGGCAACATGGCTTTACAGCTGGATGATCATGTCAGACTAATGCAGTTGACCTCCTTGATTATGCAACCAAGGTTATAGACCAGGAGTAAATGTAGCGTATCTGGATTTTAGTAGAGCATTTGACTCCGTTTCACACAAACTAATTGGTAAAATTTGTAGTCTGGAACTAGATTTAAAAAGCATAGCCCCAAAACAATTTAGATTACCAGATCTGTGCAATCTGATCATTTTTTTCCTTTTATTGGTATTTTTTAACGATATAGAAAAATAATCAATAATAGCCTTACATAAGGGACGGAACAATAAAAAATACAAGATTTATAACAAACAACTCTAATTCCAGCTTGTATCGGAAATATTCTGTTGTAACCCAATAACATAGTTATAGGCCATACTAGAAGTATATAAAGTACCATTTGAATCCAATAAAAAGTAAAGGTTACATTTAATGCAATAATAGCAATGTAATAGCCAATTACCTTCTTTTTCTTAAGTGTGCAATATATAATGAATCACACATGAACTGGTCTTTAATCTCGTTATTGAAGATTTGGAGTGCATACAACTTCTTTGGTTGGACTGATAATGAAAAACTTCAAATATAATAAACAATTTAATAAAGTTCGTGATAAGTGTCTTTGAGAAATAGAAGAATTCAAGAACAAGGCGTCATGACTTGAAGTTGCAAGGTGGAAGATTTTGAGGTAATGTAATAAAGCTTTACATTACCCTCATATTATTCTGTGGTGGAACAAATATCTCATTCCATTTTTTATATTATTATCCTTTTTATAATATCATTTTTGGAAATTACTTTTTCCTCTGCTGCCTACTGTGGTTTAAAGTTTATTTTTACTAATGCCTTATTATACCTGTTCGGCCTATTATGTGCAAGAGCCAGAGTTAGTTCTGACTTTGGAAATAACAAGGTACAAGTGTTTTATTTCACCTTGTTAATGATATTTGAAACATAATATATAAAAATGAATGTGCATCAATTACCATTGTGGTTTATAGCTTGTTAAAGTTATCAAAAACAAAAATGTATCTTTGCAACATTTGAATGACTAATGTTTGTGAGTTCACAAGTTAGAATACATCATATTACTCTTTAACCAAAACACAATCTAAGAAAATATTTAGTTTTTGCTTGTAATTATTCAGAAAACTATGTTTTTTTATTCAATTGAAACAAGGAAATATAACAAATATATAGAGAAAACATTTTATTTATTATTTATAGCACCACTGGAAATATAACAAAACTTATGCTTAGAGGTGCCACAGCAACATCCATACTACTTTAATACAGTATTATGCCAGATCCATTCCTGTTTTTATATATCCAGTGTGATAAGTCCAAAATAAATATTACATTTATTTGAGTTTGTTCAGTTAGAGCAATTGTTAAAACAATGCAGTAAAATCACTTTAATGGTTCCCCAATCATCCCTAACTGGACATTCGCTCATTGCTCACGGTATAGGTTGTAGTCACCTCTTCTGGCATTACAACATGCCTTTTCCATGGTTTGGCTCCAGGAAATAATGGTTTAATGTTGAACTACAAAGCAGATATCCTCTAAGATAAACATTTCATACCTTGTAAATATTGCTACAATTCCAATTTTTTTTGTATCTTACAAACCTAGTGAACTGTACTTCAAATTAATAGGTTCCCAGCTTCTTCCTAGAAGCACATCAAAGGAACAAATGGAGGTTCACATGTGTGTCACTGAGAACAGCAGATTTCTAAAATCTATATGAAAATGGTGAAACATGTTGCCATTAATTATTGTAATGCCAGGTCACTAGTCAAATTATATCAGCTTACTACGCTAGTTGGAGGGCAGCTATAAGAGAAAATTAAGTGCTATCACACTTATGGTCTTTTCATAAAATGTTGGTTCTTTCATAAACATAAAGGAAGATCCATATTCAGTCATATTTCAGTTGTTCCTCCAAATCATGTTTAGCAGGACGGCAAGATAAAACTCATGAATTGTGCTTTTGCCGTTTCCAGAAACGCTTGACATCTGAATGGCCACCTGGTGTCACCACCATAACTCGCTTGGTTGGGTTTTCAAATACAAGAACACCAAGGTCACGTGCATAGTTTCGAAGAAGTTCAAAATCCACCTGGGATAAGAACTGGTTGTAGAGGACACCTGGAGGCAATTACAAAAATATTGATCAGAAAAAAAAAAAAAATACAAAACAAAGAATGATCAATGGACAAATGATATAGCCAAGATATTAAGACCTGACTATGCAAAATGAAATAGTTAAAATATACAAAGTTGCAAAAAATAAAACAAAAAAATAAATTTAATGTAAACAGGTCAAGGAATTCACAATAATCAAGAAAGAAATATCAAAAGAAGAGTAACCCAAGATACTACCATTATTATAGTAAATATTCCCTTACCTTCAGAGAAACTAAGACGGTCTCTCTCAAGTTCCCAAAGTCGAATCTGGTCAGTGATTGTTGGGGGAAGCACTGGAGTCTACAAAGGAGGCAGAAATAATTAACAGCCTAAACTTGCCAAGCTGGCTATAGACTCAGACCAACTGTTAAACCATGGCAAAAATCTCAGATTCATGTTAAAAAAAAAAAGAAAATAGTGTAAACCTCACCTGCTTCAACATCACAGGGTGTGCTCTAGTGCGAAGAAAATGGATTATCTGTAAAAGGATAAGAAGAGAAAAATATTACTGAGTATTTATTTCACAAAAGTATAAA
Source organism: Discoglossus pictus (assembly GCA_027410445.1). NCBI lineage: Eukaryota > Metazoa > Chordata > Amphibia > Anura > Alytidae > Discoglossus > Discoglossus pictus. The sequence goes on from CM050164.1 coordinate 389,958,214, forward strand.
ACTTATTTTACAGCTTAAACGTTTAACATCAGAATAGTTAAGGAACTGATGTTAAGAATTTGCAATTAAAGGGAGGTCAGAAAGCCCGCTAGTTACCTGTTCAGCAGTGATACCATTTCCAATTGCTTGCTGTACACTCTCTCGTGTGACCTGAGCTACAACCAGGTTAGGAAACCGATAAAGCATCTCCGAGAATAGGGCAATTAGAGCGATCTGCAACTCTGAATCTGCAGACATGCAACGTGTTAGATGTTATTCCTTGTATGTTGCGGAGAGCACAACAGGTATAACATGTGATATGTAGAAATCCCCATTCATAATTTCCAACTAAAGCCAACAAACTACATAATATCCCCAGTTCTAAATTATAATATGTCACTTCCTCCAAAATTTTATTCTAACACAAATATGGCTATAAACATCTCTTTAGGTATATGTGCACTACTGACTCCCCTATTCCATATTTGTCCCTACTTAACCTCTCTGTAGTAAACAGGCATATTGGTAGTAAGCCGTTTTGCAAAGCTTTTTATTATAATTCTTTAAGGGATTCATACTACTAACGTCAACCGTGACGTGTGTAAATCAAACTGTAGCTACTAACAGGCTCACAGACTGCTTTGGACCTTTGAGAAAGGCAGAAGTACCGAAACCGAATCGGTCAGGTTTATTCCTTGGCAGATCTCTCCAAAACTGACCTTTAGGATGCATCCAGTCATCCTCGAGAAATGATGTGTGTGAGACTGGAAGGTAGAAGTGGAACTTCCCAGAGCACTTATGCCTGTGTAGATCACGCAAGGTAATCACGGCCAGCGCGTGTGGATTAAGGTAGGCTACCAGGCATTGTTTCCGGCACCACTCCTCGTTGTGATCCAGCACCTAACTGGACTGTACTACAAGTCTATCGGACCTGTAATAGTACATCACAACTAGCATCCTCACTGGCACACTGTGACTTTCTGTGTGCTATTCGCTATTTACCAGTTTTTGTTTTTTTATGTTGGCACGATTTATTTTTCATTATTTTTTATGGTTCACCTATGATTTGACTTAGGTTATGAGGTTAACCCTTATTTTATTGCCACAGCGACGTATTTTCCCTTTTATAGGCTTATTAAAGTGAGTGTAGTTCACTCCAGCCATTTAATCAATTTTACTACCTTCTATTACGGCTTACTTCCCCAGCCTGCTTACCTATACTTCTATATTTACTTTAGGTGTTAAGCACCAGGAGGATCTAGCACTACCTCCATTTCTATCTTACTCCTACTGACTCAACATGCAGCTAATTTTATGATTTTACCAAACTATATTTCATGCTTTTTCTATTTTCCTTTTGTTTTTTTAGCAGTTTCCATCAAAAACAGTTTGTGACCGATTTGGAGCTCAGTCACACAATTTCAAACTTGTAAAGCTTTTTTTTTTTTAAAAGAAATTTACTTGAAAATAAGCAAAATGCTTTTTACACAGTTTAAAATAAATTACAGCCTTTAACAATTGTATTCAATTATGTTTCAATGATGATGAACATTTTGTCTGTCTATAAAATGATCAGAAAACAGGGAGGAATGTGAGGAACAGTGGACACAGGTGAGATCAGTATTTATGTTTGTTAAAATCCTACTCTGCCATTGAGATCAGTTGTCAAGGGGCCATTTGAAAAAAGTCATAGGACAACCAGTCCCCAAAAACTACACACAGGTAGGCAGTGTAAAATGGAATCCCAGATGACATAGTCCTATATTTATAGGATTTTATTTTCCCATCTTACATACCTGCTAATGTTGTTATTTTATTATATACTTCACAAGCATGTGAAGTTTTACAAAATTACAGTGGTCCTTTAAATTTAGTCAGCAAAGCCAATATTTAAATTCAGTTATTTAACAAATGATTTAGTGAACTAGATGTAAGTCCATATATTTCTATCATATATAAAGATTCACGGAGTACCATGATAACTAACCTGTATATGCATACAGCCTGTAGTTTGTTTCTACAATAATAAAACCTTGCTTATGGGAGTCCACAACAATTCCAGAAATTCCAGATGCAAGGTTTATAGCCAAACGTGTAGGGTAGTAGCGACGAGATTTTCTCTGTAAAGAAGATAAATACTCAACGTTTTTACATCAGATATAAAATCATTACTTAAACAATTGAAATTATGTTTTTTTAGATGAGAACAATATCTCACTGCATGATGATATATTTACTATTTCCCTTTCAAATGATTGCAGGTTTCAATTTAAACTTCTAACACAAGCGAGAATACTTTGACTTTACATTTATTTACTAGCGTTTCCTAAATTTCTAATTAGAAGATCCAGTTGAACCTGACACTATACTCCATTATTTGAGATATTTTATATGAATTATTGTATTACTTTCTGAATGTTAAATGGACATTGATGTCATATTTATAGTATGTTTTTTTGAAGAACTAGACTGATTATTAAAAAATAATAAAACATGAAATGCAGTCTTCAATAACATTTTATCCAATTTTCTTTAGCAGGACAAACAAGCCAGACAGTGGCTATTTGCTTTCCTGAAGATAGAGGTGGATTGTAAACTAATCTGATTTCTATTAGCCCTACTGAAAGCATTTGCACTAACCAGCAAATAAGCAAACAAAAATGAGGTCTTCTATTATAGAATACTAGCGAATTGCTCGTCATAAAATTGTAAGGCATGTAATGCTGTTTGGCAGACAAAGGCTTTTGTTGGTCTGAGTACCTTCGTCGCTCATTGCGAGGCTCTGGGTTGGTGTATTTTTTGGTCATGTGAGGGCGTTTGGCGCTCATTGCAAGGGCTGCGCTGATCGCCTTTGGCGGTGAATGCGAGCCTCTCGCCTGGTGTACTGTTGCTCCTCTGAGCACTCGCCTTTGGCGTTTATTGTGTTCGTCTTGCCTGCTTTTTTGTTTTTTTTCTGTAGATGTATTTTTTAATAATTAATAAATTAATATACTTTACCTATTTGGGATCTATCCCTCTTTGACTGCACATTTCAGCAACACTGACAGCTGCAGTTACAGGTGCCATCCGCCAGAGGGCGCTGTGAGTTTTCGGGCGCCATCAAGTTCCAGGGAAGGCAAAGGACTATTTTCCCCTCAGACGTGGCACAACTCGACGGCGCTGAATCAACAGCGAGGCGATCGCTATGTTCGGCGCTGACACTCGGCCCCCAAGGGCCTCTCATAGCTCAAGGCCTCTTCTGTCGGCGCGCCTTATATGCTTAAAATCGGCAGCGCCATCTGTAGGCCGGTGGTGAAACTGCAGCTGTCAGATTTTGTGATGGTGAAGAGGGAAAGGACCCCTATTTGTAATTCATATATGCAGCAAGCAATATCCTGAAGAGCCAAAAATCTTTTTTGATTTTTTTGCACTCTTGCTGAGCTGAGGTGTAAGTGTCAGCAATGTGTGAAGTGTGTTGTGTAAGTAGGCTGCATGCAAGTGTAAGTAGGCGAGCGCAAACAGTTTGTTTAATTCAGCATTTTGGAATTGCAACGTTATTAGTTTCAAGTTTGTGTTATAAAATGGCGGAGATTGTGTATGTTACGCCGGTGTGGAGCATTTTGCGTCCTCCCTAATAGTGTATTTTATACCTTGTATGTTCTTGTGTAAAAGTATTGTGTGTGGCGGGTTTTTGCGTGTTTATTGGTAATATAGACTCGTTTTTTTTTTTAAATCGCTTAGGCGTTTTTCGTGTGCCGAAACTAATCAAATTGTGGGTAAATTGTCGTGCAACCTCACTCCCAGACGTCGTGGGTGTCCCCCCGTGCTGTGAGTAATGTGTTGTATTTATTTTTTATTTTTTTATGTAGGTGGTGTTATTTTGTTTTCGTATGTGCGCGGTTTGTAATTTTTGGACCTTGTATTTAATTTTTTTTCTAAGTGCCGAGTGTCGATTTTTTTTGTGTCTCGCTTTCCTTTTTGCAAAGTGTTTTTTCATGCCACGGGTCTCGCATTCTGAATTGTGTAATTGAGTTTTGTGTTGATGTGTAGTTCCGTGGGTCGGAGGGATCAGCGCCTATGCCGGCAACTGCGGCACTCGCTACGCGAGCCCGCAAGCGTTCGCAACAACCCGTATAGCTCACAACTATTTCTGTGATCTGCATATAATAATACATAAATCAATGTTTCATTCATTATTTTTTTTCTCCATTGACTGTAAAAGAAAACAGGTCAGGTTGGAGTAAGCTTTTTATACTGGTTTCTTTGAGGAGCAGAGGTAGGGTACATTTATAACATAAAATTATTTCATGCCAAGAAAAATAAAGTGCCTTTAAATACTCTGATTTGCACAGACAACTGCCTACGTACCTTTCTCTGAAACACAAGTCCAAATTCTCTGAGATGTTGTAGGAATGTCAATAAAGAGTCACTCATCCCTTCCACAGAATAATCCTTTCCAAAAGAAAAAAAAAATCCAGCTTTCATTACATAAGTTGTAAAGATCAGTATAAACAACCTTTCCATTTAGCACAATTTTAAAGAGTTAATCTTTTGTGGGAACTTAGACTGAAAATTGCTGGAGCTCCTCCTATTGTTTTCAAACAGTTACGGGAAAGTACAGTGCTTTGCAAAAGTATTCACCCCCTTGGCATTTTTCTTGTTTTGTTGCCTCACAACCTGGAATTAACATGGATTGTTTGAGGATTTGCATCATTTAATTTACAGAACATGCCCACAACTTAGAAGATTTTTTTTTTTTTTTATTGTAAGGCAAACAACAAATAGGACAAAATAACAGAAAAAAGTCAATGTGCATAACTATTCACCCCCCTAAAGTCAATACTTTGTAGAGCCACCTTTTGCGGCAATCACAGCTCCAAGTCGCTTTGGATAAGTCTCTTTGAGCTTGCCACATCTTACCACTGGGATTTGTGCCCATTCCTCCTTGCAAAACTGCTCCATCTCCTGCAAGTTGCATGGTTTGCACTTGTGAACAGCAATCTTTAAGTCTGACCACAGATTTTCTATTGGATTGAGGTCTGGGCTTTGACTAGGCCATTCCAACACATTTACATGTTTCCCCTTAAACCACTCAAGTGTTGCTTTAGCAGTGTGTTTGGGGTCATTGTCCTGCTGGAAGGTGAACCTCTGTCCTAGCCTCAAATCACGCACAGAGTGGTATAGGTTTTGCTCAAGAATATCCCTGTATTTACCACCATGCATCTTTCCCTCAACTCTGACCAGTTTCCAAGTCCCAGCTGCTGAAAAACATCCCCACAGTATGATGCTGCCACCACCATGTGGATGGTGTTCTTTGGGTGATTTGATGTGTTGGGTTTGCGCCAGACATAGCATTTTCTTTCGATGGCCAAAAAGTTCAATTTTAGTCTCATCAGACCAGAGCACCTTCCTCCATACATTTTAGGAGTCTCCCACATGCCTTTTCACAAAACGTGCCATTTTGTTTTTTGCTGAAAGTAATGGCTTTCTTCTGGCCACTCTGCTATAAAGCCCAACTCTATGGAGCGTACGGCTTATTGTCGTCCTATGTACAGATACTCCAGTATATATATATATATATATATATATATATATATATATATATATATATATATATATATATATATAAATATTGTGCCATGTTCTTTCCATTTAGTTATGATAGATTTGATGGTGCTCCTTGGGATCATCAAGGACTTGGATATTCTTTTATAACCTAACTCTGACTTGTACTTCTCAACAACATTGTCCCTTACTTGTTTGGAGAGTTCCTTGGTCTTCATGGCAGTCTTTGGGTAGTGTTGCCTCTTGCTTAGATGTTGCAGCCTCTGGGGCCTTTCAGAAAAGGTGTGTATATGTAATGACAGATCATGTGACACTTAAATTGCACACAGGTGGACATCATTTCACCAATTATGTGACTTCTGAAGGTAATTGGTTGCACCAGAGCTTTTTATGGGCTTCCTAACAAAGAGGGTGAATACATTTGCACATGCCAATTTTCTTTTTTATGTATATATTTTTCTCATTTCACTTCACCAACTTAGACTACTGTTTTCTGATCCATCACATACAATTCACATTAACAAAACATTGAACTTAAGGCTGTAATGTAACAAAATAGGTAAAAAGTCAAGGGGGGTGAATCCTTTTGCAAGGCACTGTACATCTCCCCAGACTATGGCCCTTATTCAATTCAATTTGGCCATTTGAATAGGGCTCTATATTACCACATAGCATATTTATTTTTACAGAAGTTTTTAGTTAGTTCATTTCTTTCCAAAAGCAAGGTCTTCACTAACTAAAAACTTCTGGGAAAAAAATGTGCTTTGTGCTTATATAGAGCCCTATTCAATTGTCCAAATCACAATTGAATGAGGCCCTCTACCATTAAAGCGAAGCAGTAGATTGGCTGTTCCAGGGAAGTCCATTGAATGATTTGCCACAGTTTGAAAACAAGGAGGAGCTTCAGTCCTACATTATCACATACAAAAAAATAAATAAAAATTAAGATATTAGTGTTCAAATTTAATTATACTTGATCAGTTCTTGTTTTTACACATTGTACACTTCCTGTACTCATGGAATTCTATTTACAAATTGCAAAAAAAGAAACCCTCCAATTTTGATGCATTTTCGCTCACCTTTCCCAATGTTGAGAAACTTAACTGGAACATGAAGGACAGGATCTCCACCAGAATCATCCCACGAGACTATGAAGAAAAGTTTTTAAAGGGGATTTTATTCAGTATTTTTTTAACTTGTCACAGTGATAGGATCTGTTCATTCAGCACTTCTAGATACTAGAAAAACTACAAGTATACAAAAAAAAATGTGTTTTAAGATGTTATTTATTATTGACATTTGAAAAGTAAATCTTCTTAGAAAATGTTTAGTGGAATGTAAACATTTAAAAAAAGGAAATTGATTGATAGATTAGCGGACAACTTGAATGCAATAGTCCTTCACTGGTAGTTGGTGATTTTAACATTGCCGTTGACACTCGCCCACAAAAACCTGCTAGCACTCAACACTGCACAGCTCTCCACTATTATCCAACCCCTTCTCAGCCCCAACTGCCCTGACACTGCCACCTCACACTACAGTTCTACTCTCTCTTCCACCCTTGGCTCAATAACCACACACAGACGCAGTCGCTCTAATCCACAACCATGGCAAACTGCACAAAACACGATACATCCAGAGGTGCTCCTGCACTGCTGAACCACTTTGAAGGAAATCACGCACTTCAGCAGATTTCCTCCACTACAAGTTTATGTTGCGCTCATATTCCTCTGCCCTCAACCTCGGAAAACAGCACTACTTCACATCACTTATATCATCTCTGTCCTCCAACTTCAAACATCTGTTTGCCACTTTCAATATTCTCCTCCGCCCCCCCCCCCCCCCCACCTCCTCCCATCCCTCCCTCTCTTACGGCTGAAGACTTTGCCAACCATTTTATACCGTACCCCAAGGATCAGTCTTAGGCCCCCTCCTCTTCTCCAAGAAACTCTTTTGGGCTTCAGTATAATCTCTATGCAGAGGATACTCAAATCTACCTCTACACCAGATCTATCCCCCTCTCTTCTAACACACGTCTCCACCTGCCTCTCTAGTATATCCTCTTGGATGTCCACCCACCATCTCAAACTCAACATGTCTAAGACTGAACTCCTAATCTTCCCTCCCTCTACCACTGCATCAATTCCTCACATCTCTCTCACTGTCAACCACGACATCATCACTCCCACCTCCCAAGCCCGTTGCCTTGGGGTTCTAGTGGACTCCGCCCTGGCTTTCATCCCTCACATACAGTCACACAAAAAATCTTGCCTTTTTCCATCTAAAAAAACATCTCCAGAATTTGCCACTATCTTACACAAGACAACTAAAATCCTAATACACTCGCACATCATCACTCGACTTGACTACCGCAACTTACTTCTTGCTGGCTGACCCATCACCCGACTATCCACACTTCAATCCATAATGAATGCCTCCGCTAGACTCATCTTCTGTACAATGTTCAGTGTCGGCAATCACCTCTCTGTCAATCACTCCACTGGCTTCCCTTAGCCTCCAGAATATATATCTCTGCCCTCATCTCCAAATACACCCTCATCTGCCCTCTTCGTTCTGCTAATGACTTTCTTTCTACAACTCGTCACCTCCTTTAGAACTTCTTGTGCTGCCCCTATTATCTAGAACTCCTTGTCTTGCTCCACCTGACTATCCTCCTGCCTCAAAACATTCAATACCTCACTAAAAACACATCTCTTTAAAGAAGCGTATCACCCTCCATCCTAACACGCTCAGCACCTCCCGCTCCCTCCTGTACCACACACAATACCTTTAGGTTGCAAGTCTGCAAGTTTTAATCTTGCATGGTGCTTGGGGAAAGCACTATAGACACTGGATTCCAAACTCAATGACAGAGCCATCCATGCTTTGCTATGTGTTCATTTGTATTTAGCTTTGCCTGGAACTTAACTTATGTACAGCACTACGGAATAAACAATGATAATAATTTAAACCACTGATTCCCAAGCCTCTCCTCAGGGACCCCCAGACAGGTCAGGATTTTTAATCAATAGTGTGTGAACACAGGTGAGGCAATTAGTATTCAACAACCTGTGTTCACACACTGTTAACGCAAGATCCTGACCTGACTGGGGTTCCCTGAGGAGAGGTTAAGGAATAATTGGTTTAAACAGTAGTATGAAGCTGGTTCAATAAAGGAAAATGTGTTACTGAAGCAAATAAAGATTTTACATTCTAGTATTTTAACTCCATAATAGTCTATTATGTATTTAAAATAACATGTGGTAGTTTCAATATTACAAGTTTTGCAGTATGGGAACCCTCATGACAGCAATCCATCCATTCAACAAATTGTTTACTACTATGCTTAACCAGTCAGGACCTGAGTGTATGGTTGATAATAATGGAGGTTGTAATGCTCACCTCAGCTGACTTAAGATACTGGAGCATAAAATACCAAAGTTGAGAAGCTGTGTCCAAAAGCAGAAACTGGAAGCCTGCTGAAGAAATGCAGGGAGATTCTCCAGTTTCACTAAGAAAAAGACAAAACAAATGTTGATTATTAGTTACAAAAATGTTCTTGAAGAAGTTTATGATAGAAAAATGTATTTGCTTATTGTCCTAAGGGAGCTGGTAAATTGAGAGGTCAGTCTAGTATTTATGGATAATACCTGAAGCATAATTGCTTCACATGTATTCATACAGGGTTAGCCACAAATTCTGACCTAATTTCTCTTACCTTTTCATAAGACCAGCCTGAATAAGGAGCTGTGCTAAGTCCTGGCTAACTGCAGCACTTGGTGAACCAACCATGAAATGCAGAATAACCTACATGTTAAGAGAAAAATATATCACACAAACTTGGGATGATCAGTCAAATATTAGAGCAGGAACACGACACAATTCCACTATCACAGAACTCTGCACTTCAGTAAGGTCACAGGTTTAACTTTTTTTTTTTTTTTTTTCCTCTGCTTCGGATTGGTTATACTGGTATACATTTAGTTAATTTGCAGAGACATTAAAATCATAGAAAAATCAATAAAAGCAACATAAGTGAAATAGCTGTTGCCTATTACCTCCCATCTCTCCTCTGCATATTTATCCAAAGACAACACATCTTTTCCATGTTTATCGGGTCCAAGCAAGCTACCATCATCTGCCCAAGCTTTGCCTCTAAACAAAAATATAAAGAAACAGAAAATAAGAAATCATAAAAAAAAAAAAAAAAAAAAACACCACACAGCTTCACTGTAAGAATAGCAGCTTTCTACAAAGCTAAGTTTCATTTTTATGAACTACATAAGAAAAAGATCTGTTTGGCAGTTTAAGAAAGGTATAATGATATTCACTAAAAATGTGATCATTTATGTGACAGTAAATGTAGATACCATATCCAAAATAAGGCAAACATTAAAGTGTGTGATGTAAACTTAAAAAGATGCTCATTTATTAATAAAAGCCACAATTGCCTTGAACCGGGTTTCTGATGCAATTCAGCTAAATCATAGACAAGTAGATCTTCTTGAAATTAGAAGAACTTCTCACAGATTGGTACCCCAGCGGTATTACGCTCTTACTAAGCCTAGTCAAATCTCCAAAAAGCCATAAGAGATCCTGTTTGCACCTCTCTCCCATCAAGTACTCAAAGCCACAGATTAGAACATTGAGCCACACCGTACACACGAAAACAATGATGTATTTCTCAAATTATTTATAGGCGGGGAAAAAGTGCTAGAACAATGTATAGCCAGTTTTTTTTTATATTTTTGAAGATAAAACTAACTTCCTGTTAGGGGGAAAGTGTAGCTTTAAGACACTTTTCAAGGAGTAACAGTTCAGGAAGTGTTATTTTCACACGTTGTTTGTAAATCAGAACAGGTATATGAATGTGCTATTCATATATAATATATATATATATATATATATATATATATATATATATATATAAAAAACGTGAGTAATCCATAAACATCTAACAATGGTAATATCAAAGATAAATAATGATATCAAGCAAATCAAAACATTCCTTTATACAAAACACACATATATATATATATATATATATATATATATATATATATATATATATATATATATATATATATATATATATAGCAATATGCTAAGTAATTCACCCCTTACCCTCCAAGAAGAGCAATTCTAAGATTTTCTCTGAAAATTGGGTTTAAGATTAATCCCTGTAGTCCACCCGGAAGTTGCTGCGTATGCCAAAGACGCAAGCCGGACAAAACCTGTGTGTTTTCCTCATGTTCCCTGGTAAATGAAAAGTAAAAGAAAATTAAATGGGGAATACTGTTAAAACCAAGCAGGTATCACAGTGTTATTACAAGACTAGGAAATTGCCTGTCAAAAATGACAGGATTAAAAACGTAAGGCTAGCAATGCTGTTTGCCACACAATGTGAGGCTTTTGATCTTTGGAGCACCTTCGGCGGTCATAGCGATCCCCCCCCCGTGTACATCAACTTTCCAGCTTTGCAGTGATCACATTCGGCGCTCATCGCCAACCTTTCCTCCCGCCTACAGTACAGGCCACTCATTGCAGGTTTTGTTACCCTGCAAGTTTTGTGTCTTTCCACCAGCTCCCCCCTGCCCCATCCCTGTGCGTTTCTCCTCTGTGAGTCTGCTGAATGTTTGCGTGGTGCGCGCTGACTGCCGTTGGTTTTATTTTCCAAGTCCCGCGTGCATGGTTTTGCTCAGCCTCGTTTTCATCCAGTTTGAGAATTGTTACGTTTTTTTTGTCCACCATTTTCGCACCTTGCTTAGCCGATTTTGGATTGACGAAAAACCCCAAATATGGCTCAAATTTGTTTGCAACCTCACTCCCAGGCTTCCTGGTTCTCTCCCTGTGCTCTGTGTGTGTGTTATTTTTGTTAAAAGTATTTTGTTTGTTTATCTGGATTTTTAGAGTTACACGCTTGGCTCGAAGTTGCGACCCTCGCAGTCACGTGAAACTGAAAATAGTAAAGATATGTTTGAAACTTCAAGTTGTACTTAAGCTTAATTAATCAGGAAAACAGTCATACAGCCCTGAAGAGATCCATGAGACATTGTCTGCGAGAGCGATATTTACATTTCTGGAACGTTGGGGTTGCTTTGAATGATGAAAGGTGTCTGCATCTGGGCTTCTTCCCTCCTCGCTCACCCCTCCATCCACTGAAAACACCCCTCTCCATCATCCAGCTCTCAGAATGTGATGTAGCAAACGTAAAACTGATTCTTATACTCATAAACCGCATCTTCAAAAATTCAGATTTTATATCTATGGCTTACACAGCTGCTAATGTTAGTTTGGAACAGAATTGACAAACAAGTGTATTTTATCTTGAATTGCAGTGGTCTTTTAAGGATATCCTTCTTTATTTATATAATGCATGTTTCGAAAATTATTCAGTTTGACTTATTTTTCATTCCTGGATGTAAAATAAAAACATAATTCCTCACAATTATCACATCCCTTCCTTGGCCCAATAAAGAGAAGGCATATAGGCTGGTGTACTTCAATATCCCATTTAAAAAAACTTTTTTGCAGCTGAATGTTATCTCAGAAGCTGGATGCATGAACGAAGAATGGACAAAAGAGCTGTCAGAAGAGAACAGGACAGGCTCAAAAACAATACTGTAGTCCTACACTTGAAGAACTGCATTTGATAATAAACAAATTGTCTGCATCTGAAGATGGGAAGGGAACCTGAATGCAGAAGAAACTTCCTCTGCTGCAATGAAAATGTGGCAACTGAAGGAATTGGGTGCAAGTAGTTAAAGACTAATTGAGCACAACACATCTGTGACCAATGGAGTAGGACATTAGTGGTGGTCATTCAGAGCACTGGGCATGTCAAATTAATCCCTAGGACTTCCTCTCATTTTGCTCATGCTCTTGGGTGGGCATGTTAAATATTGCAACAATCGACCTATGTTGTTTTCTAAACTACATATCACTTACACATGCAAAATGACCAATTTAATTTTTCAAAACATGCTTTTCATACTTTAAAGAGTGTGGGATTTAGTGGTCCTTTTAACCCTACAGAAAAAGCAGAACTCCCCTAGCTTAAAGCACAAGGTGTAATCCAGTTCCTAAGGTTACTAAACAAAGTAAGAGATTTCTTATTTAAAATGAATGGCGTAAAATGGAATTAAAGAAAGGAAATTAAAGAAAACATTTTTTTATCTAAAATGAAAGGCACCATTGTTGTGCTTTATTGATCAATTGCCAGAATCTGTGATTAATCTATGTTGCTTTAACTTGATTCTAGTAAATTTGAGGCATGCTACATATAAATACTTACTTGTGATTTTCCTTTTTTACCCACAGTGCAACAGCAGCTTGAGGCAGAGGTTGTTCGAGAAACAGCATACGCATAACATAATTTTTGGCTAGTCCTGGAAGTTCTCTGTAAAATAAATCATTAACAAAACTACTCAATAGGTTGCCAGTTTTTGTACAATTGCAACACATGACAAAGAAACATGAACTGTATCCATTAAAGCATATTTTAAAAAGATTTGTTCTCTTTCCTTCTAACACACATAGTATTCAAGAGGAAGGTATCGCCAGTGGCTGAGTTAGTTTCTTTTCATAAAAAACTGCTGTAATCTTAAAAATCACACTTAGTTGAAAGCCAAGCACTCATTGGCCTAGACGGACTCTTTATATTCCCACCAAATTTCTGAACTGTGAAAAATGGCTTACTTCTGACAACTAAAATCAAGTCTTTTTCATTAAATGTCAATTCAAAATCTTCTAATTTAACTATTTCTACATACGCTGTGCTAAAAAATGGAAGATTACATATTACTTGTCTTCTAATAAAAGCTCGATTTACACTATGCAAAGGTGATAATATTTTTATCTTTATTTTTTTAAACCCACTGGAAACTTGTTTTACAGCAGTGGCATTTTCACTGATTTAAAGGCACCTTGTAACCTATTTTCACGGTAAAGTGGCAAATCCAATTCCAATGTATTTTTAATGACCAAAACCAGTTCTGCATTTCTGTCACTGCCCAGTGACAACTCACATCCATTTTCCCTGCACAATGATATCGCTAACTCATTTTTTTTGCCAAGTGGCACCTTCTAGGATTACAGTTACCTCACACCCTTTCAATTACCATGTCATCTTTTCTCAGCATTACTCCAGTAGCCTCTTTATTTTCACTTTGACAGCTTACTTACTTCTTCATTGAACCATTTACAGTGTCTTTACAAGTCATACTCTTCAGCAAGTCCCAAACCATACATGTGATATAGTTTCACTTAAATCAGGGGTCGTCAATCTTTTAATACCTACGACCCATTTTTTTATGGTAAAATTCCCTTACTGCCAACCGGTGCCGCAGTAACTCAATTTACCCTATCTAATTTCTGGTTACATAAATCATATGACCCTAGCTATGTATCACCTGGTACTTGCTAGATAATGATCCGGTCTGGACTGCTGTTCCTAGGCTCTCTCACCAGCTCTCCAACCAGCAAACCGTGGCGTCACCTAGTTTCCAGCGTGTGACGTCACCTAGTGATTACCCCACCACGGAAGCTTAAAAAAAAAAAAAAAAAATCGCCCACTAGTGGGAAGTAGTGACCAGGTTGACTAGCACCGACAAATACAGCTCCAGTTCACTAACCTGCCCTCCAGAGTTCAACATGAAAAGTAAGCAGGAATTTGACATACTGTATTGGCCTGAATATAAGCCGCACTTTATTTGCAAGCTTGGAAATTGCAGGTGCGGCTTATATTCTCGGCCTGTAAAAAGAAGTTATCATAGTTAAGTTGCTGCTTGTATTCGGATATTATCTTTTTTTTTTTTCCTCCTTGAATTTCACTGGTGCAGCTAATATGCGGGTGAGACATATTCTAACCAATACGGTAAATGTTAGCACCTGCTGTAGAAAACATAACTAAGCACTGTTCCCAAGACATAGTTTCACAGAAGATGTATCCACACCTATATATTAACTAAAAATAAGTCTCATAATAATATAATGCTAGTTTGGCAATGCATGGTAGTAAAGAGAGTCTATACAAAAACATACCTGAACACGGCTAAGCATGTTGCAGGATGATTATACAGTCGATCTAGAACACCGGGGCTCAGTTCCTGGAGAAACTCATGCAGATTTTTGCATTTCAGGTGCACACGCTGGAGCTTCATTCTAGAAGAAAGAAAGATGACTGGCTAGTTATAAATAAAACAGTGTGACATGTTATCAAATAAAGGTCTCAATTTGTATTCAGAATTTGACTGCTCTTGGGAGCTTGCCCTGTCAGCCATTGAGACCAACAGACTAAACTATGATCTCAGCATTTCCGGTTAGTTTCAATTAAGTTTAAACAGGTTTTACTTAAAGGCATATCCACTTTTCATGAATTAATACATTTCTGCACTCCTTAGGCATAAAGCAGCCTATCTGTATGCAGCACATCTCATAAAACATTTTATTTTTATTAATATCTAAAAATCCCTCTAATGATTAAGTTGACACATCCAGGGGGTGTCTACAAAAGCATCTGACCCCCCACCCCCAATCAGCATGCAGCATTAGGGAATCTATGTTAACCCACTGTTTATCTGCTGTTGCTTTCTCAGCCAATCTCCTTGCAGCTTCCTGTCTCTTGTCATCAGCAATACATAGCACATATCAGTGGTACACTACATATCCCAGGCTGCTTTGCAGCACAAACAGGGACCTCAGAGTAAATTCAAAAGTTTCAGCTAACCTGATTGGCCAAAACAAATCATTTTAAATTTGATGCTAATTTAGCCTGGGTTTGGAGGGTGTTAACCCTGATTTCCAACTGTCAGATATTACAAGAGATATTGCTGACTTGTACATGTTTAAAATGTTTATATGGGGATTTTTTTCCATGCATTTAACTAATAATTCTCCTCTATCAGATGCATTCATAATCCAGCACACTTAAGTATGCCTTTAACACATTTAATGCAAAAACAACAACTACTTTTGGAATATTTAAAACACATATTTCCGTTTTTCTGCCTGCCAGCGGCCATTAGGTGACGCAGCCAAGATTTTCTTCAATTTCCTATGGTTAGCATTAGTGTTAAGGTAGTTGCAAAGTTGTGGCACTAATATACTACTATGTAAAGCTTATCATCTGCCACTACCTTAACCCTAAATCTAACACTCACAAGAAATTGAATGAAATACCAGCCATGCCACCTAGTGGCTATTCACCACCACTGCTGACGGGCAGGAAACAGGAAAAATGCTTGAAAAACAGTTGTGTTTCATGTCCCTTCAAGATACTTACTTTACAATGCAAAGGCCTCTGAAAACCAAAATCCTCTGTCACAGAATAAGCCCATTGAAGTTGCCACACTTGATTAAACTTCCCAAAGTGCCTGAAACAAAAGGTTTTTATTACTAATTTAATACTATAATCTGGAAATGTTATACAGTGTAGGGATGACATTGTATGACTGCTCACCCACTACTGACAACACAACCTACAAGTGACAGTATATACAACACCCTATAGGGTGACAGTGGGTGGTAGTCTTCCTGTGTTATCCCCATAGAGGGGTGTTATGGCTACCTGCTACCTCAGCTTCCCAGCTCCCTTTGTCTCTTCCTTCTGCACTGCAACATTAACTGAACTTTAATAGAACTTTTTGACAATTATATACTGTATTATAAAACTACAATGGCTTCATATTTGACAAAATACAAGACGGCAAGAGGAATAAAATAGTGATAAAGGAGTCCAGTCATTTATAAGCATATTTTTGGGGCACCATATTGCACGTTATTGTGACATGGCTCCTACCTCACTGCGATATATCGGGTCTGAGGACTCACCACGTGCTGCTCTCTGTTGGAGCAATATCTAATACACAATAACAGAAGCGCTGATAACAATTCAGACACAGCCAGCACTACACAATGACTCCTCCATATCACCACAACTTCTACTACTGTTTCTGCTGTTCACAAGGCCTCGCGAGATTTTAGCGCAAGCAGAACGAGAGTTCCGGTGCGTTTCAAGCCTCGTTTTCAAACAGTCGCTGAAGCAATTCTGTTAGCAGAGGCTAGACGCCCGTGTGGGTCACGTGTCAAGTGCATTTTCTTTTAACCCCGTATGTTTCGATCGCCTGGTCTTTTGCACTCCTAGGCAGTGTGGGTTATTATCTACCAGATGACTCTCTATTACATGTCCTTTATTCCTAAATGTGTTTGTAATGGTTTATTGTGACACCACAGAAATTTAGCATATTAAAGGTATATGGAAGCTACCCTGGTTTCCCTTTTTCTAACTCACACATGCTGCTTATATCAGAAACCCACATTACATTGAGTCATTTTGTACACATACTGATTTATTTTACTTAAAAATAAAATCTTGGTTTCTACACCCCCAGAGCTGCTTACATAGGTACAATGTATCTACAAATAGAAACCCTGAATTTGGGTACAGATTTTAACCCTTTATTAACCTTAAAGTGAACAGTAGCCCAATGCAGAGATCCATAGAGCAATGTCTGAGCTCCTCCTTGTGCAAGGGAAAAACAACACTTTCCACGATGCTTTGCTGCATAAACTGCCATCGCAGATTGAAACGATGGACCTATCCTGTTTTATGTGCTCATTTGTTGCAGCGCTGTAAGCGCACCGCCGACCACTGTAGGAATGCAGGCGCGCTCGCGTCCCCATGTAGCTGTGATGAGCTACTACGCCTGGTATCCTACGCCAGGTAAGTCGTTAGGGGTTTCGGTTTGGGTTGGGAAGTGAGGTTTAGGGGGATAGGAAGTGAAGGTTAGGAAGTGAGGTTTAGGGGGTTGGGGTGTACTACCTAGTTTTCACAGCTAGATGGGGATGGGAGCATGTCCGCGTTCCTACAGTCGTTGTCGTCGCGCTGCAACAAATGCGCACATAAAACAGGATAGATCCGAAACAACGTATTGGCTCACTGTGATTGGCCAAAAGGAAATGAAGTTTATGCTAATTTTACCAGAGATTTTTAGCGCTGTTAACTCTCAAAATCAACTGCTTGCAAACTCAAGAGATTTAACAAACTTTAATGTAAGTTTTATAATGTTTATTTTAATATTTTTTCATGCAAAAAATGTTTGAATACACTGCGGATTCTCCTCTATCAGATGCATTCATAATCCAGGAAACATAGATATTTCTTAATTATTTTAGCCTAGTGTGATCACATGCTACCCAACTGTCTCTTTTAGGAGGATCATTTGTAACAGAAAATATAGCCACCCAAATGTCCATCTTTTGAAGGGTCAGTCCCCTGATTTAGACCTCTGTCCCTTGATGAAAGTTGTCCCCTGGTAGCTACATGGGCAGGCAAGCTTATCACATATAATAGTTGTCAAACTGCAAATTGTTGTCATGCTTGCGACAAATCGCAGTTTGACAACTGCGCATTGCTCAGCGTAAGCCGCACATGCGCATTGAGCACCAGCTTGTGCATGCGGAGGAAGAGGGGAGAGACACATGGCAGGGAGAGACACAGGGCAGGGAGAGGAGGGGGGTAGACACACAGGGGAGGGGGGAGAGACACAGAGGAGGGGGAGAGACACAGGCGTGAGAGGAGGGGGGTAGGAGAGACACAGGGGAGTGAGAGGAGGGGGGAGAGATACAGGGCAGGGAGGGGAGGGGGGGTCGAGACACAGGGGAATGAGAGGGGGAGACACAGAGGAGGGGGGAGAGACACAGGGGAGTGAGAGGGGGAGAGACACAGGGCAGGGAGAGCAGTGGGGCGTAGAGACACAGGGCAGGGAGAGGAGAGGGTAGACACACAGGGGAGGGGGGAGACACAGGGGAGTGAAAGGAGAGGGGTAGGAGAGACAGGAGAGTGAGAGGAGGGGGGAGAGACACAGGGAAGGGAGACGAGGGGGAAGAGACACAGGGGAGGTGGGAGACACACAGGGTGGGAGAGGATGGGGTAGACATGGGAGGGGGGAAGAGACACAGAGGAGGAGGGGAGAGACACAGGGGAGTGAGAGGAGGGGGGAGAGACACAGGGAAGGGAGATGAGGGGAAAGAGACACAGGGGAGGGGGAAGACACACAGGGTGGGAGAGCATGGGGTAGACACACAGGGGAGGGGGGAAGAGACACAGAGCAGGAGGGGAGAGTCACAGGAGTGAGAGGAGGGGGGAGAGACAGGGAAGGGAGACAAGGGGGGTAGAAACACAGGGGAGGGGGAGACACAGGGTGGAAGAGGATAGAGAAGACACACAGGGGAGGGGAGAGACACAGTGGAATGAGAGGGGGAAAGACACAGAGGAGGGGGAGAGACACAGGAATGAGAGGCGGAGAAACATGGAGGAGGGGGAGAGAGACACAGGGGAGTGGGAGGAGGAGAGACACAAAAGAATGAGAAGAGGGGGGGAGACACAGGGGAGAGGGAGGAGAGACACAGGGCAGGTAGAGCAGTGGGGAGAGACCCAGGGCAGGGAGAGGAGGGGAGAGCCACAGGGGAATGAGAGGGGGAGAGACACAGAGGAGGGGGAGAGACACAGGGGATTGAAAGGAGGGGGGTAGGAGAGACATAGGGGAGTGAGAGGAGGGGGGAGAGACACAGAGAAGGGGGGAGAGACACAGGGGAATGAGAGGGGGAGAGACACAGAGGAAGGGGAAGAGACACAGGGGAGTGAGAGGTGGGAAGAGACACAGGGGAGTGAGATAGGGGGGGAAGGGCCACGGGGGGGGGGGGGTGAGATGAGGGGGGAGAGATGCAGGAGAGGGAGAGGAGGGGGGAAGAAACACAGGGGAGGGAGAGAAGGGGGGCACAGAGGTAGGAGAGAAGGTGGATAGACACCGGGGAATGAGAGGAGGGGGACACAGGGGAGGGAGAGGAGGGGGAAGAGACAAAGGGGAGGGAGAGGAGGGGGGTAGACACACAATGAATGGAGAGAAGGGGGAGAGACACAGGGGAGCAAGAGGAGGGGGAAGAGACACAGGGGAGGGAGATGGGGGGGAACAGGCACGAGGGAGGGGGAAGAGACATGGGGGAAAGAGACACAGGAGAGGTAGAGGGGCAAGAGACACAGGGGAGGGAGAGGGGGCAAGAGAAACAGGGGAGAGGGAGGTGGGAAAAGAGACACGGGGAAAGACACAGGAGCGAGGAGGGGTAAAAATACAGAGGGGGAAGGAGACACAAGGGAGGAAGAGGAGGGGGGAAATGAGACACAAGGGAGGAAGTACACAGAGGGAGAGACTCGCAATGGGCACCTAAGGCGATCATTGTTAGGACGGGATGAGCGCCAAAGGCTCTCATCGCGAGGCCAGTAAAGTAAAGGGGTACTGTGTGGCAAACAGCATTGCCACGATTCACATTTTTTTTGCTGTGATTTTTGACGGGCAAGTTGCTACTCATTATATAGTTACGAATGGCTATTTCACCTGAGTTTACGTGAAGATTTTATTTTAACCTGATAGAGATCATCAGACCATTTTGTATATTTCAAAAACGCATATTGCATGTCAGTGTATGAGCTCAGTCCAATTAAATTGTGAAAAAAAAAACATTTAGGTACATCTGTTAAATACATTGAAGGGTAATTAAGTTTAAAGTGTAATTCAAACCACCATGTGTGCTCTGTGCTATTAGATAGAAGGTGAAAAAGCATGCAGGAAAAGTGTTTTCCTTTTTACAATCAGTGCTGAATTAATGGAGTTATGGTCAATAGAATATTTCAGTGTGTTGCCTCTGTCTGAATAATGAACTTTGAACTGCACATTTGTAATGGATATTAATCATCAGGTGTGCATAATTTTAATCAGACAGTGGATATGTCATTTAGCTACTTGATTATATTCTGTCAGTTAGTGTATTATTTATACAAACAAAATAAGTCAGAGGTGCTCATCAGAGAATGAACCAACCTTAATAGGTTAGTTCTATGTACATGATAAGCCACTCTGAGAGCAACCACTTTTAGCTCACTTGTGCCCTTCACAGGGAGAAATATCCTGTAGTATACCAGTCTGGTCCCACTCACTAGAGTGACCCAGCCCCGAAATACCAGGCAAATCTACTTTGAACAGGAGAAACAGCAACCCCTCAAACGCGTTTCTGCCTTTATGGGCCTCGTCAGTGAGGTGCAGCTGGACTCCCTAAGGCACAGTGAGCAAGGGGTCCACGTCTGAAGTCCCCTATTACCCTTAGGGAGACTAAACCCTAAGGGTAATTTACAAACAGTATGCTAAGCTGCAGACTATGGAATTTAGCATCCCAAGTTTAAGTCCACATTCGGCTTATATTTTTGTTGGTTTAAAATCACAAATATGTTATTTAAGTTATATAGTAAAATACTCGTTATTATGATGTAACTGTTTTTTGTTGCTTTTAAAATAATTATTTGAATAATTGTGTGAACTAATTATTTTATAGGAATTTATATATATCACATATATAGTTGTGAGCATACGAGCCGTTGCTCACGCTTGCGGGCTCGCACAGCAAGCCTGCGGCCCTCGCAAACTTTACGTCGTAACGCAAACAAAATACAAGACATGTTACGACCCATTACGACTTTGCAAAAATCGGCGCAACACGCGCACATGAAAACATAAAAAATACAACAAATACACACAACAAATACATAAAAAGCTTACTTACCGGAAGAGGGAGCATCCAGGACCTCGAAAACTAAAGTTACAACTCAATTTAAGTCAAATTAAAAGAGTTTAGACACTACAAAATTCTCTAAGCGAGAGAAAAAATGGCCGCCGAAACAAACGAAAACGAGGCTACAGCAAAACACCAACAAACACCTACGCCGAAAAACACATACGAGATTAAAAAACAAGGACGCAACCCGCACAACCCCAAAAACATTACAAACACAATAAATACAAACAACAAACACATACAATGGTTACTCACAGCAAGGGGGGGCAGCGAGGACCTCTGGAATTGAAGTTACACCTCTATTTAAGCACAAATTTCGGAGTTTAGAGACCCGAAAATCACCTAAGCGAGAGAAAAAATGGCTGCCGAACAAAACGAAAACGAGGCTAACACTACCATAAACACGCAAAACACCACCAAACAGCTACGGATATTCCGAAAAACTCGCACGACATAGAAAACGAATCTTCCGGAAAAACTTGCACGACATAGAAAACGAACAACGCTACATCAGCCACATTATATACACCAAACACCCTTAGCTCACTCATTGCCATCATTTTTTGACGGGCAGTTCGCTAGTCACATATATAGTTGTCAGCAATGCGTGTTGTTGCTAACGCTTGCTAACGCTTATTATTTAATTAGCATACAAAAAAACATATACACAAAAAAAAATACACTCTCACAATAAACACTGCGCGACTCACAACGAGCGCCAACGCTGCTGATAGCACACAAAGCCTTGCAATAAGCGCAAAAAACAGATCACCGCCGACCAAACAATAACACCAAAAGCGCCTATCAGAAAAAAAAAACAACAGCCTCGCAATGAGCACTGAATCAGCGAGAGGCTCGCAATGAGCGCCGAAGGATTTCGGACCACCAACAAAATTAATTGTGACCAAGCAAATATTTAGCTTACTTTAAGATAACCATTTCTTTTTAAATGACAGAGCTTGCCATTGAAGACTAGCAGTCTTTTTCATTAATTTACTTTATAATTGTTTGTCTATTTACTGCTTTATCTTCTTATATATACATGTAATTTTAATCCTTTATTAGTGTTCAACTATCTATGCATTTACTTGTGTATATCATATAGACATCCAGGATACCGGAAAATCAATTTTATATTTATTGTGTTTATTTTGTGTATTAATAAAAGTTATATTTTAATTATAAGGTATTTGATCATTTGTTTGCAATTTTACTCTGTATTTTGGATTATCTCTTATTGGGTCGATAATATAATTGGAATTAAAGGTGTACTTTCTCTCTCTTCTATATTAATTCAATTGATATTTTTACACTGCCAATGTTATTATTAAAATGGTTATAAATTTTAAAAACTAGGATGTTTTGAAAATATCTGATATTCTTAACACCATTATTAAGTACCCAAGGTTCTTACTCTTTGGTTTTGCTTTTTGTATATATATAGTTTAAAATACGTTGATTTCAAATTTACTAAAGCACTCCTGTTGTGAAAAAACAACAAAATGCATCATTACTGAAATGAAGTATGTCTCTATATATATTGGACTCTAAATGATGAAAATCAGAAAATACCTGGAAAGTATTCTAGTAAATATAAATACCCTAAAGTGCAGATGTAGTGTAAAACAATATAAATGAGTGTGTTATGCAGAAGCCGGAGCCCATCGCTTACTCCATATACAGTGCCTTGCAAAAGTATGTACCCCCTTGACTTTTTACCTATTTTGTTACATTACAGCCTCAAGTTCAATGTTTTGTTAATCTGAACTTTATGTGATGGATTAGAACACAATAGTCTAAGTTGGTGAAGTGAAATGAGAAAAATATATACATAAAACTATATTTTAGAAATAGAAAACAGAAAATTGGCATGTGCGTATGTATTCACCCCCTTTGTTATGAAGCCCATAAAAAGCTCTGGTGCAACCAATTACCTTCAGAAGTCACATAATTAGTGAAATGATGTCCACCTGTGTGCAACCTAAGTGTCACATGATCTGTCATTATACATACACACCTTTTTGGAAAGGCCCCAGAGGCTGCAACACCTAAGCAAGAGGCACCACTAACCAAACACTGCCAAGAAGACAAAGGAACTCTCCAAACAAGTAAGCGACTATGTTGTTGAGAAGTACAAGTCAGGGTTAGGTTATGAAAAAATATCCAAATCTTTGATGATCCCCAGGAGCACCATCAAATCTATCATAACCAAATAGAAAGAACATGGCACAACAGCAAACCTGCCAAGAGACGACCGCCCACCAAAACTCACGGACCGGGCAAGGAGGGCATTAATCAGAGAGGCAGCACAAAGAGCTAAGGTAACCCTGGAGGAGCTCCACAGCAGAGACTGGAGTATCTGTACATAGACGACAATAAGCCGTTCGCTCCATAGAGTTGGGCTTTATGGCAGAGTAGCCAGAAGAAAGCCATTACTTTTATCAAAAAACAAAATGGCACGTTTTGAGTTTGCAAAAAGACGTGGGAGACACCCAAAATGTATGGAGGAAGGTGCTCTGGTCTGATGAGACTAAAATTGATCTTTTCAGTCATCAAAGAAAACGCTATGTCTGGTGAGAACCCAACACATCACATCACCCAAAAAACACCATCCCCACAGTGAAACATGGGGGTGGCAGCATCATGCTGTGTGGATGTATTTCAGCATCCGCGACTGGGAAACTGGTCAGAGTTGAGGCAAAGATGGATGGTGCTAAATACAGGGATATTCTTGAGCAAAACCTGTACCACTCTGTGCGCGATTTGAGGCTAGGATGGAGGTTCACCTTCCAGCAGGACAATGTCCCCAAACACACTGCCAAAGCAACACTTGAGTGGTTTAAGGGGATACATGTAAATGTGTTGGAATGGCCTAGGCAAAGCCCGGACCTCAATCCAATAGAAAATCTGTGGTCAGACTTAAAGATTGGTGTTCACTAGCGCAAATCATCCAACTTGAAGGAGCTGGAGCAGTTTTGCAAGGAGGAATGAGCAAAAATCCCAGTGGTAAGATGTGACAAGCTCATAGAGACTTACCCAAATCGTCTTGGAGCTGTGATTGCCACAAAAGGTGGCTCTCCAAAGTATTGACTTTAGGGGGGTGAATAGTTATGCACATTTACTTTTTCTGGTTTTTTGTCCTATTTGCTGTTTGCTTCACAAACATCTTCAAAGTTGTGGGCATGTTCTGTAAATTAAATGATGCAAATTCTCAAACAATCCATGTTAATTCCAGGTTGTGAGGCAACAAATCACGAAAAATGCCAAGGGGGTGAATACTTTTGCAAGGCACTGTAGCGCTACACAAATATAACTACCCCTCTCTCACACACAGCATCACCAATTTATCATGGATCCTACCAGGGTCCTCTAAAAACAAACATTATGACTTTTCTCTGCTTACTTATGTTTCTGTTGACCACTACCTACTCGATGGCCGAGGTACTGCACAGCCATCGCTATGTGACACTTACTATGTTTGAGGGTAAACCCTGCTTCCCTGATACGGTCTAACACTGCTCCTATGTGGGTCAGGTGTTCTGACCAAGTGTAGCTGTAAATAGCTATATCGTCCAGGTGAGTGCAAGAATGCTCCTGGAACCCGTCCAATAGCCGATCTACCATCCGCTGGAAAGTTGCCGGAGCATGACTCTAAACTGGTACAGGCCAAACAGGGTGACAAATGCCAACTTGGTTATGGCATCTTTGTGGAATTTGCCAGTACCCCTTACAGAGATCTATTGTAGTAAGGTACCGCCCCCGAGCCATTTTGTCTAAAAGTTCGTTGAACCTGGGCATTGGATAGGCATCAGACACCGTTGCTTCATTTTAGCCTCCTATAGTCCACACAGAATCGAGCCCAGGGACTATCAGAATGTTTAATAACCCCTAGCTGAAGCATCTCCTGAATCTCTTTATGCATATTCTCCTTTACAGATTCAGGGATGTGGTAGGGAGTTTGGCGTAGTGGTTGTTGGCCGGGAGTGTCTACACGGTGAGTGGCCGGAGGTGTGTACCCAGGCAGATTGGAGAAGATCAACTCCTGTGCCTGGGTACGCTCCTGTGGGCTCAGCCATTCTCTTAGATGTACCCCTCCGAGACTCTCTGTCTGGTCTCCTTTTTCTAAGAGGTCTGGTAGACAGAGGTTTTCAAAATCTTCAGAGGCTGGGGCACAAATAGCCACCACATCCTCCATGCGCTCATGATAAGGTTTTAGCATATTTACATGGAGCATGAGTCTTCTACCTACTCCCGACCACCGGCCAATCACATCAGTGGTATCGCATTTTTGTTCTACCACCCGGTAAGGGCCCTGCCAGGTGGCCTGCAACCTGTCATTGCGGACAGGTTTTAAAATCAATACTGCGGTCCCTGGCTCCCCTATAGTACATCGGTGCTGACGCTGTTGGGCCACCTGGAGGTTGGATCGTACCATCTGGGTCAACTCCTCCAGGTGGTCCCTAAATTCCAACACAAATGGGATGGTAGGGGAACCATCTGCACTAACCTCTCCCTCCCAATGCTCTCTTATTAAGTCTAACAAGCCTCTCACCCTCACCCTTGCCGAGTTTACTATGGGCTTAATTCCGCATAGTCTCCAGAGTTGGTGGGGGACTTCGGCGGTAAATTGTGTGCCATCGATCCATAATAATCTCTCGGGGAAATCCCATGCGGGAGAAAATCTGCATCAGGGCATCCGCGACCGTCTCAGTGTGGACATTGGTCAGCGCCACCACCTCTGGGTATCTAGTGGCATAATCTACTAGGGTCAGGATGTATTTCTTGCTGGAAGGGCTCTGTCTAGTTAGGGGCCCTACCTAGTCTACGGCTACCCTTCTAAACGGTTCTTCAATAATGGGAAGGGGGTGAAGTTTTGCTTTTTGGAGGTCCCCTCTCTTACCCACCCTCTGACAGGTGGCACAAGTCCAACAGTACTGATGAATATCTTTCAAAATCCCTGGCCAGAAAAAGTTTTGAGTTAGCCGGTATTTAGTTTGGCTAACTCCCAGATATCCAGATAGCGGAATATCATGGGCTATCCGGAGTAATTCCTGCCTATAATTCTGGGGTACTACCAACTGTTTCACGGGGATCGGTATGACCCAGCCCTTATCCTCTCCGAGTTCCTGTATAGTAATCCCTTGTCCCATGAGTACCTCTCCCCCTCTAATCCTGACTGACTGGAGGTGACCCGATCTTTGTACACTTGTAACGTGAGGTCTATGGCTACCTCTTTCCCAAACTCTACGGGGGCATCCCAGGGCGAGTTCTCTAGGAGGGAGCCTGGTTGTTTACCTGAAACCTCAGAGTGTGCTGGTGGGTCCGTGGAGCTAGCCTGCTGCTGTGTGGTCACCGGGAACATGTCTTGGGTAGAAGTTTGGAGTACAAATACTGAAGTTTGCTGGCCCAAGTCATTCCCGAGTAGTACATCTGCCGGTAAGTTCTGCATCAATCCTACTTCCACAACCCCCGACTCCACACCCCAGTATAAATGAACCTTAGCAGTGGGTAAGTGGAGTACTGCTTCCCGCGCTACCCGTACTGCCACAGTGCCTCCGGTAAGTGCTTTGTCTGGGACCAAGTGGTGTCTAACGAGGATTAAAGTGGCTCCGGTGTCCCTTAGCCCTTCGACTGTTCTTCCCCTCCAGACATACGGTTTGCCGATGATGTTGTCGGTTGTCCGACGCAGCCTGGACAGGGTCGACTTCATGTAATATCCCTAGTTGTTCCTCCGGGTAGTGAGGTTCGGCATTGTGGGTACCGGTCTCTGTGTGGTAGCAATAGGACGCTGCTCTGTTTGGCCCGGAAGAACCCACGTGTTACGGTTCCGGTTCTGGGGGCATTCCCTCTGCACATGGTACCTGGGAGTGGAGGTGTTGAACCCGTGGCCCCTCCCCTGACAGGGTGGGGCTACGGCCGGGGGTGCTGGGAACGGCACTGCGGGCTTATACAATGGGCTCGGTGGAGGTGGCGCCGTTCATCATAGTGTTCATCGGCCAGCCGAGCAATGTTGGAGTGGGTAAGGGGGTTATGGTCCCTTACCCATACTTGCACCTCTGGGGTTACTCCACTGAAGAACTGCTGTAATAGAATCAATCGCAAAAGTTCTTCCATGGTTGTGGCTTGGTTAGCCTGAACCCATACCATGGCAGCTCTCTGCAGTCGATAAGCCCACTCGGCATGGGAGTCCTTCTCCTGTTTGTTGAGCTCCCGAAATCGGCATCAGTATGCCTCTGGGATGATAGCATGTCGCATTATGACGGCCTGCTTCACCCGGTGGTAATCTTTGCTGTCCTCATCTGGTACTGCCTGGTACGCCTCTGCAGCACGGCCAGACAATTTGCTTTCCCACAGAGGTACCCATCTACTTGTCCAATATTATGTAAGTGGCACAGTCTTTCAAAATCTTGTAAGGTACCCATCAATATCCTCTTCCGTGACGGATTTAAATACATTGTATGGGAGCTTCGCTTTTCCTTGTGTGGCGGCCGATACTGCTGGTGACCCCTCTCTGGATCGCTGATCTGCTAGTTGTAGCTGTATTGCCTGTTGTCTGTTGGCCAATATTTAATCTTATACCTCCGCTATCACTCTGGTTACAGTTTCTTAGGATGGTGCTTCCCAGCCTTATCCTTAGTTCCCTTGTTACTTCTCTTTCCTCCATCTCTGGTGAAGGTACAGCATTGCTGGTTCGGTCTCCTTCCAGCAGTTCGGTGGCAGTTTTTTGCCACAGATATCATATAATAATATATATATCATATATAATCAACATAAAGGGTTAATATACATGCAAAGACCAATTAGTCATACTGTGGAGTATCAAAATTCCACTAAGGACCTTATAGGAATATGACAGGTAATACTGGAGTGTGTTGCCAGTTCCTTCTCTAGTGGACTGTTATTGGTCTAACCTCTCTGTTATGACCTGTCCACCTAGAGTGCCCCTATATGGCATAGAATATTGTAGAGATATGCTATAAACCCCCAAATATAATTGAAAGAGGGCATGGTCAAGTTCTTATAATGGGAGATTTTAACTACACTGAAATACACCTGATGAATGAGACGAGTAGTTCTGAATGAGAATGAGTAGTTCTGTAAAGGGGAGCAGGTTCTTGAGTACATTCAGAGATATATTGATATAAGATCAAATGTTGGGAATATTTGGGATACAGTTGCTCTGTATCCCAAATATTCCCAACATTTGATCTTATATCAATCATTCAAATCTGCCCTTTTAAAATGAAGAGTTTATGATGGCCCCTTACAACTTTTTTTTAATTCAGTAAAAGGAGTAAATCACAACCCACGTGGCTTAACAATGATCTAAAGATCAAGATACAGAGTAAAAAAACGACATTTAAATTATACAAAAAGACGGTACAGAGACTGTGTCACCCTGTCAGGGGAGGGGCCACGGGTTCAACACCTCCACTCCCAGGTACCATCTCATTTGAGATTGAATTAAAAAAAAGTTGTAAGGGGCCATCATAAACTCTTCATTTTAAAAGGGCAGATTTGAATGGTCTAAGGGCAGCAATACCACGTATAGACAGGGACAAAGAACTGGCAGGTAAAAATACTGAACATTAATGGACAACGTTCAAATCCGTACTAAATATATATATACTTATCACCATATACCATGTGGAAATAATAGTAAAAGGAGTAAATCACAACCCACGTGGCTTAACAATGATCTAAAGATCAAGATACAGAGTAAAAAAACGACATTTAAATTATACAAAAAGACGGTACAGAGACTGTGTCATGATTTAATTGTTTAAGGACTCTAATTGCCAGTAATGTATGAATATGGCCAGACAAGCATTACATTATTGCATAAGGATTATGTGTTATTGTGTGGTTATATGTTGCGTGTACATTGTTATTATGTATCCTAGGTATAATATACTAGCGAATTGCCCGTCAAAAAATGACAGCAATGAAATTGTAAGGTAGCTAATGCTGTTTAGTGTGTAATAATGAAATATATAATACATTAATAAATGAATATACTTTACCTATTTTAAAGCATTGTGTGGAAGAGCTGTGAATGTGTTTTGATGTTGCTGCAGCATTAGTGGTGTGGATCTGCTGTGTAAGCGTGCTGAATGTGTGCAGTGTAACACTGTGCGTGCGCGAGACCAAACCGTTAGCGTAGTCGTGTACTTCCGCATTGGCGTAAAATGGCGAGTAATGTGTGGTATACTTCTGTATCGGAATATCCGTAGGTGTTTTGTGGTGTTTTGCGAGTTTCTTGTGGTGTTTTGCGAGTTTAGAGTGCTGTAGCCTCGTTTTCGTTTTGTTCGGCGGCCATTTTTTCTCTCGCTTCTATTTTTTTTTAGTCTCTAAACTGTTTTATTTTGAGTAAAATCGAGGTGTAAGTTGTATTTTTGAGGTCCTGGGTGCTCCCTCTTGGTGTAGGTAAGTTTTTTATGTATGTGCTGTGTGTATGTATTGTGTTTTACATTTTGTAATGTTCGCGAGTTGCGTCCGAGTGTTGCGAGGCCGTAATGTGTGTGAACGTGTGTCGTACGTTGTTTGCGAGTGTCGTAATGTGTGTGTCGTGCTGTTTGGTTTGCGACGTAAAGTTTGCGAGGGTCGCAGTTGCTGGCATGGAGCGCCGTAGGCGCTCCATGCCAGCAACTGCGGCCCTCGCTTTGCGAGGTCCTCAGGTGCTGGCATGGAGCGCCGTAGGCGCTCCATGCCAGCAACTGAGACCCTCGGCCACTGCGCTCGCTTCGCAAGGGGCCGCGACTCGCGTAGCGAGCCCGCGGCCCTCGCTTCGCGAGGGCCGCGGGCTTGCTACGCGAGCCCGCAGCGTTAGCAACAACTCGTACGCTCACAACTATATATGTGATTATAAGAGGGAAAATGTTATATAGAACATATGTGCATTTGGTAAAAATGTTCTGCATAGAAGTTAGCTATAGATCATTGCACACTCACACATACAGACCTTGGGTCAAGGCAGATGTATGTACTTCAAGTAGTCCTAAGCAAACACTTGAGTTTAACATTATTGTTTTTTTACTAGCCAGCTATAGATATCTGGTGAATTTGTTCTCAAGAGCTTTGATAGCCCAAGGTTGCAAGCCAGATGGGCTGACATCACACATACACAAATGTACACAAGGGTGTGGTATTGGAGAGTATAAATATGTTCTTTTGTTCATTCAATAAAGGTTGAGAGATAGTTTTCACATAAACAAGGTGTGAGACTATTTCTGTGTGTTGTATCCTGACTTGGGGAGTATCTTGCCATGGGCAACTTGTAACCTGTATGCAGTATTCTCTGCCTGAAAGAACAGGAACTACATGATTCTGCTGGGGTAGGTTTGAACTAGGTTCATTCATATCAAGCCCCCTTGAAGAAGCAGATTGTGATATTGGTGGCAGTGGTGGGATCTCTGTAGAAAACACAGAAGGATGGCAGCTTATGAAGAGTTGTCTGCAGCAGAGGAGGAGTGGGAAGTGTCCAAATGGTACCAAAGATGGATGGAGATACTGCCTGTAGGTTCAACCAAGGATCAGCAGAGGGAACTCCGGAGACAGATTATTCAGGAGGTACAGGAGAAGTGGAGAAGGGTAAGCAATGGCCCTGTCTCAGCTCCTGTGAAGGGGAAATGCTTATCCCCAGTAGAGACAGAGAATGTTCTGGTGACTGGAAAGGGCTCTAGACGAATGTGCCTTCTAAATAAATGGATGGTGTTCCTGGGACCATGGCCAGGTCACAAGCTAATGGAATGTCTGGAATAATTAGTATGTGAGGAGGTCACCCTGGAAGAGCAATATGCTTATTGGGTGGGACCTGTTGGGATACCTCATCATTTTTATAATTGGGGCTGGAAGAGGCACTTTGGGACATAGTACATGGGGATCCTGATTGTGGCTTGGGGACTGAGAAAAGACAGCTGTGTCTGTTTGCCAAACGCTGTCACATGGTGGGACTGGAGACAGGCTCTCAGACAGCTAACTAACTTTGGCCTTTGATCCAGCAGGAGCTACAGCTGGAGGTGGATTATATAGACTTGCTGGATGAAGCATCCTTGGATAGGTTTTGGCCACCCAGCTGGGAGGGCTCATGCCAGTCAGGCGTGGAACAGAACCACCTAGCAGGTACTACAGGGACCCAGCTAAATGTTTCCAAGGCTGGGCCAGAAAATAAAGATAGGGACTGTGGGGAGAATTTTCATATCCATGATTCTCAAAATAACAAGGATGCCTTCATCCATGGAGTTGACTGGGAAGAGGAAGATCTGGTCCCTATCTTTAGGGAGCTGAGTCTCACCCAGTTAGAGGCATGGGGGCAGGACCAAACCACAGCAGTGCCAGGCCCAGGGGAAGAACTGGGGGAAAGGTACCCTGCTCCTAGAGTAAGAGAAGAACCTAATGAGCACTGGACCTTACCAATAGACTGTGAAAATAGTGGAGAGGTTCCTTGGATGACAATTGTCCAGGAGCCAGCCACAGACCCTGGAGCAGAAACAGAAAGTAGCCCTGCTTTTCAGCCTGAACAAGAGGCAGTAGCAGCTGCTTCTCACAGGCTGCCTGTAACTACACACCAGGCAGTCTCAGAAGGAGAGAGTCAGGAGGTTCCAGAGACCAAAGAGCGAGAAGGTACCCCAGATTGTGGTTTGTCTCCTGGTCTCCCTACATTGGCTCCCCTGCAGCTTCCCATAGACACTGGTTGTGTACCTGTAACCCTGGAAAGGAGGGACCAATTGCCAGGCTTGTTGGAAGAGAGGTTGGCTACTGAACCACAATGTCTTGTGTCAGAACTGCCCATTAATCCAGCATGGATAACACCAGAGAATGTCACTAGCCCATGTTGATTCTGCTGGGGTAGGTTTGAACTAGGTTCATATCAAGCCCCTTGAAGAAGCAGATTATGACAAATTGCTCTACATGAGTACAAGGAAGTCAATAAGGCTTGTAAAGGGCTTTTAGGCTGGCTAAAATGGAAAATTAAAAGTTAGTTGCAAAGGGGAGTAAGACTAATATTATTTTTTAACTATATTAATGGGAAGGCCAGGAAGAAATCTATAGGAACATTACAATGTGACAATCTGATAAATAGTGACCACCAAATGGCAGATGAGATAAGTTATTTTCTTTTGTTTACACAAGGAGGGTACCAGTGGTTGGGACACTGCAACAAAATTACCTTCACCAAATAATTTGTTACAAAAGATTTGTTAAGAAATCTAGGGCAATCAGATATTGAAGGGGATTTGGGAGTACTTGTGGACAACCACCTAGGTAGCCGTGCTCAATGCCAAGCAGCAGCTGCAAAGGTAAGTCAAATATTATCATGTATCAAGAAGGGTATAAAAGTAAGGGAAGCAAACATAATTCTGGCACTATACAAATCCATATGGCATCCTCATTTGGAAGATTGGATACAATTATTGATACCACTTCATAAAAAGAGCTTGAAAAAGTACAGAAAGTTGCAATAAAACTGGAGTGGAGGGGCTAAGCATGAAGAAAGATTAACCATTTTAAAGTCTAAGAGGGGATTTGATTACCTTATATAAATATATCCAGGGTCAATATAAGGCTTTGTTAAGATAACTTTTTGCACAAAGAGGTTTTCAACTGACAAGGGGAGATCTCGAGGTTAAAAGGAAAAAAAATCCACTTTAAAGAAAGAAAAGCTTTCTTCACAGTAAAGGTGGTTAAACTGTGGAATTCTCAACCAAATGAGGTGGTGGCAGTAGATTCCATAGATAACTTTAAAAAGGGATTGGATATAATTTTTAATAAAAAGGACATTCAGGGTTATCCTGGATAACATGAGAGGGAGTATTGATCCAGGGAGAAATCCAATTGCCAGTATCTGGGATCAGGAAGGTATTTTTTTTTGTTCCCTTTTGAGACAATTAGCAATGTATTTTTTTATGTCTAACTAGAGAATCTACCTTCTGTTGTCTGGGCATAACAGTGGTCCTTTATAGTACCTAAAAATAAGCATGTCCAAATTCTGCCCATAGGTGAAAAACACAAACTAATTTTCCAGTGAAGTTTTGTTTATAAGGTTATGGAGGACTAGGGAAATTCACAGGAGCCTGGAAGCCACCAGCTCATCAGCCTATCAGTTTTATGAATTTCTAATTGACTTTCAAATTTATAGAAAGTTACAAGCTAAGGTAGCATTTCTATCATGTAAAACAATTTGTTTCTGCTTTAAACCCATGAAATAGCATTTGTCTGCCATCTTGGGTATTTTTTGTAGTTATATTTAGAGAAGATAAAGATGATTATGTGAAAACTGAAAAAAAAGATCAAAAGCGCACATTTGGTTTGTGCTTGAGTTTGTATAAATTTATATAAGCAAGTGATAAATTATAATCTGGCACATTTATTACCACCCAGCCATCATAGTGGATGTGGAGAAGGGAACCTAAATAGCTCCAAAGAGCTCCAGTGAGAAGACAGATATTATACAAACTTTATGCATTTTATTTCTCACAGTTTTTTTTTAAGTTCTCTCCATGACCTCTAATTACCTTTTCTAATGACTTTTATAAAAAAACCTCCACTCCACACATTGTGGGTAATAGCAAACTATAGACAAGAAGCTGGGGCTCCATTACTATTTTGAGTTTGGGGCGCAATTTATTTTCTTCTAGACAGTACAAATGTTAGGGGGATAATATTAGAATTATGTTAGTGCATTATTAATGTAAATCTCTAGTTCCCCCTAGGGATGGGGACAGGTAGAGATTTTTGTTTGCATTATCCAGCTATTACAATTAAGAGGTTGTGTGTGGTAGATATAATTATTTTCATATTTATGTATTTTATTACCATTATTCAGTTTTTTTAGGTGATGAAAGTTGGTTCATGTACACCTGGAGAGGACTGGAACCCCAGTTTTTATTTTTTTAATTTTCAATTTCTTCTCTGCTGATACAGTGAAAAGGTGCTCCCTGATTTGGAAAACGTGCCTATTTATTTGGATGTTAAACCGCTAATCTGCCACATCTAGCACCTCTGTTATGAAAATTCCTGAACATAACTAGTATAGTTAGCTTGCAGCTGGTAGCATTACTGAAGTGGTGCTATCAAGGGCAGATTTTCAGACAATAAGCTCTAGTTATATTTAAATTATGTGATTATTTTATACTCTAAAACACATTTTTGCCATTCTCAAGTTTAGTTATTCAAAAAAAATGGAGAAAAATAACATTGTGGTCCTTTGAACTTATAAACAAGCCACTTCTGCCATCTAGTGGATTCTAGTTTTAGTGATTTTTTGTAACATAAACTGTGGGCCCTATTCTATTGCCCAATTCGTACATTTAAACACACTTAAAACTGCTCTTAATATTGCCACAGATTCTATTAGCTACTCGCAATCCAATTATGAGCTACCACAATCTCTGGGCCAGACAAACCCACAAAGCCCGCCTTACAACTCCATTGGTTTTAGCACAACTCGAACATTACAAGTTCTAAATAAATAATACAAAATCAATATTCTATTAGACCCATAGCTCACAAATTAAATCTAACTCGCAACTAAAAAAAGTATCATGTTTCTGTCAAAAATATTACAAGTACTAAATAGGATTCGTAAGGGCTTTTTCAAACTTATTAAAGCTGTAGAAGCAATCAAACACACAATATTGTATTTTAAAAGCACGAGAAGGCATGAAAACACATATAATTAATTGCACAACAATCTCAAACCCACAAATATGCAATTACAAATAT
Source organism: Discoglossus pictus (assembly GCA_027410445.1). Lineage (NCBI taxonomy): Eukaryota > Metazoa > Chordata > Amphibia > Anura > Alytidae > Discoglossus > Discoglossus pictus. The sequence continues at coordinate 389,993,086 of CM050164.1, forward strand.
ATTTTAAATGTTATTTCTAAGTATTTTTGATCCCAGGACTCAAGGGGTTAATACATAAAACAGATGATCTAATGCCTTTTATAGAGTGCTTGATTGTGAACCTGATGTGTAAATATTACTTATTGGCACTAATTAATCCTTAGCCTACGATTGCTGATTACGTGTAACTTCCATATTTTACTGACATCATGATGACATTCTTATTTACTATTGGTTGTGCCTAAAAGTAAATTACGGGTTTGCTTAAATATCGTCAGATCATATGATCACGCCACTCTGAAATCAGACTTAAAAAGCCAGAGTTCAGCCTTGCGGTCGGAATTTCCAAGCTGGCACCCACAGCCAGAATTACGGGTTTGAGGACAACCACCTAGGTAACAGTGCTCAAAGCCAAGCAGCAGCTGCAAAGGCAAATAAAATATTAGCTTGTATTAAGAAGGGTATAGAAGCCAGGGAAGCAAATATAATTCTGCCACTATACAAATCTCTAGTACGCCCTCATTTGGAATATAGAGTACAATTTTGGGCACCACTTCATAAAAAGGACATTTTAGAGCTGGAAAAGGTACAGAGGAGGGCAACAAAACTAATAAGGGGAATGGAGGGGCTATGTTATGAAGAAAGACTAACCAAATTAAGCTTATTTTCTCTGTAAAAAAGACGCCTAAGAGGAGATATGATTACCTTATATAAATACATCCAGGGTCAGTATAAAGATTTGTCAAGGGAGCTTTTTGTGCCAAGAGGTTTTCAACAGACAAGAGGACATCCCTTGAGGTTACAAGTAAAAAGATTCCACCTCAAAGAAAGAAAAGGGTTCTTCACAGTAAGGGTGGTCAATCTGTGGAATTCTCTACCAGAGGAGGTGGTGACAGAGGATTTGATAGATAACTTTAAAAGGGGACTGGATTTATTTTTAATTAAAAAGGGAATTCAGGATTATCCTGGATAGTTAGAGAGAGCGTATTGATCCAGGGAGGAATCTAATCGCCAGTATATGGGGTCAGGAAAGAATTCATTTTTTTCCCTTTGAGACGATTGGTTACTTTTCACTTGAGGATTTTTTCTGTTTGCCTTCCTCTGGATCAATTAATTATTAATTAAAAATAAAATAAAATAAAATAAAATGTTGATTAATAATTAATTAACAATTAATTAACAACTAATTATTACATAACTAATCCACATATTGCAGATCGGAGGAGATCTAAAAAGGTTGAACTTGATGGACTGAAAGTATTTTTTGCAACCTTAATTAATATGTAACTATGTAATTATGAATTTGATTGAAAATATGTAGATACCAGAAATATGCTTTTATTATCAGGATGGTAATTACACAAAAGCAAGTTGTTAGTATATAGAAAATATCCATTTGACTATGAAGAGTTTTGCAGCATTTAATTTTGAACACTGTTTATAAATTTAGAATTAGTTTTTGAACATTTCAGAAAATATTGACAGAAAGTAATATATAGTTTTAAAAAAAAACTTGCAAATTCAATCAAAATAATGTTTTTATCTGTAATGCCTGAATTCTACCTTTAATGAGATAATGGAAAACACCAGGAACCCTAACAGAAGAGGATCTAAAGTGTCTATTGACACTTGTGTAAACGAAACAGGCTATAAAGTTTTTAACAGATGGCATCATGAAGGAAATACCACTTTTTCACATACAATGTAAATAGAGCAGTAGGTTCTGATAAAACATGGCAAAGGGTACTAGAGAGAACTGCATTCTCTAATAATCAAACCAGTATTTCTAATTTGTAATGAGTCACGCAAACTCATTACCAGAGGATTTGAGAAAGGCAGAAGTTAGACCGTTCTAATTAGTTTCTATGAGGTGGTAAGTAGGAACTCGAACCAAGGCAGCTCAGTTAATATAATCTATTTGGATATTGCAAAGAGTTTTGATACAGTGCCACATAGAAGACTATTGTGTAATAGATATAAAACTTACTAAAATATAGGAAACAGACAGTTGCTGTATATGGAACATACTCAGATTGGATTAATGTGGCAAGAGGAGTCCATCAGTGTTTCATATTAGGAATCCTCGTTTTAACATATTTATTAATGATTTAGAAATAGCACTGGAGAATAACATATTTGCTGATGACACTAATTTGTGTAGGGTAATTAAATCAGAAAATGATATACTTTTTACTGTAAAGGGACTTGTATAATTAGAAGAATGGGCAGCTAAACTGCAGATGAAATTGAATACAGATAAATGTAAAGTTATGCATTTGAGAACAAAATTAAGCATGCAATTTATAATGTAAATGGAACAAATCTAGTGGTAACGGAGATAAAAAAAAGTGTAGCCAGCTATGTAATTGTGCTCTGTGCCAGGTAGCATCTGCAAATATATGTAAAATATTAGCATGCATTAAGAAGGCAAGTGAAGCAAATATAATTAAAAAAATATTCTGTTTTATATATAAACTCCTTTTAAACCCTGAATGTTAATATACTGCACATCTTAGAGTTCCAAAAACTTACAGAGGGAGTAGGGGGTTAAGCTATGAAGAAAGATTTACTGAACTGGATTTATATTCTGTGGTGGGAGGGCAAATGAAACAATATAATTACTTTATACAAATACATTATTTTTTGTCATGATTATTTGACATAGGTCACACCTTGAGGTTAAGAGAAGAAATATTTCACCCTACAGAATGAAAAGTTTTTTTTACAGTAAGGACCGTCAGATTGGGGAGCTCACTACCAAAGGAGGTTGTGACAGCAGATTCATTAGATAACTATAGAAATGCTTGGATGTATATTTTGAATAAAAAGGGTGTATATTGCATAACAAGAATAGGAAGGGTATTGACTGGTATCAGGAAAACATTTTTGGCAATGTCTGAAAGTTTTTTTTCCCTACCCTGGGTCAATTAACAATTTAACATAAAGATCAGAGGAGATCTAAAAAGGTTGAAATTGATGAACCAAAAGATGCTTTTTTTAACCTTAATTACTATTAGCCTTATTCAATTAGCTATTTGCAAAAGCCTTAAACTCTTAAATTTGGCTTTGGGTGTTTTTTTTTAAATAAATGTTTATATGCATTCTATTGACTTAAGAATTCATTAGTGCCAAAAAGTAATAGTTGCTGAATATGTAGCGATATTAAGAGTGATTTTAAGTGTGTATAAATTTACGAATTGGGCAATTGAATCTATGTTATAATGTGATTGCAATGGCCAGTGGCATAGAAGTTATGGAAAGTCACATTTTGAATCATTTATAATACCTATCTGTCATTAATTAATTAAAGTTTTTTTTTATAGAAACCTGCATAACTACAAAATCTCTTTCATCTTATTGAAAAAATGTTTATATAAGTTGTTCAACAAATGAGACATTAACAGCTTTTATTAAGGAAAATTGTATTGTTTGTAGACTCTGCTTCTGACTAGGAGCTTCCATACTGGATCTCTATTGCACAGCTTATTGGGCTTGGGTCTGAGATGGAGATTAATTCTTCTTTCACGTGAACATCCATTTAATCAGATTCTTAATGTCTGACACATTATGGCTGCCTTTTATTTCAACTGAATGTAGATCATCAGCCTTATTAAATTGCGATTTGACCAATTGAATAGGGCTCTATATAAGCACAAAGCATATTTTATTAACAGAAGTTTTTAGTTAGTGAAGTTCTTGCTTTTGGATAGAAGTTCACTAGCTAAAAACTTCTGAAAAAAACATATGCTATGTGCTTATATAGAGCCCTATTCAATTGGCCAAATCGCAATTTAATAAGGCTGTATATCTGTATCTAAGATCCATCACAGGCAACTACTCGTGTTAGGAAATAAACCGTTGGCTCACTCATTAAACATTGAATGTAATACTTACAAATTAAAAGGTCCCGATCATTTCTGGTGATGCAAACCAATAGACATCTAGTAATACAAAAATACAGTGCTCTGTGCCAGGCAGCATCTGCAACGAGAAGTAAAATATTAGCATGCAGTAAGAGGACAAGGTAAGCAAATATAATTAAAAATAATTCTGTTTTATATATAAACACACATCCCGTTATAAGAATGTGCTACTAATGCACAGGCAGCACCTATGATGAGAATAACATAGTTGTGTCTACTGATACATCCAGCCATGATAATCATACTCTTAGCCCTATTAAATTCCTTCAACGTTGAAAACCATAGTCCGTAACGAAGGCTGCAAGCCTTGCGGCTATTAAAGTGGCCCCATAAAGCTACCCGCCAACGACTTGCGGGGTAAGGGCGAGAATAGGCTACGGGACGTGAACATTTGTACTGCGCGTCTGCAAATCCTTTGTTCTGTCAAGCCAATAACTGTTACATTCCAATAGCGCTATTAAATTGCAACAAATTCCCTGGCGTTCAAGCCTGTAACACGCAAATGGACCCAAAACGCCAACGGGTACTAGAGAGAACCGGCTAGTGGGTTAAAGTCCTCTCTGTAGCACTGTAAATGCAAATATAAACACACTACTGTACTTATAATTAAAGGGAAAGTGATGTTAGGTATTAAAATGAATAGCACAACATTCTCAAGCTCGCAAATCTGCAATAGAAAATACTTTATTTTCAGTTTAATCTCTGTGTTATATCGATCCCAGCAATCAGTGTGTTAATACATATAATGGAACTCGCATGGACTAGAATATCATATTTACAGATTTATCAATATTGCATTATTTCTAGAAGGCGGGTCTGATCGAAACCCGTAATTGAAGCCCGTAAGGCTTTGAAATCTAACCTCCATTTTTCAGTGATGTAATGATGATGATCTATTTTGCCATTGGCTCTGTCTAAACCCCTTAGCTATGGGTTTGACTAATAGATCATGTTCACAGCCGCACATCCAACGTGCGAAATATGGTTTACGGGTTTGCTTCTCAAGCCCGTAACTCGTGACATGGTCTAATTTAATAGCAGTCTGAAATCTTGGTATTGGGCTGTCCTCTGTGGATTCAGACTGACATACTACAGGATATTTCTCTTATGTGAAAGAGACTGGAGATAGGTATAAACGCTCATAGACCTAGCTATAATATTTATTTGTTATCTTCTATCGAGCATATCTAATTTAGCCTCTACTGAAATTATTATAGCGATATCCTGAAGTTGTCAGAATTTCATATTTCTAGTCATGCATTTTACATCACTTAATTAAAAATAAATATCTGCTGCCACCTAGTGGTGTCTAAAAGTTATGCATTTTTTTATAACTTTCAAATTTCTTTAGGAGAACTAGTGTCTGTTTTTTGTTAAATTAAATATGACCAGAAGCTGCCACTGAATAAGCAATAAATGACCTCAATATTTTCTTATTTATTTTATTATCAGTTGTTAGTATATAGAAGCGAATTGTTTGCAATTTAGATTATATCATTTTAGTATTGGTCTAAGATAGCTTTTCAGCTTTTAATTCTGAACAGTTTATAAAGAAAAACAGGACAGTGGAAATTTAGAAAAACTAACCATAATATATTAAACCCTTAATGGGCCAGTCATTGTAAGCTCTTAGAATAGCTTGTATTCTCTGTATCCCCTGAACTTATCACAATGGGAATGTTTTTGCCTTTATATTAAATTATAATACTAATTATTAAAAAAGCAGTACATCATTATTGTGCAATATAAATGCATTTTTATAAAGCAAACTTGACAGACGGAGCATACAAAAATATGTTTGGGTTTGTTGCTGAAACGGTATAGTAGACCAAAGTCAAGATCAAGATGGCTGCATAGGTAAAGCCATGGGATCAGGAAAAGTAGGGGAGACGGTCTGGATAAGGAGAGGGAATAGATTTTCAGGAATGTGCAAAATGTGTTCAGGTTTACAGATTATTTTATGTGAAGTGGAAGGTTATTCTAGCAATGGGTGCAAGGAGGGAGAAAGAACAGAAGTGGGATTAGGCATATGGTGGGCATGGGACTATAAGTGTTGAGAGGGATAAAGATCATAGGGAATGTTGTTGGACATAAAGGGAGATTAATGAGGCAAGTATAGAGGGAAATACATTGTAGAGATTTGTACACAAGAGCTTTGGATATGAAAAGGCAATGGTGGTAACAAGAAGTTGGGCTGTACGAAGAAGATTAAATATAATGCTGGCAGTCACCGTTTGTGTTTGTTAGAGTGGACTGACTGCATGAACTGAAAGGTCACTGGGAAGGGAACTGCAATAATCCCTGCAGATAAAGATGAGGGAGTAGTAGGTAAGTGATAGAGGGCATATTTTGGGGATGTTGTACAGATCGAAGCGATACGTGATGTGATCTGTGAGACAAAGGGCTGGTCTCATGCTGTAGGTAATGGTATGAGGGGTAGGGAACAAGATTGAGTGGTTGAATGTGGTGAGATATGAAAGTTAAAGTGTGTAAATTCAATTTTAGAGGGATTAATAATTAGGAAACTTGAATGAATGTGAGAACAGATAAGAAGATTAAGGTGTTGTCAGCAAAGAAATGACAAAATAAGTTAATGGAAGGTATGAGGATTGCCAGATAAATGTATGGAGGGAGTAAAGCAAGGGAAAGGTCAATGTAAACAATGGAGATCGGGGAGGAGGTGAGTTTAATTTATTTTAATGCTTTACATCCAGTTAGGTAGGACTAGAGCCGGGAAAGATGTTTGCTGATAATGTCAGTGCTGGCAAGGACAAAATTAAAAAGTGGGTGATCCACGGTCTCAAAGTAAAGTGATAGATCAAGGAGAATGAGGATAGAGGAGTGACCAATGTGAGATCCATCAGATAAGTATTTCTAAACAGAGATGAGTGCAGGCTCAGGCAAATGGAACGGAAGGAGACCAGACTAAAGTGTGCTATACAGTGAACGAATTAGAGGTTAAGAAGTCAATTAGGTGAAAGTGGTTAAGCCATTCCAACAGTTTCAAGAATCACAAGTAGAGAAACATTTGGGAAGATGCTACTGATGAGGAGGGAACCACAATGTACTATATATTCATGTATAGTGACTTCACTGGTATAATTATGTAATAGGGATGGAGCCAAGAGCTGCACCACAGCTTCTGAGGGACATATTTCAAAAGTAAGAATCAAAATACAAAAATAGAGGTGCTCAATCAGAGAACAAATTGACCTTAATAGGTTAGTTCTATGGGCATGATAACCCACTCAGCAATCTCTTTTAGCGCACTTGTGCCCTTCTCAGGGAGAAATATCCTGTAGTATATCAGTCTAGAGTGACTCAGCCCCGAAATACCAGGCAAATGAACATGAGAAACAGCAAATCCCAGTTAGGAATACACACAAAACAATGTATTATTCATCATACTAATGAGGGATAGGGGCAGACCAGAGCGCATTGCAAGGAGTCATCGTGGAGGCCAAGCAACACGCTCTGGTCCCCAGACCCGCCTCCTCCACCTTGGAGGCATTCCCCCAGCCACCCGCAGCCTGGCCCATCTTCTCCACCCACCATGCCTCCACCACTGCAGGTGCCGCTGCCTCCTGGGGGGTTTCCTCCCACTAACCGCCCCACCACCAGCAGGGAGATGGCGGTCAGCCACTGGGAATGTGGTACCTGTGCCTAGGTGGAGGAGGACCTGTGGGCTGCGCACATGATTTGTGCCTTCTCAACTGCACTCCTCAGTGACCATCTATTGGCCACAATGTAAACCTTATATAGCCTTATATGGCCTATGTGATGGTGATATTTTGTAAGCAGATGGCTACCTCCCATCACATGGTCCATAATCCTCTTCTCTGTGGACACGTAGGGTTCTGTTTAACATATCACCAGTTGATGGTCACTGAGGATGCTGTTGAGAAGAGATGCTGCAGTCCCTATGATTTGTAAAGCCTTATTTTCTAGGTTTTGTCTTTTCTTTCTTTTTCTTTTTCTTTTAGGTACAATTCAGGTCCATGAAGGCATCTCCTGCAAGGTGTAAGGTAGTGCCTCTCAGGTAGACATTCCTTCAATGACAGCCCCCCTTAAAATGTAGCACCCACAATCTTAAAGCTATCATATAGCCAGATATCTCAGACATGATTGTTGTTAGCTGAAATGTAGACTAATACCGCTATGGCGGTAGACTTGCAAAGTCTCACAATGGCATGTTAATGACAGCCAGCATTGATATATGTACTAATGAAGCATGTGATCCTGACCTCAATATCAGTCTGAGAACAGATCCTTGGGTCTGATGTAAGTAACATTGAATCTGGCTGCTGACCTTTGTGTCCTCTCCTTATTAATGGGTATTTTGCCATATTTGTGATTATTCAGAAACCTAGCTAATAGTTAGTAATGCTTGCAGATGGGATCATCTGAGTTGGCATCAAGTGAGCATCAAGTGAGTTGGTATATTGTTACAGTATTTAGCACTGTACTGTACATGCATGTTGATAATTTTCTTTTTATCCTCCTCCGCATTTTTTTAGTTGACCCCTTTTTTTTCTTCAGATTTTTGATTTTTTCACCACACTGTATGTGTGAAACTGGATTGTATTAGTCTGAGGTTGAATCATCTGTTTCATTGAGCAGATCTAGACAGGTTGTAAGTGCTATGCACATTAATGGTTTCTTCAAATAAATGGAGTGATTTCTGATGATCCTTTTTTCATCCTATTTCGGTTGCAGTGGTGTAGTGACCACATGTAAGCCTGGTAGGTGCTATGCATCATGCTTATTCTAGACTATGACATTACCCCCTTTAGGTATCCCCTTTTTCCCACAAGCCTTTTGCTCTCTCAGGATCCACCCACACCACACCCATGATATTAATGCACAGTCTTGTCTATTTCTGATTGTGCTCTGTGTATGAAATAAAGCTTTCTTATACCGTTCTAACATTGTCAGTGTGTTTTCAGTGGTTGGGGTTATGGGACATCCACATGCATCACATATGTGTCACATTCCCATATATGTAAACTAATGAGCCCTAGTTACTATGCAATAGATCAATACATATAACAATACCAATAGTCATAATATTATTAGATATCATATAATACTATATATCATATATAATAAACATAAAGGGTTAATACATGTGCAAATGTCCAATTAGTGATATTGTGGAGTATCAACATTACATTGAGGGCCTGATAGGAATATGAGAGGTGATACTTGAGTGGGTTGCCAGTTCCTTCTCTAATGGACTGTGATTTGTCTGACCTCTCTGCTATGACGTGCCCACCTACAGTGTCCCTACATGATATAGCTCACGGCTTCCTTCAGGTACACAAGCCCCTTCACCACCACCAGCAATCCACAAGGGGACTAGGGGAACATACAATACACTAATCTACTCTTACACGTCAGGAGGGGCCGCAAAACACATGGAGGCTGTCCAGAGGCACGGGGATCAACAGCCAATGCACCTCCATCAGGGGTAATTTCTGCTACGCCCATCCTGGTAATTCCCACGACCATTGCTGGTGGCCATGTTCCATGGTATATACCCTTTCCCATTTGTTGACCTCCCATTATATTTTGCTATTTATCAATTTACATTCGTGTGGTGTATGTTCCCCTGGTCCCCTTGTGGATTGCTAAGTGGTGGTGGTGAAGGGGCTTGTGTACCTGAATGATGCTGTAAGCTATACCATGTAGGGCCAGTGTAAGTGGGCAGGTGATAGCAGAGAGGTCAGACAATTCACAGAGGAGGAACTGGCAACCCACTCCAGTATCTTTGGCTGCAACCCTTGTGGAACAGCACAGGCAGTGCCCTATCTAAATGTGCTGCAGTCCATAGGGTCACAGAGAGTCGTAAATGACTAAAGGACTGAACAACACATAATAAAATATTTGTGTTGCAATTTAATCAGGTAGTTTGTTATAGCATGGCTTTTCATATTGGCATATGCATGACCATTACAATATATGATAAAATAAAATATTTTTGTAATGCCTATTTTTTATTGGGGGATTATTGTGCACGTAATTGTAATGCCTTTCTATGGTTTATCCATATTTTAAAATCCACTGGTGTGTTTATATTGTCTTTTACAGTGTTGATAAATTGTCTGTAAACCCTTTGCGGGTCCTTTTTTGGAGGCAGAAATCTTTTTGCCTCAATTCGCGGGTCTTTGGAAATTCGTTGCAATTTATCGTGATTGGAACGTAACAGTTACGGGCTTGATAGAACAAAGGATTTGCAGCCGTGAAGTAAAAATTTCGACATCCCATAGGGTTTTTTAGCTCTTAAACCGCAAGTAATTTGCGGATAGCTTTGAGAGGCCAATTTAATAGCCGGAAGTCTAGCGGGCTACCTTACGGGCTACAGTTTTACACGTTCAGGGAATTTAAATAAGGCTGTGGGAGTTAGAAAAGAAAGAAGCAAAGAAGGAAGTGATCTATCACCTGTCTCTTTCCACTCCAATCCATAATAAACGCATATGCTAGACTCATCTACCAAACTCAACACTCTATGACCCTCATTCATTTGAGCCATTTGGGAGATCCGGGCTCACAAGTGTAGGTCGCAAGTTATTTTGATATTCAATTTACTTCTGTTTGCAGGCTCCGATCGAGTTACGTGCTGCGAGCTGTGATTCATTGCGATTTGTATAATTACAAGTTAATGCCCTTCACGCCTTTGATCTTTCAAGTGCTAATGGCAAATCGGAGCACTTTGAAGGCAAATAAAAAATCAATACTGTACTTTTATGAAGAATGAAATGATGTTAGGTCTTAGAATTAATAGCACAACATTCTCCAATATTTTATTTCATGTTCAATTTTCGTGTTATATCGAGCACGGCAATCAATGTCAAGTAGTACGGGCTCCAAGCCCGTAGGACTTTGAAATCCAGCCTCCATTTTTTTTCAAAGTCCTCCTTAGGACTTCGAAAATGGAGGTTGAATTTCAAAGTCCTACAGCCTTCACTTACAAGTTACGGGCTTGGAGGTTGGTCATGATGATCTCTGTTTCCATTGGCTGTTTCTGCACCGGGAGTTACGGGCTTTCTCCCGTGACATGTACAAGAACGCAAATGGTACGTCCGACGGCAATGGTTTCCGATTTCTGCTATCGGTCTCTAACTTGCGGGTCCAGCCAATTGAATATCATCGCAAAAGTAGAGCAGTGGGAGCATTTGGCTGTCTGCAATGGATTTGCGAGCCTCAAATTGAATGAGGCTCATTGTCTGCAGTCACTCCACCGGTTACCATAGCCTCCAGAATAAAATGTATAGTAAGTTTGCAAGTTTTCAATCTTGTTAAGTGCTTTAGGGAAAGCACTGTGTACATTTGATTTTAAGCTCAAAGACAAGGACCTCCATACTTTTGCATTGTCTACCTGAGGGTACCTCCAGAGAAATGGGCCGGTGAAAATAGTAGAAGAAGTAAGTATACTTTTATGTAGAACTACTGAGAAAATTATATTTAGAAAGTTTAAAGAAATACAATACAATGGCTTTAATGGTAGAGGACATTTGTTTTGGGTCCCTAACAGGTTTAGACACATAAAAACTTGGATGTATACAACATCTCTGTTTAGTTCCATTGGAAAAATGTCACTATGAAGTGCAACTTTACAATAAGACTAAATAGAAGAACATGTCCCAATAAAGGATAATTGGTCCCAATCATAGTTTCAGGACAACAAGCACATAAATCTTCAAAACGCAAAGTATGACCAACATCGTAAGCATTCCAAACACTGACAGCTATATATGTGATAGTATTATATGGCCCTTTTAGATTAAACTTTTCAGTTTCAGACAAAGCTCATACACACTTTAGTTAGCTGCTATTTTAGTACAATCAGTCAGTTCACTGTCATTATAAAAGCTCAAGGTGTTTTAGTTGATAGCTCAATTACTGTGTCTTGACAGCCACCTACTTCATGCAGAGGTCACATTCTGTGAGTTTGGCCAAGTTTTGTGACTTTTCTTCGCAGATGACCTAAACACAGTTCATAGAATTTTCTCAATTTTGTGCATTATTGAGACCTTTTCCAAACGATCATACGTTATACAATCTTTTCTATGAACAAAGCAATACTGTTCCTCAAATGTTTAATTTAATATTGCATCATTGTTGTTGCACAGTTATTATCTATCACAAGAAATGCTGTGCTTAATCCCCATATTCCTTAAATTAAGGATACTGTCAGCATAAATTTGCTTTATTACTATTTATTTAGTGTTGGGTTCAATTAATGGAAGTCACTTTATTCCATTAATGTATGTAATTGTGATGAACACAACCTAACTTGTGTAAAAGGCACAATTCTTGTTGTACCCCCTCTGAATTATTGTTGTGCAATAAGCTAAATTGTTTATTTATTTACATTCATCTTTGTTTAATCTATTATCTTGTTTTTCTACTGGACTCCTAACTTATCCTCTGAAATAGCCAACTAATTGATTTATCCTTTTTCTTTTACACAAGTTAAACTCACAAAAGGGATTTTTTTTCATGCAGAGTATTTGAAACAACTATATACAGAAATGATAAGTGTAGCATTTTATGTCATACAATTGTCTGTGTTAGTTAATGTAGTTAATATTTTTTGGTATATACTGTATATTATTTTAATTGTTGCATCTTTTAAAATAATTATCATTTTTAGAGTCATTAATAAAAGTTAATTCTTATTTTGTAATTCTTGGACTTATATCTACTATATATCTCAGTGAAACCCATAATTGGGTAACCCCGGTGAGGTTATAGGTCCCGTAGTTATTAAGGTGTTCTGTTTTCTAATTTAAATGAATGCTTAACAATACGTATATGTCACATTGTGAGACTTACTTTCCTATACTGTAGTTCTAATGTTTTGTTTGATGCTCTCTTATTTTATTTTGGCTCCACAAGGGCACATTGTATATGTGTATGTCACTAATTATAAAATTAATAAACAGTATCTGAAAAAATAGGCATAGGCATGGCTGAAATGTATTCATACTTAATAGTGAGAAGAATAATGTAAAGGTTTTGGATGGATAGGAGGAAATCATGGTAAATGGTGAGGAACAAGAAGAAATTAATTATTAAAATGTACAGGTTAAATGTATTTAAAAAACAACATAAAATATATCCCAATCATTCATAATTTATACTTATGGTGTAAATATAAAAATACATTTAAACTGACACAAACACAATATTCCTGAATACATATAGCTCGTAATACTGAAATAAATAACCTGGCAGAAAATATGAGATCAGAATGCCAGAGCATCAAGAAATATTCAGACTAAAGAAACTAACTATACAGTATTATACTTTTGGTACAGGATCCCAATAATGATAAGTTAGTAGAAACCACACATACCACCAACATGTTTCAGAACAAATAGGAACATCCTTTCAAATATAGTGGGAATAACCTAAAATTCAAACATTCTAGAAAACAGTACAAGAAATTATAAAAAAAATATGTTGGCTTATGAATTACAGTTAGACCCAGTAATAATGCTACTAAATGGGCCTCTGGAGGGTATAACGAGAGATAGCCAAAAATGTATTCTACAAATATTAACTGTGGCTAGAATTGTTATAGTGGCTCACTAGCTGAAAAAAAGTCTGATGAGAAAAAGAAGAATGCAAAGTTCACGTAAGCCCAATTGAAAAAAGTTATTTGACATATATTGCGAATGGAGAAAATTTCTTATGCGATCCTTTAGATTGCAAGTTTGCAAGTCTTCATTCATGTATCGGTGCTTTGGAAGCAAGCACTATGTAGCGGGGGTCGCAGGCGCTCCTTTCCAGAAACTGGGACCCTCGCAAACTTTACGTCATAACGCAAACAACATACGAGACACGTTACCACCCATTACGACCTCGCAAAAATCGTCCGCAACCCGCGGACATGAAAAAATGAAAAACACAATAAATACACACAACACATACATAAAAAGTTTACCTACAGCAAGAGGGAGCATCCAGGACCTCAAAAAATTAAGTTACACCTTCATTTAACTCAAAATAAAAGAATTTAGACACTAAAAAATTCTCTAAGGGAGAGAAAAATGGCCGCCGAACAAAACGAAAACGAGGCTACAGCACTCTAAACACGCAAAACACCACAAGAAACACGCAAACACCACAAAACACCTACGGATATTCTGCTACAGACGCATACCACACATTTGCCACCATTTTAGAACAATGCGGAAGTACACAGCTACGCAAACGGTTTGGTCTCGCGCACACACACTATTACACTGCACACATTCATCACGCTTACACAGCACCTCCACACCACTAATGCTGCAGCAACATCAAAACACATTGCCAGCTCTTCAACACAATGCTTCAAAATAGGTAAAGTATATTAAATTATTAATGTATTATTTATTTCATTATTATACACCAAACAGCATTAGCTCACTTACAATTTAATTGCTGTCATTTTTTGACGGGCAATTCTCTAGTAATAAAATAATGTTGGAGCAGGAAGGTCAGTTTTACAGTATTTGAAAACCAGTGGAGGATAAGACTTAAAATTGTTGTTTAAAGATAACATGTTGAGGCATGAATTTATAAGTTAATAAAACTTCGTCATGTAATGCAAAGCAATATTTATCATTTATGTTTATGTATTATTTGTTTACATTCATGATCTGTAAAAAATGTACAGCAATTACTATTTTAAATCCTGAATAAAGCAATACTTACTATATTTTATCAATATGAATTAAGTAAATGGCATTTATCTGTAGTAAGCTCTGTGTGTCTGCTGAATGTTTGCGTGTTACATGCCGAAGGCCGTTTGTTTTATTTCCTAAGTCCCGCATGCCTCGTTTTCATCCAGTTTCAGAATTATTTTACTTTTTCAGCCTCTATTTTTTTCCTTGCTGAGCCGAGTTTGGATTCACGAAAACCCACAAATATGGCTCAAAATCGCTTGCAACCTCACTCCCAGGCTTCCTGCCTCCCCCCCCCCCCCCCCCGTGCTGTCTGTAAGTGTGTTATTATATTTGTTAAATTTATTGTTTTGTTTTGAGGGTTTTTAGAGTTACGCGCTTGGCTCGCAGTTGCGACCCTCACAATGCAGCCTAAGTCCTGCGCCGTACACGGATCGCTTCGATTTGCGAGGCTTTTCAGATGAACACCTACAGCGCACATCCAGGCTAAGTCCTGCGCCGTACACATCTCGCCTCTCTTTGCGGGGCTCGCAAAGTGTGACCAACATCTTAAGCGTTCCCAAAACTGACAACTATATATGTGATAGCATTATATGGCCCTTTTAGATGAAACTTTTTGGTTTCAGCTAAAGCTGATAAACACTTTAGTTATTGATGAGAAGTATTACATATAAACAAATATAATTGCAGCTTGCTGTTAAAAAACTGAAATGTTAAATAATTGAGCGTGAAAGTTTTGTATTGCCCGCTGTGAGAGTTAGTTAATTACTATAGATAAAGAGAGTTAGAGAGGGTAAGGTCCTGTATAAATCATTTATGCTTAATATAACCTACCTTCAAGTTCAGTTATCTAAAATTTAAGCTAAACATACATTATAAAAAACTATTCCAGTTATATTAATTTCATTTAATTTTTATCCCAATATTTCTGGCTATCCTCCATGAAGTTATTGCTGAGGACCAGATCCATGGTTATTTGCAAGGAAACTCATCAAGGAAGACTCATCATGATCTGTAGCTGCTGGGAGACCACCCTACACAACCAATCCCTCCCAGGTACCACCAGAGGAGTTCAGTACCCTAGGGGATATCAAGACCTTAAGTTGTAATGAGTAATGAGGTAGGGAAATAAGAGAAGGGAGAAAGAGTGAGAAGGGGGTGAGTGGAGGAAGGAAAAGACTGGGGAAGGAAGAGCGAGGGAAGAAGGAAGAACAGTTGAAAGGAGGAAGGAAGAACAGTTGAAAGGAGAGAAGAGGGCCATAGAAAGGAAGGGGGACAGGGAGATAGTGAAAGAGAGTATAGGGAGACAAGTGAATGAGAGTGGTAAAGAGAATGAATAAGTAAGGATAAGGGATGTGATTGTGGAAGGAGGGGGGGGGAGGGAAAAAGGAAGGAGGAGAAAAAGAAGGAGACCTCATGGAGCCGCTCACTCTGTATGTCCTTCAACTCCAGTAATTCCCTGCTCATCTACTGTTGCTGCTTCTGGATCAGAGGGCTCAGTTAATCCTCCAAGTACTATGTGGGAGATGGTGGCTATGGGAGACCCTGGCAATGAAGAGGCTCCCCACAGTCTACCTTTCAACACACACAAACTCTGCAACATTTACTTGCTTCTGACATCTTGCTCTATACACATATATATCCTGCAGAACAGACACTTATTGCCTTTCTGTATATAACATTTTCTGAGGCAGTAGAAAGATTTATTTACAATTATGGTGAGATCTGCAGCTATACAACAAAGTTGTTTAGATGAAGAGATCTCAGGAAATCAGTTAATACCTCACTTCAGTGGTGTAGCTGGGCAGTTACTCCAGGCGGCAATTCTTTAAGGGTGGCAAAAATGCCCCCACCTGCAGCTCACCATGCTTGGCACTCCTGCCCATTCCTCCAGGCTCCATCCTTCTTGGCTCCCTGCTCTCTCCTCTGACCACCGAGAGGAGGAGCCAGGAGTGGGAGGAGCAACATGGGGAGGAGCCACCAGACCGGGGGGTACCATGCAGAGGTGAGAGGCAGGGGAGAGAGCAGTGGGGTCAAGAGACAAGGGTGAGAGAGGCAGAAGGGAGAGAGAGGAGAGATGCAGAAGGGAGAGAGGGATAGGCAGAAGGGAGAGGCCTGAGGCAGATAGAAAGAAGCAGAAGGGAATGAGAGAGAGGTAGAAGGGAGAGAGGGAAAGGCAGATGGGAAAGAGGGAGAGACTGACTCAAGGTCGGCGAAACTGGTAAAGTTGGTACTCTCTGGAATTGGCCAAATTACATATTTCTAATCCATTTTGGATGGTGTCTACTGGTAGCAAGCAAGTATGCATTAGTATCTGTGGATTTTGTGTAAAGTGTATGTTCCATTGGATCATGTTCAGGAATGGAAGGGCTTTGCAGTTCGAACTCATAGTATTACTAATATCTGGATCACATCCCTCTTAAGATCTCATAAAAGCATGTTGAAATACGAAGTATGTGCATTTTTCACTGAGAAATAAAATAAAATAAAATCCTTGTTTACATATGTAACTGACTGCCCAAATAGTAATACACATCTGCTTCATTACTGCAATCAATCAGTTTGCAGGGATGTGTCCCTCATTAAAGTCAATGGTGCAGTTTCCAGAGGAAAGATGTCTTATCAATCATAGCCTTGTGTGCAGGATATACATGTATGTAAACAGAGATTTAAATCTTTTGATTTTTTTTTATCTGTTATTAGTGTAATTAAAAAAATATATAATTTTAGCATACAATCTTGTGTTCTTTCACACCATGAAAAGCACTTACAATAAGGGAAATGGCTCCTTAAATTTTCTTCAAAGCAGAGCCGTTTTTGGGTGGTATATTTTCAAGGGCTGGAATGAAGACCTGAGGACAGTGATTGATAATGCTAGAAAAAAAATGGCATGTATAACTTTCTTCCCTACAGAATTTTTTTAATTAGATTTTTTTAGTTGAAGTGAAGTTTTGCAGCAAATTGTGACTAGTAAACTCAGTACTGAGTACTACTGGGTGTTAGAAGGCTAAGTAAAACTATATTTATTAAGGGAGTGGTGGTTACTTGCACGCTATAGTATAGGATAGTGAGGGTTAGTTATCAGGTCCTTAAACCATTCTACCACTTTTGTTTTTAAATAAACACCAGCAAAGGCAGGATATGGGAATGCTAGTGTCAAAATATTTTTTTTGTAACCTCTGCTTACATCCAGAGCATACTGGAGTGAGCTAGCAGAATGGCACTCATCCTTCCAATTGATTTTCTGTAGCCAGATCCAGGAACCAGAATGTATGTTCAAGCTTTTACATTGCCAAGAAAGTTTCAATTTTAACGAGACTTCAATATCTGCTATTGTGAGCAAAGTAATAGCTACTGCTCTGATAAAAAAAAAATAGTCAGTCAAATATCTATTAGGTAATTAGTCTTATATGCCCAAACCTTTTTTGTGGAGCTGGATTATACAATGTCATGTTAATTAATATTGCTTTTATTGTGTGTTTATTAAACTTTTAAACTTTTAACAAGTCTAGTGTAATTGAACACTATGTGACTGCATGTTCATACTGTTTTTTTTTGCGTTGTTTAGCCATTTCTGATTTTCTGTGACCTCATGGATCATAACACACCAGGCACATCTTTTTATGTTCATGTTCATGCTGATCCACTTGGTTTTCATGGCAGAGATACTGGAATGGGACACAGGATAAAGATCCTGGTATTCCTAGGTGGTCTCCTATCCATACTGACCAAGCTTAATCCTGCTCGACTTCAGAGTATTGTGACTTCTTGGTTCCCTGACTGGAAAATAATCCAGGTCACAGTGGTGAAAGCACCAAATCCTAACCACTGGACAACCAGGGAACCCGGTGGTCCAGTCATTAGGATTTTGTGCTTTCACCTCTGCATCCTGGGTTCGACCTGAAATATGCTTTTCACAGGAAAAAAATAAGATACTCATTCTTAAAAGAAGATTATTTTAAGAGGACCAATTAATAATTCAAACAAGGCCTTTTCATATGACTTCAAGTATTATTTTCCTTATCCAGCCCCTGTTTCTATTTGTCATCTGAACATGGACAGTAGGACCTGAGAGCATAAAAGTCCTTTCATGAACCCAAAAACATGCATTCAGCCCCACCTTGTGGCTAATAATGCCCTTCTGCCGCATACCACAGTGCAAGCTTGGAGAATTAATCATAGACACACTGAAGTATAGTATTCATTTTTTTAAACGCTTGCTCAGTGTTAGCATATTATGTTTATACTTCCACTTGCATTTGCTAGAATGGTAAATGATACTAAATTATTGCTTCCACTAATATTTCAGTCAATGAAAATCAGTTAAACTCCTAGACTTGTACCTGCAATATCTGTTGATTATTATACTTGGATATTTACATTTCTAATACATGAAGAGTCAAAGAAATTAAATCTGCTGTGGCTGATTCTACAACAACTGAGTTGGAAGTGTTGTGTACTTTTATTGCAGATACTATTGGCGCAATATTTTTAAAAATGATCTATTAAATTCATAGACATTTAAGTGAGCTACTGAAGAAATGGTTTGTTTTTACCAGTGACTTTTGGGAGGAGAGACATCTGTGAAAAAGATGGGTAACTGAGAATGCTGAAACTAGGGACTATGAAAGACGTTTGTCATGGGCAATCAACTGTAACAGCATTAATGGCAGTCTTGTTTTGTGTAAAGCATGCACAATGAGGTCAGAAAAGCACAAGTATGTGTTAAGAGCATAATGGATAGCTTTAAGATTGAAGTAGAAAGTCTAGTCTAACAAAAGTATATAACCCAATGTTGATAGAAGTGTGTTTGTTATATGTGTCTAATATGTGTTATAAGGGAACCTGAATGAACAATTATAAAAAACAATTCTCACAAAAATAAGACAATAATTAAGCAGGAAAAAAGTCATACAGCTTATTTTTAAATAGAAAAAAATAAATTATGCCTCTGTAGAGAATTGGTAGGATCCATGATACATTGGTTAAAGTTGTGAGAGCGTGTTTTCTTTTCTGGCATCATTTGATGCAACATGCTGTTTCTGGGCCAGTGAGGCTGAAGAGATGTGTTGTCAGTTTTAATTGTATTCAGTTATAAAACAATGGCTCTGGATTTGTGCATGTCCCCCCCCCCCCCCCTCACCACTACCACCCCTCCCGTCATTGATAACTACAGACACACACCTCATTATCCAGCTCTCAGGATGTGATATAAAAACATAAAAATGGATTCCTGTACTCATAAACAGAGTCTTAAATAATCAAATTTTCTCCAAAAATGTCCATGGCTACACATTTGCTAATATTATTAGTTTGGTAGATACTTGACAAACGAGTGTCTTTATTCTTGAACTGCAATGGTCTTCAAATACCTGGTTGGACACATTTTATCTGCAATTACTCCAGCCAACCAGTTCCTATAAATCAAAATCAGTCCTTCACATCACTCTTAGCCCACTCTTCCTTACAGAATGTCATTAATTCAGAAACATTGTTAGTTTTTCAAGCATGAACTGCTCACATCAGCCACAGCATCACCTTTTGGATTTAGATCAGGATTTGCACTAGGCCAGTCCAAAACTTTAAGTTTGCTTCTTTTCAACTATTCTGATGTGGACTTGTTTTTGTGTTTTGGATTATTGTCTTGCTGCATGACCCAACTACACCTCAGCACACCATCAAACTACCACCACCATGCTTAACTGTTACTGTGGAATGCTGTATTTGCTTTATGTCAGTCATAATGTGTTGTCTTAAACTTTTGATCTCATCTGTCCATGGAACATTGTCCCAAAAGGCTTGGGTATCATCAAGTCATGCTTCTTCAAAATGAGAGACAAGCATTTATGTTCTTTTTGGTTAGCAGTAGTTTCCGCCAAGCTACTTTCTAATTTTTGCTGGGTTTCTTTCTGTTTGTGGTATTATGAAAACTGACTTTAGCTGAGGCAATAGAAGTTTGCAGATCTTTGAATGTTTTATTTTGTATTTTTCTTTGTCACTTCCTGAATGATTTTATGTTGCACTCTCAGAGAAAGTTTGACAGGCTGGCCACTCCTGGGGAGATGTACTACTGTTCCAAGAGTTCTCCATTTGGAGAGTATTGCTTTCATTGCGGTTTGTTAAGGTCCCAGAGCCTTAGCAATGGCTTTGTAACCATTTCAGACAGATAGAACACTTTTTTCCAATCTCTTAAGGAATTTCCTTTCACCATGGCATAATGGATTTGTTGAATATTTGTGCTGATGATTAAGGTTAAATATGTGTAGTTTATACTGAGCAGAAGTGGCTATAATCAAATCTGGTTGCATTCACTCAGTTGGCTCTATTTATCTATTTTATTGTGGTATTTAAGTAGAGGGAACTTACATTTTCACACAGTGCCAATTCATGTTGGATTATTTTGTTCATTAAATATATGAAATAACTAAAAAAATATTTTTTTTCACTCAGATTCTCTTTATCTTACATTAGATTGTGTAGAGTTGAAAATATTCAGCATGATAATAAGATAAGCAACAATAGAGGAAATCGGGAAGAGGAACAAAAGATAATTTGGAGCTGAATGTTCCAAGCAGTTCAACAGATATTTGTTTTTAACTACCCAGAATCCTTTGCTGGATTGCAATATTTAGAATTTCTGTAGGAGACAACACTATTGAGAGTAAATCAGCAAATAGTATCAAATTTAGTTGATGGTGGTATCCCATATGTAACCTATATGTGTTACTTTCCTACATATTTGCTATGCATATGAAAAGGGCCAAATTGATTGGGTGGGTGAACTATGTGACTTTACTACTTCAATCATTAAGGGCTTTATATGAGATTTTCCATTTTAGCTAATAATATATTTAATTTTAATTTATTAAACAATCTTACACTTGGATCTGGTGGTGTGGTACACTGAATTTTGTAATTTTTTAAACTCTACCTTTTAAATTTGGTACAACTGAAAACAAACTGTTTGTAGATTTCTAAAAGCATAGATATTGCTGATTGAATGCATTTATCTTGAGTAAAAAAAACATATCCTTAATACATTAGATAGACAAGTCTAGTTCGAATTATACAGCATGTTGAAGAATTAGAACATGAACACTTTTTTTGATGAAAACGTAATAAAAGTGCATCAAAGCTAAATGTGATGCAAATATGTCCTACATTTTTCTACTGTCTGATTGATACATAGGGCCATTGGAAGAAGAGGTACATGTTATTACACCCAAGTTACTCATCATTCATTACCATTTTTTAAAGTGATCATCTCATCATAATGGAGTGTTTAAGGAAAAGGCCCCAGCATGGGGATGTGGAAAATTAAAAAGTTTAAAAAAATATATAAAGAGAGAAAGGACCCTCTTTTTCTGAACTATATGTTGTCCTTGGTGGAATGTACAT
Source organism: Discoglossus pictus (assembly GCA_027410445.1). NCBI lineage: Eukaryota > Metazoa > Chordata > Amphibia > Anura > Alytidae > Discoglossus > Discoglossus pictus. The sequence goes on from CM050164.1 coordinate 390,015,062, forward strand.
TTTTTTTTCCTTGTCTGAGTTATGTCACATCTGGTACAGACTGCCAGCAGCTCAGGTTAAAGGCTGGCCTCAGATTTTTTTTCTGTGATGAACTGGAAGCCAATGTCTGAATAGGTGTCTTTGTTCATAGCTACCTTCCCAAAGACTTGCCTTTTCATACCCCCACCTCCCAGGGGGACGCCTGAAATACCCAGACCGAGGAAGAAGAAAAAAATGAAAGAACCAAGAGAATGTACACTCACTGCTACTGAAGAGAAGAAACATAAACTAGTCTGTTAGTCGGGACTTACTTTTCATTACAGTTATTAGGATGAATTTTTAATGTGCTTAGTCCATCTCCTTTATTTAAAATTCCAACAATATTAAAATGTTGTATTACTGGTTAAAATATAGATTGGTAATTTGAGAAAGAAGGCTCTTAAAGATTTTGAATGTAAACAAATCTAGACAAGGCATGGGATAGATTTAAAGGTCCTCTACAGGGAGCAAATGCTTATGTATTCACAATTTAAAGACTAGCACCAATCCCTGATTGGAAATGGTATACCAACGTTAATAACAAAGAACCATTTTGTAAGTGGAAAAAAGTTGCACTGGCCAGGAATTCAGGCACACTCAGGAAATACCAAAATAATTTAACAGAGTTCACAAATATTTGAGTCTTGTATTTACTGTCTTGGAGTAATAAAGCACAGAATGAGTAATCTGAAGCTGCCATTTTTCCACATTGATCCAGAGGAAACATAGAATTCAGGCACAGACTTTCAAATTAATACTTTTTTCAATTAAAAGTCTCGTCAGGCACTGCAATACTGAAATTAGATTAATTTATATCATTAAGAAAAACGACATACTACTACATTAAAGAATTGAAAATATTTTAAGCTGCACACTTTAAGATACATGCACATCCCTTTTTACTTTCTCATATTATAAGGGTGTAACGCTCCTACAAAGACTGCTTAAAAACAACATCTTTAGAAAGAAGTATTTGTTTCAAAAAGTTTTCGTCAGATAAACAAGCTATCCATGCAGTTTAATATAACTATTGGAGAAGCTAATCTCTCAGCCAAGTGTAGATGGTAACATAAACCTTTCATTGCCAGCCCAGTGCTAGAACAAGCAGCCAGCATGGCATTAGAGGTCGCTGTCCTACTTATTGAAATGATAAAGGTGATAGAATCATGACGTGTTTATTTTGCGGACACCAAGAATTCCCATGAGTGTTCATAAAGAAGGCTCCTATTGTACACTTCTATTCCAGGTCACAGATAGTTCTCTGCATGTTTTTTTTTTTCATTTCTTCAGTTAGAAAGTTTTGTGAATAGAACATTTATTACATGACCAGTTTTTGGAAAATTGATAACACAAGTGTCCATGGATTTACTCTACATAAAAAGCTTCTTTATTATACAGGCTTTAATATATTATTCACTTCGATTTCCCAAATGTAACTGACAAAGCACTGTTAGTTTCCTCATCTCTCCTATTTTATCTGAGACGATATATTTATATTAAACAAAAATCACTTATAAGTAGTTGAATCTGCACCTGTAAGAAGTAACTGTTTTCATTGTTTGTAAATTTTCCCGGTTATTCGGCACCCAACTAACTGGGACTCTCAAACAACCGGCACCGGCATTCCCCATTTTAAAAAAACTCTAAACCAGCATAACCAGCACTATCCAACACTATCCAGCAGTTCGAGACTGGAAAAAAAAATGCTAACTTTTTTCTAATTGATTATTTGGGCCCTAATTGGCCCAATTTAGATGCTAATGCCTTTTCAAAGGCATTTGTTTTTTTGGGGGGGGGTTTAAGGGTTGTTTAGACCCTTAAATTCGGGGACTCCCGATTAACCAGCAACTACAGTTATCTGGCAATAGGGAGTCACCGGGCCGGATAACGGGGAGTTTACTGTATTTCTAATCATTTTCAGCCACTAAGAAATTAATAAAATGGCAAATTTATAGTCAAGTAAATTTAGAAAATCTGACCCTTCTAGGGTTACTGAAAGATAATTGTTTGGCTACTTCTACTTCTACTAATATTTCACACTTTGTACACACACAGAGATAAAATCATGTTGATGTTATTTTATTTAATGCATTTTTCTGTCTTTATATGGGCTTTACATTCTCTTCAAAGCCTTAATTTAAAGATAATGGATAGTTAGCACATAAACAAGCAGCTTAATAAAGTCAAAGTATGCCTAGTTAAGGCAATACAGAGTAAGAATCAAACACATAACTAGTTTAAAGTGCATTTTTTTCTTTGTTGCACCAGTGTGTTTCTTTAAAAAAAAAAAAAAAAAGGTCCAGGAGCAGAATTTACAACTTTGAAAGTATAAGTGTCTTTGGGGGCTTGCCTCTGTCAGCTACAGTGCAGCAATATAGCTGTATGGGTCATAAGTGTCAGCCAATGAGTCGTGCATTATCTCTGCTCACACTGAGGTGTTTCCTGTGGTATTTCCCTTATTGGTTTCTAATAACTTTAGCAAGTTTTACTAACTATTTTTTCTTAGAAAAGAAAACACTTTTATGATGTATAAAACATGCTCTTTTAAATGCAAAAATGAAAAAATTGCATTACATGTCCCTTCAACATATGCAATCTCCTATACAATAAGATCTAACATATATTTAACGTCACTCATTTTGGTTCCATCCCTCACACAATATACCTCACATTCCCTAAATAAATAAAAATAGAAATCTGGATTTAGTGGTCATTGAACCTCAGCAAGCAACAACTCACCTAAATGCCCTCCATGATTATGGCATGGAATAAAATGCTTGTTATAGCTGGAATTCTGCTATAGTGCCCAAATCGGCTTTTCAAGTTTTCAATACTAAATACTATATTACAAGCCAAATTAATTAATTACAAATATCTTATATAGAGTCTAAGATCAACCAATTTACATAATAAATTGTACCAGGTTTTGGATATATCAGCATGCGTTTCAGGAATGTATACGCAAGGTGCCCACATAAGCAATAAAGATCACACACACACACATTCCTTAGCATCTTGCAATTTAGTTTAAAATATTTTAGATGTGGAATGCTGCATACGGGCTTCATAATTCAAGCAGACTCTGCATAGTAACTAGAGAGAGAGAAATGGGGCAGTTCAAAATAGACCTGAGGTGGCAGATCTGATAACTTCAGCCATGACCATACAAAAAATATATGATAACTAGTGACTTGCCCATCAAAAAATGACGGCAATAGAATTGTAAGTCAGGGAATGCTGTTTGGCACACAAAGTAAGTGTTTTGGTTGTGTGAGTACATTCAGCGCTCATTGCAAGCCTCTGGGTTGGTGAATTTTTTGTTGTCAGAGCCCCTTTGGCCCCTGATTGCAAGGTCCATGCTTATCACCTTTTGGCGCTCATTGTGAGGCTCTCCCCTGGTGTAGTTTGCCTCCTCTGAGCACCCTTGGTGCTCCTTGTGAGGCGTGCGGTGAACGGCTTTGGCGTTTATTGCGATACTGTCGTGTGGTGTTTTGTAATTTTTTCTGTATATGCATTTTTGTAATTATAATTAATTAATTACTGAACTGATAAATTAATATACTTTCTAATTATGCTATTAAATTGCAACAAATTCACTGGTGTTCAAGCCTGTAACCCGCAAATGGAGCCAAGAAGTCAACAAGTGCTAGAGAGGACACACAAGGTGGGTAAAGTCCCACTGTAAATGCACATATACACACACTACTGTACTTTTATTAACAGAGGAAGTGATGTTAGGTCTTAGAATTAATAGCACTACATTCTAAAGCTTGCAAATCGGCCCCCAAAAATGCTTTATTTCATGTTTAATTTAAGACTTTGAAATCCCACCTCCATTTTTACGGGTTTGACTAATGATCACATTCACGCCCACGCATCCAACCTTCAACAAATGGTTTACGAGTTTGCGTCTCAAGCCCGAAAACTCGCAGAATTCTCTAATTTAATAGCAGGTCTCACGTTGCATTTACGGGTTTGAAATTTAATGTGGCTCATGGTTTCCAAGACTTACATCCATATTTCACATACAAAATGAAAGATATGCAGCATTGACTTAAACAGCAGTGATGGACTGGGAGGTTGTCTAAACATAAGTGTAGAAAAAGGAATACTTTGTTCAGGAATTAATAAAAAATGCTACAGTGAGATAACTGAAACGCAATTAGAACCATGTGGGCTCTTCACATTAGTCCTTGTGTTTCACAGAGCACTGAGCCTTTCCTTTTCCTCTGGGGGCGTTATGATTATAAAGCTAACTTATTGCGGAAGCAAGAAACATAAATCTCAGCACATCTGTATAGTGGAACGTGTGTTGACTTGCACTATCATGCTAATAGTCACCTCGGCCACCAGTACAACGCACTTGATAAACTATATCAAGGAGCCATTGTCTACTGCCTCCTGCTCTTTGACTATAAACTTCAGTATGTTAAAGAAAACTCATTATATATACTGTTTGTCCAGTGCATGTATCATATAATTATCTTTTTTTTGTAAACATATTCCGAAGCACTATACAGGGGTTAAGCGCATGGCAAAAACATGGACTAGAACAGTATCAACATTAATTTTTATTATTTTGTTTTGCGGTTTTGCGAGCCTTACTTAAAAGGATATCTTAGTTTGCTGGATTAATACATTTCTGCACTCTATTGGCAAAATGCAGCCTATATGTATACAGCACATCTCATAAAACATTTTATTTTTTATTAATATCTAAAATTCCCTTTAATGATTGTATTGACACCCCCAGGGGGTGTCTACACAACTTCCTGATCCCCACCCAATCAGCATGCAACATCCGGGGAGCAATATTAACTCTATATACCTAGTAGAGCACTGTTGTCAGCCTCCCAGACACTGCTGGGATATGACTCATCCCTGCTTCCTGTATATGCTGTGTGGTATTCACATAGCAACTAACATAGTGCTATGGCTCAAATCTTTCATCTAACTGGATTGGCCAAAACAAATTTTGGAGGCGGTGTTAACCTTAACCTTAAACTGTCCGAAATTACAATAGATATTGCTAACTTTAAGGTAAGTGTTTAAATGTTTATTTTAGAATTTTTTCATGCAAACATTTTTTTTTTCATTTACTATTAATTCTCCTCCTTCAGATGCATTCATAATCCAGGCAATTTACATATCACTTTAACCTTACAGTTATTTTGCTTTGGAAGATTGCAGGTGGAAAGGTTGAGATACTAGTTAACCTGAATATCCCGTTCATCCACAATGATTGTGAAAGATATATTGTGGGAAAATTAATTTGTATAAATAACAGATAACAATTGCAAAATACAAAATAAAGGGTGAAACAATTACTTTTGCTCACATTCATGCCTCACATTTTTATTATTTTTATCATTATTATCGTAATGCCTTTGAGCTTAGAAACCAGTGTCCATAGTGCTTTCCCCAAAGTACCTTGCAAGATTGAAAACTCGCAAACTTACAATCTGAAGGGTTTGGGTGGGGTATAGGAGAGTGAAATATAAGTTGTGCAAGTGAAGGTGGAAGGTTGTAGGCTTTTTCAAACAGATTATTTTGTAGTGAGGATTTAAAGGTTTTGAGTCTAGTGGAGCGAAGCAAGGAGTTACAGATAATAGGGCAGCACGAGAAAAGTCCTGAAGATGGGAACAAGAGGAGGTGATAAGAGAGCTGGAAAGAAGAAAGTCGTTAGCACAAAGAAGAGGGAGTATTTGGAGATGAGGGCAGAGATATGAGGGGGCGCACTGTTGTTGAGGACTTTGTAAGTTAGGGTCATGAATTAAAATTTTATTCTGGAGGGAACGGGAAGCCAGTGGAGTGATTGATAGAGAGGTGCTGCAGACACAGAACGTTGTGTACGGAAGATGAGTCTAGCAGAGGCTTTCAATATGGATTGAAGTGGGGATAGATGGGTGGTAGGTAGGCCAGCAAGGAGCGAGTTGCAGTAGTTAAGATGAGATATAATGAGAGAGTGTATTAGAATCTTAGTTGTGTCTTGTGTTTTGTAGAGAAAAGATTTCACTTGGCTAGATTTTTTCTGCCAAGGAGGTCTGGGTCCAGTGTCAAACAGTGTTGCTGGATCAGTAAAAAGCAGTTGGAAACATGATGAGTCCTTGCTTACTGACCCACAAAATATAGAGGCAACTGAGCACTATTTAGGAAACTATTTTTAGTAGAGGTGAGCTTTTATAGTATTTGAAACCTCCATAGAGGAGAATAACAACTATTGAGTTCTTCCAAAAAAAGAAAAAAATTAACATAGCATAAGCTTAATAGATAATTATTAACAATGAAGCAGCTTTACTTCAATAGAGAACTAAATTCATGGGATTGCAGAAAACTTTTTTGTAAAGAAGCATAAGGCAGACATATTTTCAGGTCATAAATAGGTGGTCTTGGAATAAATAAAGTATGCTATGATAAAGATCAAGGTCTGAATATCATTTATGAAACAACCATAATTAAAATAATTTTTAGGGACTGTTACTTCTACACCTCACTGGCAATGCATATAATATGGTATAGTGTGCAGGCTAATACATTCATAAATACCTTAGGGATAGAAATGTACTTTGCAAGGTTTGTCAAGAGAATATTTGTTAGATTATTGGATAACTGAAGATAAGATTCTGTTGGATATTAGGAATTTAAAATTGGAAAAGGCCTGAAATAAATTTATTGTAAATGTGTATTGATATTAGTCTTATCAAATCTTAGCAAAACTCAGGACTTGACCCAATGCCCACCTAACAATATCTCTTTTAAAACATGACAGGTAAGAGCAAACAGATAAACAAAATTCTTTCTAAAATTGTGCAAAGGCATCTATTCGGCTTTGTCACCGAGAGACATTTTGGGTGCAGCCTACGGAAAGTCAAAGTTTGACCTATCAGCAGACATGTGGGATTATAATCCATTGTTCACATGGGTTCACCAGCTGAAATACAGATATATATTAATTTCAAGATACTAGAACAGAATGTAAAATGATAACTTCATCAAGCTTTTGATTCGGATTAAATCAACATTGGGGACATGAAGAACACATTGCTTGTTGGATAGGATGGCCACTGTGCAAAGATCTGTTTCATTGTGTTCTCCACTGCTTTTACAACTAGACTTCTAGAGAAATGATCATGAATTTATTTAAAGCAAAATATTATCATTTCTGTGGATGGGCAAGAAGCACACTTTTTTTTTTAATACCTAGTTGCCGCACAACTGTCAAATTTAGTTGCTTGGTAATAGAAAAGGAATATAACTTGCTGGCTGATCGGAGTCTGAAATGCTGTGATGTATCATGGATTCCTAAGTAGCATAGGGGTTAAGTAAATAGCCTAGGAGAAAGACAAACGTTGGCTGTATGGGATGCAAATAAGACAAAGTTTGGAAACCACAAAGTCTATTATGAGAACGATTTCCAGTAACAAATTATTTCTGGCTGATTGGAATACATTAATTTTCTAATAAAGGCATACAGCCAGCAAATAAGAAATGTAGGCATCCTAGATAAGTCTGGGAAACGTTAGAATTCAGTATGCTAAAAAAAGACAATCATTATATAGGCAGGCATATTTCACATTATTTGTAGACTGAGAATGGGCTACAATTATTTCAAACAACATCGGATGGTCAAATAGAGAGCCTAAGCAATTTTTTGAGTTTATGCATTAGGGATGGAGAAAAACAAAGAGGTTGATTACTCTGCTGTTTTTTACATAGTTACATAGAGCCCAATTCAATTGCATCTCACAGGATACAGGCCATATGTCTGTGGGCTTGCTGCGGCTTCCGTTCATCTCTGATTACGGAGCTATTCAATTGAAGCACTGGTTCTTAGCAGTTCAGGACGGGAATGTGATCACTTAAGCCATAACCTCCCATTTCGAAATAGCCAATAGAAAATGAGACTGTCATTATTACGGCAGTAAAACATGGAGGTTACATGTCAATCAATTAGGTTCGGGGGTTCGATATGCGATGGGACTCGCAAACCCTCAAAATACAGAATTCAAAAAATGAATGCCAATACTGTTCTAGTCCATGTGGGTGGCCTGATATGTATTAACTTATTGATTCCCGGGATCAATATAACCCCGAAATGAAACATAAAAATAAATTTTACTGCCCATTTGCGAGCTTGAGACTGTTGTGCAATTAATTCTAATGTCTCTCATTGCTTTCCCCGTTATTTACAGTGCAGTATTGATTTTTTATTTGCATTTACAGTGCTACGAACAGCACTCGTAGAATTTTCTCCTTCATTTGCCATTTACGGGTGTGAAACCATTTGCGGGCTTGGAGAATTGGAGCAATTAAATAGCGATTCGCGATTTTAGCCAACGTAACTCTTGCGGAATTGAAAGATCAAAGGCTTCGGGAGGCTGTGAGTTCTGGGTTTAACCATTGCAAAGTTTTTAAGCCTGTAACCCGTAACCCGTTTTGGATTCCGAGATAGAATGCCAATTGAATAGCAAATTAACTTGCGGACTCACTTACGGCCTACAGTAACTTGCTCAATTTAATCAGGCTCATAGTATTTAGATTGAAAAAATACTTTTAGTCCATTAAGTTCAACCTTTTTAGATATCCTATGCAATATTCTGATTAGTTGTTAATTGATCCAGAGGAAGGCAAACAAAAAACCCTATTGAAACATTGCAGACTTATGCAACCACATTATTTTTCTTTTCTTTTTTTCTTCCTCCACCTAAAAGATTTCAATTTGTTTTTCAATTGAGTTGTACAGTTTATAGGTCACATTAAAGGTGGAAAAAGTTCTGAAATGATTTATATTTGTCTTATTTTTTTTCAGCACAGAAACCTGACATTTTAACAGGGGTGTGACTTTTTATATCCACTGTACATGCTAATATTTTACTTGCCTTTGCAGATGCTGCTTGGCATTGAGCACTGTTTCCTAGGTGGTTGTTAACAAGCACTCCTAAAACCCCTATATTTGCTCCATTAAGATTATAAATTGCATGACTATTTTTCCTTCCCAGGTGCATAACTTTACATTTATTCGTATTAACTCAACTGCCTTTTAGTTGTCAATTTCTCTAATTTATGCAAATTCCCCTGGAGGGAAAAGTACATAACTTTCTGATTTAATTACTTTGCACAACTTTTTTTCTTCAGTTTATTAATAAAGTAGGAGGAAATAGTATGTACAGTATATGGCTGGCTCTGAGAATGAAGTTGTCCATGAAGTCACAGAAATTAATGGTTAATGCGCAGAAAAGCAATATTTGTGTGATGATAAAACATCTAAAAGATAATATTCTGATGGTTGCATACTCCGGAAAGTTTGTTTATAAACTAGATAAAACAAAGTTAGAAGTGTTTGAAGGGTTGTAATGAGAAAGGAAATATAGATTCACAGTTGGTGGACTTGTCTTAGAATTAATTTGTTGCTGTCACACTGTGCTCAGTAGTGATGGGAAATAGGCAGTCTGAAAACCACATGCAGCCCTACTCGACTTCCCATGCGGCGCCTGCCTGTTCTCTGGATGAGAGGGAATGACCCTCTTCAACAATACACAGTTCATTATATCTATTTAAAACGAGCAAATAGTAACCAATTGTACTCGTAAGTAATTTCCCTCATTATCTATAACTCAATTAATTCCCTTCCTACAGTGATTGTACCCCTTTTTCTTTGTGTTAAAATACAATGTAATGTAACAATGTAAGCCTTTGGGTCACAAATGTAAAATTTAAAAAACCCACCTTGCAGTGACAAATTATTCTATTCATTTTTTTTAAATAAAATCATTTTATACATTTATGTATCAGTGTATTTACATGTATATTTTAGTGTATATGCATTTATCACTAATGACTTGCTCACCGCCAAGTGTAAGGGTCTCCTTTTCTTCACCTCGCCCTCTGACTGTTGGCATACCTCAAGGTTTAGTCCTATGTCCCCTCCTTTTCTCCATCTATACTTCCTTGCTTGGTACCCAAAAAAGTTATTTTGGATTTCAGTACCATCTATATGCAGATGACACCCAAATCTATCTCTCTGCATCAACTATCCCCCTCTTTTCTAGTACATGATGCCAATTACCTCTCTAGCATATTCTCGCTGCACCAGAACTACCCCCCACTTTTCTATCTCATGTTGCCAATTGCCTCTGTAGCATATCCTCCTGGATGTCTGCCCATCAATTGTAACTCAGTAGGTCAAAGACAGAGCTCTTAATCTTCCACTCTCTCCACAGCTTCCACTCCTCACATATCTCTCACTGTTAACAATGCTGTCATTATGCCCACCCCTCAAGCCCATTGTCTTGGGGTTCTACTGGATCCTGCCCTCTCATTTATTCCTCACATACAATCAATCACTAAATCATCTGAAAAATACTCTCTCCACTCCACTCCAGTCCATAATGAAAAGAATGCCATCGCTAGACTCATCTACCATACTCAATGCTTGATGTCTGCAGCACCTATCTGTCAGTCACTCCACTGGCTTCCCATAGCCTCCAGAATAAAATGTAAAATATTGACCCTAACATATAAAGCCCTAAAACATAATGCACCCTTGTATATCTCTGCTTTTGTCTCTAAATACTCTCTCTTAAACGTCCTCTTCGCTCTGCTAATGACCTTCTTCTTTCCTCCTCTCTTACAACCTCTTCTCATTCCCGCCTTCAGGACTTTTCTTGTGCTGCCCCAATTCTTTAGATCTCTTTGCCTCTCTCCACTAGACTATCCTCTACCCTCAAATCGTTTAAAACCTCGCTAAAAATGTATCTGTTTAAAGAAGCTTCTCACCTTCTGCCTTACTTTGCGCAATACTTTGTACCATGCCTTTCTATACCTCACCCATATCCTCTCGACTGTAAGTGTGTTATTTTTCAATCTTATTAGGTGCTTTAGGGAAAGCTCTTTGTATGCTTGATTTTAAACTCAATAACAGGACCTTTCATTCCTTTGTAATTTGTTAAAATAGTTTTTGACTTTTATCTATTTAGCACTATGGATTATGTTGGCGCTTTACAAATAAAGGTTAATAATAATAATAATAATAATAACAATGATAAATATCAGAAATATAATAAAAAGGATAAATAATCATTGCAGAATGCACCGCTCACGATAATAATACTAAATCCTCTGCTAAATATAATACTAAATCCCTGCAGATGCTGTCGTACAAAGAATAAATATAACCAAACATCTCATCTCAGGTACAGTAAAATAAGGTAAAAAACACACTATATGGAGCATATATATATATATATATATATATATATATATATATATATATATATATATATACTAGTGATTTTGCCCGTTAAAAATAATGGCAAAAAAATGTGAAGCCTCGCAATGCTGTTGTTTGCCACACAATGCAAGCCTTTCCCCCCTCTACTTTACGGGCATGGCGATGATCATCTTCGGGGCTCATCGCTGGCCTCGCAATGAGTGCTCATTGCGAGCCTCTCCCCCCTCTAACTTGCGGGCCTTGCGATGAGCGCCTTTGGCGCTCATCGTGGGTCTCGCAGAGAGTTCCTTAGGTGCTCATTGCGAGTCTCAGCAAACCTCAGCAAACTTTTAGGCCTCATGATGAGCGCCTTTGGTGCTCATCGCGAACCCCGCAATGAGTGCCTTTGGGGCTCATTGCCCATGCGCATGCCCATAACTTTTAACATAGCAGTGTAAATAGGCTGCGTGGGCAAGACCAAAGCGTTTGTTTAGGTGGGTAAAGCAGCATTTTAGAATCCTAATGTTATTATTTGCAAGTTAGTGTTGTAAAATGGCTGCTTTTTTCTATGTGTTATTTAGCTCGCAAGCATTTTTCCTCTGTTGTAATGGTATATTTTGTATCTCCTGCTGTCCTGGGTAACTCGTACGTGGCTGCAGTGATTTTCGTGGCATTGTGTCCTTTAGCTCCGTTATAATTTTTTTTGTCCGCCATTTTTTTTGTCCCTTCGCCGATTTTCAAGTGCCGAAACTGCTTGAATGCGACTTAATTTGGCATGCAACCTCACTCCCAGACCTTTTGGCTGTCCCCCTGTGCTGTGTGTGATATTTGTTTTATGTAGTATTTTTGTTGGTGTGCTTTTTGTGTTTTTGGACGTGCGCAGTTCGGCCGTTAACTTAATATTTTTGTGACCTCTAATTATTTTTTTGTAGGTCCCATGGGTCGTAATTGTTGTTTTTAAAAGTCGTTCCTCCTTGGAGGTGTTTTGTGCGCTTTGGGGTCGGGTAGCCTCGTTTTAATTTTTTTCAGGACGACATTTTTTTTCTCGCTTATTCGATTTTCAAGTGCCGAATTTCCTCAAATTCGACTTTAATTCACGTGCAACCTCATTCCCAGACGTCCTGGCTGTCCCCCCGTGCTGTGTGTAATGTTTTTTGAATGCTTCGTTTTTATTTTTCAGTGTTTTTGTTGTTTTTGGCTGCAAGCATTTCGGCAGTTAACTTGGTATCTTTGCGACCTCGTAACGACGTGGGTCGTTTTTTTTCTTTCTAAGTCCTGATTTCTTCATCCTGCTTTGTTTTTTTGTAGCCCCGCTTTTCTGGGTTGTTTTTTACCGAGATTGAGGCGTTGTAGAGCCTCCACCTCCGCAAATGCGGACAGTCGCTTTGCGAGGGTCCGCATTTGCAGCCTGCAATGATTCTTCGGTTCATTGCAACTGACATGGGAGCCTCCACCTCCGCAAATGCGGGCCTCGCTTCGAGACTAAGTTGGTGAAGTTAAATGAGAAAAATATATACATAAAACTATTTTTAGAAATAGAAAGCAGAAATTTGGCACGTGCATATGTATTCACTCCCTTTGTTATGAAGCCCATATAAAGCTCTGGTGCAACCAATTACCTTCAGAAGTCACATAATTAGTGAAATGATGTCCACCTGTGTGCAATCTAAGTGTCACATGATCTGTCATTACATATACACACCTTTTTTGAAAGGCCCCAGAGGCTGCAACACCTAAGCAAGAGGCACTACTAACTAAACACTGCCATGAAGACCAAGGAACTCTCCAAACAAGTAAGGGACAATGTTGTTGAGAAGTACAAGTAAAGGTTAGGTTATAAAAAAATACAGTATCCAAATATTGATGATTCCCAGGAGCACCATCAAATCTATCATAACCAAATGGAAAGAACATGGCACAACAGCAAACCTGCCAAGAGACGGCAGCCCACCAAAACTCACGGACTGGGCATTAATCAGAGGCAGCACAGAGACCTAAGGTAACCCTGGAGGAGCTGCTGTACATCTAATGCAACACATTTCTTACCACTGTTGGTCTAGCATGGTCTCCAATAAATGAGACGTATCCCTAATGTACGATTTCAGTGTGCAGACCATCGTTTTTAAGAAGAAATCAATATATTCTGGTATTTTTTATGTAATAGACCTGATACCAGAAATAATCTGTCTCCCAATTACCTTGCCCTTGAATTAACAGCCTATAACATGATATGTCAGTCAGGGCTAGCTAAGATTTCCTATACAGCAGAACTACATTATAAGTAATCATCCAGGTCAAGATGAAGTAAAATGGGACATATCACCCTAAATCTCAAAAAGTTTAGCTACCTCCATGCGTTTTTCAAAGGACACTGTGCCTTGGTCAAAGAGCCTCCTTTTAAATCCATGGCTCACCACTTTTGTGACATCTCAGTCAGATGACAAACCAGTCAAATGACAAACAACTGTCAATCAATGTTTAAAAGCTAAATCAAAACTCTGTTTACATATAGTCAAAATATATCATGAATCAATCGTTTACAAACCAAAAAACCTCATTGTCCAATGTTTTAATGCAATTTCATTGAATTTCTAAATCCACAATTCAATTTCTCTAAATCCAAGGTGCCAAAGCTTCATGGGTCTCCATGGTAAGCAGCTTTTAGTCTGCTCACAACCCATTATAACAAAGTTAGCAGATTTACAAACGTATAACAGTGATCTCCACAGTAACCAAGATATAATGTTGTAAAGTAAACAGATCCACATTCCCATTCTCCATGGATTCTCTATTAGCTGCTCATACTCCTGCAAAACAGAATGGGAGTTCCCAACATGAAAAACACGGGTTTACATTGTAACTAATATATTATAACTAATATATTAAGTAACTATACCTGGCATCGGCGTAGGAGCCAAAAAAATGCTGAGGGTGTGGGGGGGGGGGGGGGGGGGGCAATTCAACTCTACTCTCAGGACAGGAAGCAGGGGCGGCTCTACCACAGTACACCCAGCCCAATTGCTTTAGTGCCCCTTATTTATTTGTTTAAATCCTTAATGCCCCTGGTCCCCACCAATATATATATATATATATATATATATATATTTATATTTAGAATGTATGTCTAATTGCCAACTTAATATGTGTATGTATATATATATATATATATATATATATATATAAAAATGAATATATATATGTAAGATAAATTATTGGTCAAAGCTTTCATGGGAAAGTCATAATGCTCCATAATGCTGGTGTCTCGAGTGGCCAAATGTGGTAATGCACGATAAAATTCATTAAATCTAGGGGGGATTTGTCCCCCCATCCCCCCAATTCCTACGCCCCTGATGACCAGTATTCCACAGAAATTTGCTTTGTATAAATACAGCTTTTCCCCATGAAATCTAGAATTGACTTTGCTGAGTACTGCTCGACACAAATTACTAGCTAAACGGCTTGAGTATAAGCAGAAAATCTATACAGTGAGCACTTGGGTAGAGAGGGATCTTACGTAACCTGCTCATATAACTGTCATAATATATTTCTGTTAATTATAGAATAGTCATGCAGTAATATCAGCATTGGATAATAGAGAAAGCAATAGAGTTCCAGAAAAGCATTTACTTCTGCTTTATAGACTATTCTAAAACAATTACGACAACTATACAGTATATATGATTGAGAGTTAATAGCCTTATCCAAAAGCACAAGTGGGGAAGTATGACCTAAAGGACCAAACATTCATTAATGAAAACCCGAAAAGTTTAATATAAAAATATAATATAGGTTTGGGGCTAGGTGGAGAGGATGATAAACCCCTCTATACATGTTATAATATTAACCCCTTCTCCACTGCTCTCACACAAATATTGTAAAAAGGCTTTATTGAATAATATTTATTGAATAATAATTGAATAATATATCCAATATTTGTCATGCAGGTCAAAAACAGCATAGAAAATTAAAAAATAAATCTCTGAAAAAATGATCTTAAAAAAAATAACCACATGTCCTGTCAGCTCATTCTGCAGTAACAGAATTTATGTTTGGCTAGCAAATGTCCAATGATTTTCAGAATTACCGGTAATTAATAAAATAAATGTAAAATATTTGAAAAAAAATTATACATTTATCCTAAAGTCAGCCAAAATTAATTCTAAAATGGTTTATTTATCCTTTTGTCCTGCATACCATCTCTGATTTCATTTCCCTTCATTCCCTATGTTCTCTGCAGGCCCCTCACTATGTGGGCCCCTAACTTTAAAGGAAGTGTGACTTTTGAAGTCTGATAATGTCCTCAGAATTTTGCATATAACAAAAGGTTGAAACAAAAACAGAGGAAGAGAGACATGGGCAAGGAACCAACAGAGGATGATCACACATATGATGTGATGGAAACTCACATCAGGAGATTTACTTAGGCATGCCAAAGGTTTGGAATTAGAAAATTAAAAGGCCAGTGTAGGCATCAGGTAAAATACATATGTATTTTAAAAATAAATATGTATGTATAAATGCAATAGTAAAGTCATCTGTTTAAAATGAATGTAAACCTGTCTGAGCTTCCTGTCATATAACTCTAATTGTTTCTATAGAAGAAATTGAAGTTATCTGGTAACTATTGTCATAGGTTTTGAGGTTAAAAAGAATACCATACCCATCTATTATTTACATTATATGGTTGTCCATTGGTCTTGCTACTACCACTGTAAACACTGGAAAATGTATGGTATACTCTTCTAACATGTGATGGGTTAAATCATTTTCCTTTGTACAAATTACATTTCTGAGTCTATTAAACACATTAAATCAAGATTTTGCCAGGCCAAATTTTAAATATTTTCACATGGGTAAAAACGACTCCTCAAGATGAAAAATTGTGAAGGTCTTAAGATAGTGTGCTAAGGCATACGCACCTCTCCTCACTACCATATTGTTCTAAATAACATTATCGAGCAGGTGTTAAGATAAGCATACAATGGTTTAGTCTATTGACCAAAAATATTGGCAGACATAATTAGAACAGAGGTCATACAAATGAATATAAATCCAGTTTAATATTTTTTCCCAGATCGCTCTCAAGCGGATAGAAACAGATATACACACAATACATTGTAATTTATACATATACATGCAAACTGGGAGTAATTATTTGTAATTACTGATTACTCAAATATATAGCGATAACACACAGAAATAGCCTGAATTCTATTGGTCATAACCTCATGAGTTCAGCAACAATTTAAAAAAGGAAATCATTTTTCACATGGCTTTTCACCCTCTATCTAATGGTGCAGAGCACATAAGGGAGCATTAGTGGCCCTTTAACAGGTTTCTTGCCTTGCCCTTTCCTCCTCTGCTCTTCTGTGTTCCATCTGTTTGCTACCTCAGCTCTTTTTCTGTGTTTATTGTTGATGTGGAATGTTTATTGTTAATGTGGAATGTTTATTGTTAATGTGAAAGAAGTAACGCTGATATGATTATCCTCTAAAGTAGCTTCGTTGTTATATGCAAAGCTAATATAAATATCACAAATATTTTAAAATAAATACATTCTTATAAAGATAGGAATAAATGTTGATCCTTATTAGTTGATGGACATTGGGTGAGATAGATGTGAGTTGGAGTAGCAGAGTGAGTGGAAGGTCAATTAATATAGAGTTGCGGGAGCTCTTGTGATTTTGATGTGTTGCAATTGTCAGCACATCTACTGGGTAGATCATAGGTGTATTATTGTTCACCATACTATTTGGCTGGTTTAAAACAGACATTTAATTACCATTGGCCAATTAAGATATAGTGATATATGTGAATAAATATTGTGTGACATTGTCTCAACTAAGTCTAAACTATGGCTACAGGGATGCTTTGTTTTATCTAAACTCACTCAATATCAGACAAATTGATACTGGTTTGATCAATTACAAAATAACTGATACTATGAAATTAGTCCTGATACAGATTGTCCACCACAGTAGGGAATAACCATTATGATTACATATGGCAATTTCTTTAAAGTATATAGTGACATCTTTTTTATTGGATAAACATATTATTTTAGATGACAAGCTTTCGAGAGTAACACCTCTCTTTTTCAAGTCAGAAGCTATACTGAATAAATGTAAGCATTGGAATACAGAACAGACATATCAAAGTGACTGTCAGTGACAGACATCATGAATAATGTTTTGTTTGGTCAAGTGTGTATGTCTCTGCATAAGCTTTTAGATAAGAGAAAATCAGAGTGATAAAAGTTACTGCCATAAAAAATATTAAGGAATGGAAAAACAATAAAACATTTTTTAGAAGGAATGTGTCACATGAAGTTTAGATAATGTGATAAAAATCCCAAGTCCATATTACATCATGTATCTTTAGTACTGAAGAATGCAATCATCTTCATTTCAAATGTTTTTATTTCCTGGAATATTTTGAGGTTTTAGATAGTGTTCTTATTCTGGGTAAAATGCTGTCCACCTGGGGTACAATAACTCTTTCATTGTGCTTTTTTGATGGGATGTCTGTGCAGATTCATCCTTAGATTTAATTTTCGGCTAGTTTTCCCAATGTAACAGCCCCTCTCACATACATTCAATGTACATTGTATTATGTAAACCACAATGTAGGATGTACTTGGATATGATCCTCTGATGATATAGGTCTTGTTGTTATGTGTGGCTGTGTCATCTTTACAGATGTACTGACATCATTTGCAGAAAATGTTACTGCAAGGTTTGGTACCATTTTCTCTTTTGGACTATTCATTGTCCAATCTTCTGCTAACCAATGTTTGTTTCAGGTTTGGCAGCTGTCTGAATGGAAGGCTTGGTGAATATATATTTTAATTTTGTGTCTATTGTTAGTAGTTGCTGTAAATCCTTAAATATTTTGCATATTTCTTTTAGAGCATGATGGTATGTGGTTGTTACAGGTGTATGTAAAGTAGTTTATTTAGATTTGTATTGTATCAGGTGTTCACAAGGTGTTTTAATGGCCCAGCTTATTTTGTGTGTATATAGCTGCTGGTGTTTTCAACTAGTGGCTTAAGGTTGTTTTTAACAAAGTCAGATATCTGTTCAGTCAGTGTGTCTATAATTAAAAAAATTGGTCTCCCAGGGTTGCCTAGATGGGAATCTTTGGCAACATGTAAAAAGTTCCAGTTACCCCTTTTGGAGCCCGCAAAAAGACGCCAATTGAATAACAAATTAACTACCGGATCGAGCAAGACCTCAATTGAATCAGATTCCTACTTTTTGTCCATCAACTTCAAGATCTCCACTGATCTTTTGTAATATGTGGATTAATTGCTAATTGCTAATTGATCTTGAGGTAGGCAAAGGAAAAAAACACATTGAAACATTGCCCATTGGCCACTATGTGCTATCGAGCAGTATGACTTTCCTATGAAAGCTTTGACCCAAAATATATATATATATATATATATATATATATATATATATATATATATATATATATATATGTATATTATATATACTGTGTATATTTTTTTTAATCCCCCCCAGATACTGCCAATCTGATACCTCCCTGGATCAATACTCCCTCTCTTGTTATCCAGGATAACCCTGAATGCTCTTTTTATTCAATATATCCAATCCCCTTTATTTCTTCAATAATTTTTATTAGCTTACACATTTGAATATTAACAAACAGTATTTTGTACAAATGTTTAAATTTAGCAATCATTAAAAAATGTTATTATGTGTACACAGAAACATCCAAGTGTGAAATACTACTTTACATTTTCCGTTTTTTCTAGGTGAAACAAACAATGGGGTAAAGGGAGTGGGGAAGGCGTATTCTCATACTGATTAATGTTCAATCCCGCTAAATAGTGGGTAAGAGATATAAGTAAATAACTCACATTCCTGTCTGGTCTCCAGGGTCAGCAGCTGGTCCAAAGCCTCCCAGCCCACGCTATCTCAGATTTTATGAGGTATTGGGGAGTAAAAATTGGAGAGAGTGAGGTCCACCTATCTCGAGGCAATGATGTGAGGGGAGCACACCCGCATCTACCAGGTTTTCTAAAAGGAGAGTATCAGAGATAATATGTGTCAATCTTTCATTTATCATAATGTAATTCAGTTTATTAATTATTCTTGAAAGATGAGATTTGAGTCTTTTCATTTTTTAGCCCTCAATTGGAGTAGTTAATTTTGGGGTTTTGAAAGGGAGGGGTTATGAGAGCCTAAAATACATAGTTCAATGGAAGGAGTGATCAGTGTTTGAAAAAGGTTGGATGCTAATTTAGTCACTTTAATCCACATGATTTGAGTTTTGGGACAGGTCCACCAGGTATGCAGGAAGGTCCCCAAGGTTGTTCACCCTCTAAAGCAATTTGCATTTTCTTAGGGATTCATTTTATGGAGTCTGGAGTCATATACGTTCTACAGAGAATTTTTAGAGAGGTTTCCAGTAGGCTATAATTCAGAGAGCCCCTTCTTAGCCTATTGCTAGCAAGGGTTTGTTCCCATTTATCTAGTTCCCATATCTGATCAAGATCTTCCTCCTATTTAACCATTAATTTGAGTATGTGTTTTTAAGGAGGGCTATTGAAAGTTTTATATAGCAAGCCTAGAACACCAGTGTTAATGGGTTGCCCATACATATGCCGGATAACTAGCTGCTTCTGGGGGTGGCCTAGGATTCTCATTGTTATTGTAATATAGTGTCTAAGCCTACAAAAATGTAAATGTTCTCTAAGTGGTAGCTCGTATTTGTCCATCATTTGTTCGGAGGTAAGAATCTGGTCATCTATAAACCACAGATCTAGTCTGTCCAGGCCCCATATTTTAGATTCTGCTGGAAGATCTTTGGGGAAGTGGGGATGGGGGATGGGAGGCGAGGATAAGGGTAAGAGGAGAGAGGTCCATTGCTAGTTGACACCTGAAGTTGGCCCATGTCCAGCTTGCTAAGGAAAGTTTGATCATAGGGTTAGGGTAGTTGGAATGTGGGAGTTGTTTTTTGGGAAGCCAAATTATCCTATTTCATGAAAGAGGGTTAATTTGACAATTTTCCATGAATACCCAGGTGGGTTGGTGAGCTGCGGAGTGAGTTATTGGTAAGAAAGAAATATGAGCTGCTCTATAGTAGAGTTTTAAGTTCGGACAGGAAAGCCCACCGTTGCTTTTGTGTCTAAACATTATGGTTTTGGCTCTGGGAGGTTTATTGCACCAAATGAACCTGAATATTTGGTTTTGTAAATTATCAAGATATTTGGTTTCAACTTCAATAGGTAAGGATCGGAAGTAGTAAAGAATCCTGGAGCGGATATTACTTTTTATCAAGTTAATGCGGCCTGTCCATGAGATTTGGAATTTAGTCCACTTGTTAAGTTCCGCTGTCAATTCCTTGAAGAGAGGAAGGTAGTTAAATTTGTATAGGTCTGATAATTTGGAAGTAATGTTTATGCCCAGGTACAAACACTTGATTCTGCTGTAAGATCTTTGAGGAAGTGGGGGTGGGGAGGCGAGGATAGGTGTAAGTGGAGTCCATTGCTATTTGGCACCTGGAGTTGGCCCATGTCCAGCTTGCTAAGGAAAGTTTGATCATCGAGTTAGGGTAGTTGGAATGTAGGACTTGATTTTTTTGGAAGCCAAATTATCCTATTCCATGAAAGAGAGTTTAGTTGACAATTTTCCATGAATACCCAGGTGGGTTGGTGAGCTGCCTAGTGAGCTATTGGTAAGAAAGAAATGAATAGTCCTGTTCTGATCTGGGGAGACGAGACCAAAAGGCCTCTGTTTTTTCTAGGTTGACCTTAAGACCAGAAATCTGACCAAAGCTATCAATAGGTTCATGAAAGTTAGGCTTGAAGTGGAGGGGTTAGTCAAAGTACACAGGAGGTCGTCTGCGAAAAGACAGCACTGATAGTGATGGTGGCCTACCTTTAATCCATAATTATTAGGAATGGACCTGATAACGTGTGCTAATGGCTCAATAGCTAGAGCAAAAAGTAGTGGGGGTAATGGGCATCCCTGCCTTGTGCCTCTTTGGATTTTCAGGAATTTCCTATTGGGACCTGGTAGTTTGAGGTAGGCTTTAGGGGAGTGGTAATATGAGGTTCAGGAAATGGCCCTTAAAGTCAAATTTAGATAGTACAATGAAGTCAAATGCTTTTTCTATATCAAATGTTAAGGTACAAAGTGGGGAGTGGGAGCTCTAGTTGAGACAGAAAACGTTAAGAACCCTTCTTATAATGTCTCCAGCCTGTCTGTGGGTAATAAAGCCCTCCTGATCCCTATGGAGGAGATAAGAGATCCTACTCACCAGATTTTTAAATCCCTGTTTAGTAGGGAGATTGGGCGGTAGTTTTTATCCTCTAAAGCGTCCCTTCCTGCTTTAGGAAAGAAAACTAAGGCTAAATTTGTTGTTTACTGGAGCCCATTATGCAGCCTGTAATCTAGTTTGCTATTAAATTGGCATCCTTTAGCGAGCAGTAAACAATCTACGGGCTGAAAATCCCTGCGGTTGTCCAAATTATAACTTACAACCCATCTAAGCCTTTGATCTTTCAAGCCAGCAAAAGTTACAATGGTTAAAATCGCAAATCGATATTGCTAAAAATCCTTAAGCCCGCAAATGTTTTCACACTCGTAAATGGCAAATGTAGAAGAAAATGCTATGGGTACCAGATAGGACTCGCAAGGGGGTTAAATACCTGTACGTAGCACTGTAAGTGCAAATAAAAAATCAATACTGCACATTAAAAGACAGGGAAAGTGATGAAAGACATTAGAATTAATTGCACAACAGTTTCAAACTCGCAAATCTGCAATAGAAAATATTTTTTTTATGTTTCATTTTGGTGTCATATCAATCTCGGTAATAACTTATGTTATGTTAATACATATCAGACCACCCACATGGACTAAAATAGTATCGCCAATAATTTTTTATATTTTGTACATTTATACTGATAAAAGACAAAAATGGTAGGGACTTAACAGAAGAAGATCAGATAAAGAAGAGGTGGCAGGAATACACTTAAGACCTATACAGGAAGGATCTTAACAACAGTGATAACCTCAATAATTTGTCCAATGAGCTGGAGCCAGACATCTTGGAGAGCGAAGTGAGATGGGCCCTAGGATGTCTTGCTGATAATAAGGCTGCAGGAGGTGATGGAATCCCAATTGAACTATTCAAAATTCTCCAGGATGATGCTGTGAAAGTGTTGCTTGCCTTATGCCAACACATTTGGGAAAACTCAAAAATGGCCAATAGACTGGAAAAGGTCAGTCTACATCCCAATCCCAAAAAAAGGCAGTGCATGAATTGCGAGTCTGATCGCATATCGTACTTGTAAATGTTAATTGATTGATTTAACCTCCATATTTTACTGATGTCATGATGACGGTCTCATTTACTATTGGATGTTTCTAAATTGGTAGTTACAGCCTTGCTTAATTGATCATGATCACACTCAGAAATGCTATTTACGATTGAATGGTTTACGGTTTTGGCTTTCGGCCCGCAATTTGAGGGCTTGTTCAATTAAATCGTTCTGTAATTGTAGCAAATTTCAAGACCACAGACATACAGCCTGTATAACGTAATCTGCATGCTTGCAATTTAATAAGGCCCAAAGTTTCCTTGGTTTAATTCTGGGGGCATTTGTTCCTCTTTTAAAATTGCATTAAATAATATTACTAAATATGAGCTTGCCCGTCAAAAATGCTGGATTAAACTTGTAAGGCTGGCAATGCTGTTTGCCACACAATGTTAGGCTTTTGCTCCTTCATCGCAAGCCTCTCCTGCTTGCGGTGCTCATCGTGAGCCCCGTGATGAGCGCCTTTGGCGCTCATCTCGTGGCTCACAATGAGCGCCTTGGACGCTCATTTCAAGCCTTTCCTCCCTCCTACTGTATGGGATGCTCATTGCAGGTTTCGTTAACCTGCAAGTTTTGTGCTTGGGAATGCCATGTGTCTCTTTCCACCATCTCCCCCCTGTCCCTACCCTGTGTGTTTGTCCTCTGTGTATCTGCTGAATGTTTGCGTGTTACTGGCTGAAGGCCATTTGTTTTGTTGGTGTAAGTGTTACTGTCTTTGTCGTCGTGTATTTTCTAAGTCGCACGTGCCTGGCTTTGCTCAGCCTCATTTTTATGCAGATTCAGAATTTTTTATGTTTTTCGTCCGCCATTTTTTCCCCGCTTAGCCGAATTTGGAGTGACGAAAACCCCCAAATATGGCTCAAAATCGCTTGCAACCTCACTCCCAGGCTTCCTGGCTATCCCTCTGTGCTGTCTGTGAGTGTGTTACTATATTTGTTAAAATTTTTTGTTTGTTTTTAGGGTTTTTAGAGTTACATGCTTGGCTAGCAGTTGCTACCCTCACAATGCAGCCTAAGTACTGTGCCTTTTCTTAGGGCTTTTCTTTGTTCGGTCTGACAGGATGGTGTCCAATTCCAACCTGATATTATCAATCTGCGGCGGATAGAATCTGTTCGGAGGTTTTGATTTTGTTTTTCAAGATCGTTAAGTTCTTTGGAGAGTTCCACCTCTCTTTTTCTAAGGCCACTCGGATACAGGTGCCTCTAATGAAGGCCTTGTGAGCAACTCATAACCAGCCTATACTTCTGTTTTGATTGTTTTTGGTTTTAAAATAAAATCAAGTTATTTGGCTATTTGTTCTTGTAAGGTTGGATTGGACAGCAGCATGTCATTGATTCTCCACTCATAAGGAGTATTGAAATTGGGACCTAAATTAAGAACCAGTAACACTGAATTATGGTCTGCCCAGGGACAGGGAAGGATTTCAAATCTTTCAGGTTGACCGAGTAAGAAGGTATAAATAAGAATGGTGTCAATACTGGAGTAAGATTTGTGGGTGGGAGAATAAAATGTGTATTCTCTCTCTGCTGGAAGGTACCCCCTTCAAGCGTCAACCAGGCCTTGTTTGTTCATAAGGGCTTTGATCTGCTTAACATTATCTGAGTAATGACTGCCGGTCCAGTTCTGAGTTTAGAACTAGGTTAAAGTCGCCTTCTATAATCAATTTGCCTACATCTTGGGATTCAAAGGATCCTAATAGTTTAATGAGAGCATTGTGAGGGGCCGTAAAAGGTGCATAGATAGAGACTAGGTTGAGTTTTGTGTTCAAGCTTGGTCCCCGTACATAGTTACATAGTAATTAAGGTTGAAAAAAGACTTTCAGTCCATCAAGTTCAACCTGTTAAGATCTCCTCTGATCTGCAATATGCGGATTAGTTATTAATTAATTTGTTGATTAAATAATTATTAATAGTATAGTATTGGAGGATGAATAAAGAGTTAGTCCCTCAAGTTCAACCTTTTTAGATCTCTATTGATCTTTTTTAATGTGCACTATTTATTATTAATTGCTAATTGATCCAGAGGAAGGCAAACAGAAAAAAAAAACATTGAAACTTTGCCAATTGTCTCATAAGGGGAAAAAAAGCAAAATTCCTTCCTGACCCCAGAAACTGGCGATCAAATTTCTCCCTGGATCAATATTCCTTCGCTAGTTATCTAGGATAGCCTTGAATGCCCTCTTTATTCAAAAATATATCTAACCTCTTTTTGAAGTTGGCTATCGAATTCACTGTTACCACATCCTTTGGTAGAGAATTCCACAGTTTAACCACCCTAACTGTGAAGAACCCTTTTCTTTGTTTAAGGTGAAATCTTTTTTCCTCTAACCTCAAAGGGTGTCCTCTTGTCAGTTGAAAATCTCTTGCTACAAAAAGTTCACTTGACAAAGCCTTATATTGACCCTGGATGTATTTAAATAAGGTAATTATATCCCCTCGTAGATGCCTTTTTTCTAGCGAAAAAAAAAGTGTAGTTTGGTTAGTCTTTCTTCATAACTTAGCCCCTCCATTCCCATTATTAGTTTTGTAGCCCTTCTCTGTACTTTTTCCAGCTCTAAAATGTCTTTTTTATGAAGTGGTGCCCAAAATTGTACTCCATATTCCAAATGAGGGCGTACTAGGGATTTGTATAGTGGCAGAATTATATTTGCTTCCCTTGCTTCTATACCCTGCACTCCCAAATCCCTTTCAATATCTGATACACCAAGATTTGCTCCATTACGATTATAGATTGCATGGCTATGTTTCCTTCCCAAATTCATAACCTTACATTTATTTGTATTAAATCTCATCTGCCATTTAGCCGCCCATTTCTCTAATTTATGCAAATCCCTTTGTAGGGAAAGTACATTATTATCTGATTTTATTACCTTGCACAACTTAGTGTCATCAGCAAAAATGGAGACACTACTTTCGAGTCCTACTTCTATATCATTAATAAATATGCTAAAAAGCATAAAAAAGCATCCCTTAGTTTGCTCACTAGTCTTCCATGTGGCACTGTATCAAATGCCTTTGAAAAATCTAAAAAGACTACATCCACTGAGTAGCCCTGATCCAAGTTCCTACTAACCTCCTTATAAATACTAATTAGATTGGTCTGACATGACCTATCCTTCATAAATCCGTGTTGACTGCTACCTAAGATCTTGTTCAAGTAGACATATTCTTGTATTCTGTCCCTTATTAACCCTTCTAAAAGCTTCCCAACTACAGATGTGAGGCTCACTGGTCTATAATTCCCCGTATTTGCTCTAGATCCCTTCTTAAATATACGTATCACCTCTGCTTTTCTCCAGTCATCCGGTAGTGACCCTGTAGTGAATGAGTCTTGAAAGATTAGATATAATGGTTTGGCTATTACAGAACCAAGCTCCCTCAGTACCCTTGGATGTATTCCATCAGGACCTGGGGCTTTATTAACATTTATTTTCTCCAATCTCTTTTGGATTTCTTCCTGCGTTAACCAATTATTGGTGATGGTTGTGTAGCCCCATTATGTTGCGGTGTCCCAACCCTTGTGTATACCAACGAAAAGAACCTATTTAGCTCATCTGCCTTTTCCTGGTCACTAATTATCAGATGGCCTGTGTCACAGTGTAATGTTCCTATAGCTTCCTTCCTGGTCTTCTTCCCATTAATATATTTAAAAAATATTTTAGGGTTAGTCTTACTTTCCATTGCAACTGACTTCTCATTTTCTATTTTAGCCAGTCTAATAGTCCTTTTGCAAGCCTTGTTGATTTCCTTATAGTCACATAAAGCTGCCTCTGTTCCCTCCTTCTTGTATAATTTAAATGCATGTTTCTTTTTCCTCATCATGATCTTTAAGTCATTGTTAAGCCACATGGGATATGATTTACTCCTATTTATTTTATTTCCATATGGTACATGCCGATGAGTATGTTTATTTAGTAAGGATTTGAATGTTGTCCATTTATTTTCAGTATTTTTCCCTGTAAGTTCTTTGTCTCAGTCTATATGTAGTATTGCTTCCCGTAGCCCATTAAAGTTAGCTCTTTTAAAATTTAGAGTTTTTGTTGGCCCCTTACAACTCTGTTTTTTGTATTCAATCTCAAATGATACTGTGTTGTGATCGCTGTTCCCCAAGGGTTCCCCTATTTTAACATTTGATATAATATCAATATTACTTGTGATGACTAAATCCAAGATGGCCCCATTTTTAGTAGGCTCTTGTATTACCTGGGCCAGATAATGATCCCCGAGTGTACTCAAGAACCTGCTCCCCTTAGCTGAGCTGCTGGTATCATTTATCCAGTTCATTTCAGGGTAATTAAAGTCTCCCATTATTAAAACCTGCCCATGCTTAGCTGCATTTCCAATCTGTAACAATAATTGTATTTCCTCACTTTCAGCTATATTTGGGGGTTTATAGCATACTCCCACCAATATGCGTTTAGAATTAGCTCCTCCACTATTTAGCTCAACCCACAAAGATTCAATGTTGCCGTTAGTGCCCGCATAAATATCTTCTCTGACTATAGGCTTAAATTCAGGCTTAAGATAAAGACAGATCCCTCCTCCTCTTTTACCATTTCCCCTATCTTTCCTAAATAGGTTATAACCATCCAGATTAACAGTCCAGTCATGAGATTCATCCCACCATGTTTCAGTAATGCCTATTAAGCCCCATTTTTCTTGTACTGCTAATATTTCTAGCTCGTCCATTTTCCCAGGCAAACTTCTTGCGTTAGCAAGCATACACTTTATGTTGCTATGGCTCTGCCGTTGTGAAGTGCTTGCCACTGTATTTGAGGCCCCTAATAATAACTCCCTACTGTCTATTGTAACCCTCCCCCTTCTCCTCCCCCATGGGTAACTAATTCATCCCTTTCCCTCTCTACCCTATTTACCCCAATACTTCTATATAGTCCCTCCCCCCCACCTACAAGTTTAAAAACTCCCCCAGCCGTTCTACCATCCTATACCCTAGCACAAAAGCTCCCTCATCACTAAGGTGCAATCCATCCCTGCTATAGAGATTGTACCCAAGTGAGAAGTCAGCCCAGTGCTCTAAAAACCCAAAACCCTCTGCACTGCACCACTTTTTTAGCCACGCATTAACCTCCCTAAGCTCCTTCTGCCTCCCTGGGCTAGCACGTGGCACTGGTAGTATCTCCGAAAATACTACCTTGGAGGTCCTTGCTTTAAGCTTATTCCCTAGTTCTCTAAAACCATTCTTTAGGAAGCACCATCTTCCACTAACTTTGTCATTGGTACCAATGTGTACCAAAACCGCCGGTTCATTAACAGCCCCTCCCAATAATTTATCCACCCGATCCACAACATGCCAAACCCGAGCACCAGGGAGACAGCAAACTGTTTGATTGCTGGGATCTGGGTGACAAATTACCCTGTCTACCTTCCTAATAATAGAGTCCCCTACCACGAGAACATGTCTGCTGCTCTGCCTATTCTGCCCTCCCTCTCCTCCAGTAGAACTGTTCTCCCGGCTGTTAGAGGGAACAGCTCTATCTGGCATTGCCATTCCTGAATGGACATCCCCAACAGTTTCACTCAATCTGGCAAATCTGTTGGTGTTTGCCAACTCAGAACTGACCTGCCTCCTCCTGTTCCCCCTGATTCCCCTTCTAACTGTAACCCAGCTACCTCCCTGGACATCCTCACTAGCCCCAGCTCCTCCCTCCATACTAGGCCCAGCTAAACTGTGCTCCGTGAGCACCACCTCCCTTTCCAGTGAAGCAGTATCACTAAGTGCTGCAATTCTCCTCTCCAGATCTTCAATTTGAGCTTCCAGAGAGGCAACATGCTCACACCTGTCACAGAGGTGTGGACCCTGGATCATCTGTTCCAGTATTACATACATTTGGCAGGATGTACACTGAGTGAGGTTGCCACTGGACCGACTCATGATTGACAGTTACAAAAATACAGTGAGAAAACAAATCAATGTATTTGTATAAAGATTGCTTTTCTACACCTTAACCCAAACAAAACAGAAAAAAATATATACGTTTGTTTTCTGTTTTTTCTTATAATACACTTTTTCTTTGGATTTCCTCCTTTTATTTAATCTCCTACACACTAATTACACTTACATTAGAAATGATTGAAAGCTCCTAAGCTTGCTCTTCCTTTGTTAAAAAAGATCCCGCCTACTCACCTGAACAATGATAAATGAGCACAGGACAGAAAACACTGCACTGCCTCACACAACGGATTCAGCAGAAAACGACAAAATGCACACAGATATAACTTACACAGGCCGAGCCACACCCACTCTCACCTGTATCACTGATTACTGCAACAGGACAAAAAAACTGTACTGATTTCCAGAGCAGATTCAAACAACATTATATAATTTCCCTCTTTAGCTGTTTTATTTATAGTCTAATTTAAATGGGAAGTCCTTATGAAGCAAACTAGCTGAACCTGCTTTTTTAGATATTTGACTAGTGGTATTGAATACAATCCCTTTTTAAAGTTATTTATCTAATCTGCCATCACAGCCTCCTTTGGTAGAGAATTCCACCGTTTTAACCATCCTTACTGTGAAGAACCCTTTTCTTTCTTTTCCCTCTAACCTCAAAGGATGTCTTCTTGTCAGTTGAAAAGTTGAGGAGAGTGAAATTTATTAATTTATCATATTATGAAAATGGTAGGAGAAGTGATTGTTGAAAATGATTAGCTTGGCATGGCCAATAAAGCAGATTGGAAGCTTTGTGCAAAATATTTACTTTGGAGGTACATAGGTATAAGTTGTTATCTTGGGAGCAGGTTGGAGGTTACGTAAATGTAAAAAAATGTGGGAGAGCAATATAGACATTACTGTGTAGGAGATTTAACAATTAGTAGGTGGTGGGGAAATACTCAGATTTGAGAGCTAGTAGTGAAAATAGACAGTGGTGTTGCAGGAAAATTCTTTGTTTGGCATGTAGTATAGTATAAACATGACCAGATGCCTATTCAGAACCTTTTTAGCTTCCCTTCATGCACCTCTCCTAGTGCAGCCTCAACCCTATGCATCCCTTGTATTATTGCTGTTGGGTGATTCTGTAATTTGGACTATGCAAGCCCTGAATATACCTGCATTGCACCCTAATTACAACGTGTAAGATAGAGAGTGAAATTAAAATACAGCTTAGTGAACGAAGAGAGTCTCAAAACTATATTAAAATATACCTTCTTACTCTTTCTCTACAACTGGAAGCCTTGGTTGATGTAACCTTAAGTAATGGGGAATGTATTTATAAAATAAAAAATAACCTTGTTTTGAACCCCATAAACTTGCTTATATCTAATAATTTTTAATATTTTTATATAAATAGAATTAAAAATCTATATTACACAGCAAAATAGTGTCAATAATTGTCAATTTCTTCCATAAGGGGCTACAGGGTTAAAAATGTCACTCCTTCCTACTAACCCCAAGTTTTATATACCTAATCACCACACACAATTTTCTTTACATTATTCATCATGTGCGGCTGGCTGTCCTAGCAGGCTGGCTTTCGTTTAATGGAAATATTTGGCAAACTTATAGACACATTAAATTCCCTCAACGTTGAAAACCGTAGCCCATAACGTAGCCCGTAAGACTTGCGGCTATTAAATTGGCCTTGTAAAGCAACCTGCCAAGAACTTGCGGGGTAGGGACGAGATATCCCTACCGGACATGAGAGTTCGACTCGCGCGCCTGCAAATTATTTGTTATTTCTAGCCCGTAACTGTTACATTCCAGTCGCGCTATTAAATTCAAGCCCAGAACCCACAAATGGAGCCAAAAAGCCTACGGGTGCTATAGAGAACCCGCAAGGGGCTAAAAGGCTAATCCGTAGCACTGTAAATGCAAATATACACACACTACTGTACTTATAATAAAAGGGAAAGTGATGTTAGGTATTATAATTCATACCACTACATTGTCAAGCTTGCAAATCGGCAATATAAAATACCATATACACTCGAATATAAGCCGACCCGAGTATAAGCCGAGGCACCTATTTTACCACAAAATACTGAGTAAAATGAGTGACTCGAGTATAAGCCGAGGGTGGGAAATATGCTGCCCCCTGTGTCCCTCTTGTGCCCTCTGCGTTGCCCTCTCTCTCGCATGTGTCTTCCCCCCTCTCCCTTCCCTGTGTCTCTTCCCCCCTCCTCATTCTCAACCTCCCTCCTCAACCCCACTCCTCATCCTAAACCTCCCTCCTCATCCTCAACCCCCCCTCCTCAACCCCCTCATCCTCAACCCCCCCTCCTCAACCCCCCATCCTAATCCTCAACCACCCCCATCCTCAACCCCCTCCTCATGCTCAACCTCCCTCCTCATCCTCAACCCCCTCCTTAACCTCCCTCCTCAACCTCCCTCCTCATCCTCAACCCCCTCCTCAACCTCAACCCCCCATCCTCAACCCCCTCCTTATCCTCCCTCCTCATCCTCAACCTCCCTCCTCAACCTCAACCTCCCCATCCTCAACCCCCTCCTCAACCTCCCCCCTCAACCTTAACCCCCCATCCTCAACCCCCTCCTCAACCTCCCTCATCATCCTCCCTCCTCATCCTCAACCCCCCCTCCTCATTCTAAATCCCCCCTCATCCTACCCCTCTAAATACCCCCCCCCCTTTACCCTCACTTACCTTCATCTGACGCTTCTGTTCCTGCCCTGTGCTCCTTCCGGCGTCTTGACGTGGCGCGCATGTGATGTCACGTCATTAGCATATACCGGGTGCCGGCACCCGGTATATGCTAATGTCATGGTCGCGCATGTGACATCATGTCATTAGCATATACCGTGTGCGTCAAGACGCCGAAAGGAGCACAGGGCAGGAGCAGAAGCGTCAGATGCAGGTAAGTGAGGGAAAAGGGAGGGGGGTATTTAGAGAGGTAGGATGAGGGGTTGAGGATGAGGGGGGTAGAGAGACACAGGGGGGTAGAGAGACACGGGGGGAGGGGTAGAGAGACACGGGGGGAGAGTGACTTGAGTATAAGCCGAGGGGGCCCTTTTTAGCCTTAAAAAAGGGCTGAAAAACTCGGCTTATACTCGACTATATACAGTACTTTATTTCATGTGTAATTTCCGGGTTATATCGATCCCGGCAAACAATGTGTTAATACATATAGTGGAACTTGCATGGACTAGAATATCATATTTACGGCTTGATTAATATTGCATTATTTCTGGAAGGTGGGTCCGATCGTAACTCGTAATTGAAACTCGTAAGACTTCGAAATCCCACCTCCATTTTTCAGTGACGTAATTCTGACGATTTCTGTTGCCATTGGCTCCATCTAAACCTGTAACTACGGGTATGACTAATTGATCATGTTCACGCCCGTGCATTTAACGTTTGACAAATGGTTTACGGGTTTGCGTCTCAAGCCAGTACCTTGCGCCCTGCTTGAATGTAATAGCTCTGTAACTCTGCCAAATCTCAAGCTTGCAGCCTTTGCGAGTCTAACGTTGAATTTACGTGCTTGGAATTTATTGTGGCTATTAGTCAAATGCTTTTATTCTACCACATACATATATATGTATCTGTTTTGATTGATATAAATTTGTATAGATAGATAATGATAGAAGGTAAGTTTATTGATGAGTGTGTGCTGGAGAGTCAGTGCATACTAAACTGTGATTGGCAAGTAAACATATAGCTTGGCTTATGAACCTGAACCATTGGGCATGGAACCAGTGAGCTAGGGTTAGCTTAGTGTAAGCTTGAACATGTGATTTATCGTATGAAGTAAGGTTACAAGAATTCTAGAAATCTTTATGGTTTGGGTCATAACTATAAAAAAATATATTTTTTGGTTACCGTGCGGTTAACAAAGAATACAATGAAAACTACAGTTACCCGGAGATGACTGTTGGTTTTCTGATACTTCTTTTCTAACAAGCACTGAATTTTTCCTTGACACAATAGAAAATGACAGAAGTGAAAGAGGTATTCCAAAAATTAAGGATTTAATTGGTTTTGATTTGAAAACTTACCCTGTAGGGGGGAGAAAAGATTTATGTGGTTTGTTCATGGTGCTGTGGAGCTCATTTCTCAAATTAACTAGCATCCGTTGACTTTAAAATGCCACATTTTATTATTCAGGTTATAACATACAAAACTTTTTACAAAGAAAAAAAAATACTATAGATCACATAGATAGATAATTTTTCTAGAGTTCCCTAAGAAGATACCAAGTTTTTATCACTAGCAGCCTTCAATATATCTGCCACACTGTTATAGATAGCATATTTAGTGTTCCCTGTCCTATGTAAACAGAATAAATAGTAATTTATGCAGCACAACATAATTCAGGTAAAGTACCTTCTCGTGTTTCCCCCCAATAGCTAATATCTTTAATAGTTTATCTATTTAATATCCAAATATCCAAAATGTTCTTATACTTTTATAAAGAAGAAAGAGTACAGTGTATTTATTTGTAGTTATAAAGCATTTTTATTCAAAGTGCTTTACAGAGTAAAAAAATTGTACAGATGGGCAAATTGGTTGTAGCATAGTTTGTTGCAGGTATGTTGTAACAGGCCAAAGGTTAGATTGAGTGTCACCGAAGGGGAAAAATAATGGAGCAAGAATGGGAGGTTAATCAGAATTGGCATGGTAACAAGTGACTGAACAGTTATCAATGGCTAGTTGTCCTTATAGAAAAACTAGCCAGGGTTGAGGAGCAGAAATGAATAACATAGACTTCAGTGAGTGGGTGGGGTCCTAATAGAGAAAAAATCAAAACTACAAGTAAGTATGAGAGAGAGGAGGGAGAGATAGCGAGTTTGAAAATGGTAAGAAAAGTCAATAGTAAGACAGAAAAATAGAAAGACAATAAAAAGTGAATATAAACAAGGAGCTAGGACAGGGAGTGAGGGAGGGTAAACAGGGGTTGCCACATTAGAGACACTAAACCAGAAAGGGTACCTGCCCATGAGCTGCAATGATGCTTTTTATTCTATACAGTCATGCAGTATGTGTGATAAAACAAGGGTTAATATGTGTTGTGAGTGTATGAACGGCATATGGTATGGCAAATGGCCATGTCTATTCCAGATAAATTGTCTGTTTGGATATATTTCTCTTACTTTCTACATTGATTATGCCTTTTGAATACATATTTAAAGGCTGTGTTTTGTTTTGTATCTATTTATTTTTGTGTTTTAGAATTATTTTGTCCATTACCGAGTTTAGATTTTAAAGTCCATATGTGGTCCTTTAATCAAAACCTATTCCAGGCTTACAATAAGACTGAACGCTGATATTTATTTCTTTAAATATTTTTCCAGCTATAACACTGAAACGCACCTTGGACACAGTAATGGTGCATGTGCAAATACTGCTAAATTGTTGTCTTTGTATTTGGTTGAATAGATAATGAATGGTCTCAATTTGAGAGACTAGTAACGCAAACGTAACATAGAAGAGTCAAGTGAACAATGTATATATAAAGCAATTGTGAGTAATGATAGTTGTAAATAGCTGTAAGTGAATGAATGGTAAATTGTGTACGTGGTCTTCTGTCAGCACCCAGTAAATGAGCATCTAAAATCATTCCATTCAGTAGGGTGCTATGTAATCCTATTGTGTACCTTAGGGATGAGAAGCAAGCAACAATAGCAGGACTAGGCAATAAAATCAGTCACCACAGTGATTTATGCTGTGGTAATTACCAATAATAAGAAATATGTTTATAAATCAGAAATCACCCAATATAAGTTACACATTCACTTGACAGTCCTCATCTAAACATTTTTACACATGTTCTATTAAGTAGTTTACTTAATTTGATAATCTATAACTTTAATATAACACATTAGCCTTTTATTAATGGAGATTTAAGGCAGTTTACCAGAAAATAAACCATTACAAAAACGAGCTTCACGCAAGATAAAAAAGTAATTGAAACGCTATTTTGATATTCACTGAAAATGGAGCTGTAGTTGGAAACAAATTAATTATGAACATTTCAGAGAAATTATAAAGAGTATTAATTATTTATTATTATTATTATTATTATGATGTCTCTTTTGAGTTTTTTTTTCTTAAACACAGCAGAATAAGACCCACAGTTAAAAAATCTTGGGCTTTTTTTGTCATAAATTCTCTTGTACCTTTTCTCTGTCCACATCAACACTATACAAATATAAATACATTAAAGAAAAAGAGGGAGCTCATGGAGCCAAACAATAGCGTAGTATAAAAGCATATTGCTTATTAAAAAGTGACCCAAGATTATGTAACAACTGAAAAAATGAGAATGAATGATCTTGTATAAAAATAGAAAAGGGAGAAAGATGCTATTACCTTACCCCATATATAGGAACAAAATAAAATATTAAAATAAAGAAGTGGGTGGATTGAATATAGATATAATTTAGATATCATAGATTTTTTTTTGTAGCATACATAATATAATATAAAAAAAATTATACCTTCTACCTATACCTACTTCGAAGTAAAGAAAATGCTAAAACACATTTTATATGCACTGCTGCTAAGCAAACCAAGTTGTACTCCTCTCCTAACCTACACATTTTGTTTTAATATTGCTCAGGGTATAGAACAATCTGTTTGAATTTAGAATTTATATAGTATTCCTTTATTATTCAATTATAATCAATCTAAAATGAATCCGTTAATAAACCAGATTATTAAATTAAACATGATTGGATCTCAAATAATAATCATACTTTAATGATGGGAAAGTACTTTAGTGTTATTAATGTTATTAATTAACTAGCGAATTGCCCGTCAAAAAATGACGGCAATGAAATTGTAAGGTAGCTAATGCTGTTTGGTGTGTAATAATGAAATATGTAATACATTACTAAATGAATATAGTTTACCTATTTTGAAGCATTGTGTTGAAGATCTGCAATCTGTTTTGATGTTGCTGCAGCATTAGTGGTGTGGAGCTGCTGTGTAAGCGTGATGAAAGTGTGCACTGTGTGGTATGAATATCCGTAGGTGGTTTGTGGCGTTTTGCGAGTTTCTTGTGGTGTTTTGCGAGTTTGTTGTGGTGTTTTGCGAGATTAGAGTGCTGTAGCCTCGTTTTCGTTTTGTTCGGCGGCCATTTTTTCTGTCGCTTAGATTTTTTTTTAGTCTCAAAACTCTTTTATTTTGAGTAAAATCGAGGTGTAAGTTGCATTTTTGAGGTCCTGGGTGCTCCCTCTTGGTGTAGGTAAGGTTTTTATGTATGTGCTGTGTGTATGTATTGTGTTTTAAATGTTTGTATGTCGGCGTGTTGCGTCCGATGTTTGCGAGGTCGTAATGTGTGGTAACGTGTTTCGTAGGTTGTTTGCGTTCCTCGTAAAGTTTAGCGAGTGTCGTAATTTGTGTGTCGTGTTTTTTGAGTAGCGACGTGAAGTTTGCGAGGGTTTGAGGCCCTTGCCCAGTGACCTCGCCAGCAACTGAGTCCCTCGCTTCGCGAGGGGCCTCAGTTGCTGGCATGGAGCGCCTTCGGCGCTCCATGCCAGCAACTGAGGCCCTTGCCCAGTGACCTCGCCAGCAACTGAGGCCCTCGCTTCGCGAGGGGCCTCAGTTGCTGGCATGGAGCACCTTTGGCGCTCCATGCCAGCAATTGAGGCCTGTGCCCAGTGACCTCGCCAGCAACTGAGGCCCTTGCCCAGTGACCTCGCTACGCGAGGGCCGCGGCTCGCTGCGCGAGGGCCCGCAAGCGTGAGCAACGACCCGTACGCTCACAACTATATATGTGATAATTCTTTATAGATCCTACATACTCTTGTGTGATCTGCAGAGAGAATCTCCTCAGATGCTCACGTGATCTCTGTATGCATTAGAGGCATTACCTATAGCTTCAGAGACTTAGATGGATCTGCTTAATAGCTGGCTGTTGCTAGTCAATCCGTGTATATCTCTAAATAGTTGTTGCTGTTTAGTCATTCAGTTGCGTCCAACTCTCCACAGCATGCCAGGTACATCTCTCAGTCACTGTCCCTCTGAACTCCATCAAGTTCATGTTCATTGCTTCAGTAACCTAATCTATCCATCTCTGCCTATGTTGTCCCCTTCTTCTTGTGCCATCAATCTTTCCCAGAATCAGAGCCTTTTCTAGGAAATTCTGCCATCTCATGATATGGCCAAAATATTTGATCATATCTTCCAGGGAACAGTTTGTTTTGATTTCGTGAAGTACTGATTTATTGGATCTTCTTGCAGTCTAAGTAGGGTTTGCCAACACCACAATTCAAAGGCGTCAATTCTACGGTGCTCAGACTTCTTTATGGTCTAGCTCTCCCATCCATATGTTACTACTGGTGATACCATAGTTTTAACTATGCAGACCTTTGTTGATAGTTTAATAGCTTTTTACTAGCTGTAAGGAGCACAGGGCAGGAGCAGAAGCGTCAGATGCTTGTCTAAACTTGTCTAAACTTGCCACAGCTTTCCTCCCCAGAAGCAAAAGTCTTTTAATTTCATGGCTAGAGTCACCATCTGAAGGGATATTGGATCCCAGAAAAATAAAATCTGTCACTGCCTCCACTTCTTCCCCGTCTAGTTGCCAGGTACTGAGATTGCCGTTTGCCATGATCTTCATATT
Organism: Discoglossus pictus; assembly: GCA_027410445.1. Classification (NCBI taxonomy): domain Eukaryota; kingdom Metazoa; phylum Chordata; class Amphibia; order Anura; family Alytidae; genus Discoglossus; species Discoglossus pictus. Next base: position 390,052,183 of record CM050164.1, read on the forward strand.
TTTAACATTAAGCAGCAGAGCAGGTTTTGCACTCTCTTCTTTTTTTCAATAGGTCCTTCAGCTGCTCCTCACAGCCATCAGAGTAGTATCACCCGCACATCTGAGGGTGTTGATATTTCTTTCAGCAATATTGATTTTGCTTTGGATTCATACAGCCCGGCATGATGTACTCTGAGTAAAAGTTGAATAAATAAGGTGATAATATACAACTTTGTGGCACACCTTTTCTGATCTTGAACCATTCCATTGTCCCCTGTTCGGTTCTGACCTTGGCTTCTTGGTCCACATACAGATTCTTCAGAAGGAGGATGTGATGAACTTGTACTTCCATCTCTTTAAGAACTTGCCATATTTTGTTGTGATCCACACAGTCAAAAGCTTTCGTCTATGAAGCTTTCGTCTTTTGGAACTCTCTTGCTTTCTCTACTATCCATTGGACATTGGCAATTTTATTTCATGTGACGCTTCCTCTGTGGAACCTAGCTTCCACATCTGGTAGTTCCCGGTCCATATATGGCTGGAGTTGAGCCTGTAGGATCTTAAGCATTACTCTGCAGGCATGTAAAATGAGTGAAATTGTTGAATAGTTGGAGCATTCCTTGGCACTGCCTTTTCGGTTTTGGATGTCGACTGAACTTTTCCAGTTTATTGGCCATTGTTGAATTTTCCAGTTTATTGGCATAAGACAAGCAACACTTTCACAGCACATCTTTTAGAATTTTGAATAACTCCTGCTGTCTTGTTATTATCTCACTACGATGTTCAAGATGTCTGACACCTCTTTTTATCTGATCTCCTTCCTGTTAAGTCACTACCATTTTTGTCTTTTATCCCGCCCATTTTGGAGTTAAAGGTTTCTTTGAAATCCACAAATTTCTTGAAGAGCTCTCTTGATCCCATTCGGTTATCTTCTTCGGTCTCTTTACATCGCTCATCGCAGAATGTCTCCTTGTCTATTCTTTATATCCTCTGGAATTCTGCTTTCAGTTGAACAAATATTTTCCTGTCTCCACAACCTTTCGCTTTCCCTCTTTCCTTGGACATTTTCAAAGCCTCATCAGATAGCCAGGTTGGCTTCTTAGTTTTCTTTCTTTTATGGATAATCTTTGTTGCTGTTTCCTGGATAATTTGATCCCCCAAAAAATGTTGGTACTACTATCGAGGTTGGATCTATATTCTTCTGATAGGACTGTACACTTAAACGATATATTTGTTAATCTAAATGTAAAGGTATTTTTCTTCTTTTTTTAATATGTTGCAAGCTTCAGTCCAAAGATATTCAGCCATTCTATCCTCCATTTCTAGTCCCTTAAATATATTCTTTACTTCCACTGCATATTCACAAGGGATACTATTTATTTTGTATCTGCTTGGTCTTATGTTTTTCCCTCTTTTCTTCAGTTTAATTTTGAACTTTGCAACAAGAGCCCATGGTCTGAGCTGCAGTCAGATTCAGGTCTTGTTTTTGCTGATTTTATAAAGCTCCTCCATCATTGGCTGCAAAGTATATAGTCAATCTGATTTCTATATTGTCCATCTGATGATGTTCATTGTGCAGAGTCGTCTCTGAGGCTGTTGGAAGAGGGTGTTTGCTATGACAAGAGAGATATCTTCACAAAATTATACTAATCTCTGACCTGCTTCACTTAATACTCAAAGGCCAAACTTGCCAGTTATTCCAGGTGTCTTTCGGTTACGTACTTTAGCATTCCAATCTCCTATGATGATAGTAACATCATTAATGTACACAAGCTCCTTCACCATAATATACTTACGTCCCTACATACAACATTTCCCCAGTTAACACAATTTATTAAACGACAAACATCTACCATGAGTCATACTTTCAAGAGATACCCAATAATTGATGCCAGTCAGTACTTCATAATATAACATAACTGCAATTTCACCCACAGCTATTCCTAATTGAACCACTGAGAAAGACAAAGCTTGGTTGCAATGCATTTGGTTATCAGTACAGTTTTGTTTGTACTCTGTTTTATATATACGTATATATGTTTTTCTTTTATTGGGGGTCCTTACTAACACATTTCATTTAAAAAATTAGAGCACAAATAGGTTTTTTTTTTTAATATACAATCTGCATAGTATACATCTTTTATTACTGCACCCCTTTTTACCCTTTTTGGTAGATATTGCACTCTATCACTAACTATGGTGCAGATTATATAACCTTCTAACTCGCATCTGGGTAAAAACTATATTTTATTACCCTTGTCACTTCACACTGTTGATATTTTGCCTACTTTAACCCAGAGGTGGATTACAACCTTCATACCTGTGAGTCCAGTATTGAGGTCCACTAACGTTCATAGTGCAAGTGATTCATTAAAGAACATTATTGTTCTGGACTACTAACATGGGTATTGGTCAATCCAGTACTCATATATTGGGACAGTATTATCCATCACCAGTAGTTGTGTGAATCTCCAGAAAGCCATTGTACAACTGGATACTTGGAGACTGGAGCCATAAAATGCTTTACACGTCTGGATTCTTTCCATTGCATACCTCGTTTTTGCTGAATTTATACATGTGAGTACGATATACTACCATTCTTAACTGTTATGTATGTTTAATAAATTATTGACTTATCTGCACTATTGGATCGTTGCGCATTTCTCTCCCCAAGACCCTCTTGTTTTTTTACGTTTACAAGCACTAGTGAATAGTGCCTTTACAGAGGAGGCTGCAGATCCATTTGAGAAGAGCTCTACAATTATTCACTAGTGTCCCCAATGATACAGGGCTTCGTCTCTATCTGTCCAGACTGAAACCATCAACATTGAGGTTTAATTAGTGACCCACTACTCCATTATAACTGGGATTCTGTATCTTGGACTTTGACAATCATAAGTACAGTCTGGCTTTATATTTATTTGTATTCCTTACTTCATCGTGTATCGTCTGTCGAGAAGTGTGTGGGATTACCAAGAAGTGGGGACTCTATTGCTTACCATTCCACTATCCAGACTTACATTTATAGACTGATTGGTTTATTACATTTATGGACTGATTGGTTTATTTGTTTTGATTTTTTTTTTTACTGATATTTCTCTCACTATTCAATATATGTTAGGTTGCTGGTCCTCTGTATATACTAATTTTTTTCAATATTTAAGGTCCTCTAGATCGACAGGCCTGAGGTTTCCTAGATAGAAATCCTTTTGTCCCCTATTGCTCAATCATATATATCATTTCACTTCCATTTTGTGAAAGATAGAATTTCGCAAAAAAACCTTATAAACAGAAATGGAAATGGAAATTTCAAATGAAGAATATTTTTTATGAAGTAACAATATCCAATATACAGTGCCTTGCAAAAGTATTCACCCCCTTGTGGCATTTTTCGTGTTTTGTTGCCTCACAACTTGGAATTAACATGGATTGTTTGAGGATTTGCATCATTTAATTTACATAACATTGCCACAACTTTGAAGATTTTTTAATTTTTTTTATTGTGAAGCAAACAACAAATAGGACAAAATAACAGAAAAAGGCAATGTGCGTAGCTATTCATCCCCCTAAAGTCAATACTTTGTAGAGCCACCTTTTGCACAATCACAGCTCCAAGTCACTTTGGATAAGTCTCTATGTGCTTGCCATATCTTACCACTGGGATTTTTGCCCATTCCACTTCGCAAAACTGCTCCAGTTCTTTCAAGTTGGATGGTTTGCACTTGTGAACAGCAATCTTTCAGTCTGACCACATATTTTCTATTGGGTTGAGGTCTGGGCTTTGTCTAGGCCATTCCAACACATTTACATGTTTCCCCTTAAACCACTCAAGTTTTGCTTTAGCAGTGTAATTGGAGTCATTGTCCCGCTGGAAGGTGATCCTCCGTCCTAGCCTCAAATCATGCACAGATTGGTACAGGTTTTGCTCAAGAATATCCCTGTATTTAGCACCATCCTTCTTTCCCTCAACTCTGACCAGTTTCCCAGTCCCGGCTCCTGAAGAATATCCCCACAGCTTGATGCTGCCACCACCATGTTTCACTGTGGGGGTGGTGTTCTTTGGGTGATGTGATGTGTTGGGTTTGCGCCAGACATAGCGTTTTCTTTGATGGCCGAAAAGTTAAATTTTAGTCTCATCAGACCAGAGCACCTTCCTCCATACATTTTGTGCATATCCCACATGCCTTTTTGCAAACTCAAAACGTGCCATTTTGTTTTTTGATGAAAGTAATGGCTTTCTTCTGGCCACTCTGCCATTAAGCCCAACTCTATGGAGTGTACGGCTTATTGTCGTCCTATGTACAAATACTCCAGTCTCTGCTGTGGAACTCTGCAGCTCATCCAGGGTTACCTCAGGTCTCTGTGCTGCCTCTCTGATTAATGCCTTCCTTGCCCGGTCCGTGGGTTTTGGTGGGCGGCCATCTCTTGGCAGGTTTGCTGTTGTGCCATGTTCTTTCCATTTGGTTATGATAGATTTTATGGTGCTCCTGAAGATCGTCAACGATTTGGATATTTTTTTATAGCCTAACCATGACCTGTTCTTCTTAACAACATTGTCCCTTACTTGTTTGGAGAGTTCCTTGGTCTTCATGGCAGTGTTTGGTTAGTGGTGCCTCTTGCTTAGGTGTTGCAGCCTCTTTGGACTTTCAAAAAAGGTGTGTATATGTAATGACAGATCATGTGACACTTAGATTACACACAGGTGGTCATGATTTCACTAATTATGTGACTTCTGAAGGTAATTGATTGCACCAGAGCTTTTTATGTGCTTCATAACAAAGGAGGTGAATACATACGCACATGCCAATTTTCTGTTTTCTATTTCTAAAAAAATTGTTTTATATATATATTTTTCTCATTTCACTTCATGAACTTAGACTATTGTGTTCTGATCCATCACGTAGAATTCAGATTAACAAAAGATTGAACTTTAGGCTGTAATGTAACAAAATAGGTAAAAAGTCAAGGGGGGTGCATACTTTTGCAAGGCACTGTATATGCCGTTAATATTGCCACAAGGCATTTTTGAAGAAAATTAAGTAGCCCTCTCCATATATATAAGAGAGGTGATTCTTTAAACTTGATCAATACTTTCCTGGCACATTCCTAACATTCACTGTGGCATTTAAGTCAAAACCTGAAATTCCAAATTCCAGGAGTGCTCAGACAAGAAAGTAAGAACGTATTTATTTTTACTTCACTGACTGACATGTAAACATCTGGATATCTAACAATTAAAAATGTGAGTGTGTGAATATGCGAATTCATTCAGTTCCAGTAAAAATAATAAAACCTAGCCGTTGAATATTACTAATTGGAAAATAGTAATACGTTAAGAATAACGCATTGTTTTTTTACATGTACTGACAAGTCCATTTTTTTTCTTTGCAGGTTATACTCTCATGCCCTAGTGTTAAGGCATATATTGCTGATCAGGACACTCTAAAATACAAAATTGTTTTGAATATCTAACATTAAAAGAAAACATAAACGTGTAACTTATATGGAATGAAAACATGGGGATGTGTTTGAAGTACAAAAACAGATCCAAAAGTATAGGAAGGAAGAATTGTGTGACTCATACTCTATCTAAAATAAAGCAAAGTTAAATGATTTGTTGGCATCCAGTGAAACTTCTCTAGGTACAATTGGTAGAGGCAAAGTGTTTTATATTAATTTAAACATTTCTAAGGCAGACATGTATAAGGCAAACTATGCCCTTTTACAATTGAGCAATTGTTGATTACTGGAGCCGTAATGTAGCCCGTAAACAAATTTGCTATTCAATTGACGTCTTTTAGCAAGCCGCAAACAATCTACAAGCTACAGGCTTAAAATCCCTGCGGTTGCCAAAATGGTAAATTGAAAACCATCTAAGACTTTGATCTGTCAAGCGTAAGTTTTACAGCCGCAAATCACTATTCAATTGCTACAATTCCTCAATCCCGCAAATGATTTCTGGCAAATGTAGAAAAAAATCCTATGGGTACCAGATAGGACTCGCAAGGCGGTTAAACACCTGTTATTATCACTGTAAATGCAAATAAAAAATCAATTCTGCACTTTAAAAGACGAGGAAAGCGATGAAATACATTAGAATTAATTGAACAACAGTCTCAAGCTCGCAAATCTGCAATAGAAAATTATTGTTTTCAGGTTTCATTTCTGTGTCATATCAATCTCGGGAATCAAGGAGTTAATCCATATCAGGCCATCCACATGGACTAAAACAGTATTGCCATTCATTTTTATTATTTTGAACATTGCCGGATTGCGTGTCTGATTGCATATCAGACTTCTAAATGCTAATTGATTGACATTAAACTGCCATTTTTTATTGACGAAATGATGAAGACCTCATTTACTATTGGCTGTTTCTAAATCAGTAGTTATGGCCTTGCCTAATTGATCATGATCACGCTCTGAAATGCTACTTACGATTGCATGGTTTACGGCTTCAGCTTTCTGCCCTTAAATTGCGGGCTTGTTCAATTGAATCGCTCTGTAATTGTAGCAAATTTCAAGCCTTTCAATTTATTAAGGCCCTATGATTTTAACCCAAATAAAGGAAGGATAAACAGTTTAAAGGAAGTGGCTGTAATACCTTGAATTGCTTGTCCTGAAAGTTTAATGAATACAATTTAATTAATATAGTGTGTAAGCATTGCTGTACAACAAAGCAAAAATCTGTTATCTTACATAAAACACTTATGAAGTATCTCCTTTATGTATCAGTGCTGCAAATACAAGTGGTATAATGAATCATAAGCTATGTAACTTTATAATAGATTGTAACTTTTGGGTTATTGATTCATTTTACTAGTTTCACCATAATGACATTTAAAGGTATATGGAAGTTTCATGGATTATGAATGCATCTGATAGATGAGAAGCAGTAGTGTATGCAAACATTTTTTTGCATGAAAAAATCCCAAAATAACCATTCATAAACTTAAGCTAACATTTGCAAACTTTCTTCAGTTTTCTGGCAGCTGATTTTGAGAAGGATTGCCTCTGAAAATCCAAGCTAAATTTGCGTAACATTCATAATTAGGTGTGGCCATTAAGAGGTAGTCACAACTTTGTAGCAGTGTATGTATTCAGTCTATGCAGCAAAGCATCATGGGATATGTAGTCTTTTGATCCCACCACACACCTTTCTCTCCCCCTGTAAGGAAGCAGCTCCTCTACGGGTTCTCTGACTGTGCTGCTATTGGGAATGGGACTTAAGATAGAACACAATAGGTATTAAGAAGCTTCAGTAGAGATTTATGATGCACTTTATAATGCAACTAGAATATTGCCCGTCAAAAAATTACGGCAATGAAAGTGTAGTTGAGCTAAGGGTGTTTGGTGTATATAATGTGGCGGATGTAGCGTTGCTCGTTTTCTATGTAGTGTGAGTTTTTCGTAATATTAGTTTTCTTTGTCGTGCAAGTTTTTCGGAATATGCGTAGCTGTTTGGTGGGCTTTTTCGGAATATCCGTAGGTGTTTTGTGGTGTTTTGCGTGTTTATGGTAGTGTTTTGCATGTTTAGGGACGTTTAGCCTCGTTTTCGTTTTGTTCGGCGGTCATTTTTTCTCTCTCTTAGGTGATTTTCGGGTCTCTAAACTCCGAAATTTGTGGTTAAATGAAGGTATAACTTCACTTGCAGAGGTCCTCTGTGTTTGTTGTTTGTATTTGTTGTGTTTGTAATGTTTTTGGTGTTGCGCGGGTTGCGTCCTTGTTTTCTAATCTCGTAGGTGTTTTTCGGCAAATCCGTAGGTGTTTGGTGGTGTTTTGTGTCTTTAGACTGCTGTAGCCTCGTTTTCGTTTTTTTCGGTGGCCATTTTTTCTCTCACTTAGAGAATTTTTTAGTGTCTAAACTGCTTTAATTTCAGTTAAATTGAGGTGTAACTTTAGTTTTCGAGGTCCTGGATGTTCCCTCTTGCTGTAGGTAAGCTTTTTATGTATTTGTTGTGTGTATTTGTTGGATTTTTGATGTTTTGATGTGCGAGTGTTGCGGACATTTTTTGCGAGGTCGTAATGGGTCGTAACGTGTCTCGTATTTTGTTTGTGTTACGACGTAAAGTTTGCGAGGGCCGCAGGCTCATTATGCGAGGCCGCAAGCGTCAGCAACAACTCGTATGCTCACAACTATATACGTGATGGAGGCCTGGAAAAATGTTTTTTGTTTTTAGTGTTAGATACTATAGGGGTCTATTTGAGTGCTTGGATGGCATTTCTCTGGGGTTAGATTTAAATATGTTATATGATAGTTTGGTGTGAGAAACGATTGCCCTTCACTCAGTTCAGTTCTTACAGGAGCAATGGAAGAGAGGCCCTAATACTTTAAAGAAAGAGTGGGGTCCTGATTCGAACACTGGATTGCCTTTTGGCCATCCCCATTCCATGTTGAATTAAAGGCCCAATACAATCCAGACTAAATAACTGCACAAAACGTGCTATGCTTGTTTAAATGAGAGAATACAATAAAAACAAGCAACTTGATACATACTTGATGGATCTGCCCAACAGCAAAATTATATGGTATGAAATAACTCCATTGGCCTTGAACCTTTTTCATATGCAGATAATACCCTCCACTGAAGTTTGTCTATTGGGACACCATTCATCCTTTCTTACTAAACCTCAGAATAAATTACTCCAATAAAAAAACCATATTGACAATCTCTGCCTAAAAGAAATAATCAATAAGATACATTTTATAATGATTAATGAAAAAAGTTTACACGTAGATTCCGACACTCTAATTTCTTGACCACCTGGGACGGGAGATTGCCTCGACCCATCTCATAGATCTAAAATAAAGAAACAATGGGCTGCCATGTGTGGGTCTGAGGCGGGATGGACAGGAGACGCAGGGCCTGGTACCCTCACTGGAGACCGGACTGAACTGTGAGTTGAAGCTCTTTATTATTATAGAATCAGCTTTAATAAGCTGAAAAAAACTATGTATTAAAGGATAAATTGTCTTTCGTTCCTTACCTTCCCCATCCCACCTAATTACCCTTGTTTTATTTTATATTTTTATTGTTAAAAGCAGAAAATGGTTGGTAGTGATGCTCACGTGTGAATCATTGATGTGCATAATCATGCCGTGTTTATATATATATATATATATATTTTGTATCCTCTACATCAGCAATGTACATGTCATGGCTTGTTGTTTTTGTTTTTTTTCTTCTGTTTTCGTTTATACTTTCTTATGAGTTAATTAAAATTATTGAAACTAAAACAAGCAACTTGGTTTTACAGTTTTTCACAATTTCCATGGCCATGGTGTAAGGTGGACTTATGTGAGTGAAAACACCTTTTTGAACACATATCTTTGGAACAATGTAATTACATTTCATTTAATGGAAAGCTAAGTTTTTTTTTTTTAATTGGACACCATTTGTAAAAGGATATATTCTGATGTATGTTGACATACTGTTAATATGTTTTTGCTATGGAGGTTTACATTTTTTAGTAATGTTGATGTTTTCAGTGCACCTTGTCATTCTGATGGTAGGACCACTACAGCTATTTTGGAGTACTTAATATTTCATAAGAACTTATTTTCATGTACCTATTTTTTTTCTTGATTTTGTTTAGGTATGCTGGCGTGTGATCACTGTGATCATCTCTTCTTCCTTTTTATGTCATCTTTATAGTTTTCAGGAAGCAGCTTTTTTTTTTGATTGGTGCACTGTTACTTCACTATTTAATTTACTTTATGCTTTCACAATTTATTGAAGCTCTAACTTCACTGTGAGGGAAAAGTGTAAAGATCATCAAATAAGAATATTTTGGCAATGGCTTCCAGCCAACACAGATCCCACCCTAGTCCAATAACATTCCAAGACACATTTTATCTGACTCCTAGGAAAGGTTGACACGCTTTATAGCAGTTTGAACAGCAGGCTAAACAGAACTAGGTTTTAAACAGAGGCACTATTCTAAGCAGATGGGCTAATATGGTTATCTAATAGCAGAGAGCAGGAATTACTCATTGCTTGCTCTACAAACTACTTTGAGTTCCAAGAGACATATTCCCGGGAAACTTGGCTAGACAGAAATGTGAAACAGATAAAAATTTAATTTTATCAATGAATGCAATGCTATGGTATAAGAAATATTTTTTTTATTCTAAAATACTATATTATTACAGATATTTAATTTCATGACTTCTACATAATGAGTTCTACAAACAGATTTTTTCATGTCTGGAATTCAGCCTTGAGTTAAAGAGAATATGATGTCACGAGCTGTCATGCCAGCATTACTGTCATGCTCTGTAGGGTAATATTTTCTTGAATAACAAATTGAAAAAACAGTATATTAAAAACAATATTGAAAAAATTCTAGATTCTAATAACATCCTACAATCCCATCCAGATAAGATAGGATCAGTATTTCAGGATTATTATAGTAATCTATATAATCTAGAGAAAGATCGTCAATTGGTTAAACCAGGGATAGAAGAGATTAAACAATACCTAGACAATATAAAGTTCCCCAAAGTATCGGAAGCTCAACTTAGCTTTCTGAATAAACCAATAGAAAGTATAGAGATAACGGAAATCGTGTCCAAAAATAAAAAAAATAAAACACCTGGGGTAGACGGATTTAATAACTTATTTTACCGATATCTTAGTAAAGAATTAAACTGTACTTTATGCAATCTCTTCAATGAGATAAAACAAGAAGGAGGGATGCCTCCAGAGCTAACGGAAATAAAAATAGTTAACATATTGAAACAAGGAAAAAATCCCGAAGACTACAAAAACTATCGCCCAATCTCCCTAATTAATGTCGATATTAAAATCTACTCTAAAATTTTAGCTAATAGACTAAGCAAGATTATACCTTCTTTAATACATTTAGATCAAACAGGATTCATTCCGAATAGACAAGCGTCAGATAATACCAGACGTCTGTTAGATACCTTATACTATATAAAAAGAAAAAGGATCCCCTCCCTGACCCTGTCATTAGATGCAGAGAAAGCCTTTGACAGGGTCAGGTGGGATTTCCTAGAAAGTGTTTTGGAGAGTTTTGGCTTGAAAAATTTCGCTTTGTCAGCAATTAAACCCCTATATTTAAATACTATAGCACATATATCATCTTCACAATTCAGCTCTGACAAATTCCTAATATCGAACGGCACGCGTCAGGGTTGTCCATTGTCTCCATTGCTTTTTGTCCTATTTCTTGAACCTTTATTGATCAAGATTAGAGACTCTATAGAAATTAGAGGGATTAAAATAGGACAAGAGGAATACAAAATAATGGCATATGCTGATGATATAATAATGACAATAACAAACCCTGAACACTCCTGTAGAGCTCTACAGACCAGCTTGGAAGAATTTGGTAAATTCTCCTATTTTAAAATTAACCAACAGAAAACGGAAGTACTGACCTATAATATTCCATTAGAGGAAAAAAATAGGTTAATAAATCTATACCCCTACTGCTGGAAGTCCTCTCATATAGTACATCTGGGGGTTAGATTCCCAGATCATATAAGAAATATCTTTAAAGATAACTATAATGATATACTGAAAAAAATAAGAAATCAGTTGAATGATTGGAGACCCCTGCAGATATCATGGTTATCTAGAATAAATGCTGTTAACATGAGTTTACTCCCAAAAATCACATATATAATGAGATGCCTCCCGGGTAAAATACCGGTTTATTACATAAAGATCATACAAGAAATATTAGACGATTTTATATACCAGGGGAAAAAAGCAAGAATTAAAAAAATTATAATTTGCAAGAAACTGGAGAAAGGGGGATTAAGTTCTCCCTCTATCAAAGAATTGAATAAAAAAATTATACTTACACAAGCAGCTGGATTTAACTATAAACAGGATACTCCAAGATGGCTAACAATAGAGGACTCCCTGGCGGGAAGATCTCCAATAAAAAATATATTATGGAGTACTAAGTATAAACAGAAGGGGAGTTCAGAATTACCTACTAATATTAAATATATTATTAACATATGGCACAATAATAAAATAAAACTCGCATTGATACAGTCACCTTCCTTGGCAGCACCAATTGACTTCCTTAACAATAAATCGAATGGATTACTCTTAGCTTTATTAAAACTACATAATATTAGAAATGTGGGAGACCTATTTGAAAAAGGTAGTCTAATGGAATTGAAAAGACTTAAAGAAAAATTTAATCTAGATAAAATAACGTGGTTAGAATACGAAGGACTACAAAGATACCTTACTCTTCAAGGATATAAAATTAATAATATGAATAAAATTTGGAAAATGGAAGAATATCTAATTAAAGGTGAATCGTCACATATAATTTCCAAATTTAGCAATATAATCGACGAAAATACTCCCTTGGAAAAGAGTCTGGGTATATTAGCCTGGGAAACTGACCTGAAAATTACAATAAAAGAGGAAGACTGGACTAAAATTTTTGGTATTATTAAGAACTCATCAATTAACTCCTTATATAATGAAATGATGATCAAATTAATTCATAGATGGTACTATGTTCCCAATAAACTTAAAAGAATATATAGTAATTTAGATGGCTTATGCTGGAAACAATGTGGACTACCAGGTACAACTATCCATATGTGGTGGGACTGTAAAAAAATCAAAACATTTTGGATGAAAGTAAGCAAAGAACTATCGACTCTTACTGGTAAACAAATTCCTTGTAACCCGTTAATGTTTATATTACACTCGCAATTGGAAACCTTCCCATTAGGGGAAAGACTATTAATATCTCACATATGTTTAGTTGCTAAATGGTTATTAGTGAAATATTGGAAACAGCCTCAAGTACCCTCTTGGAAAGAATTAGAGATTACTATCTCAAAGAACAGAGAAATGATGAGACTAGACTGGTGCGATAACGCCAGAGATAACTTCCCTAAGGCCACTCGCTTAATAAAATGGCAGCTGTGGGACCAATTTTTGACAATTTGTTAGAAAGGTTATGAGGATGATACTTTCACTGATAGTGTTTCCACGACAAACCCTTAAGGAGAGGAGGAAGAAGGGCTAAAGAGGAGGAAAGAGGGAAGATCTTTTTTTTTTTTTTTTTTTTTTCTCTCTCTTTTTTTTCTCTTTTTTCCGTTTTCCTTTGTTTCTTTTTTTTGTTTCTGTTTTTTTTTTATTGCTTTCTGCTGATTCTAAAAACATACTTAAAACTCAAGAGTTACCAAGGATGCGGCGACAACAAGTTTAGGTTCTTGTATTATTTGTTACACTCTCTTGTATGTGATATTTACATATATGTTATTAGCTGCTCCACTTCTCTATATGTACAAAATAAAAATAAAAAGAATTAAAATAAAAAAAATAAAAATATTTTCTTGAATTATGATTTCTTGAATAAGGATTGGCTTTTTCTGTTTCTAGCAGGCCAGCTGTCTGAAAGCTATTGCTTAGAAACTTGACTGAAATTGAGCCAATTAGATATTGACACATGTAATAAATCATTAACAACTTTAATATGTAGGTACCAAATAACTTCTTTTCGATCTAAAATTCTTATAAACATTGTCAACATTGTTCTATACGTAACTGGTATTTCTGATATTCTGGTTGTTTTTATTTGTCTACATTGCTTTAAACTAACTGTTTTCAGAGATTTTGATTGTTATACTGTAACCCGTGCTATGTGTGCCTTGTGCTAGTTTCAAGCAGTGCTGGTAAGGTTATATTGAGACATTTTTAATGATTGTTTTATTGACTGTAGCAGTGACTCTTGAAGTACTACACACACAAAAAAACATAGGGGTGTAAATGTATCTGATCTGCATTAAATTAGCTACATTTGTCACTGTCACCACTCCTTCTGGGTTGACTAGCCTACTGTAGAGTCCTAGAACAAATGAAAGACTGTATACTTATCCTTCCTACTATCCCACTATCAGGATGGCAGAAAAATATAAAAGAGATAGCTTGTTTGACATTTGTATTTCTCTCCAGCTGTAGCTACGCACCCCATAAATAGCAAGATTACCTATGTGCCCTTCTTCAAGATGTTTGCTAATATTATACTGACAAATGTCTTCTTAGATGTAACAACAATATCTGGTATCTTAAAGGAGGGTAACAGCTTTCCTGATGATAAATAAAGTCTGGAGAAAGAATGGGCAGATTAGGTCTAATGTGAGGACGTATTTTTTCTGTGACCACAACATTCACAGAGAGCATTCAGAGACTGAACTAGTTAAATATCTACATTTTTATCATGCTACATTCCTATTCCTCCGCCCTCAACCTTGCTGAGCAGTACTACTTCACATCAATAATATCAATTCTGTCCTCCAATATCAACTCTGTCCTCTAACACCAAACGTCTGTTTGCCACTTTTAATACTCTCCTCCGCCCACCACCTCGTCCCACCCCCCTCCTGTCTCACAGCATAAAATTAAAATTATCCACAATGAACTCTCCTCTCATCGTAGCTCACATACTCCTCATGCCCATTTCCACAGCAACTATAAACTACTTTACCCCTGCAACAGAGGATGAAGTCTCCATCCTAATATCATCTTCTCAACTCACTACCTGTCCTCTGGATCCTATTCTATCTCAGCTCATCCATTCACTCTCAACCACAATAATCCCAGATCTCACACACATCTTCAACCTTTCCCTAAACACTGTCACGTTTCCATCTTCTCTAAAACATGCCCTAATTACACATCCGTCTCTGGTGTTGCATCTAACTATTGCCCTATCTCGCTACTTTCCCTGACTTTCCCTAACTATAACTGCCTTACCAGTTTTGTCTCCGCTAACTCTCTTCTGGACACCTTCCAATCCGGCTTTCAACCCCAACATTCCACTGAGACAGCTCTAATAAAAGTCACCAATGACCTGCTCACCACCAAGTCAAAAGGCCACGTTTCCATTTAGCTTCTTCTGGATCTCTCTACCGCCTTTGACACAGTTGACCATCCACTTCTACTCCATCTTCTACTCCATATTCTCTCCTTACTCAGCATTCGAGACACTGCTATCTTGTGGTTCTCATCATACCTACAAGAACGATCATTTAACGTCTCCTTCTCCGGCACCTCTTCTTCCCCTCACCCCTTGTCTGTTGGTGTACCCCACTGATCAGTCCTAGGCCCCCTCCTCTCCTCATCTATACATCCTCACTCGGTACCCCAATACACTCTTTTAGGTTTCAGTATCATCTCTATGCAGATGTCACTTAAATCTACCTCTCAGCACCAGATCTATCCCCTCTCTTCTAGTACGCGGCTCCAACTGCCTCTCTAGTATATACTCTTGGATGTCCGCCCACCATCTAAAACATAACATGTCTAAGACTGAACTCTTAATCATCCCTCCCTCTTCCACAGCTTTTATGCCTCACATCTCTCTCACTGTCAACAATGCCATCATCACTCCAACCTCCCAAGCCCGCTGCTTTGGGGTTCTACTGGCCCCTGCTCTCTCTTTCATCCCACATATACAGTCACTAACAAAATCTTGCCTTCTCCATCTAAAAAACATATCCAAAATACGCCATTACCTCACACAAGACACTACTAAGATTCTAATACACTCTCTCATCATTTCTCATCTTGACTATTGCAACTCACTCCTTGTTGTCCTTCCCACCACCCGTCTTTCCCCACTTCAATCCATAATGAATGCATCTGCCAGACTCATCGACAGCTTCTCTTTGTCAATCACTCCACTGGCTTCCCTTAGCCTCCAGAATAAAATATAAAATGTTGACCCTTACTTACAAAGCTTTCAACAATAGCGCACCCCTGTACATCTCTGATCTCATCTCCAAATACTCCCCCACACTCCCTATTCATTCTGCTAAAGACCTTCTTCATTCTACGACTCCTGTCACCTCCTCTCCCTCCCCCTCCAGGACTTTTCTTGTGCTGCCCCTATTCTCTGGAACTCTTTACCTCACTTCACCAGACTATCCTCCTGCCTCAAATCCTTCAAAACGTCAATAAAAACACGTCTCTTTAATGAAGCCTATAACCTTCCACCCTAACACACACAACACTACTCTCTCCCTATACACCCAAACATCAATCTTTAGATTGTAAGCCTGCGAGTTTCAATCCTGCAAGGTGCTTTAGCGAAAGCACAATGGACACCGGATTCCAGTCTCAAAGACAGGGCCCTCCTATCTTTGCAATGTATTAATTTGGAATTTGTCTTTGCCTGGAACTTAACTTATGTATAGCACTACAGAATATGTTGGCGCGTTACAAATAAATGATAATAATAAAAAATAAATAATAATCCTCTCAAATGTGAAATGAATAACTCATTGCTAGATGAAGCAAGGAAAACATGTGTGATGGAGAATGTGCCAGATGTACCATTTAGAACAGTACACCCTAGTTTCTGGTTGTGTTAATTCCAGTCTAGCTTGTTTTTGTTTACTGGGTGATCTTCAGGGGGCTAAGCAAATAGGTTAATATGGTTATCTAAAGCAGAGAGCAGGAATTGGTCATCACTTGCTCTACAAGCTACTCTGAGTTTCAAGAGATGTGTTAAAGGAAAATTTGGCTGGACAGAAATATGAATTTAATAAAAATGGAATTTCTTTATGAATTCAATGCTATATTGTTCGAAATACATTTGATATGTATATTATTATTTATATTTACATCATTTGAAATCTATTTACTAGTTGACGAGACGTATACTTTTATAAGATTTTTCATGTGGAGCTAAATATGGAGAATGTGCTAGAAGTACCACTCAGAACAATGCTGCCTAGTATCTATACTTGTGTTAATTCCAGTATAATCTGTTTCTGTTTGCTAGGTCAGTATATCCACTCAAGTCTGATACACAAGAAGTCTACCCATCTAATTCTGACATCCCAGAAGGCTGCCTGATTATCGTCATGAACCCTTCATGAAGTTACCATCAAATGAACAAAAACAATTTACAAATACTTGGGATTCATGATGACCCACATAAAATAGGATGATATCATAGATTTGATCCTGACATGACCTCAAAGGTATAGTGCAAAAGCTAAACTGCATAAAGCATCTGAAAAAGTGAAGATTGCAAAACCCATTGAAAAATATCCTGCTGGCCATGTCAAAGACGTACTTGTGTTTATAGATGTCTACACTTAGATCCACTATGACGGTGACATGCTTCAAATTCCTCTTACCAGCTGACATGAGTATTGTGTAAACAGAATATTTGTTTTCAGTAGAAGTAATGGTTTCTGTTGCAGATCATTCTAATACCACCAAGATGCACCATGGCATTTATGTCTTATAGTTGAGATATGTCTCCCATACAATACTTCTCTTTTTATGCTTTTAAAGAATTGAGACTTCATTATTATTTAATACAATTATATATCTGAAAATGTCAGAATTTTCAATTTACATCAATAGAGATTAATATTGTCATTGTTATATTACACTTGAAGACATGACTATCATCCACAGTAGCAATGCATTACTAACCGTACACTTAAAAAATAAAAATAAAAACAAAAGATCAGTAGTTCCCATACTATTTAGATCACAGTAAGAAAATTATATATTTAGGGAAGAACTGCAATGTAATTGTACTGTACACTATTGATGTTGTTGTTGAAAAAGGTATATTAAAATGTAACCTTTTTATTAAATATGAACTAATTATACCAAGATAGATAAAATTAATGCACCACTTTATTTTTGACTATGACAAATGTTAATATCTGAGGTGTATTGGGTGTTCTTCTGTTCACTCGCATCCTTTTGATCATCTGTTTATTTGCATGTTTATTCTATCATGTGCTATTTTTTGTTTCCAATGTAATAAGTATTACAGAACTGAACAAAGTTGTACTAGCGATAATGTTTAAAAAGTGTGAGAATGTCCAGCTGAATATGTCACTATTAGGGGGAAGTTCCACCTAAAGAAAATCTGTTTTATATAAAAGAAGATTTTAACTATGGGTTTAAAAGTTGTGGAATTATCTAGTGACCATTATGGCTCTATTTTTGATGAGACTAAAATATACGCTTCCCACTGGTACTTCCCAGCTGTGTAATATGATTGGTTCAAAAGATTGATACAGCTGCAGTTCTAAATTGTCAGTTATTTTCCCAGTAATCCAGTGCCTCTCATGTTATCTTCCCTTTTCTGACTACAGACATGTATAACTTTTACATGAATTTTTGAACTTCTTTAAGTAATTTCATATTAGCATCTTCCATTAAGTTATATCCGAGTACATTTTTAAAAACAACTTCGTAAATTTGAACATACTTGATCAGCAAGTTTACAAGTTTTCAATCTTGCTCTGCGCTTTGGGGAAAGCACTATGGTCACTGGATTCTAAGCTCAAAGACAGGGCCCTTCATCTTTGTAATGTGTTAATATTGTTTTGCCTTGATCACAACTTATGTATAGCGCTACCGGAATATGTTGGCGCATTACAAATAAATGATAATAATAATAATCAAAAAATATCCTTGTCTTATTAATGCATTTCCTTGCTGTAATGAAGAATTTTCCAATAGGAAATGTGCTCATCTAATGCCCTAGACAAGGTTAGTACAGCTGTTACTTTCAGTAACAGAGGCTATTGTTAGATGGTGAGTTTTTCTTGAGGGTGTCATGGAAACCACTGTCATTTTTAACTAGCCCAACTTATGGTGTCCAGCCTTTGCACATCCTGCCATAAAGTATGGTATTCATTACCGCTGTATTCAGGGCTGTTTAGTTTGGTACCTTTGTTTGATTTTTCTTCTTTGATTCAACTTAAAGTGCAAAAAGTATACATTTCTTATGAACTTTTAAAATGTATTTTTTATGCAAGAAAAAACTCTTTCACATATATTTATTCAATACACTAAAGAACTTCTCAGATGGTAAAAAACATATGACAAATAACTAAATGTAATTTCATGTATATAAAACATAAAGTTCAAGTGGTTTGTAGTCAGTGTGCCTTTATTGTTCCATTGTGACTTTACAAAAACTTTAAAATAACTGTGTCATAAAATCATTAACATGTTTACTTACCATTTTAAGTTTAATAGCTGTAAGACCAGCCTTCTTTAATTTTTCTACATACTTTTGAATGTATTATTTATAATACATCTCTAAAATATTCAGCAGTTCTACAGAATGTCAATCAAATTCGATAAAAATGCAAAAAAAAGTAAATCATTTTAATAAGTTTAATAAATAATAGCACAGCAGACAATTTCAGATTCAAACATTTAATTAAAATCTATATTAAAATACATATAATATAAAACAAAAATATATTTATAAATCTAAATTATAAAAACCATATAAAATATATAACAAAATTTAAAATATTTTTGTTTGTTTATTGTTTTTTACAAAATAAGTATTATATTATTTACCTGTTTATTGGCTAAAACTATATTCAGGCTGCCTGATAAGGTACTCCAACTTTTTAAATAGCATCAAAATAATCTAAGTACCATATGCTTCTAACAACCGACCTACTAATTACAAAAAAACAAATAAATGGAAAACATAATATATGTTGAACTGTCAGGAAGACCTTGAAGGGTCACTGAAAGTATATATTTTTGTCAACATTGCGATAAGTATTTTAAAGGTCAACTTTTCTTTGGACACATTTCCCACACAAGAGAGAGAGAAGTCCCCAAATAATAGACCAAAATAAGGAATTAACTAACAAATATGTTTCGCTTAGTTTAGTCCATTAGGGCAAAGTAAGAAATATTCAGTTGTCCAAATGCTATTTATCCAGTTTTTAACACTTCCTTATAAATAAATCAGCTGAATTATTTTTAAATGGTTATGCTGTTTACCTGTTGCCTATTACTTTTATAGTATTAAGATACTAAATTAAAAATATCTTTCAGTGGCCCTTCAAAAATCACACGCATACTAACATTTTTGTAACTCTAGAAGAATTAGATTATGTCCTTCAAAATGCCTCACCATGATTGTATATTTGGCACCATGTATTTACATTTATTACACAAGCTAGGAACCTGCCCCAGGCTGATGGGAGGCAGTAACCTTGAAACAGCTGTACATGGGTAGGATTTCTAGCTTGTCTATAATCCATCCTGAGCTTTGCTCAAAGCTGTGTAATACAGCAGGCATATGCTTAAAGGAAGCCATTTTTAAAATGGTAATTGATTCCCAGAATGCAGGGTAATAACTGATTTTCTCAGAATTCTGGGCTGAAATACGTATTTTTTTAAACTTGTTTTAGATGTTCAAATGTGAACACACATTTACTATTTTTTTATTGTTAAATTTCCAAAGATTTGATTTCTTAAATACATAATGGAGTATCATTACTGTTCATTGAGGCTGAGCACACATCACAATATATGACTTTTTACAAAATAAAATATTGAAAAGCTGTATGCCATAAGCTTGTCTACATTTAAAGAAAAATTGACTGAAGTAGAAAATAAGGCTCTCTAATGTATTGTACGAGTTGAAATATGTATTAATAAGTAACTTAAGGGGAACCTGGAGGCATATTTATTTAACATGCATATTTTCAACTGCATACATATATTTTAAAGGCATAAGGTTAAAAACTTAACTTTAAAATAAGTGGCATACAAAGTAGCTTCTAAGTCTGCTGTTGTATTCAGCATTTAAGAAAAACAGTACTTCTTCAGAGGTCAATCTAGTTCTTTGAAAATTCCATTTCAAAGGTTTGTTCATCTTCTGTATGGGTAATTTGATCATCTATACTATCCTTTGCCAACTGGTGTGTTCAGAATTTTACCTCAGCAGATGTAATTTCCTTCCGATGTACCGTAAGTTTTCAACTACTTTCAAGTCACAAAGATAGAAAGACAACAGCTTGAAGCTCATGAGCAATCTGCAATATAGTGAAAACCCGGAATTCTGAAGAACTATTTTTGCTTTATTTTAGCTCCACTGGATGAGAGCAGATAGTTAGGGAAATGAGTAAAGGTAGTGCTCCCGTAGTGTTTTTGGTGTATTTTTGTAACACTCATTAAGATTAAAGTAAAATTTTAAAAAGTTTTAAAGTCTCCTGTAATTGTGTTCCTATAATAGTTGTCAGTATTGGTGACGTTTGCGATGTTGGTCACGCAAATCGAGCAGACGACTGCGAGCAGTTGACGCACACATGACTTAGGCTGCAATGAGCGCCCAAGGCCCATTGCACTGCAAGCCTTGTGAAGCGAGGCGAGCAGTTGAGGCAAGGGGGAATTAGGCTGCAATGAACTGTCCACATATATATATATATATATATATATATATATGTGTGTGTGTATTTATATATACACACACACATATTTATATATATATATATATATATATATATATATATACTGTGTATACAGTTGTGCTCAAAAGTTTACATACCCTTGGCAAATTGGTAATATATTTACAATTTTTTAAGAAAACACAAGTAAGCAGGCAAAACACATTTCTTTTATTTCTTATGGGATTCATATTCAACTGTAGGTTATAACAGAATGGCACAAGCATAAAACAAAACATGACAACAAAGAGAAAAATTAAATGACCCAGTTCAAAATTTTGCATATCCTTAGTTCTCAATACTGTGTATTGCCCCCTTTAGGATCAATGTCAGTGTGCATTATTTTGTATTAGTTGTCTATGAGGCCCCTAATTCTTGCAGGTGGTATAGCTGCCCATTCATCTTGGCAAAATGCCACTAGGTCATGCAAAGTCTTTGGTCATCTTGCATGAATCGCAGGTTTGAGATTTCCCCAGAGTGGCTCGATGATATTAACGTCAGGAGACTGTGATGGCCACTCCACAACCTTCACCTTCTTCTTCTGTTACCACTGGAGGGTCAATTTGGTCTTGTGCTTAGGGTCATTGTCATGCTGGAAAGTCCAAGAGCGTCCCACGCAGAGGCGGAGCTACTGCCAGTGCAGCCGGTGCAAAGCACCAAGGCCACAGACCTCTGAGGGCCCCCCGCGGACCTAACCCGGTCCCCTGTGACCCCTGTGGCCTCCCTGTGGCCCCTGCAAACATTAGGTGGCTACTACCTGTGGCCCTCATGGGTCCCCTGTGGCCCTCACAGATCATATGTGGCTCTGAGGCTCCCCTGTGGCCCCTGTGGGTCCACAGTGGCCCCCACAGGTCCCTGTGGCCCCCGGGGCCCCCACAAACCTCCTGTGTGCCCCCTGCCAGCTCAGTAACCCCCACGGCCCCTTATGGCCCATGCAGACCTCCTGTGGGTCCCCTGCAGTATTATGGCCCCCTGTGTCCCACCACCTGGCCCAGGGGCCCACTGTGGCCCCCACAACCCCCTATGGCCCCGCAGACCTCCTGTGCATCCCCTGCAGCCCCTTAAGGCTCCTTGTAGCCCCCACAGGCCCCAGGGGCCCCTATCAGGCCCTGGGGCCCCTGCGGTCTCTTATGGCCCCCATGGACCTCCTGTGGGCCCCCTGCAGGCCCTTATTGCTCACTGTGGCCACCCACAGGCCCCAGGGGCCCCCTGTGCCTCCTGCAGACCTCTCGTGGGTCCCCTGCAGCCCCTTATAGCCCACTTTGGCCCCCCCCCCACTGTGCTCCTCACAGGCCCTGTGGCCCCTTCATCCCCGTACAGCCCCCGCGGACCACTTGTGGCCCCTCATGGACCTCTGTGGCCTCCCTCAGCCCCCTGTGGCCCCCGCAGCTCCCTGTGGCCACCCCTGGCCCCCTGTGGCCCCTCGGTCCTTGCTGGCCCCTAAACCCTCTCTAACCTCAACGGAGTACAGACCTCGATGGCCCCCCTCGGCCCTCTGGCCTGCAGTGGACACAGGCTCCTGGAATTTGTTGAGCCCTATAATTTTTTATTTTATTTAAAGTACAGTATTACATATTTGTTTCTAGTTACTTGAGTTCTGGTTAACTGAGAGTCAACTGTATATATGTGGGTACATTCAGAAAACTTTGGTTTGCAGCGTATGGCATTCATAACACAACCATAAAACACTTTAACACCCCCATTAAACTTTCTCTACGTGATAACTCGTGATGAGACACATAAAACAAGGTTTACACTGGTAAAGGCCTTTCATAAATTGCACAATGACCTGAGATGCAGGTTATTGTTGGCTATCACACCCAAGTAATCACCTTTAATAAATTCTACCCACATTATTTTACATTGACAAAATAAGCTATAGTTGGTTAGTGACAGTTGCTCCACCTAATTTATTTAAAACTTTACGATGGCAGTAAAAACAAAGCTATTAACGTGCCACTGTTTTTATGTAATGGGTAAACACACCTGTCCCTGGCTACTTGTAGTCTATATCATTAATAAAGTAATTTGCTCAGAAAGGCAGTAAAGAAATACTCCAGTTGACTTACAGATTTCACTGGCAGTGTTTAAGTATATGCTGATCATAAATGTCAGACATGTGTAAAAGGAAATTATTTCTTATCCATGATGAGTGCTGAAAAAAGTAGAAACATATGGTACAATATATGTGTATGTGTGTGTGGGTACTAGAAAAAGAATTGTAAAATTATGTGAAATTATAAGAGAACAATATCAAACTAGAGAATTGCCCGTCAAAAAATGACGGCAATGAAATTGTAAGGTAGCTAATGCTGTTTGGTGTGTAATAATGAAATATGTAATACATTAATAAATGAATATACTTTACCTATTTTGAAGCATTGTGTTGAAGAGCTGCAATCTGTTTTGATGTTGCTGCAGCATTAGTGGTGTGGAGCTGCTGTGTAAGTGTGCTGAATGTGTGCAGTGTAACAGTGTGCGTGCGCAAGACCAAACCATTAGCGTAGTCGTGTACTTCCGCATTGGCGTAAAATGGCGGGTAATGTGTGGTATGCGTCTTAGCGGAATATCCGTAGGTGTTTTGCGAGTTTCTTGTGGTGTTTTGCGAGTTTCTTGTGGTGTTTTGCGTGTTTAAAGTGCTGTAGCCTCGTTTTCGTTTTGTTCGGAGGCCATTTTTTCTCTCGCTTAGAGAATTTTTTAGTGTCTAAACTCTTTTATTTTGAGTTAAATTAAGGTGTAAGTTGCTTTTTTGAGGTCGTGGATGCTCTCTCTTGCTGTAGGTAAGCTTTTTATGTATGTGTTGTGTGTATTTATTGTGTTTTTCATTTTTTCATGTTCGCGTGTTGCGGGCGATTTTTGCGAGGTCCTTAATGTGTGCTAACGTGTCTCGTATGTTGTTTGTGTTGCGAGGTAAAGTTTCTGAGGGTCGTAGTTTGTGTGTCGTGTTGTTTGCGTGGTCGCGGTTGTTGTGTGGTTGTTTGCGTTTAGACGTACATTTTTGCCCGCAGTCCTCGCAAGCGTTAGCAACAACTCGTACTCTCACAGCTATATATGTGATAATATGAATTGGTGGATGATAACTGCCAAAATAAATAAAAAGCTGTTATCAGCTCCAGACTACGCACCTTTGTTTATTTCTTTGGAATATGACACATCCACATGATGTTTTATTATATGTATAGTGGACTTTTACCTAAGAATAAGTACTGTTCCAAAAATGATATTAACATTCTGTAGTTTTATTTTATTTTCTAGAATCTCTAGTCTTTGCTGGAATTTTTCACCTCACCAATTACTCGTCCTCTTTTAGCACCACCCTCCCAATTACCACATTGGCTTTCCATATTACCTACACAGGATTTCTTCTATGAGACACTAACCTTTGCATTTCACTAAACACACCCTGTAAACTGATATCTCCTTGAAAGTATTAACACACACCCATAGATTCACTAAGCTTTGCAAGTGCTGCATATTCAATTCCAAACCCGTAACTCGATCGCAGACTTAAGCAAGCCCGTAACTCCCTAGACAGAAATAGCCAATAGAAATGGAGCCCGTCAGAGATTCGGGCTCCGATATGCGATCAGACCCGCAAACCATCAAATTTAATCCCATGATGCAGGGGTCCCCGCAGCATTTACAATTCAAATTTTTCACCTTGCAGGTCCTTAAAGAACCTTAAAGGTCCTTGTCATGGCTAAAGCATGCCAAGGCACCAGCGGTGCAATACCTTACAGACTGATGCCCTCAGCCTTATAAGATTGGCTTATTGTGCCAGGGGATGTTGTGATTTATGTGTTATTCCTTGTTATATCCTGTTTAAAGTTGCCTAAGTGCCACTGGGCCCATACTGCGGTACCCATGTTTATAGTTGGGCTGTGCGTATGAACATGATGGGAGCGATGGGATGTATGTCTGTATTGTGCTTTGGTGGGGCTAGCACTTACAAGGGAAATATTGTATATGCACAATATTTCATAGTAATGGACTAGTCCCTTATTAACAAGATCAGGGACATAGTTGACCCCTAGGAGTCACATGAAACCAGTATCTCTCCCACTATCACAAGTCCTTAGACTGGTGTCGCCATGCCTATTGTATGTAATTATCCCCTACCAAGAATGCAGCAGTGGAAAAGGGAAAGCAATGGGTAATTCTCTTAGACTTGCAGGCATCGGTAATAACGTGAGCTAGAAGTATTGGGTGTAACCATGGATGCACATTTTAATTGATTGGTCTGTTGTTGCCAAAATGTGGAATAAATATGTCTGATGGTTTCAGTAATAAACCTGTTTCATATAACTGATGTGTGAATTTCATTATTGATGCTGGATGCTGGTTCCTGGAGTAAGTTATTTTCAGAACTTAGAAAAAAACACTATAAAAAAAACAAAAAAACTTACAACCTGTTTAAAGAACAGGGTTAATTAGTCCACTGACCTGGCCAAAATTCCCCTTGTGCAGTGTCCATCAATGCCCTGGTCTTCAGTCTTCTGTGCCAGGCAAGGCCACTTAAACAATGACTCGACGTCCTGTAACACCTACAAAACAAAAGACACATTACAGTAAATAAACCTATCCTGACAACCTGTAATAAAAAAGGGTTAATAGTCTACTGACCTAGCCACAATGTCCCTCCAGCGGTGTCCATCGATGCTCTGGTCTTCGGTCCTCCGGACCCTCCAACAAAATCCCAACTGGTACTTACAGTACCCCCACAGCCAGGGTTAACAATTTGTTTGCTGTGGGCCCTTTAAGGACCTGTGGAGGGAAATTTTAATGTTTAAATGCTGCGGGGTCCCGATTGGTATTCCCACAGCAAGGGTTAATGTGGGGACCCTTCGAGGCCCGATTGGGACCCCTGCATCATGGGGTTAATGTGGGGACCCCTGCATCATGGGGCTTTCATTTAGGAGTGGGGGCGGGGGTTAGTAGCAGTGGGGACATTTAGGAGGAGCATATGTAAGGGCTTTTGAAGCCCTTGTGAGTCTTCCTTGGTATTATTAACTTGTGGTTCGAGTTCGACCATTTGCGGGCTTGAAGGAGTGGTTAGAAAGGGGGAATCGGAGCAATTGAATAGCTTCTTGCGATTTTAGCCTTGCAAAATTGAAAGATCAAAGGCTTTAACGGCAGTAACTTGCGATTTTAAAAATCGCTATGAATCGCAGCTCGGAGCCAGTAACTCGATTGGAGCCCGCAAGAAGTTGCCAATTGAATAGCAAAGTAGCTTGCGACCTCACTTATGGGCTCCGAGATACAAAATCGCTCAATTGAATTGGGTTGAATGTCTATTTAATATGGCTATTTTCAACAAGCCACAGCAAACCATTTTGTAGCCAATGCAAAGCTTTATAAATCTACACCATAGTATTTTAAGGGGTACTGTACAAATTTTCTAGTAAAAATATATTTTGCTCTTCCTTTTAATGGATTCTGCCACCTGATCAGTCTACCACCAATCAAACAATCTCCCATTTTACGCCTACATTCCTCTATGACCATATTACTTTATTATTATGAACTAGTGTTTTTTTTTTATTATTACCTATTGTTTTAGATTATCAATTCACAATTGATTTAAACATAGAAGTGACTAAACAATCAATGTACATATATTTCTATGTAGTTTTTGATTAATACTTAAATACATACAAGCTGTAATTATTTATAATTTATAATTATGCTCTACTTTGAAGAGATTCATAGCACAGTAAAATAATGTTAAATATATAAGGTTTTAGGTTTCTTAATTGCAACAAATTGTTATTCCTTTCCAGCCACTGCTAATTTAAGAGCACACTAGTACAATTTACTTGAGGTAAACTGTGAACTAGCTCCTTAGATAGCTGAGTGTTTCAAGATTTTCTTAAATGCAAGTGGTCCTTGGAAAATAATATCAGAAAAGAAAATATATTTGTCGAATGAGCACCAGAATTTTACATTGTTAAATAAATCATATATAACATTTTTAGAAAGATTGATTATTATAATCATCTCTGGTACAGAATTTCCACGAAAAAAGGATGAAAGAAACACAGATTAAATAACATACTAACAAAGCTCCCTATTCTATTGCCCAATTCGTAAAACTCACAATCACTAGGGCCCTCATTCAATTGCAATTTGGCCAATTGCATAGGGCTCTAAATAAGCACTTAGCATTTTTTTTTTTTAAAGAAGTTTTTAGTTAGTGAAAACCTTGCTTTTGGATAGATGCCTACTCACTAAAAACTTCTTTGAAACAAAATGCTATGTGCTATGCTATTCAATTGGCCAAATTACAATTGAATGAGGGCCTATGTGTCTGCCAAACCTGCAAAACCTGCCTTAGAACTCCATTGGTTTTAGCACAGCTCGAATATTCCAAGCTCTAAATAATTAAAGTTACACAAAATCAGTATTCTATTAGACCTGTAGGTCTAGCTCGCAAATAAAGTCTTGCCTACAATTGAAAAAAGTATCATGTTTCTGTTAAAATTATTAGGAGTACTCAAGAGGTCTTGCAAGGCATTTTTCAATCAATTATCAGAGCCTTAACAGCTATTAAACACGATATACTGTACTTTAAATATATGGGAAAGCAAAGCATAGAAATGCATTAGAATTAATTGCAGAACAATTTCAAGCTCACAAATATGCAATTCTAAATATTTTTTATGTTTTTTTGTGAATGAACACATACTTCTACACTGAAATTTCTTGTAGACAAGGCAGAATTACGGATGACGGCTGACATTTTAAAGGGCTTTTAACAATGCTTGAATCAGATATTTGTTACTTATATCCAAAACAGAATATTTTTTTGTGGAGTTAATAACTTATTGTTAATCCTGTTTCAACTGATGTAGGAATTTGCACGGGTATCAATGAGCATTCATTTTCATAATTCTGTATTTTGCAGTTTTGCGAGTCTGATCACATATCGGACCCCCGATCCTAATTGATTGATATGTAATCTCCATGTTTTACTGCCGTAATAATGACATTCTCATTTTTTGGGCTGAATTGAGAGGTTACAGTCTTGCCTAATTGATCATGTTCCCGCCCTGAACTGCTATGAACCCTTGCATGGTTTACGGAGTCGGCTTTGGGCCAGTAACTTGCAGTCTTGAGCAATTGAATAGCTCTGGAATCGGAGAAGAACGGGCTTGCAATCGAATCAGGCCCAATGTTTTCTTTTCCATATGTTTTTCAACATAAACCTAGAACCTACACATTATATGAGATGACAATGTCTCCAAACATCTATATCATCTTAAAAGGTTCTACCCTTTTCAACCATGCTCCAGTGTCTATCTATCTATCTATCTGCCTATTAATATGACTACTACGCGATGTCTAACATATTTTCTATTTTTCTTGTGCCAACCATTTCATTTCCTTTTTCTACTCCAAAAATATTCATTACATGCCTTGCATTAAATGCAATAATAATATAAATTAATATTAATTAATTCATTACTTAATAATTAAATATGAAGTTTGATAAGTGACCACCCTGAGTGACTCTTCCTCGTTTTAAATCCACTCACTCTTCATAGCAGTCCCTCCCTTCTCATGCCCCTTCTACCTCATTTACTCTCTATCGTGACTTTCCCTTCATTCATAACGTAGATTTGCCATGATAGTAAACTTAGTAAGTTGCCTCAGTTTCTACTAAACAGAGCAAATGTCTTTTCTAAGAAAGATGTGACTTTCAGTAGGAATATTAACCATTATACATTTTCTAACCAGCGCATTTTCTCACCCAAAATGCCAGCATGCCCACTGGGAACAGAATACTATAGAAATACATAGTCCACACATTTTAGGCATGGGATTGGAATGTTTTCTCTACAAACAAACGGAAACAGGTCAGGAATTCATTGCAGGTTAATTTTCAAGAAACCATACTGTGAAGTACATTGAAAGGGGGAAGGAAGCCACATTTGAATCAATCAATAGACTGGGTATTTAAATACAACTCTTCTTTTTTCCCCTTCTAATAATACTCACTCTCACCTATCAGCAAGTTCTTCTGTTAATATATATATATATATATATATATATATATATATATATATATATATACATACAGAGAGAGGGAGAGACAAACAATATATAAATAGCTTAGGCAAGATATTAGCTACAAGTGATATGCAGAGCAACTTAAGAAAGTTAGCCTGGCAGAGTTAAGTTCATACGGGGGATTTAAGACATTTTCGAATATGAAACAAAACTGGAAACATTTTTCTAAACATTTTCCTTTTTGTTGTACACATTGGGATAAATAAAACTGAATCTGACAAGATCTGAATATTACTGGTTAATCTTGAGGAATGAATGTATTTTTCCCAACCACAACTACCGTACGTCTCTAGAGATAACAAGGCCACAAGTGAAAAAATTAGAAAAATTATTGTGTAGTGTCTTAAAGAGCAATGTAGTCTAAAATGTGTTAAACTTTAGAAAACACAGATTGTCTGTAGTTTAGAAAACTAACATTAACATTTTTTTACTTTATATTATCTTTTAAGAAACTGCAAACAACACAAAAATAACCATTTTTTTTCTAATAAAACAGCACACATAAACTAAACAGTTCACTTTAACTAGCAGATGCTGAAGCTTTAAGCTCATCTTCCATTCTGGCTTTTTTTAAACAAACTGGTTCAAAGACATCTGTCTTTTTTTCTGCCACTATCCAGAAGATGCTGGTAGCAAGACACTGCCCCAAGAACTCTGCGTCTCACATGTCTGCTCCTCACAAATCATACATAAGGTCATGGATGGAACACAAACTCTTGCTGAGGAACTCAGTGGAACGGTCTTTTCATTCCTCTGTGTCAGAGTGACTGTTTTCCTGGGCTTCTTCAATGTCCTGTTCCGCCAGTTGGTGGTGGTCCTCATTGGTGGTCCTCAATGTCCTGGATGTCTGCATCTCCCAGTCCAGCCGTATTGACCAGGTCTGCCATCTCCGCTATGATGGGCTGTTCTGGTTGCACATCAGCACACTGCTCTGGCCATACCTTCCTCCACACTGCTTTGGGTCATTGCTGTGTCACCTCCTTCCAGGACAAATCAATGTTCGTTATGGCCTGCAAGTTGGTATACTTCTTCTAGAAATCCGTAATGGATTGTTTGTCCTTACTGTCTGTTTGGTCAATGAGAAGGGAAGCGGGCAAAGAAGTGCAAAATAGTCCTGATAGTGCAAATCAGTACAGTTTATTAATAATCACACTCACGTGTAAAATCCTCAATATATATGAGTTATCTATATTGCACTTAGGTACTAGACCCAAAATACACGAACACAGTCAATTTCCATCAAAATACGTGCAGCAGGATATTAGTGGTCTTCCAATAATTACAAGGACTTGCCGCTATACTATAGCAATCCTTGTAGAGAGCTTAAAAAATATATATAGTTGATCCTGAGTGATATAGACTCAGAGAGGGTTTTTGTTAGAACCCCACTTCTAATAGTAACCTTCACTTAAAGAGCTGAAAAGCCCTAATAGTGTGGCACATAGAAGTATGAGTATTCAATCACTACTACGGCGTATACATATAAAGAAGCCCAATGCACTGATAATACAGATACAGCAGCTCTAACCATGCAAAAATAGCTAGGTTCCCAGAGTGCACAATATTGGAAAAAAGTACTATATAAGTACAAACATACAAACAAAAAATAAATACAATAAAAGGAGAAACGGGAGAGGGAGAGGGGGAGACACAGGATAGGGAGTGGGAAAAAGAGAGAAGGGAGGGAGAGGGGGGAAAGAGACACAGAGGAGTTGGGGAAGAGACACAGGGAAGGAAGAGGGAGGGAAGAGACAAGTGAGGGAGAGGGGGAAAGAGACACAGGGGAGGAAGGGGGAAGAGTCACCGGGAAGGAGAGGAAGAGACACATGGGGAGGGGGGAAAGAGACACAGGGGAGGGAGAGGGAGGGAGGAGACACAGGGGAGGGAGTGGGAGAAGAGAAGCAGGGGGAGAGTAAAGTCAAATATTATCCAGTCATTTGTGATGGGATGACAGCAATGGGCGCCAAGCACGCTCATTGCGAGGCCTGCAATGGGTGCCAAAGGAGCTCATTGCAAGGCTCGCAGAGAGGAGAGAGAAGGAAAGAAGAGGGAGGGAGAGGACAAAAAGGAGGGAAGGAAAGAGAGAAGCCATGCATAGCGAGGCTCACATTGCCAGGCTTTGCCATGCAAACAACAGCATTGCGAGGCTTGCAAATATTTTTGCTAATCATTTTTGACAGGAACGTGGCTAGTAATAATAATAATAATAATAATAATAATAAAGTGCCACCAATATTATTAAGTGCACAATGTATTTATATTATTTAAAAACAATAAGTAGTTTGGTGTTGTTTCTTTCCAACCATAATAAAAAAAGTGAAAGTGTACCAAAGCTGCCATCTTTTAATAAAGCTCAAGTCAGACAATTGCAGCCTTATTAAATTGCAATTCGGTAAATTTAAAAGGGCTCTATTTAGGCACACAGCATTTTTTTTTACAGAAGTTTTTAGTTAGTGAACTTCTATTCAAAGGCAAGGTCTTCATTAACTAAAAACTTCTGTAAATAAAATATGCTCTGTGCTTAAATAGAGCCCTTTTAAATTTACTGAACCGCAATTTAATAAGGCTGTTGATGTTTTGTCAAACAACATAATGTTAGAAAAAAATAAAGCCGTTTTTCCATGGTCAGCTTTAATTTATAGATATTGTTGACATTTAGACATGTTCACACTCACCTATATTTGCCATCCAGCTGCAGTCCAGTGGCATGTCTAAAGCTACACACGTGCATTTTCTATTAGTGACAGAGAGAAGTTGACCTTAAACGGCCACACTCTTTAGGAACAACTACACATACATTCCATTTAAAAAAATCAGTGTTTAATAATACAGTGCCTTGCAAAAGTATTCACCCCCTTGACTTTTTACCTATTTTGTTACTTTACAGCCTTAAATTCAATGTTTTGTTAAAAGGAATTTTATGTGATGGATCAGAACACAATAGTCTAAGTTGGTGAAGTGAAACGATAAAAATATATACATAAAACTACTTTTTAGGAATAGAAAACAGAAAATTGGCATGTGTGTATGTATTCACTCCTTTGTTAGGTAGACCATAAAAAGCTCTGGTGCACCCAATTACCTTCAGAAGTCATATAATTAGTGAAATGATGTCTACCTGTGTGCAATCAAAGTGTCACATGATCTGTCATTACATATACACACCTTTTTTGAAAAGGCCCCAGAGGCTGCAACAACTAAGCAAGAGGCACCACTAGCCAAACACTGTCATGAAGACCAAGGAACTCTCCAAACAAGTAAGGGACAATGTTGTTGAGAAGTACAAGTCAGGGTTCGGTTGTAAAAAAATATCCAAATCTTTGATGATCCCCAGGAGCACCATCAAATCTATCATAACCAAATGAAAAGAACATGGCACAACAGCAAACCTGCCAAGAGACGCCTGCCCACCAAAACTCTGGGCAAGGAGAGCATTAATCAGAGAGGCAGCACAGAGACCTAAGGTAACCCTGGAGGAGCTGCAGAGTTCCACAGCAGAGACTGGAGTATCTGTACATAGGACGACAATAAGCTGTATGCTCCATAGAGTTGGGCTTTATGGCCAGAAGAAAGCCATTACTTTCAGCAAAAAACAATATGGCCTGTGGGAGACTCCCAAACTGTTTGGAGGAAGGTGTTCTGGTCTGATGAGACTAAAATTGAACTTTTTGCCCATCAAAGAAAACGCTATGTCTGGCGCAAACCCAAAGAACATCATCCCCACAGTGAAACATGGTGGTGGCAGCATCATGCTGTGGGGCTATTTTTCAGCAGCTGAGACTGGGAAACAGGTCAGAGTTGAGGGAAAGATGGTTGGTGCTTGAGCAAAACCTGTACCACTCTGTGCGTGATTTGAGGCTAGGACAGAGGTTCACCTTCCAGCAGGACAATGACCCCAAACACACTGCTAAAGCAACACTTGAGTGGTTTAATGGGAAACATATAAATGTGTTGGAATGACCTTGTCAAATCCAATAGAAAATCTGTGGTCAGACTTAAAGATTGCTGTTCACAAGCGCAAACCATCCAACTTGAAGGAGCTGGAGCTCTACAAAGTATTGACTTTAGCGGGGTGAATAGTTAAGCACATTGACTTTTTCTGTTTTTTTGTCCTATTTGTTGTTTGCTTCACAATAATAAAAAAAAAAACATCTTTAAAGTTGTGGGCATGTTCTGTAAATTAAATGATGCAAATCCTCAAACAATCCATGTTAATTCCAGTTTGGTGAGGCAACAAAACATGAAAAATGCCAAGGGGGGTGAATACTTTTGCAAGGCACTGTATGTGTAACTAGCGACTTGCCTGTCAAAAAATGACAGTCAATAAAATTAAGGCTGGGAATGCTGTTTGGCACACAATGTAAGATAGTCCATTGAGTACCTTCGGCGCTCATCGCGTGGCTTGCAATGAGCACCTTCGGAGCTCATTGCGAGCCTCTCCCCTCATGTACTTTTAGTTGTCTGAGCACCTTGGGTGCACATTGCAAGCCCCACGCTCAGAGCCTTTGTCGCTCATTGTGAGCCTCTCCTCTTGTAGAATTTTGCTCCTCTCAGCACCTTTGGCATTTGTGAGCTCCGCGCTGAGCCCCTTTGGCAAAGCGAGTCTCTCCTCTGTTCATTTATTTTTTATCTACATTTTTTTTAATACTAATTAACTAATGAATTAATTAATTAAACAATAAATTAATATACTTTACCTAGTTCTAATGAATATATCCAGGAATGAATATACTGAAGAGCTAACACCGTTGTTTTTTTTCATTTGGACTGTTGGTGATGTGAGGAGAAAGAGTCAGCAATGTGGCAAGTGTGCTGTATAAATAGGCTGCGTGCACGAAGCTAAACCATTTATTTAGTTGTGTAAAGCGGCATTTTAGAATCCTAATGTTATTAGTTGTAAGATAGTGGCTTCCCCCCTCTCCCCCCCTGTCTCTTTGCTCCCTCTTCCTTCTGTGCCCATTGCAGGCCTCGAAATGAGCGGCTTTGCCGCTCATTGGGGGCCTCAGCACACATTAAGCAAATGCGCAAACCTGCTACATTGCGGGTCTCACCCTCCTCCTTTTCCCTCTCCTCTGTGGCCATTACAGGCCTCGCAATGAGCAGCATTGCAACTAAGCATGATTTACTAATTCATTAATCACTCTGCAACTGCAATTTTCACAGCTGTAATTTTGCAAGCGTTACACACAAACTCGCAATTACCACAACTATATATGTGATTACTCTTTATTTGTAATGCTCCAACATATTCCACAGAGCTATACATTGCCTATACAAGGCAAAAAGTTCTGGGATCTATCCCGTTGTCTAAGCACACAGCTATCGCCAGCACTGACAGCTGCAGTGCCAGCAAGTAGCTGCTAGATGGCCGTGTTCAGTTTGAGGGAAGGCATTATTCTCTCCTCCGACGTGGGGCAACTCGAGTGCGCTGAGTCGACAGCTAGGCCATCGCTATGTTCGGTGGGGGCACTCGGCAATCGAGGGCCTCTGGCGTGCCTCTCATAGCTCAAGGCCTCTTCTGTCGGCGCTCCTTTTATACATTTGGCAGCACTATTCCGGAAAATTTACGCGCCATCTAACGGTTGGCGGCGGCACTGCTACTGATAATCTTGTGCGTTGGGGAAGAGGGAAAGGTCCCAGTTCTGCAAACAAATATAGGGCCCTGTCTTTGAGCTTAGAATCTAGTATAGAAAGATTAAAAACTTGCAAACTTACAATCTAACAGCCTTATTAAATTGTGATTCTACCAATTGAATAGGGCTCTATATAAGCGCAGAGCATATTTTTTTTACAGAAGTTTTCAGTTAGTGAAGACCTTGCTTTTGGATAGAAGATCACTAACTAAAAACATCTGTAAAAAAAATATGCTGTGCGCTTATATAGAGCCCTATTCAATTGGCCAAATCACAATTTAATAAGGCTGTAAGGGTGTAGGAGTGGTAAAGGAGAATGATTGATGTGCTGTGCATATTAAGCTGAAGATGAATTTTTAGTCAAGTTTGATCCTACATGGGTTTTTTATTTGAAGTATGCAATGGGAAAGTTACTGCAGGTTGCAACTTTCAGATTTATATCTTCTTTTTCAATTATTAAAGACTTCTTTACATGTTAATTTAATTAGTGCTGAATTAAAACACATTGAGTGAATTTACTCTGCACTTTATTGCTTTAGATGCGGTGAGAATAGCTGAGATAGAAGGGCTGTTTTTCCCCATGGGAAATAGTAAATAGTAACTCAGGAGATAATGTAAGATGCACTTGAGATGCTTAGTGAACGCCTCCTTTTATATATTTAGATTGGGCCACTTAAAGATTTCCTCAGTGAAAGTAAGTGCTGCTAAATAACTGAAGTAACAGCATAAGAAACAATAGATAAACCACATTATTTACATTAAACAATTCTATTCTGAAAGTCCGCTCTCATAACTTTTTTAAGAATATACAAAAAAACAAAAACAAAACAAAATAGATGTGCTCCATCAGAGAACAAAGTAACCTTAATAGGTTAGTTCTATGGACATAATAACATGATCAATTAAGCAAGGCCATAACCATCCATTTAGAAATAGCCAATAGTAAATGAGACTGTCATCATTAGGTCAGTAAAACATGGAGGTTACATGTCAATCAATTAGCGTTTAGGGGTAAAATATGCGATCAGACTAGCAATCCTGCAATTTATAAAATAATAAAAATGAAGAAAGGAAATGTTCTAGTCCATGTGGGTGGCCTCATATGTATTAACTCATTGATTCCTGAAATTACACATAACAAAAAAATATTTTTGATTGCAGATTTGCGAGTTTGACATTTACGGGTGTGAAAATATTTGCAGGCTTGAGGAATTGTAGCAATTGAATAGTGATTTGCGATTGTAAAACTCTTGCGGTTTCGAAAGACCAAAGGCTTAGATGGGGTGTAACAACAGCAAGGATTTTCAGCCTGTAATCCGTAGATCGTTTGCAAATCGCAAAGAGACGCCAATTGAATAGCAAATTAGTTTACAGCCTACATTACGGGCTCTCGTAAGCTACAATTTCTCAATTGAATGAGGCCCCCTAGTATTCACTAAGCTTTGTTTCCAGCTTCCATTCCACTGTGAGTCTTCATGTTTTCGCTGAATCATTTTTTACCAAGAGAAATGCATATTATAGTTATATCTAATTATAAATGCAATACAATTACAGAGCGATTTAATTGAACAAGCCCGCGAGTTATGCCCCGAAAGCCGAAACCGTAAACCATGCAATCATATGTAGCACTTTTTGCTCACTGCAAGTTTAAATAAAAATCATCAGCAATTGTGATATAAAAATATTTTTTATCTTCTGGCACCTTATAGAAATATAATTAAGTATATTTATTAGAATTTGCAATTAATATTCTGTTCTACTATATAATTGACATGTTTCAATCCTTCTTGCAGCACATGTGCTTTTGCAATGAATGGCTAAATAATAAAGTGAGTGGAGAGTTAGCACATTGTATTCATCATCATAATAAAGCAGTGAATAATTTTGAAGGTGGCTGCTGGGAAGACACACAATAGACAACAATATATAACAATCCTTCGCAGCAAACTTTATCAAACAGTATAACATAATTTTTGTATAGTTAACGGTTTGTAGCGAATAATAGTGTCCCTTTAGCTAAATCCAATGGAGCAAAAGTTATCCAGGAACATATTGTTTAAACAAGCAGAAACAAAATTAAATGGCAAATCATGAGCTTTTATGCTCATGTCAGCAAATAATTGTTTGGCAAGAATATGAACTCCCTAATTGTACAAATTTATGTATTTTAATGAGTTCTGGCTTTTGTTTCATGCTGTTATGGCTAATTTGGAATTTTCTATATTTATGACTAATGAACAGTAAAAATGTCTTTAAAAATCCATTGAAATAGCAGATTCCAACAAATATTAGTTTGATTGTGATGGCACAAACAAATTAGCATTGAGATATCAGAGTGGCTATGGAAAAATAAGATGATTGTCTAAGCTGCAGCACTTCCCAATATTTCAAGAAGGCTCAAAGCTATTTCCATTTCTCTGCTACGTCAACAAGGATTTCAGCTGTAATATTCCCACATATATTTTTCCTCCTAGCTACCTAGTTGTTTGGCTTTAGAGCGGCATACCCACAAATGATTGCGATATAGTTTCTAATATGGAAGAATTTGAGCTTATACTTTCATCTCTTGGGTTTCAAATAAAACAGCTTCACTTTGGCTATGGTTGATGTTCCACCACCTTAAGTGTATAGGTAGGCCTAGGACAACAAAAATTTGAGACCAATAACACCCTCTGTCCTCATTTGATCCAGAACACTCATGAAATGGTTCTCTAAATCATTGTGGGTGTTCATATAGTGCAACATGTATTCCCTATTTTGTATAGTAAAGTAATAAAATGCACCACTTTGCTCACTGCTTCTCTTAGCAATGTATTGCTTATGTTCATTAAAATTTATCAAAGCTTAGAATGGGGTTCTCTGAGGCTGCAATGGTAGGTTACAATGGAAAAGTGGAAAGAAAACAGCCATGACTGCCTGGTTGGTGGATTTGGCTATATGAGAGGAAAATGCACTTCAAAGGGATCTTGAAAGCTCATTTCTTATGTGAAGGAAAATATTTTCATACATCTCTTGTTTAAAAAACAACTGGGTACACAACATACCACATGGATGTTATGTCATGGGTGTAGGGTCAATCCACCCTTGCTAATAGAGAACAGTTCATGTGCCACAGATGTTGTGAGATAACACAAATGCTGCTGTGTGAGGGGACAGTCAGTAGACCAGGCTAGATAGCACATGGGCTTGTTGCCACATAACCCCACTGGTTGTACTCTGTACTTGGTTACTGAGTAAACAAGAGCATTCCTGGAGGAGAAAAGGTAAGAAAACAATTCTGCACACATTTGCTTCACAGAGAAGCATTAATGGTTCCAGTTGTACTAAAGGTACAGTCTCTTCTTACAAGAAAGTTTAAAAAACAAACACTCCACACAGAAAGATTAACCTGAATTAGCAACTTTCTTATCTAAGTTAAGTTCTATTAAATTCTATATATACAATCAGAAAAAGAACACCAGAATGGGTTTTATTGATTGTCTGTTACTTTAATAAAATGCAAACAAATTAGTGAAAACTTTTAATGCACACAAAATTAATGTCTTGGTAATATTGATCAAGTCCCAATCCAAGTTCTTCCAAAAATCTTTTTTATTTCAATTGCTGTTAATCCATATGTCATGAAAAAAAGAGGAAACAAAAATCTAAGTGCAGATGTTTTTATATAAAAAAAAAGGAATAATCAAAATAATTCACAAGCAAAATACAAATGTGGCACAATTGCATGGCCCAGTTTGTAAATCCAATGACTCCTCAGAAGTCCTGACAATCTCCTCAGCCTTGCTTGTAATTAGTCCTGATTCTCTGTCTTGTAGCCACATTAAATTCCCTCAACATTGAAAACCGCAGGCCGTAACGAAGCCAGCAAGACTTACGGCTATTAAATTGGCCTCGTAAAGCAACCCCTACAACTTGCGGGGCAGGGTCAAGAAAACCCTACGGGATGTGAGAATTCGACTTGCGCGCCCGCAAATCATTTGTTCTTTAAAGCTTGTAACTGTTCCAATTGTGCTATTAAATTGCGACAAATTCACTGGTGTTCAAGCCCATAACCCGCAAATAGAGCCACAAAGCCTTCGGGTGCTAGAGAGGACCCGCAAGGGGGTTAAAGTCTAATCTGTAGCACTGTAAATGCAAATATACACACACTACTCAGAACCAGATATGTTTGACCTTTTTATTGATGTTAATAAGTTTATAAGAAATGTAACTCTCAAAAGACATTTTAGTAAAATGGAAAATGTAGGGGGGACCTTTACATGTAGATAATCACACTACAAGGGAATTTTTAGGGAAAGAGGATTTGGATATTCTCATAGAGCTTAATTCCTTAGGTGGAGTTGAAGATGGTCGAGATGACGCACTCCGTTCTGAATTAATGTGTCAGGATTTAGCATTCTTAGTATGCGAATCAAAGAATTCGAACATTAGAGACCAACATCAGTATTTAATCCAGTTCAGTCACAAGGGAATTATATACCGGTATTTAAGAAAATGATTTTGAAGGAGTTTGAGAAAATCTGTGGTAAGAAATATACTGCTAAAAATCCCAATTTGAACAAAGGAGAACAGGCAGCCCTTAAATGTTTGAAGGAGGATCTGTCGATAGTAATAAGACAAGCGGATAAGGGGGGAGGAGTAGTCGTCCAAGACAGGGATCAGTATTTAAAAGAGGCTTATAAGATTATTAATGATAAAACAATTAATTTATTGGAAGGAGACCCTACAGATAGATTTTTAGATTCTTACAAATCAATGTTAGTAGAATTTGAAGAGGGAGTCTTAACACTGAAAGAGTTTAAATATTTAGAGATTTTTTTATCCTAAGAGAGCGATTTTTTATCATCTCCCGAAAATTCATAAAGATAGTCTTAACCCCCCGGGGAGACCAATAATTTCAGGGATAGGGTCTCTAACTGAGAAGTTGTCAGAGTATGTGGAGACGTTCTTACAACCCATGGTACGGACACTAAAATCATATGTTAGGGATACTCCTGACCTTTTAAGAATTCTGCAGAATCAAGTATGGTCCGAGACATATAGATGGGTTACTCTAGATGTCTCGGCCCTATATTCATTGATACCCCAGGAACAAGGGATTTTAGCTATAAAACACTTTTTAGAGGAGTATGATAATATTAATATTTTACAAAGGAAATTTATTTTAAAATCGATCAAATTTATTTTAAAACATAATTATTTTTTATTTGAAGATAAATGTTACCTACAGTTCAAAGCTACCGCAATGGGGACTAAATTCGCTCCTAGCTTTGCAAACTTTTTCATGGGGTATTGGGAGGGATCTAGTGATTTGGGAAAATGATCTGTTTTCTAAGAACATAGTTAAATGGTATCGTTACATTGACAACATCATCCTAATTTGGAATGATGCCTATGGAGAACCAGTGGAAAAGTTTTTTAACCTATGTAAATGATAACAATCTAAATTTGAAATTTACTATGTATACAGACAGAGTTTCTGTAAAATTTTTGGATCTGGTATTATTAGGAGAAGGGAGAGACATTGTAACTAAACTGTATACCAAACCGACGGATCTGAAATGGATAAATAACATTCCCTTTGGGCTGTTTCAAAGAGTGCGGAGAAACTGTACTAGAATATCGGATTTCAAACTTGAATGTGCTGTATTACAGCAGAAGCTTTTAGATAAAGGACATAATCGGGTCCAAGTTAAAAAAGCACTAGAGAGAGCAGAAGCACTGGATAGAAATTATCTTTTAATCTGTAAAAGTATGAGAAAAGATAGGCAGGGTAGTGATAAGGGATG
The DNA here is from genome assembly GCA_027410445.1 of Discoglossus pictus. Lineage (NCBI taxonomy): Eukaryota > Metazoa > Chordata > Amphibia > Anura > Alytidae > Discoglossus > Discoglossus pictus. The sequence continues at coordinate 390,092,907 of CM050164.1, forward strand.
TAGGTTTCTAACTAGATTTAACCAAGCAGCCAGACAGATTTCTAACAGTATCAATAAGTTCTGGCCAGTCTTACTGGAAGATGAGGTTCTAAGACAGTCCCAACCAGACAGACCAACTATAACATTTCGTAAGAATAATAACCTTAAAATTGTGCTTGTACCAAGTGAACTGAGACATGCTGTGAAAAAACAGACATGGCCTGTACGTCTGATGGGAACTTTTAAGTGTGGGATCAAGGGATACACTACATGTGGTCTCTTGAAAGAAAAGAACAAGAATTGTGTTGTATCATCTAGTAAGAAATGTGAATCAAGCATATCACAAACTGTAGATCTGAGTATATAGTATATGTTTTTACGTGCCACTGTAATAAACAATATGTGGGCCGAACGAAGAGGTCTCTTAAAACTAGGTTTAGAGAACACCTTGTCAATGTTAAGAAAGGTGTACTAATTAATGGGCTTTCGGCACATATTGTTAAATGCCATCAACAAGATGTAAGAGGTCTGCAAGTACAAGCTGTGGAACACATTGTGTTGAGGTGGCTAGAGGTGGGGATAGACTGAAGCTGTTGAGGAGAGCAGAGACTAGGTGGATACACAAATTGGGCACATTAGTCCCTGAAGGGTTAAATATTGATATAGATTTGGCGGCCTTTTTATAGAGTTTGGCTAGTATTATGCAATAGGTAGAGAAGTTTTAATGTTATAATTTTATTTTTTAAGCAGGATGTGTGGAATATTAAGAGATTTTATTGAATGGGTTGGGTTTGAGGAATTTTTATAAGTATATATTTCCCTAGGAGTTTTTATTCTTATTCTTAAGTAATTTTGTCATGTATGAATTCAGGAGGAGGGTTTGATTTGGATAAATATTACTCAATGATAAGAACATAAATTATCATTTGTTATTATAGAAAATAGGACCTCTTTGGTTAGTCGAATTGAGGTTATACTTTGATATTTGCAACTCCCCATGGAGTTCCAGTATGTTATTTTCATGAATCTGCATCTGGTGATGCCTTTATACAGATTGTACTTTCATTTGATAGGTATAATGTAAGTTCTGTGTCCGTCTGTATTTAGTAGAAATTGGTGTATTAATTTATTTATTGATTTATCTATGTATTTATCAATTTAGGTATCTATTGGGTTTTATATGTTTATACCTATGTTTAAATAATATCTGTCCTAATATGTATGTATGTCTCTCCCTTTCACACTCTGAGCGTTGTTGTTTCTTGAGAGAATATGTGTTGTGGACTGTTCCCGTCATGCTCCGGGACCGGAAGTCACGTTATCCGATATACCGGATGTGACGTCGCTGAGGTGTCGCTATGCGGGAAGTGACGTAATCCCGATGCGGAGGAATTGACGTCAAGTGGCGCGCCGGAAGTGACGTCATGCGGCGGGAAAGGCACCATTCTGATCCAGAGCCTGATGGGGGTGGGCCACAAGGCGGGGGCCTCCCTGGATAACGTTTCTGAGGTAAGAGGGGGGTATATATTTTGGTATTTGATCCAAGTGGGGGTTTATAAAGATATTCCTCTTTGTGGAAGATATTGGAGTGCACATTTATGTGTAAACAAATTTTCATTTGAAAGTTAGATTTTACATATATTTTTATCTTTTTTATATCAACTGAGGAAGCTCCGACAGTGGAGGGAAACACGTCTTGTTTTATACTGAGAGTTTTTATTCCATGTAATCAGTGGAAGTCTCACACTTTGCCATTTGTTTATGATTGGTCAAATTAAAATAAAAATACTATTAATTTGACCTATTTTTGGAGTCCTTCGCTTTTCATTTGTAAGTTTGGAGACACAGCCTCACTACCAAGAAGGAAGCTCGAGTGGACCACGAACCTTTGGAGTTCCAACCTATAACTTTACTATACCTCATATATTTGGGGTAATACCATGTGAGTTGGCATTTATTAACCATAAGTGGAAAACTAAATATATTCTTATGTTAAATCTTGATGTTTGGAGGATAATCTGCACTAGAGTGGCACTTTATTTTCTTTTTGTTTTGAAGATTTACTGTATGAGACAATTGACAAAGTTTCAATTGTTTTTATTTTCTGTTTGCCCTCCTTTGGATCAATTAACAATTATTAACAAATAGTCCACATATTAAAATAATCAGAAGAGATCTAAAAAGGTTGAACTTGATGGACTAACAGTCTTTATTCAACCTCAAATACTATGCAACTATGTAACTATATAATAAAAGGGAAAGTGATGTTAGGTATTATAATTAATAGCACAACATTCTCAGGCTCGAAAATCTGCAATATTAAATACTTTATTTTTTGTGTCTTTTTCTTGTTAATTGATTCCGACAATCAATGTGTTTATACATATAATGGAACTCGCATGGACTAGAATATCATATTTACGTCTTTATCAGTATTGCATTATTTCTGGAATGTCGATCCGATTGTAACTCTTAATTGAAACCCGTAATACTTTGAAATCCCACCTCCATTTTTCAGTGACGTTATGATGACGATCTCATTTGCCATTGGTCCCATCTAAACAGTAACTACGGGTTTGACTACTTGATCACTTTCACGGCCTCGCATCCAATGTTCGACAAATGGTTTACAGGATTGCTCTTTTTAGCCGGTAACTAGCGCCCTGCTCAAAATTTCAAGCCTGCAGCCGTTGCGGGCCTCACGTTGCACTTACGGGCTTGGAATTTAATGTGGCTATTGGTTACCAGACTACCACCACAACTGCTTTGGCACCACTTCAAAGATTGAAACATCTTCTACCCATGATTGGTTTTAGTTATTCCTAGTATATATCTCTTTGGATAATTGGTTAAATAAAGGGTTATAGACACGTCTACCTACAACCACGCGTTGGTTAGATGGAAACAGATTATTTAGCACTAGTAGTACAATTAACACATGCATAGTAATTTAGACACTTTAGAAGGCAGATAAGACAATACATTTGTAAATGCACAATGTCACATGAGGAGACAATAGCCCTGTTCTTGGGGGAGCTTACAATCGAATGTTTACATCATCAAAGGCATTCTCCAAAGCACCACCATTGTATTTTAATAAAGGCTAAAAAAGAAACATGCTTATTGCTGAAAACTGCACATAGTATCAGAGGGGAAGAGCATTGTAGGTAATAAAAATCCTGGAATATTCTGATGCTTGAAGGAAATAGCAATGCGAGTATGCTCAGGAAAGTAGGGTGAGGTGCTTTAAGTAGGCCTTAAAAAAACTTTTATGCAGTGGTCCTTTATTATCACTGCTGTTAAATTTTGGAGCATTGAAGACGGTCGTTTAAAGTGTATTTCAGTCATATTAGAATATTGGCATTTTCTTTCTACTCATGAATAAGTAACTAAGGAATAGGCCACATCTCTTAAATAAATGGGTTCCTGAAGCAAGCAACTATTGTTTTTTTTTAGTATATATTCAGTTCTAGACACTATGAGACTTGGTAGGGTAAAATTTATTTTAGGGTTTTGCACAGCCTGTGTATAGCCTTTAAAAAACTATAATTAGAGATGATTAGGGACTTCAGCGCAGAAGGAGAGAGTGTGCCTCACATAAAATCAGGAAAACGGCCAGAGCTCAGACTGCTCGTTATTTCAGAAAACCACAATGCAGTAACAGTAACACTACTGTTCATGATTTGCCTTTTGATTCATAAAAGAGATCTCAGCCTCTGGCAGCAGAATGAATGGTTTACTGCAGCTTCATTTTCAATATCATTTTTCTTGGCAGTGCTGAAAGGCCTCATTTTCTCCAAAGAAGAAGAGTCTCTGGACCTCTCCTCAGACAGTGACACAGTATTTTTTGCAGCAGGAGTTTAACAGAAACTAACATCTAATTAAGAAGAATAACTGGTAGACTGTGCATTTTTTCTCAAATTAAATTGTTTTCAGGAAATAGGTTTACTAAATGTCTCCAGATTTTCAAGGAGAGAAAGCGCATCCAGTCACGAGCTGTAGCACGTATTGTTTGCAGTTTAACCTTGGTATAGGACATTTATTACAGAATTTAACAAATTTGTCCTTAATATTTGAGGCTGTTTAATGACTTAAATTATCGTAATAGGATCTTTTTTTAAAGGAGTGCGCCACTGGAACTAAGAAATATGAGCATGATTAACAGTTTACAGGCTTCAAAATAATTTAAGGCATTTTAAACGTCATTCTGTCCAATATTATAGTGCTTTCTCCTTAACCTGGAGTCACATTGCACTTAGTGATCATTTTAATGATATCATGTTAAAGAGATCCATTACAGGAACGGAGGCCTATTGAACAGGCCTGCTTTCAGGACTAATTGCGATTCTGACGTTTTATGAATAATTATGTTTTTTCTGTAGGCTGAGCTTCTGTTGGTACAGCAGGTTCAAAGCAATGGGGCCAACAACAAGGCAGAGCCCCATTAATACTGACAGAGACTTGGAGTAAAGGGGAACTCTTAATTTATTAGGGGAGAAAAACACATTTCTAATTAATAGATAAGTGATCAATATTTAGAGAGAAGTTGCCACAAATTATTTGCAAGAGGCAATCCATCACTATCTCTGCTTTTGGCTAAGTTTGATTTAGACTGTGTGGGTTGCCAAATCTAGTCAACTGAGTGAGCAAGAATTAAGGTACATGGGTGTAGGCACTAAGGTACATGGGTGTAGCCCTTTCTATGTTTGTATGTATGTATAAATAAGCTATATTACAGCCTGAGTTTACAATGAGTTGTATCCCCCCCAGAATTATTCTGACTCCTACACCCCTGGTTAATTCATTCCCCATCCCTATCCAATCCGATGGAAGCTGATCTTATTTTTCTGGAATAGTTTCTTACTGACTTGATTAAAAACATGGTTCACGTAATTTGCAAAGCAATACTGAGATATCCCTAACCCCAAATTCTGAAGTTTTGGAGGAGATGGGGGCTAAAACAGTAAGTGAGATATATGTGTGAGAGTTTAGTTTGCATCTTAAACTAATTCATAAAAAATTAAAAGAAAATTGCTACAAACACTCTGCATTCACTCCATCAGGTTGGCAGTTTGACAGAAATCTCTACCTGTAATCTACAAAATACTCTATAGATTTGCCTGTAAATGACACAGGAAAGGGTTTCCTTTCAGTACAGGCTCTTAGGTCTTGTCTGAATTTTTGCAGGTAGGTAAAAGTTTAAAATAATAGTCTACGCTGTAATTCAATCATAACGTGCAATTTAGGGGCAAGGAATTTGTTGACCTTTAGGTGCCCACCTATATTTGCAGACAGTTCCTTGTTTATTTATTTTTAACATGAAGTTAACAAGTACAGAAATAATAAGTAAGTCAGGAAGCATCTAGTGTAAATATCTATCTATCTATCTATCTATCTATCTATCTATCTATCTATCTATCTATCTATCTATCTATCTATCCATAGCTGTTATGTTAATAATTTTAGCATGACTCAAATTGAAAGCATGCTGTGCACACATATAGAAATATCCTGGGTATAAATATTGTGTCAATAAGGACTTTTGGGAAAGGGAGTGTTGAATAAATGTAGGTTTCATATTCTGACCAGAAATAAGCAAATATTTCCAAGTTAACTGCATTCTTTTTCATCTACATTTTGAAATCTGTTGGGCACAAATGCATTTGTGTCTTGACACTTAAAGGACCACTATGGTCATATATTTAAAGTATAATATTTTTAACAACTACACTTAAAACTATTCAAAATATTTTAATGTAAAATAAAATTATACAGTCTCTAAAATATTACCCTTTATATAAAATTATTCTGCTGTTGGATATGCTTTTGGTGATCAACATCCTGAGGTGGGAGAAGACATTTACAATGTGTGGCATTTACAAGTGCCACTGCATTAATTTCTAATGGATTGCTCATTAGTTTAGAGGGCCATGCCTTCCTTAGAAAGTAACCATTATAAGGTTTTGTAATCCAAAGGACGTTTATAGGACCACTGTAGTCCTTTTTTTCTATATGTTTTTAAATAACTAAACCAATTTTTTGCTATTATATTTCTTTTGTTTCATATGGAAGCTTACTCTGTTTTTAAAGAGCCCTATTCTGTTGCCAAAATTATAAATTTATACACACTTAAAACCACTGTTAAAATTGCCACATATTCTATTAGCTACTCTTGTTTTGATTATGAGTTAACCGCCCACAATTACTTTGGGCCAGCCAAAGATGCAAATTTGGCCTTAGAACTCCATTGGTTTTGGCACAGCTCGAACATTGCGAGCGTTAATTAATTAAAGTTATGCAAAACTGATATTCTATTAGACTCGTAGGTCTGACCGGCAACTGAAACAAAAATATCAGGTTTCTGTCAAAAAATATTAAATAGGACTCTCAAGGGCTTTTTCCAAACACTTATTAAAGCCATAGCAGCAATTTTAAACAAATAATTCTGCACCTAAAAAAATGGAAATGGAAAGACATTAGAATTAATTGCACAACAGTTTCAAACCCATCATCATGCTTTTAAAAAATATAATTTGTAACTGTTATTTCTGAGTAATATCAATTCCAGGACTCAGGGGGTTGATTAATATCATGAAATCCACATGGAATAGAACAGATGATCTAATGCAATTTATAGATTGCTTGATTGCGAGTCTGATCTGCAAATATTACTTATTGGTTCTCATTCATTTATAGCCTCCGATTTCAGGTTTCGTCTAACTTCCATGTTTTACTGACATCATGATGACGGTCTCATTTACTATTGGCTGTGTCTAAAAAATACATTACGGGCTTGCTTAAATATTGCAAGATCATATAAAAAAGGTGTGGTTTTCTTAGGACCGAACTATTATCACATATATAGTTGTGAGCGTACGAGTTGTTGCTAACGCTGCGGGCTCGCATAGCGAGCCCGCGGCCCTCGCGAAGCAAGGGCAGTGGCCGAGGGTCTCAGTTACTGGCATGGAGCGCCGTAGGCGCTCCATGCCAGCACCTGAGGACCTCGCAAAGCAAGGGCCGCAGTTGCTGGCATGGAGCGCCGAAGGCGCTCCATGCCAGCAACTGCGACCCTCGCAAACTTCACGTCGCAAACCAAACAGCACGACACACACATTACGACACTCGCAAACAACATATGACACACGTTCACACACATTACGGCCTCGCAACACTCGGACGCAACTCGCGAACATTACAAAATGTAAAACACAATACATACACACAGCACATACATAAAAACCTTACCTACACCAAGAGGGAGCACCCAGGACCTCAAAAATACAACTTACACCTCGATTTTACTCGAAATAAAACAGTTTAGAGACAAAAAAAAAATCTAAGCGAGAGAAAAAATGGCCGCCGAACAAAACGAAAACGAGGCTACAGCACTCTAAACTCGCAAAACACCACAAGAAACTCGCAAAACACCACAACAAACTCGCAAAACGCAACAAACGACCTACGGATATTCATACCACACAGTGCACACATTCAGCATGCTTACACAGCAGCTCCACACCACTAATGCTGCAGCAACATCAACACAGATTGCCAGCTCTTCATCACAATGCTTCAAAATAGGTACAGTATATTCATTTAGTAATGTATTACATATTTCATTATGATACACCAAACAGCATTAGCTACCTTACAATTTCATTGCCGTCATTTTTTGACGGGCAATTCGCTAGTATGTGATAAAGAGTAGTAAATGCAATAGAATATATTTTAAATATAAGAGTACATGTTACTTTAGACAGTGTGGAGAGATGGTGATGGAAACGGTAAAAAAAAAGAGAAGGCAGAGCCTCTAAGCCAGGCTATTATAATGCTGAAGGCCAGAAGGATTTATGGTCATATCCAAATGCAAACATGTTGGTTTGAGAGGAGCAACCTATACAACATCAAAAACATGGGAGAAGCAGCCAGCGGCACTGAAGCTGCTGCAGCCTTTCCAGACACTTTGAATGACATTGTGGAAAGAGGCAATTAGACTCCATAACTGGTATTCAATGTCCTACATCTCTGCTCCCATCCCGAAATACACTCCCACCCGCCCTCTTTGCTCTGCTAATGACCTTCTTCTCTTCTCCTCTCTCATCACCTCCTCTCATTCCCGGCTTCAAGACTTTTCACGTGCTGCCCCTATTCTTTGGAACTCTTTACCTCGCACCACCAGACTATCTTCCTGCCTCAGATCCTTCAAAATCTCTTTAAAAACACATCTATTCAAAAAAGCCTATCATCTTTAGCCTCTTCATTCACTATGCATCTCTCACTCTCCTGTACCTCACCCATACCCTTTAGAATTTAAGTTTGCCAGTTTTAATCTTGTGAGGTGCTTTAGGGAAAGCACAGTGTATATCAGATTGAAAGCTCAATAACAGGGTCTTCCATTATTTTCATTGTGGGGTATTGTTTATACTTGTACCTAACCCCTGTATTGCGCTGCGGAATATGTTGGCTCGTTATAAATAAAGGATAATAATAATAATAATAATAAAGATATAGGACTGTTCTGGAAGCATTTCAATTGATTAGAAGCAAGCACCAGGGTTTAAAGTAGCCAGATACCGACTAATGCTGTACTGATGCTGTACACTTCAGACTGGAAAAATGCTCATACATTGCAGAGAAGAGAAGGTAGAGGGAAGAGTCAGACAAATTACTGACATGCAATGATTTTTTCTATGGCAAGTGGAGAAACACTCCACAAAAGTGGAGAAACACTGAATGTGAGGATACTGGATGTTGGAGGATTCCTTTTGTAATACATTTGTACAGGTCTCAGAGCACATAAATGTGATATGCTACACTGTTTGAAAATCTCTGTTCTGCTGCACACTTCCCATAATTTATTTTTGTGTCTGTAGTAGTACCTTGTACTCCTCTGGTTATTGTTATGAGAAAGTAAAGTAAGATAATATCCTACTACCAATTGCATGGCAAGTGGTCATGATCTAAGTATATATATTATAAACGTTGGAAATTATATAGGTTCTTTATTATAGGCTGTGAGTTCATTTGCATTGATGGTTGAAAACTGCAATCACCATAAAAACTCCAGTTGCAAAGTGCATTTTGCTCTAAATACAGAAAAGACCAGATTTAATTCATGTTATTGTCGCCTAGTAAAATTAAGGAATAAACTGACAGCCCTATTAAATTCCCCTAACGTGAAAACCAGTAGCCCGGAACATAGCCTGCTAGACTTATGGCTATTAAATTGGCCTCGTACAGCTACCCGCCAACGATATGCATGCAGGTTACATGCGTAATATCCCTACGGGATGTAGAAATCGGAACTCTGTTGCCACAAAGCCTTCGGTCTGTAAATCCCGTAAATGTTATGTTCGCAAATCACTATTAAACTGTTACAAATACACTGATGTTCAAACCAGCAAATGAAGCCAAAAAGCTTACGGGTACTAGAGAGGACCCGCCAGGGGCTTAAAGTCCTATCCGTAGCACTGTAAATGCAAATATCAACACACTACTAAAAGAATAAAGCGCCTATAATGTACTTATAATTAAAGGGAAAGTGATGTTAGATGTTAAAATTAATAGCACAAGCTCGCAAATCTGCAATATAAAAGACTTTTTTTAATGTTTAATTTCCTTGTTATATCTATCCCGGCAATCAATGTGTTAATACATATAATGGACTAGAATATCATCTAGATAGAATACCTTTTCTTCTCTTCACTCCCTGTCTGTTGGTGTACCCCAAGTATCAGTCCTAGTCCCCCTCCTCTACTTCATCTACACTTCCTCACTTGGTATCCTCGTAAACTCTTTTGGGCTTCATTATCATCTCTATGCAGATGACACCCAAATCTACCTCTCCACACCAGATCTGCCCCCCTCTCTTCTAACACACGTCTCCAACTGCCTCTCTAGTATATCCTCTTGGATGTCCACCCACCATCTCAAACTCAACATGTCTAAAACTGAACTCCTTATCTTCCCTTCCTCTCCCACAGCGTTAATTCCTCACATCTCTCTCACTGTCAACAACAACATCCTCACCCCCTCCTCCCAAGCCCGTTGTCTTGGAGTTCTACTGGACCCGCTCTGTCTTTCATACCTCACATACAATCACTAACTAAATCTATCTAAAGTCTTATCCATCTAAAAAACATCTCCAGAATTCATCACTATCTTACACAAGACACAACTAAAATCCTTAGACTACTGCAACTCGCTTCTTGTTGGATTACCCACCAACCGACTATCTACACTTCAATCCATTATGAATGCCTCTGCTAGACTCATCTTCCGTATTCAATGTTAAGTGTCGACATCACCTCTCTGTCAATCACTCCACTGGCTTCCCTTAGCCTCAAGAATAACATTTAAAATCATGACCCTAACTTAACAAAGCCCTCAACAATAATGCTCCCCCTTAAATCTTTGCTCTCATCTCCAAATATTCCCCCATATGTTTTGCTAATGACCTTCTTATTTCTACAACTTTTGTCACCTCACTCTCACCTCCAGGACTTTTCTTGTGCTACCCCATGTCTCTGGAACTCGCTGGACCCCATGTCTTGCCTCGCTCCACCAGATTATCCTCTTCACTCAAAACATTTAAAACCTCACTTAAAACGCATCTTTTTATAGAATCGTATCACCTTCCACCCTAACACGCTTATCACCTCCTTCTCCCTCTTTTACCACTCACTATACCTTAGATTGTAAGTCTGCGAGTTTCTATCCTAAGTACTTTGGGAATTCACCAGGGACATTGGATTCCTAGCTCAAAGACAGGGCCCTACTTGCTTTGCTATATGTTAATTTGTATTTATCTTTGTCTGAACTTAATTTATGTACCACACTACGGAATATGTTGGCGCGTTGTAAATAAACTATAATAATAATAATAATATCATGTTTACTGATTTATTAATATTGCATTATTTCTGGAATGCGGGTCCTCCATTTTTCAGTTATGTAATGATGACGATTACCATTTGCTCTGTCTAAACCCGTAACTACGGATTGGACTAATTGATCATGTTCACGGCCGCACATGCTTCATGCGTAAAAATGGTTTAACGGTTTGCTTCGGCGGCCCGTTGGCCGGGGCATGGTTGAACTAATATAGCCTGATTTTTCTCTGACAAATAGTATCTGAAATAAAATATAATTCCCTTGACTCTGTGATTTATATTTTACAAACTCCCAGTGGCATAAAGTTTAAATGTTTATTGAATGGCCCTTTGTTACATACGTGTCTACTGTGTGTGTACTCTATTGTGCCCTCTACTGCATATTATTAGCTTTTAAATCATGTATAGTCACGTTTGAGTACTTGTTGATACTATTGCAAGTGCTTGTTGATACTATTTTTCATTTAACGAGACAGTATGTTCGGTGATGATAAAAGATGTTTTGCTTTTGAAACATTAGCATGAATTTTCTAGTTTTGTCGACTTTAGTTGATGACCTCTTATATTAAGAATTGTTGGTAATACACCAAACTTCTGTTACAGGCTACTGCTTTTGATGGGGTTGCTGACTGTGTGTTCATTACAACTGACATGGAGAGACACAGAAACATTTTATGATTGTGAATAGTAGTCCTCTGCAATGTATTACAATCTGCGAGATTGGAGTAAATATCTATTAATAGGAAAGTACAATTTTTAATTATTTATTTATATTGTGTTTTAAAATAGACTAAATTGTCACTTCCTGGATGACCTCCGACCATCTAATAGGAAGATTGGACTATTTTGTCCCTTCTCCCCCTTCCTAAGCACCTGCCAACACCCTCACCATCTCTATTTCCTCTATCCCATGTCCATCTACTTCTCAACTCTTTTTAATAGCTTTCTATATTTTCCAGGTTAAGTTAATTCTTGAGTAATGCCCTCAATCCTCTCTTCAGAATTTGTAAGTAGCCACATCCACTTTAATTGCAGGCTTGATTACAGCCCTCGATTTTCCCTTGATTGAGGACCCTAGTTCCTTTCTCCAAGTCAAAGAAGACTACCAGCCCTAAATGTATCACCCAATTAGGTATGAACAGCTTATCCTATACTTATTGACTATTATTATTATTGTTTATTTATAAAGCACCAACATATTCCTTAGCGCTGTACATAAGATAAGTTCAAGACAAAGATACATACAAATTAAAATATAGGAAGGCAAGGAGGGCCCTGTCTTTGAGCCTCAATAGTGTCCATAGTGCTTTCCCTAAAGCACCTTGTGGGTTTGAAACTCGCAGACTTACAACCTAAAGGTATTGTGTGAGGAAAAGGAGGGAGAGAGAGGTGAGAGTGTGTTAGGGTGGAAGGTGATACGCTTCTATAAAGAGATGTGTTTTTAGAGAGGTTTTGAATGTTTTGAGGCAGGAGGATAATCTGGTGGAGGCAAGGAGTTCCAGAGAATAGGGGCAGCACGAGAAAAGTCCTGAAGGCGAGAGTGAGAGGAGTTGACAAGAGTTGTGGAAAGAAGAAGGTCATTAGCAGAACCATGAGGGCGGGTGGGGGAGTATTTGGAGATGGGACCAGAAATGTATGGGGAAGCACTATAGTTGAAAGTTAGGGTCATGGTTTTAAATTTTAATCTGGAAACTATGGGAAGCCAGTGGAGAGATTGACAGAGGGGTGATGCCGACACTGAACGTTGTGTACGGATGATGAGTCTAGGAGAGACATTCATAATGGATTGAAGTGGAGATAGTCGGGTGGTGGGTAGGCCAGCAAGAAGCGAGTTGCAGTAGTCCAGTCGAAAGATGATGAAAGAGTGTATAAGGATTTTAGTTGTGTCTTGTGTAAGATAGTGGCGAATTCTGGAGATATTTTTTAGATGGAGAAGACAAGATTTAGTTAGTGATTGTATGTGAGGGATGAAAGACAGGGCGGGGTCCAGTAGAACCCCAAGACAATTGGTAATTGGAGACATGTGTTAAAAGAGACGGGATAGATCTGGTGATGAGAGGTAGATTTGGGTGTCATGTGCATAGAGATGATACTGCAGCCCAAAAGAGTTTACAAGGGTACCAAGTGAGGAAGTGTAGATGGAGAAGAGGAGCGGGCCTAGGACTGATCCTTGGTGTACGCCAACAGACAGGGGGTAAGGAGAAGAAGAGGTGTCAGAGAAGGAGATACTGAATGATCGATGTTGTAGGTATGATGAAAACCACGAGAGGGCAGTGTCTGGAATATTGAGGGATGAGAGGATATGGAGAAGAAGTGGATGGTCAACTGTGTCAAAGGCAGCAGAAAGATCTAGAAGAAGGTGAATAGAAAAGTGACCTTTTGACTTGGCAGTAAGCAGGTCATTGGTGACTTTAGTGAGAGCTGTCTCAGTGGAGTGTTGGGGCCGAAAGCCGGATTGGAAGGGAGTTAGAGGAAATAAAGTTGGTAAGGCGGTTATAGACGAGCCGCTCCAGCAGTTTGGAAGCCAGGGGAACTAGAGAGATAGGGCGGTAGTTAGATTCAATGTCAGAGTGCTTTTTGAGGATGAGTGTAATTATGGCGTGTTTTAGACAAGATGGAGACCTGCCGGTAGTTAGGCAAAGGTTGAAAATGTGTGTGAGAGCTGGGATTAGTGTGGTAGAGAGGGGAGGGATGAGCTGAGATGGAATAGGATCCTGAGGACATGTAGTGAGGCGAGTTGATGATAGCAGGCTAGTGACTTCATTCTCTGTAGCTGGGGCAAAGCAGTTCAAAGTGGCTGTTGGATTGGGGGAGGGAGAAGACTGGGTGTGGTTGGTTAGTTGAGACGGTAGAGTGAGTGAGCCACTGTGAGATGAGAGTTAATTGCGTATATATTCTATTTTATGAATAAAATGGTAGGCAAAGTCTTTAGCTGTGAGGGAGGAAGGGATGGGAGAAGGTTGTGGGTGGAGGAGAGTTTTGAAAGTGGCGAACAGACGCTTGGGGTTAGAGGACAGGGTTGATATTAGTGAAGTGAAGTAGTGTTGTTTGGCGAGGTTAAGGGCAGAGGAGTAGGAGCGTAACATAAATTTGTAGTGGAGGAAATCTGCAGAGGTGCGTGATTTTCTCCAGAGCCGTTCAGCGTTGCGGGAGCACTTCTGGATGTATCGTGTTTGAGTTGTGTGCCAAGGTTGTGGAAGAGAGTGAGGGCGTCTTCGTGTGGTTATGGTGGAGAGGGTATCAAGGGTGGAAGAGAGAGTAGAGTTGTAGAGTGAGGAGACTAGCAATTAGCCAATTATATCAGGTGGTAGACTTCATTTATAGTGTTGTCCAGGGGGATCTCAGAACCTATTTTATCAAAGGGGGAGAGGAGGGCAGGATATTAAACCCTCTGCATATGCTTTTATTTAGATAAACCAAGGGAAGGGTACAACTTTAGTAATAGTAAGGGCCTTTGCTTGTACTCACTAAAGCTTTAAACAGCAAGTTATCCAAATACCCATTATTGTTTGGCACATAGCAAGTGGTCACAGAAATTTGCAAGCGAACACCAAATATTAGCTAGCATCATTTAATAACAGACCAGGCTACACTTAAAGCAATAGAAGTTACATGTAGATAGCACTTGCAAATAGTTAAAAGTTGTTTTTTAATTTAAATCATTTTTATTGAAATACAAGGAAAGTACACAAAATTCAATTATACATTTTATAATTTTAGCTGAAATCATAATCAGCGTGTATATGTATTGAACTTTTCTATTAACTCCTTCACATGTGGGAATGTTTGTTGTCAAATTTTTTGCTAGCACACTTCTGGAGGCTAAGAAAATCTAATTTGTTAGGAATTTAGGAATTAGGATTTAGAGTTTTGGAATGGGAAGTCCTTGTAATGCTTCCTCTGGGTTTTTTTAATATGAAATCCACACAATTTCCATAATGCATGTCTCAATGTACCTGTTTTGTTGCAGCCTCTAATAGATTTACCATCCAAGGATGGATTTGAGACTTGTAGTCTCACTGGAGTGAGATACCATTTTAAAACATGGATCGCTACCTTGTCATGGTGAAGGGACTTGTGTACTTTTATAAACTTATTTATGGACAATAGGTCTTATCAACGTTCTGGTGCCTAACACTTACAATATAATGTATTCAATTACAAAAATTGAACTTAGGGCACCATTCAATTGTCCAAATTGTAATTACATGAGCCCATAATGCAATCCATAAATGTTACTGATATTCAATTGGATACATTTAGCTACTCTGATTCCATTGTTGATTTACAGGCTCAAAAGCACTGCTTGTTGTCAAAAATGTAACTCTGTCCTATCTCCTGCTTTGATGTTACAAGCCTGCAAATGTTAACCGTGATGAAGAAGGAAAATTGATATTCAATTACAAACGTTCATGTAGCCTGCAATAGCGTTCTACTCTGTGAATGGCAAATGCATCCGAAAATGAGAGTACTAGATAGGACCCGCAAGTGGGTTAAAACACTACAAAAGCAAATGAACACACACTACTGTACTTAAAAATACTGGGAAAGCAATTAAAGGCATTAGAAATATTACACAACAGTCTCAAGATCGCAAATCTGCAATAAAAAAATATTTGTTTTAAAATGTTTTATTTCCGTGTTATATTGATCCTGGGATTTAATGGGTTAATACATTTCATGTATTATGCATTGAATAGAACAATTGTTTTATTATTTTTTTTTATTTCTAAATGTCTGGATTGTGAGTCTGATTGCAAATCGTACTTCTAAACATTAATGAATGGTAGTTTAAACGCTATGTTTACTGATGTCATGATGATGGTCTCAATTACTATTGGCTGTGTCTAAGAAGTAAATTACGGGCTTGTTTAAATATTGTCAGATAATTGATTATGCCCCTCTGAAAGCTTACAAACATGAGGCATGGGATGCGTGTGGACGCTGTGAGTCTGTAATTGCAGGCTTGAGTCAATTGAATACATCTAGATATTTAGAAAAATTTTACCCGCAGCCAAAATGTTGGGTTTCATGTAATTACAGGCTTGCAATTGAATAGAAAGAAAAGAGTGGGGTGGGGTGGGGAGAAAAGGCACCACCTCCTAGTGCAAAATGACTGGTATAATCCTTTGTAAAAGTCAATACTGAGCTAAAGTAGGTAAAAAAAAAAACTTGGTGACCTCAGCATATGAGGTATGGATTGCACATCAGGGGGACTCTCTCCTCAGATTATCACGGATATGTGGATAATCCTTACGTCTGTAGTGAGTCTCCAATGGTCCGTTATCAATCAGAAAGCTCCTATTCTTAGGAGTGGAAAAGATGGGATCCACCCAAATATCATATATGTGGGTGTGTTAGGTCTGTAACCTCCACATGTAGTGTCCCAGTTGGGAAAGTATATTGCAGCTATGCTACCAAAATCATAGGTGTACTGGTAGGTAAACATTGAAGATGTCTTTATTAAAAAGTGGTATATATATAGCTTTACATAGATATCAAAAACTAGTAGTACTGTTGCAGGTCAGACATAAATGTCTAAATGAGACCTATCTAGAAAGCCTGACAATTGCAGTAAAGTGCTAATAGTACACATACAAAAAACAGATAAATATTATAATACTAAAGTAAAAAACATATATATATGCCCAACATAAGCAAATATATGTGCAACCAAACGTGTTTCGTCCAATTTTGGACTTCTTCAGTGATTAATAGGACCTAAAATCCCATGAAATATTAATTGGGAAAAAGACTTCCTCAGCTGAAATAGTCATAAGCAACAGTAATTAAAAACTAAGTAACAGTTAATAGATTTACAATTAGTTACTGAATCTATTCACCAAAGCACTTGTAATTGGTAATATAGAAATCTTTACTGTGTTTAAAGTACCCAACACAGTAGAAGTATTAAGTGCTATAAAACACAATCAAAGCTGAACTACCTATCAAACTTTGAAGTGCATATTCCATTTAAGAACTTCAAGTAAAAATCTGATTCTCAGGAGAGATATATGTTATGAAAGAACACTAAATTATATGAAAAACCAGGAAACAAATATAATAATAAAGGGCACGATAAAAGTCATCAGAGTACATTATTTTTATTGTTATTAAGAGACAAAAATATAATTTTATGGTATCACTTTATTTTATTTGTATTGTTTACTTTTAATACAGTTCTTATTAATGGTTATGTTTTAAAATAATACCCTAAGGGCTTTGCCAAAAGGTATTTCTATTTTGATCGGTCTATCGGTCAAATTGGGTCTAAATGTGTTATACAAATACCTAGGATACAAAAATTCCTAATAAAGGCAAAATGTCTAAATCGGTATAAAAATACATTTCCTTCCAATTTGCGAGCGTGAGACTGTTGTGCAATCAATTCTAATGTCTTTCATCGCTTTCCCCATTTACAGTGCAGTAGTGATTTTTTTTATTTGCATCTACAAGGCTACGAATAGGTGTTTAAGCCCCCTGGCGGGTCCTCTCTAGCACTGGTAGTATTTTCTCCTTCTTTTGCCATTTACGGGTGTGAAAACATTTGCAGGAAATTGATCAATTGAATAGCGATTTGTGATTTTAGCTATCGTAAGATTAAAGGCTTTGGGAGGCTGTAAGTTACGGGTTTAACATCTCAATTTTTTCAACTGAACCTGTTTGGAGCACGCAAAAAGACGCCAATTGAATAGCAAATTAACTTGTTACCTCACTTATGGGCTTCCGGATCGAGTGAGAGCTCAATAGAATCAGGCTCAAAGTAAATATATAATAACCAGATACTTGGGCCCGTATTCAATTGAGCAATTGTTGGTTACTGGAGCCCATAATGTAGCCGTAAACTCATTTTCTATTCAATTGGTGTCTTTTAGCTACCCACCAATGATTTGCGGGTTACAGGATGAAAATCCCTGCGGTTGTCAAAATCGTAACTCTGATGAGTAGGAGGGGCTGACATCAGGGGTGTCCTGGATAGGCCTCCTGACATGATCAGTGTTGGGGCTGGTGGAGAATGAAAGGACTGGGTTGAGTATAAAATGTTCTAGGCATCAATAGTTGGTTAGTTGTCAGTTTAAACATACAACATTGAGGTGTGTGTTTCATTCTGAGGGGATAATAATCATTATCACTGGAATTATTGCTGCTGAACCTGCATGGGATTCTGTTACAGTTGGTAACATTTGCTAGATGGCTACTGGTTCATGTGGGCAGCTGGACGTGGAGATGGATAGAACCTCACCACTCAGGGGTGTCCTGTAAGCTGAAAGCAAGATGGCTTGGGGTGAATGTGGTCCCCTCATCTCTGAGTCTTGACAGCTTTGTAAACGTGATGGGATCTCAGCAGTGGTAACTAACAGTAGCCTGGAAGTGAAATCTCTATCTACGAGTAGTCAGGAAATCATCTGCAACTTGGCATAGGCAAGGAGACAGCAATCCAGGTGGCAAGGGAGTTTCCAACCTCAACAGCAGTGTTCCAGTAAGATGGCAGACAACCCATGCAATAATGTGGTTCTCCAAGGCAAGTGGGAGGCATTCTTAGGATGCGGCCAGGTAATAAGCTAACCTACTGTCTAGAGGGCCTGGCGTGGCAAGAAATTGATTTGGAGGACAAGTATGCATCGTGGTGGAGATATGTTGGTGTCCCCAGCAAGGAGCCTTGCTTTTCATTGTGCTGGATGAGGCACACTGGAAACTGGTTTCTGGCCCTTTGGACTGTGACATAAGTAACTCCCAGCGGAAATTGGATGTGCTTTAGACATGCTGTGATGTACTGGGGGTGGGCCAATAGTCTGATTGATCTATTAGGAATTGCAACTGGAGGCAGGTTATCTGGCCCTGCTGGATGAGGCATCTGGGGAGGGACTGCTCAGTTAAGAAGGGCCCTGTCAATCAGTCAGGGAAAAAGGTCATATACCAGAGACTAAGGGGACATAGATAAGTTTTACAATGTCTGGGTCAGATGGGGACTATATGGAGTTTGAAACCACAGATGATTTGCCATCAGAGGGTCCTAACAAATTGCAGGGGGTCGAGGGATAGAGTAAGATGAGTAAGACTGCTCTGCTACAGTGATTTCACCCAAAAGAGGAGAGTACATTTGTAACCTATGGATTAAATTTGGAGCAAGTAGAGGTGGGTGTGCGTCAAGTGACTCTCACTGTGAAGCAGATAAGAGGTTATGGGGAGCATGAAGCTCAAACTGACACTTTCCGTACCCCAGCCAAACAGGGTGGGGCTCAAGTAGAGCTGCCTAAACAAGCAGAAGATTTGGGGTTCAGGTGGGAACCAGTTATGGACTGTGCCCTGGATGGGAGCCCCATTGCTAATAACAATGCAGCAGGGCAAGTAAAAGCTAAACATCAGAATACTGACACAAGAAAGAGCCAGGATGGAGCAGGCTCCCAGTGATAACTAATGTCCATGGACCAGTCATAAATCTAGTAGCAGTAGCAGAGACCGGAGTGATCCTGCCCAAGAACAGCATGACCAGGGACCCAGATGGAGGGGAGCATTGTGCCCAGACAGTGGTTTCGGGGAATGGAACCAGCTATTCAAAATATCATACCAATAAGTGGAGCTTCCTGTTCAGCTTACCAAGTGGTGTGCCAATGTCTGGATCCAGTAAGTATGTTCTTCTTTCGAAGTGTTATTTTATTGGGCACCCAAGGAAATTGTTTTTTTTTTCATTGGAGGAGGAGGGAGGAGGCATAAGCCCTAGCTTTTGGGGGAGGTTTGGTGATGCCACAGTGGAAACGGGATTGGTTATCCCCTGAAAATGTTGGGATTGGGCAAGCAAGAAGAACAGTGGACACCCCTGGATGCAAAAATTTCATAGGAGAGAGAGTAGGCCTGGGCAGGAGGACCGGATTACCCACTTGTGGTCCCATAGACACAAGGACTGTTTCAGTTACCACAGCACATATGTTGCGACTGGTCGGGTTGGGCGGTTGCTCTGGAGAAAGACTGTCCTAAGTTACCCCTAACCTGGAGGTACTCATTCATTGCCAGGAATTGCCAGTCAGGCCCAGTCAGGGCCCCCTAGGACCCTGTTGGCCCAGAAAACATGGCTACGTATACCATGGTGCGGAAGAAATTGTGGCCCACATTCTGGGCCCTGGGAAATGGTTCAACAAGTTAGTATATTGTCACCATTTTTATTCAATTTATGCAGAATATATCATATTAATATTAAATATTTTGGCCATATCATCAGAAGACAAGATTTTGTAGAGAAGACTCTGATGCCTAGGAAAAATGTAAGGAAAAAGAAGAAGGGGAAGCAGAGGTGGAGATTGATAGATGCGATAATTGAAGCAATGAACATGATCTTGATGGATCTCAGAGGGACAGTAACTGAAAGATGTACATTGTGTACTGCTGTCCATAGGGTCACAGAGAGTCAGACATGACTTAACAACAAACATGTAATTGCTCAGCAATTCCTAGCAGGATTTTCATAAATACAAATTTAGCGAGGGCCATGTTATCAAGGCCCCAGGACAGTACAAATTCAGATACTATGATAAGTACTAAAGCACTGCTTTTTCTTCTTAGATAAGCTTAGATTTGTCTCTAAGTCAAACAGGAAATGATGTTACAGGGAGTAGAGTGTTTGTTTTGTGCACATCACCAGCAGCAACTGACGTACCTCCTGTAGCAGAAGCAAGCATGTGTTTCCTTGTAGTCTCTGTGTCATAACAGACATATAAGAGACTTTTGGTATCCTCCAATGGTAGGACAGGATTCAAGGTTCTAAAAAGAAGAGAACTTTAACTAACCTGCTTCCCATCATCCCTCAGTATTTTTCTTGCCCTACCACAGGTAGGAGGTTCTCTAGACATCATCAATAAAAAATATTTTGCCTTCTCCCAATCAACTACAGAGTGAGTTTAGTTTGGTTGAGTTCAATGCAATTTCATAGCTGAGTGCCACAAATGCCATTTACAACCAGAGAGTTGATTAAATGTCATCCATGAAGAAATAGCATCTTTTTATGACTAACAAGGCACTCAATCCACTCCTTTCACGGCACGAGTAAATTACAAAATAATAATAGCTGACATAATTGAATAGTGCATGTTAAAGCTAACAGTAAAATATTTAGCAAAATGCATAGAAATCTTATTCAAATATTTTATTGAATCAAATATATAGCTGGCAGGTATATTTTATTGGGGCCCTGGCTGTAGCATGTGTACTATACCCAGAGTCTTCTGACAGCCGTGTATGGGAGTGTATCAGAGTAGAACTAGCGTATAATGCCCCTGTACAAAAAACACCATACAATAAAAAGGATTAAAACAGGATATAATTAGTATACACATACCAGGATTAATTACAGAAATAATTATTGCTGCCCTTCTGAAACCCAAAGCATTAAATCCCAATTTGTTCAAGTGCTTAACAGAGACAATTTTCAGCCAAGGTGAGCAAAAAAAAGCATACAATTGGTCCAGTTTCTCTTCTATATTTAGGATTTTTTGTGTTTTTTCCACATTTTTTTTTTATTTAAAATATTTTAAAACTATAATTTTTTTCCAAAAAACTGGAAAATGTAAAGAAGAGTAGACTTAATTAAAGAGATGTGACTGTTGGTTAATCAGTAGTAGAATGTGCACCTCAGTAATGCTCAAAAGAGCATAGAGATATATCTGTCCTGCTCAACCATAGGCTCTTGCTTGTTTACTGCTAACCCTTTATGTATACGTTACATTTAACACAGGTCTGGGAAGTCACGCTAGAGGGCATAATGAGAAAATATTTAAAATGTTACACTAATAGGAAGTAATTTTATATACTCACTATGAACCACACTAAATTCTGCTAACGTGTAAAACCGTAGCTCGAAATGTAGCCTGCAAGACTTACGGCTATTAAATTGGACTCGTAAAGCAACCCGCCGAAGACTTGTGGGGTAGGGGCGAGAAAACCCTACAGGACGTGAGAATTCAACTTGCGAGCCCACAAATCCTTTGATCTGTCAAGTCTGTAACTGCTACGTTCCAATTGCACTATTAAATTGCATCAAAATCACTGTTGTTCAAGCCCGTAACCAGCAAATGGAGCCAAGAAGCCAATGATTGCTAGAGAGGATGCACAAGAGGGGCTAAAGTCCAATAAGTAGCACTTTAAATGCACATATACACACACTACTGTACTTTTATAAGCAGGGAAAGTGATGTTAGGTCTTAAAATTAATACCACAACATTCTCAAGCTCGCAAATCGGCCCAAAAATACTTTATTTCATGTGTAATTTCCGTGTTTTATCGATCCCGGCAATCAATGTGTTAATACATATAATGGAACTCGCATGTAATAGAATATCATATTTATGGCTTTATCGATATTACATTATACCTGGAATGTGGGTCCGATTGTAACTCGTAATTGAACCCCTAAGACTTTGAAATCCAACCTCCATTTTTCTTTTATGCAATAACTACCTCTGTTTCCATTGGCTCCATCTAAACCCGTAACTACGGCTTTGAATAATTGATTAAGTTCACAGCCGCACATCCAACATTCACCAAATGGTTTACGGGTTTGCCTCTCAAGCCCGTAACTCGCAGCATGTTCTAATTTATTAGCTCTGTAAATCAACCAAATTACGAGCTCGCAGCCGTTGCGGGTCTCACGTTGCAATATCTTTACCTTATTTTTTGCAGTTGTGGACCTGATAAAATATGATTAAAGCAATATGTTTCTTCATCCATTACCAGCTTTGATTATATATTGGATTGGGTTTGCATCTTGTATGCTAATTGCAGCCTTTCCATGTTATACTACATTAGTTAATTTATTGTGACTTAATACACCTAGTTTGCTGTTATATTTTTAATGCCTGTCTGCTTCTGTATATCTGGTGGATTTTCTCAATTTCTTCACTATATCTATATTGTATCACTAATCTAACATTAGCATGATTCCTACTCTTATCTCTCCGTTTTCCCTAAAACTATTCTTTTCTAGCCATAAACCTAACATTATTCTTGCTCTGTTCTAATTGATTCTCCACGCCGACTATACTATATTGTATGTCTGACTTGGCTTTTGTCTCCCTCTTTTGCCTGTTCTGAGCATAGACTAATCTACCTGGTTACTTTTGGTAAACTAGGTCAGTGGGCCTCACTGTAACAGTAAGATGAGGTTCCTGTTACAGATAACTAATGCTGTAGTGTGGCCATTTTGTTGTGTATCTGAGTGATGTGTGTGAGGTGGACGGGCCATGAGACACAAGAGATCAAATTGCCAATATCCGCTGGATAATAGAGAAAGCAAGGGAGTTCTAGAAAAAAACATTTACCTTTGTTTCATAAAATATTCTAAAGCCTACGACTATGTGGATCACAAAAAAATGTACAAGTTCTTAAAGAGATGGGCGTATCAGACTATCTCATCCACCTCCTGAGGAATCTGTATAGGGATGAAGAAGTCATGGACAGAATTGTACATGGAACAGGAAATGGTTCAACAAGTTAGTATATTGTCACCATTTTTATTCAATTTATGCAGAATATATCATATTAATATTAAATATTTTGGCCATATCATCAGAAGACAAGATTTTGTAGAGAAGACTCTGATGCCTAGGAAAAATTTAAGGAAAAAGAAGAAGGGGAAGCAGAGGTGGAGATTGATAGATGCGATAATTGAAGCAATGAACATGATCTTGATGGATCTCAGAGGGACAGTAACTGAAAGATGTACATTGTGTACTGCTGTCCATAGGGTCACAGAGAGTACAAGACCACAGTGTAACTGAAGATCCGCAAAAGAATGACTATGTGTATGTAACAGCTACAGAATAATAAATATACATTTCTAAATAAACTAACTGCTCAGTTACCTATTACATACACAGAATTATGATGTCCCAAAATAAATTTATACACTACTCTGAGTCGGATACGACAGTGATCCTTTAATCCAACACGTATAAATGTACCATATTATTCACTCTTCCATTACTCAATTGTTGCTACTATAGCAGTAAAAAATAGAAACTCGAAACTAATTATATTCTAATGATACAGTTTTAGTTCTTCCCTGCTTCATTAAAAAAAATTAGAAACAATTAATGGTGAGGTGTCCCCACAAGGGGCGACTTCCTTCACCCTAGATGCTGGTGAGTGGCGTTGGATGGACTAAACAAAATAAACAATGTAAAGATTCTAATCTAATCAATTCTTCAAAGGTCTTACCTTCCCTGCCAAAGCAAGGAATAAATGGGTTGCTGAAGATTTGAAATCAAGTCACTATGACTAAAGATTATTGGTCCTGACTGCCATTAAAAAAAAAGGCATGAACGGGCATGATTCTGTTAGCATTGACTTTTAATTGGAATCTGGGAACCATTTAACAGTCCCGCCTTCGAACTTATATCCAATGTAATGTGATAGTAGCGGTGTGGATACATGCTTTAAAGACTGTTATACTTTTCAGTTCACTCTGACAATTTCCTGGAATACCCCATGAACAGTAACAGCATTCAAGGTACCTTTAAACATGAGATTTCTTTCCTGTCTCACCTCCATCATTTACAGCTAAAAATCAGCACAGATGTTAAAAATTGTTTAGCTTGAATCAACAATTTCTAGGCAATACGACCATGTGATGAGGAGCTAGATGTGACATAAGTGTAAAACTGCTCTGTGTGACATATGTGACTTTAAATTAATTCCTGTTTCTATGGCCACTTGAAATAAGCATGAGGTATTCAAAACAGTGCAGCAAAATGATTTTTCAGCATCATTAAAAAATATTAAATTCTACAGAAAGGTTTGTCAAATAGTTTTCATATTTTAAATCACCCAAGTAATAATGTGACTTTGCAAGCACTTTGCAGTCGCACATAAAGGATGATATATGATTAGATTTTTTTTTCATTAAGCATATCTTGGGCTATACTGCTTTATATATTTTCATACCTTCCAGTCAACTCTCATTTTGTTGGTAGAGTCCTATGGTGATGAGCATAAGATAGTTGAGAAAAAAAATGTACTTATATATTTTCTGTTCTTGGCTGAGAAACCAACATAGGATTTTCAATGTAAAAGAGGGATGGCATTGTACCTTTATGTTTTTGGAAAATGAGTCTTACTTAGAATATAATTAGGCAAATATCACATAGAGCTAGATTTTAATGAACTGGTCCTTGGTGGCATCCATGATACTCTAGTAAATGCTGTGAGTGATGGGTAATTATGTTTCTGCAGGAGCAGAACTTGCAGTTACCCTTTGCAAGCTGCCTGTTTCTGAGCATGTGTGGAAATGATTGCTGTAGAAATGATTATTAAATTAAAAATTCCCCTCCCCTCTCTCTCATCATCCCTTCATGTAGTTAAGATAATCATAGCCCCTCATGTTGGTAGGGCAGTGTCACAGAGGACAAGGGATTTGAAAGTCTGCAAATGTGGCAAACTTTATCAAACTGGCAGAAATACCAAAGAGGATAAATAGGGAAATGTATTTTTTTGGCTTTTAGAGTAGAAGTTGGATGACAGAAAGGGAATGAACTGGTTGTGAAAAAGCAGTTCTAGTATATTTGGAAACTAAGGAAGAAGATTTATCACAATATGTTTTATTTAATATAGGGTAATTTGTTGATGTTTCAAGCGAGAAATGTACAAGTGGTCATAGCGAGATGAAGAAGTTGGTTAGGGTAGCAGAGAATGTTGGAATGAATTGTAAAAGGATGGTGTTGAACAGAAAAGGCATTTGAGGTCGGGTTGGGAGGAGTGAAAAGCTGGAACACCTTAATTTGCCTTAGACCTTGGCCATTCAGTGCTTTATATGTCCTGAAAATATATGTTATTTATAGGTAGTCTTACAATGTCAAGCTTAAAACACAGAATTTAAATGGCCATTAAAGTTTGCAAAAATCGGCACACGCTTGTGAAGTATGAAACACACAAACTCAGTAGTTATGTAAGCCATGAGCTTCTGTTTTGAACCTTCACGGCTTAATGGGAAGGTACTGTGATCTAATCCTATTATTAGGTGGCTATTTGAAGAGGCTGTCTTTCAACTGAACTGAATTGAGACTTGTGTACTTCTGAGATACATCTCAGATGAGTAATTATGTCAGGAATAAAAGCAAATGGCTTTCTGCAGGTGAAAATAAAAACTGCACACAATAATTCAAAATGTAAGATTAGTTAACTTAACTTCTAAAAATATTTTGCCAGTTTTCAAGGTAAGTGTTTCAAGATAGCATGCTACAAATGTAATACTTCAGTGTTTTTTAAGTGGTTTGAATGAGATAGATTTGTAAAAATGTACAGTTATACATTAGGTTTCAGAAACAACCAATGTGGTAATTCAGTAGTTTCAGAATGGCAACATAGCAAAAAGAAAAGAGTAACTGGGGCATTAAATGGGGTAATGTACCAAGGTCAGCACAAAAACTTAAAAATTGCCCTGTTCTTTACACATTTTCTCTTCGCTGCATTTTAATCCCCTAATATATTTATACATATTGAATATATTTGTCTGCTGGGCATAGACAAGATTAAAAACAATATCCAGTTTAAAATAAAGTCAATATTTGTCTTACTTTTTTATGTTGTCTATTTCTCCCTCAAGCAGAGCTGTTTATCTCAACCTCCCTTTGCCTTTCAGGGGGCCAGATCCGTTTGGGGTCTGAACCATCATGGAGCTTGGAAGCAGGCTGAACTATGATGTATTTGGCCACGCACCACCTGCCTAACAAATGTTATAGCTCTATTGCTTGAAGATGCTCCATTAGTCCCACAGAGTGACAGTGCATGAGCCATTATAGCCCAACCCTCTTTACTGAACATGATCAGTCTGAACCAGAATCTAGACTGGTAAGATTTTTTTTAGTCCAGCTTCCAGGCAGAGCTGCTCATACCCCTGTTTGGGATACAGAGATGGGGATAAGTAGCTATGCTTAAGAGAAAACTGACACATTTAAAAGTAAGAAAAATAATAACTTTGCCCAAAAACAAGCACAAGCCTTTACTTGTAAGGCTGTGGTTTGAGCTGCATAAATGTTTTCCTATAGGTCAATCTCCTTGTTGTTGGCTGTATAATAGTGAAGTCTCACTCTTTCTCTGTGGGATTGGGATGTCTCCCCAATACAATATCTTTCTGTAGTACATTGTACAAAATAAATATACAACCCTGGATGAGGATAGACAGAGGAGAAGAAGTACAAACAACTCTGCTAGAGGAGAAAACAGATAGTTTAAAAGCTAAGAAAAATGTTAACTATTAACTAATTTACTTTCATTAAGTTTTTTATGTTTTAGAAAATGAAAGATAATATAAAAGATAATATCCCCCGTAAAAATATAATATCCCCCGTAAAGTAGAGGGGGAGAGGCTCGCAATGAGCAATAAAGGCGCTCAGCATGAGGCCCGCAAGTTAGAGGGGAGAGCCTCGCATTGTGTGGCAAACAGCATTGCCAGGCTTCAAATTTTATTGCCGTCATTTTTGACTGGCAAGTTGCTAATATATATATATATATATATATATATATATATATATATATATATATATATATATACAGTAATCCCATGGCCAGCTAAATATAGTTTCTGGTTGCTTGAGAGTTGATATTATCAGAGGCCTAGATTGTTCTAGCAGCAGCAGCTTTCACTTCTCACTTAGACAAAGGTACGTTCAGCTGCAGGGTGTGGTGCTGAACTTTGGGGAATGTAACACCAACACTGCACTGGCTCAGTCACTCATGCCTGTCTGCTTCCAGGTAAAACTGAATTGCAGAGAAGTAATGTGGATGAAATCTAGGTGCCTGTAAGCATTTTGTGGCATGACAACTTGGCTGCTGGCATTTGTTGAGCCCTGTAAAATTTTATTTTCATTTAAAGTACACTATTACATTTTTTTTCTGGTTACTTGAGAGTTCTGGTTGCTTGAGTTCTGGTTAACTGTGAGTTCACTGTGTATATATATATATATATATATATATATATATATATATATATATACATTATATATACATCATTTGAATGCATAGTCATAGGGAGCAAATATCATTTTTGTTTTTATATTTTCCTCCAATAATGCTTAATAATGCTTCAATGATTAACTTTAAATTTTGGAGTTTCCATAAAGAGGTAACAAAAAATACATGTTGCAACAAAAGTGAATTGTCATAACATTTTTCATGGGTAAGAAAGGAGATTAAATGGAAGACGTAATAGACAGTGAACTAGGGCCACTATTCCATGGCTCCTGTAAGAAAAGGACAGAGTGAAAGTTTACTCATAGATCACTACCAATCTTTCACAACATATACTTTAGTTATTATTATTATTATTATTATTTTCTTTATTTATATCGCACCAACATATTCCGTAGCGCTGTACAGGGGTTTAGGCAAAAAACAAACTTAGCACCTTATAAAGAATGGAGGGCCCTGTTTTTTAGCTTAGAATCAAATGTACATAGGGCTTGTTTCCAAGGCACTGACACAAGATTGAAAATTTGCAAACTTATACTTAAAACTAACCTCAGAGAAATGCCATCTGAGAACCCTGGATGCCTTAAATCCATTGCAATAAAGAAGCTAACACCTTTAGCCATGGTTGTAGTATAATATAACATGGGGGACCACCATGCTATAGGGTTAATATTAGGTGCCATGGGGGTTGATAGGGACATTCATGATAATGCTTTCGATGGTTATCCCAAGGGGATACCGGGTTCATAGGTGGTATTGGATATTGAGGGAGGATATCATGGATCCTTGGAATCATAGGAGGTAAGGGATATTGCGGGAGATTCTCTGCATACCCAGCTCATAGGGGGTAGGGGGTCTAATCTCCCTGGATTAGTTTTTATTATTCTTTAACCCCTTCACTACTATGAGAAGGGATTTATATAGAAAAGAATATGGAAGGATGTTAGGGCTAGTGTATTGTGTTCATTCCACAACGTTGCTTTGGAGACAACTGAGATTTAGGCTTGGAGCCTCCTGAGAGCAGGCTGCGATCACATGTTAGAGCTTGAGAGCTACAGGCAAACCCCCTGAGTGCGAGTCAGTAAGTTTTATATGATTCTTTTCTTCAGAAACCATAGCTCTGCAAATTTGCTTTTAAAAACTCCTGTAGTTTTGAGTCAGCCTTAAAGTTATGCATATAGTTTGCATACATGAAATTCTCTTACTGAAATTATAATTTGGTAGTTGAAGTTAATGGTGTATACAGATAGTGGTGAAGTTACTGCTGGTGCAGCAGGTGCAAAGCCCACAACAGGTTATGGGTCCGCTGCTACTGTGAGTAAATGGGATGATCTGGTTACCTATTTACATATTTTTTATTGACCCCAAGTGGTAGATAGAGAAGTTGCAAGGGGGGCCCAAATTATTTGGCACAGTAGCCTTTCATTAGCTCTGCCACTGTATACAGCAATGTGAATATGTGTAAAAAAATCTGTTTTTTCGTTTGTGAAATGCTTAAATATTGTTTACCAAGAATTCACAGTAGTTAATAGTACTATATTTGTCACAGGAAACCTCACAAGCTTCAGGAAAGCAACACTGTGCTTGTCCTTAGATTTTAACGTTGCAGAAAGAAAAAAGGGCTAATACAGAAACATGTAAGCAAATCCCGGTCCCTGTAGACTTTTAAAGAAGGAATGAGTAGCAAGAAACTTGCAATGCAGGGTAAATTGAAAAAAGCTCAGGAATTTCTTATGCCTCAACTACTTGCTTGTTCATGAAAAAGCACCTCTGTTTCATCCCCCATCGGCAAATGCATGAGCATCACCGGCTGAATGGCTCCTACAGTTAGCTCCTATAAAAGGATCATTGTGCTTATAAGGGATAGTGCTGGAAACTGAAGCCCATATCAGCCACATGCAAAATGTGTTCAGACAGATTTAAGATAACATTATCTTGAAGTAGTCGGCCATAGATGAGAAACTTGTCAGGATATATAAGTCTGTTGTAAAGCTTTTATTCCTTGTTAATGTAGGAAATCCAGTCAATGTGTTAACAAAGCATTTTTTCATGTTAATGTTTGACTAATACATATGAATGACTAAACTATTTTAGAAAGGATTAAGAAAAAATCTTAACACCTTTCATTTATAGTGAGTGTTTTTTTTTTGCATATGGCATGCAGTGACTAGGACTTTTTTCTGAAAGCAGAGGCTGGAATGAGACAATTAAAAGAAAGTCAATTACAGTGACATACCACATATGACAGTCATAACACTTGATAAAATATATACGTAATGGCTACATCTATATTTATTTATAATAAATAAAATATATGTATATAAATTAATCCTAAGAGCTTTCCTTATATCTCAATGTTGTCATTCATTTCGAGGACTCCTTTTCTGATTATTACCAAATCATTATTTTCACACGTATTATTACATATGTTAGATTTTTTTATCTAGATTTTTTTTTTGTTCAGCATGTTTGACTTTTAATTCATTTATTAAATTAACTCATTGATGGTATCTCATTTGTAAAATGTTTTCTTGCTGAGCCTTTATGAGAAGACAATGTAAGGCAACGCAGAACTTAGACTGCAATATCTGGAGTTAAGCACTAGGTGGCATGCTAGGGAAAACGAACATGTTTTATTTCTAATTAAAACAACAGAAGAAAGCCCTGAAAGCATAAAAATATATTTTTCTTTGACTGTACTGAGACTCGTTGGGGTGATTACTCTCAAAATCAGAGACTTTCTAATGCCTATTTATTTGTAGTATGCCTTCCAAACACACTGAGAGGGAATAGGTAAAGAAGTGATAAAGTTTATATATAGTTTAAGATTATTATTTATTATATACACACCAAAATATTCTATAGAGCTATGCAGGGGTTAAGTACAAAAAAAAAAAAGATAAAGTCCTGAAAGCGAGAGTGAGGGGAGGTGATAAGAGAGCAGTCATTAGCAGAGCGAAGAGAGCAGTTGGGGGAGTATTTTGAGGCAAAAGCAGATATATAAGGGTGTGGACAGTTGTTGAGTGTTTTATACATTAGGTTAATTATTTAAAAATATATTCTGAAGGCTATGGGAAGCCAGTGAAGTGACATAGAGATGCTACAGACATTGAGTGTTGAGTTTGGTAGATGAATCTAGCGGATGTATTCATTATGAATTGGAGTAGGCAAACGGGTGATGGGAAGGTCAGCAAGGATCGAGTTGCAGTTGTTGAGGCAAAATGTAATGAGTGCATGGATTAAAATTTAGTTGTGTCTTGTATAAGATATGATGTATGTTGGGTATGTTCTTTAGGTAAAAAAGGAAGATGTGATCTAAATATATGAAAGAAGTTTTAAAGAATTTTCATGTATCTATAATTAAAGTGTGGAAAATGTGTCTTTAATTGGTGAACATATAACCATAAGTGGTTCATAAGTATTTACAGTATAGAGGTGACTTTATGGCAACTTTGGATGTGGTCCTTTTCCACACAACTAGCTGTTTTAGTTGTGTCATGACAGTTATCACAACTCACATAACTCATATAAGCAGAAAGGACAGGTATCATATTGAGAACAAGTAATAAGTCTGCAAACAACATGTCCGTGTTGAATTAATCAAAATAATATTTTAGATTTTATAAAAAATATTTAGAATCTGAAAACTATGCATGGTCAGCAATGCTGGGGAAACAAACTAATGCATTTTGGGACCCACTGGGCTTCTACTCTTGCATTTCTGCCCTTCAATAGTACATTCTAGATTGCAAATGTATATCACTTTTTCCTTTTCTCTGACTTAAAATGCACATATAAATATGTACAGTTTTAAACTATGATCAAATTAATTGTTGCCAAAATCATGTTATTTCTGCCTAGGCCAACAAGCCACGCCTTTCACAGCAGAATTTTAGGGAGCACAGCATTGTATATTTGTATGCACAGAAATTATGTAAGCACAGGAATAATTATATGATTTAAAATGTGTAAAAAGGCTTTATGGAGTTAACAGTCCATAAGTGGGTCTGACAAGAATATTTATCTTTATATCTTTGATTGGTTTTAATGCTGTATAGTCAATAAATACATCTCTGGGTACCAGTAAAGAAATAAACACTGAATTCTAAATTATATGATAAGATTATGCTGTCTTTACAAGAATGAGGCTGTTCTATGACACAGTTTATTTTCTTACTTTCTTTGATGAAGGTGGAATGCCCCCGATGATCAACCTTCAGCTCAGAAAGTTCAGCTTGTATTGCTTTGTTAATTTTCAGAATTAGTTTGATGTATACCTGCAAATCTTTAGATAGCAAGCATGTTAAAGAAATGATTAGTCATTATTTATTATTATTATTATTATTATTATTATTATTATTATCCTTTGTTTGTAAAGTGCCAAGATATTCGTAGCGCTGGTCCATCAAGTCTGTCCATTCTACTTCATACAGTGGTTACTGATGTTTTATCATTGATGAGGAAGCCCTTCCGTAATCTTGGAATACAATATGTGTGCCTGGATTTCCGGACAATAGATGATATAAAACAGCAAATACATAGCTTTTCCTTCAGAAATTAATCAAGTATCAAATACAGAAAAAATATGGAAACAAAAACAAACCCTACTTTAAAAATGCTTTGGATGTACATGCCTATAAATCAATACTCTGTACTGTTATAACTCACTTTTGGCTACTAAGAACCTCATTTAATTCTCGCGGTATATACGCCATATGTCTGCGGGCCTGCTGCTATAAATCTGGTGCTCTTCAATTGATCAAGCCAGCAAGTGGCCGAAAGCTTAAACCGTAAACCATGCAATCAAATGTTGCTTTTCAGAGCATGAACATGATCAATTAAGCAAGACTGTAACTACCCATTTAGGAACAGCCAATAGAAAAATTATACCATTGTCATTACGTCAGTAAAACATGGAGGTTACATGTCAATCAATTAGAGTTTAGAGATCTGATATGCGACCAGACTTGCAAAACCGCAAAATCCAAAATAATAAAAATGAATGGCAATACTGTTCTAGTCTATGTGGGTGGCCTGGTATGTATTGACATTGATTTATGAGATCGATATAACCCAGAAATGAAACGTACATTTTTAATTTTTGTATTGCTCATTTGCAAGCCTGAGACTGTTGTGCAATTATTTATAATGTCTTTCATCGCTTTCCCCATCATTTACAGTCAAGTATTGATTTTTTATTTGCTTTTACAGTGCTACGGATATGTCTTTAACCTCTTTGCGGGTCCTCTCTAGTATTCGTAGGATTTTCTTCTACATTTGCCATTTACGGTTGTGAAAACATTTGCGGTCTTGAGGAATTGTAGCAATTAAATAGCGATTTGCGATTGTGGACGTGAAAGATCAAAGGCTTACTGTAGATGGGGTGTAAGTTACGGTTGTTACAACTGCAAGGATTTCAAGCCCATAACACGTACCCCCGCAAAAAAAAGCCAATTCAATAACAAATTAACTTACAGCCTCCATTACTGTCTCCAGTAACTTACAGTTGCTCAATTGAATGAGACTCTAAGACCCTCATTCAATTGAGCCGTTCGGGAGATCTGAGCTCCCAAGTGGAGGTCGCAAGTTATTTTACTATTCAATTGACTTTGCGGGCTTCGATTGAGTTACGTGCTCTGAGCTGCGATTCATTGCGATTTTTATAATCACAAATTATGCCCTCCAAGCCTTTGATCTTTCACGGCCGCAAGAGTCCCGAACGCTGACATCGCAAATCGCTATTCAATTGCTCCGATTCCCCCTCGCTAACCTCTGTCAAGTCGGCAAATGGAAACTACCTACATCTAACCACAAGTTACTGGTAAGCAAAGGGCTTAATGACAAATCGGAGCACTTTAAAAGCAAATAAAAAAGCAATACTCTACTGCACAACATTCTCCAATATTTTATTTCAAGTCCAATTTTTGTGTTATATCGAGCACGGCAATCAATGTAAAGTCCTACGGGCTTCAACCTCCAAGTCTGTAGGAGTTTGAAAAAATGAAGGTTGGATTTCAAAGTCCTACAGGCTTTGAGGTTTAAGCCCGTAGGACTTCGAAAATGGAGGTTGGATTTCAAAGTCCTGCGGCCTTCACTTACGAGTTACGGCCTTGGAGGTTGGCCATGATGATGATCTCTGGTTCCATTGGCTGTTTCTACATCAGGAGTTATGGGCTTGCTCCTGTAACATGTTCAAGCCTGCAAATGCTATTTCCGATGGCAATGGATTCCGCTATCGCCCCCTAACTTGAATAGCATCGCAATTGAATAGCATCGTAAAAGTAGAGCAACAGGAGCATGCAACTCAGTCACAGGCATTTGGCTGTTTGCGATCGAGCTGCGAGCCCCAAATTGAATGAGGCTCTATGTTTTCAAATTGAATGAGGCTCTATGTTTTTAACTTTTCAGTGGTTAGGAGTAAGGTGATTGCAGCAGGTAAATTTACAATCGATTGCTGCAGTAAAGGGCTTAACACTTAAATATATATGCATGGGGGAGCTTAAGACCCCATTGCCTAGCTTAACCCTTTGCAATGGAATGAGTTTGAGACATTGGCATTTATTTTTACCCTCCATGCTAGCTTGTAAATTGGAAGGGGTGCTTTTGGGACCACCCTTATTTTTACAAAACTTAAAAACCCTTCCCTGATGACCCTTTGGAGTGGGAGCTTTGGGGATCTCCCTTTTTTTACAAAATATAAAACCCCTTCCCTGACCCTTTTTTTATTACATGCCCCCAAGCATAAATAAAATCAAAATAAATTATTGAGGATGTTTTTTATTATCATTTATGCTTGATATTATTTTCTTATCGAAGAACTAAAGGCCAAGGTGCCTAGTGTAGATCCTGAATTTCCTTTAATAAATATGATATCCACATCCATACTTGAGATTTTAGATGTCCAACATTGGGCTCTGATTTAACTTGGAAAAAGATTTTAGTAAATCAGATGATGAGCTGAGATGCTGGATCTTTGCTCATTAAGGCCCATCTAGGCATATTACAACCACCCACAATATCTTATGGTGAAAACTGAGAACACAGGTCTTCTCAACTCATTGCATCCACTTGAGATGTTAAGTAAATCCCCCACTGTTTCTTATTGCTTTTCTGCAGTGTATATTCCAGCACATATATAGTTCTCAGCAGCGCGACCCAGTACAACTTTGGCAGGGAGCGCCGAAGGTGCTCACTGCGCTGGTGGAGATGAGCGCCATAGGCGCTCCTCCCTAACACCCGGCACGACTTGTGCGTCATGCCTACAACCTGCGGAACTACACATCAACACAAAACTCAAATACACAATTCAAAGTGCGAGACCCGTAGCATTTGAAAAAATTACTTATAAAAAATTACAGCCCGTAACACTTAGAAAAAGAAACCACCACTTTGAGAAAAAAAATACAAGCCAAAAAAAATATGAACTTAACGGCCGCACCACGCACAGTGAAAAACACAAAAATCACACAAAATACAAGCTAAAAGAAAATAAAAATACACACCCAGCAAGGGGGGACAGCCAGGACGTCTGGGAATGAGGTTACATGCCAGTTTAAATAGAATTTAAAGATTTTCGCTGCTCGAAAATCCCCTAAGCCAGAGAAAAAATGGCAGCCGAAAAAAAAGAAAACGAGGCTACACGACCCCTAACCATGCAAAATAACCTGGTACTCGTAGGGTTTTCTTCTACATTTGCCATTTACGGGTGTGTAAACAATTGCGGGCTTGAGGAATTATAGCAATTGAATAGCGATTTGCGATTGTAGCATTTACGGGCTTGAAAGATCAAAGGCTTAGATGGGGTGGAGTTACGATTTTGACAACTGCATGAGTTTTCAGCATGTAACCCTCAAATTGTTTGCGGGTAGCTAAAAGACGACAATTGAATACCAAATTATTTTACTGGCTTCAATACATGCTCCAGTAACTAACATTTGCTGAATTGAATGTAGGCCAATGTTTTAGAATATCAAAGGAATTTTATTTATCCACTATCAATGGAAGCAGTGATCTGATGCAATACATATTCTACCCTAATTCTAATGGTATAGGTCAAAATCCAAGTACGGTTGAATATTGTTTCTATGTTTAAGGGAAGAGACAAGAAAAAAGAGGATGAAGGAGAGAAGGGAGCAAAATATGCTACATAAGGGTTTTTGCTGCTAGACATGACCCAATGTTTGCCTTGTTATTATATACATATAAGTAGTCAAAATGCAGATTCAGAGGAAATTTATTTTTGCTCTATATATAGATGGCTTGGAATCTACTGGCATATCACTGCATAACACAGGCTTCCTCCCTCCTCACTATCATATCACTGCATAACACAGGCTTCCTCCATCCTCACTTTCCTCCTATTGTAATCACTCCATGATACTTTCCCAGGAGGATAATGTGTATGAGGGTAGGTGGAATATGAGTATTGTGGTAAAAGAATGGCAAATAGCAGAAGGCTGAGAGGGGATGAAGAAAGTGAGATGGGAAAAGTAATTACAAGAAAAAACATACTAAAGAACAAAGAGTAGAAGTGAGTTGAAAGCAACTGCAAGAGTAAATAAAAAATGTAAAGGTCAGGTGTTGTGGTGCAAAAATACATGACAAAAATAAACTAGCCATTTGTAATTACAATTCTGTGTGTACCTTTTTGCAAATACTCTTTCTGCTGCTGCTTGACTGCCCATTGCATTCTCCAGGGTTGTTCCAAAGGGGGGGGGGGGGGGTGAAAAGCTTTCCTCAGAGACACATTCTGTGCTGGTAACACATGATTAACTTTAAGTATTTTGTGCTCTGGTAATGCATGATTAAGTTTAACTCAAGTGTTTTGTGTGTCCCCATGTCATATAATTTGGAGGATTTTCCCCCGCCCCAGTTCCTATGCCCCTGGGCTACAACCATCGCCAGCCCCCAAATTCTCATTGCTTCCACTTTTGTTTAAGTCATGTTCCTATTCTACTAATAATTGAGTGGAAACTTTAAAGCAAATAACTACATCTGAATTCAACCACTCCATCTGCCTTTGCAGGAAAATTCACATGATATCCAAATGCTTCTCTTAATCTTCTGGTGGATCATGCTTTTTGAATTGAAGATTAAATTGTGGCCCTGCACTTATATAACTGCTAGTGTTATCCCAATAGGAGCCATGATGTCAGGTGGTGAGCCCCTTGATATGTCCATCAACAGTTACAGGTCCATTATTCTCAAATCTCTTACCACCTTTCACAGGCCCTGTTCAACACAAAGATTACTGCAGCATGGCCACACCTAAGAGACACCATGGTGCACAAATATACAGCCCTATTAAATTTCCCCAACATGAAAACCCGTAGCCCGTAGTGGAGCCCTCTAGACTTACGGCTATTACATTG
Organism: Discoglossus pictus; assembly: GCA_027410445.1. Classification (NCBI taxonomy): domain Eukaryota; kingdom Metazoa; phylum Chordata; class Amphibia; order Anura; family Alytidae; genus Discoglossus; species Discoglossus pictus. The sequence goes on from CM050164.1 coordinate 390,130,103, forward strand.
GCCTTGTACAGCTACCGGCAAACGATCTGCGGATTACATGTGGAAAAACCTTATGGGCGAGCTTGCAAATCCTTTGTTCTTTCAAGCCCGTAACTGTTACATTCAAATCGATCTATTAAATTGCATCGAAATTACTGTCGTTCAAGCGGGGAAATGTTATATAGAACATATGTGAAATTGGTAAAAATGCTCTGCATAGAAGTTAGCTGCAGATCATTGCACACTCACACATACAGACCTCGGGTCAAGACAGATGTATGTACTTCAAGTAGTCCTAAGCAAACACTTGAGTTTAACATCAAGTTTTTTTCACTAGCCTGCTACAGATATCTGGTGAATTTGATCTCAAGAGCTTTGATAGCCCAAGGTTGCAAGCCAGATGGGCTGACATCACACATACACAAATGTACACAAGGGTGTGGCATTGGAGAGTATAAATATGTTGTTTTGATCATTCAATAAAGTTTGAGAGATAGTTTTTACATATCCACAGTGTGAGACAATTTCTGTGTGCCACTAGTAAACTGTATTTAGTATTCTCTGCCTGTACCTTTGGGCGTTGTTGCATAGATATCAGGAACTACACGATTCTGCTGGGGTAGGTTTGAACTATGTTCATATCAAGCCCCCTTGAAGAAGCAGATTGGGACAATATCATATTTACGGCTTTATCAATATTGCATTACATCTGGAATATCGGTCCAATCGTAACTCGTAATTGAACCCCTTAAGACTTTGAAATCCCACCTCCATTTTTCAGTGATGTAATTCTGATGATCTCTGTTTCCATTGGCTCCATCTAAACTCGTAACTATGAGTTGAATAATTGATTACGTTCACGGCCACACATCCAACGAGAGAAAAATGGTTTACCTGTTTGCCTCTCAAGCCCATAACTTGCAGCATGTTCTCATGTAATAGCACAGTAAATCAGCAAAATTTCAAGCCGGCAGCCATTGTGCGTCTCACGTCGCACATACAGACTTGGGCCCTCATTCTATTATCGGCCGTAAATCGTCCGCAAAGCTGCGATTCCTTGCGGGGCTCCCGTTACCTTTCAATTCAATTATACGGCGCCGCAAGGATATCCCCTTACGGCCGGTCGTATATCTTGCAATCGGCCGTAAGCTCAGAAATCTTTAAATGCAAAAATAAATTCAAGACGGCACTGTAAAGCTCTGTAAATGCTAGGGATCATAATGGGGGACATGATGATTAATAGCAACCCCCTCTCAAGCTTGCACATCAGCCCAAATCCGAGATTACATTAACTTTTTGTTTTCCGGCCGCAGCGTGGGCGGGTCTGAGGTGCTCCAAGCCCTCTGGACTTTTTCCATGGATATTTGACATAAATTTAAAAAAAAAAATATTTACGGATTTGAGTGTAGGGGAATGTTGTGCTATGAATGCTAACACCTAAAATCACTTTATAGTCTCCTCAGAGTGCAGGATGACTTTATTATGGCTTTAAAATGTGCTTAATTGTGTGCCTGCGGGACCTTTTTGCTGCAAGTAAGCTGCGGCTCGGTTTTAGCCTTGCAGAGAGGGTTCCCGGAGCAATTGAATAGCAACCAGGATTTTCTTGCGGCCGAAACTCTTGCGGCCGTTTAAGATCAAAGGCTTTCCTCCGGCGCGTGCGGCCGCGAGGGATCACAAGGCGCCGGCCGCAAGCCTGCCGGAATCCCCGGCCGGAAGGGAATAGAATAGGCAAATAGCTTGCGGCCGGTCCTTGCGGCCCCGCATCTCCTACGGCCGATAATAGAATGAGGCCCTTGGAATTTAATGCGGCTCATGGTCAGTAAAGCCTTTTCAGAAAATCCTATTTTTAGCAGATTCTGCCAGTATTTGGTAGATGACCTGTCAATAATTATTTATTTTTTAAGTGTGAGGGTTAGAGAGCAGGGCAAGCCAGGAATACAAGTTTACTTGCAACTGTTTCCATCTGAGCATGTACAGAGGGAGGGAGTATTTGTCAAATGCTAAAATTGTATCAATCGTCCAATGAGCCAACAAATCCTATACTCCTGAATATATAAAAATTAGCAGCATGCACATTCTTAGAATCTGCAAAAACCCTCTATTAAAATGATTTTATGTTCATAGTCTACAAAGCTGTCAATGTTGTTGGTTTGTAAAATATATTGCATTGTGTAAAAAAAATTCTGTACTAAAGTAACACTATATTTAATACAAATTATTAATATTTACAATAGTGCATTGTGCTAATGGAGTTATCACTTTAAATTCTACACAGTAGATCCAGTATAAAATCTGTAGCTGATGAGTCTGAGCCAAAACAGCTGTCTCTTGAGTGATGTACTGGCATCATATCTCATGCATCAAACTGGGTTTGGCTATGTAAACTCCTCAGGATGCTCTAGCTATGTGGAAAATTCCTGTTAAAAAGTGACCAAAGGCAGAGATATGTGAATTATCCACGTAATTCACAGTTTGCAGAACAGATTCAAATGAACATTAATTATGTTTCTCAAATTAAGGAAAGCTGTGTCATAATTACTGCAGTTACAAATTAGTAGATTTTGGATGATAATTCTGTTTGCTTCAATATCCATATTAGATTAACTGAAAATAAAATTTTAAGAATTTTAAAATGGATTTATGTGAAATTATTATGCAAATATATTATTGTATTATACATTTTAATTAGTATAGTACCATTCATGTGTGCAGATCTTTACGGTGGTCAGTGTACAAAAAATGCATGAAACGGGAACTAGAAGAGATAGAACGGGAGATAGAAGATGCAGGTTTAAGCCAGGTCAGACTTAAAATAAAGCCAAGTGATTTTAAGAAGCAGCCTCCCTTTACCACCCATATTGTGGAAACTCACCTAAAAAGAATAATATATTATTATAATGTATTATTATCATTTATTTGTAACAAGCCAACATATTCCATAGCGCTGTACATGGTTAATTGGCTTACTGCTGCTTTGTAAGAAAAGAAAAAAAAAAGATATCTAAATATAAATATTCACAGAAATTATTTTTAGAATAATTTAGAAGTACTTAGAATGTTTTAACCATTTAACATTCACTAGGAGGTATGATCATGAGGATGGAGCTCAAATATTTTTGTCATATAATGGCAGGACTGCCTAGAGAAGACTCTAATTGTGGGAAAGATTGAAGGCACACGAAGAAGGGGACAACAAGGCTGAGATGGATGGTTGAGGTCACAGAAGCAATGAACATGAACTTGATGGAGCTCAGAGGAGCAGTGTCTGAGAGATGCACCTGGTGTGCTGTAGTCCATAGGGTCACGGAGAGTCGAGCACGACTGATTGATTAAACAACAACATTAAGCAGTAGTTAGTGTTTTTCTGGAAATCTTGCTTTCTTATTATCAACGGACACTGGCAATTTGATCTCATACCCTTCTGCTTCTACAGTTGCATTACATTGTAAACAATTAAATTAGAGGCTGGGTTAAAGTTTACGTTCTTGGTTTTGTAGGCAACCAAAACGTTAATTTAAACTAAATACAAAAAATAATTTACATGCATTCTGACTAATAACTATGCTATTCGTTTGGAGGATTTTGTTAACATTTTACCAACTTGAAAAATGGGACCACAATGATTTTTAACCCCACATTAAACTATTTTTAACCCTGCTTTATCCATTTCTTTAACCAATTTGATAAATATCCTACCATCAAGTACATTTAGAAAACATAGTAAAAAGATAAGTGATGTTAAAAAAGTGGAGTAAAGATTTTATATTTTTGCAGCTTATTCATGAAACACGGTTAAAGTTCAAATCTATTTAAAGGACTCCATTTAAAACATATGGTTTCAGGATATTTTCTTGTTTAACCCTGCTTAACACCAGTTAACACAGCCTAACCCTAATTAACCTCACTTTTTGTCCTGTTTTATAAATATAGTCCCATGTGGTATAATCATATCAAGGAGAGTTAAAAAGTACATATAACTCTACTGCTTATACAATTCTATGGAATCTATTAACCATTGTATGTCAAATCTTAGACACTTTGATAAATAGTAATAACATGGGTATTTGATAATGTGTTGTTAAATTATTTGCCATTAATTTAACTTTGTTTTGTGAGATTTTCAGTTCTGAAATCTTATGGAGACAAATGTTGGCTCAAAAAAATCTCTTTATTGCAGGCAAATGGGATTTTGAATATTTGTTATCTTTTACTGCAGGAGATGGCTATTTTGATTATTATTTATATGACTTTTCTTAATGAAAGAATTAATCTCAAAATTAAATCCAAAACTTAAGTCAAAACTTAATTAACTACATTTTAGAAAACATAAGATCTTAGGGTAGTGCTTTAAAGACTTTGTAAAAAAGTAAATTAAATATTTTTGCTTGGGCAGCCCAACTGTATGGGTCATGGGTTGAGGCTCTTTTGCTCATACACATGCAGGTATGAGTACACATACATTTCACATTTCAGTAAATGGCTTGCTAATATTTGCTGATTGAGACTAATTTCCATTTGCCTGCTGTATATGCTTAAATCTACCCCCTTGTGCCACATGTGTCTCAATCACTTAAAATAATTGGTCATTAGTAGTAAATCAGCAGAAGAGGAAGGGAATAGCTAACGCCTACACTTGAAGATATGATTGTATTTCCTCCACCAAGCACACGTCTGACTAAACTGCCATTCAAGTTGGAATTTGGCTTGCTAAAACACATATTACTGATGTCCACTCAACTGAAGAAGCCTACCAAGTTAACAGCCATGGTGATCAAAAGGCCCAGTCCTAAGGCAGTTCATTTTCAGGAGCAGCAGATCATGGAAGTGCCATATCATAAGGTGTTAAAATGCATCACATATATTGTTGTGGTAATTGTGAGCTTGTGTGTAACGCTTGCAAAGTTATGGGCTTGAGCATGCGCATAGCGCATGCCAAGGCCCGCGATGAATGGCGATTCCACTCATTGCGAGGCCCGCAATGGGCAAAGAAGGTAAAGGGGGAGAGACCCATAATGAGCGCCGAAGGCCGCAGGCCTAAGGCTCTCACTGTGAGGCCCGCGATGTGCGCCAAAGGCCGCAAGTTGGGAATTGCTCATGCACAATGAGCGGTGAAAGTCGCGCATGCGCATTGCAAAGCCTGCGATGTGCACCAAAGGCCACAAGTTGCAAATGGCACCCATGCGCAATGTGCGGAGAAAGCTGCACATGAGCAATGCGGGAGAAGATGGTGGGAGAGGGTGAGGAGAGAGACAGGGGAGAGGGGGGAAAGAGACACAGGAGAGGGGAAGAGAGACAAAGGAGAGGGGTTAAGAGGCACAGGAGAGGGGGAAAGAGACACAGGGGGAGGAGAGGGGAAGAGACACAGGAGAGGGGGGACAGACACAGGGGAGGGAGAGGGGTGGAAACAACACCAGGACAGGGAGAGGGAGGGAAGAGACAAAGGAGAGGGGGAAGAGACACAGAGGAGTTACAAGGGGGGAGAGACACAGGGGATGGAGAGGGAGGGAAGAGACAAAGGAGAGGGGGAAGAGACACAGGGGAGGGAGAGGGGGGGAGAGACAAAGAAGAGGGGGAAGAGAGACAGGGGAGGGAGAGGGCAGGAACAGACACAGGGAGGGAGAGGGGGAAAGAGTCACAGGGATGGGAGAGGGGAGAAACAGACAGAGGGGAGGAAGATGGGGAAAGAGACACAAGAGAGTGAGAGGGGGAAGGGGGAGAGACACATGGGAGGGAGACGGGGAAGAGACAACGATGAGGGGGAAGAGACACAGGAGGGAGGAGGAAGAGACACAGGGGAAGGAGAAGGGGAAGACAGGGAGAGACACAGGGGAGGGAGAGTGGGAGAGACAAAATAGAGGGTGGAAAGACAAAGAGGGGAGGGAGAAGGGGAAGAGAAAAAAGAGAGAAGGGGAAGAGAAAAAGGAGAGGGAAGAGAAGACGGAGAGGGTGTTAGAAATATAAAATATTATCCCATCATTTGTGACAGGCAAGTGGCTAGTATACACATAAAACTGTGATTTGGGTAATAGAAAGGAGATAAGAGCAGTTGAAACTGGAGGTGGGGCTTTGAGGTCCAAAAGTAACTGGTGCCTGAGGGGAGCAACAATCTGAATAGGCCTAAGGCAACATAAAATCTGCATGCATCCATACTTTTAATGTATATAGTGATTAAGATAAAAAAAGAGAAGCTAATGGTAAAATTACTGTATATACTGGAGTATAAGCCGACCCGAGTATTAGCCAAGGCACCTATTTTACCACACAATACTGGGAAAACTTAGTGGCTCGAGTATAAGCTGAGGGTGGGAAATGTTCTGCCCCCTCTTGTGCCCTCTGTGTCCCCCTCTTGTGTGCCTCTGTGCCCCTTTCTTATGTCCCCCTCTCTCTCCTCTGTGTCTCTTAGCCCCTTTCCCTCCTCCGTGTCTCTCCCCCCCCCTCCCTCCCCTGTGTCTCTTCGCCTCCTCTCCCTCCCATGTGTCTCTTCCCCCCTCTCAGTGCCCTGTGTCTCTTTCCCACCCCCTCCTCAATCTCCCTCCTCAACCCCCTCCTCAACCCCTCTCCTCATCCTCAACCTCCCTCCTCAACCCCCCTCCTCATCCTCAACCCCACTCCTCAACCTCGACCCCCCTCCTCATCCTCAACCCCCCTCCTCAACCCCCCTCCTCATCTTCAACCTCCCTCCTCAAGCCCCCTCCTCATCCTCAACCTCCCTCCTCAACCCCCCTCCTCAACCTCCCTCCTCAACCCCCATCCTCATCCTCAACCCCCCATCCTCATCCTCAACCCCCACCCTTAACACCCTCCTCATCCTAAACCCCCCCATCCTCAACCCCCATCCTCATCCTAAACACCCCTCCTCATCCTAAACACTCCTCCTCATCCTAAACCCCCCTCCTCATCCTAAACCCCCCATCCTCATCCTCAGCCCCCATCCTTAACCACCCCATACTCAACCCCTTTCCTCATCCTCAACCTCTCTCCTCATCCTAAACCCCTTCCTGTGTTTTAGATAATTAGCATCCTGGCTGTATTTTGCCTAAAAAGTCACAAAGAAGAAATGCATCTTGAAAAAATGCATTAAAGCTATTACATTCACTTTCCATTCATTATAGTGTACTGCTTCATTATTTGCAGCTAGATTTCACCCCAGAGCAACATGTTGGATTAGCAACAAGAAAGTTTAGTCTCGGTAGTAAATTAATGCATTTATTCTTTCATAAGAACCAAGCTACTGATTGGATCAACAATACAGTGGAAATTACGCATCATTAATATCAATGTGGTTTACAGAAGGAGCAGTGCTGACACGTTTGAGCCAAATTAAAATAATGATCATGTGTCAACATTTTGTTTATTATGTCTAGAAGAGACTCTTTAATCAGAATATTTATGGTAAATGTGACTCCTTTCATAGATTACCAAGACAAAGAAGTAAATTGCACTTTAATTGTGTTTATGTATAATATAAACTATGGCTCCCTCGAATTTTAACATTGTAGTTCTCATTTACACAACATGTGCTGGGGCATTGTGATGTTTTCAGTACAGGAAATACATATTATTTAAAGCATGATGTCTAAAATGTATCAGACGTAAGTGCGTTCATTTTTATAATGCTTCTTCAGTCAATTAAAAATGCGTTGGTCAAGTGCTTATATTTTACCATTACCCACTACCGTTCCTCTGCTGTGCCTCTAAGAAAAACACTGGCTATATCTCAAAGATGTAAAGGGACATGGAAGGTTTCTGGAAAAGCTGCCTAAGATAATACAATTTGTATTTATTTGGATCTGCCCTCTGTAGTGCAGTGTTTCAAATAAGCCTGTCAATGACCTTTCTCAAGTAGCATGTTGCAGAATGTTGCCATTGATGGGTTACTATGAGACAGCGCAACCCCTGTACTTAAAAGTACACTTTCAGCATGAGGTGCAGAGGGGAAAAACAAGTTAGGAACTATTTGCAAGATTTATGCAGAAAAAACTAGTATAAAGTATCATTCATACTCTGGATTTCTCAATGACGAATATGCATGCACCAGCTAAAATTATGAGGGAAATCTCACAATCATAAAACAGATGTAAATACATGTGCTTCCATAACACACCTTTTCACAACCCAGAGACGAGGGGCTCAGTACACCCATACATCTCCTACTGTAGCTTATAGGAGCAATCTGCAGATTGTGATTTTATATTCATCTCAGGACCCAGCAATTCAGATCAGAACATCATTCAGGGAGAAACAGGAAAAATCAGATGAGCAACACCATTTCTTAGTTCAGAGGCAGACTGAGACTTTATTCTTGCTTGCATTTCACAGATATATCAAACACAACAAGACTTCCCCCACATAAATCCCTCCCTGTTAGAGGGGGTCTGAATTCTTAGTGTTACCTCCTCACCCTGTTACCAGGCCATAAACGCCCTCCCATCGCCAGATACACAAGAGCTGGGGTTATCTGGGTAGGTCAGTAATATATATACGAACCAAGTATCTGATACACAGAATTCATTATATATATATATACATATATGATGAGCGACTTTCCCATCAAAAATTACGGCAATATAATTTGAAGCCTCACAATGCTGTTTGCCACACAATGTGAGGCTCTCCCCACCTCTAACTTGCAGGCCTCGCGATGAGCGCCTTTAGCACTCATTGCAAGCCCCCCCCTCTACTTTACGGTCCTTGCAATGTGCTTTGCCTCTCATTCCATGCCAAGGCATGCACTGTGCGCATTTGCAAGCCCGTAACTTTAGCACTCATCCATCCCCTGTGTCTCTTTGCCCCCTGTCCCTCCCCTGTGTCTTTTTGCCCCCTCTCCCTCCCCTGTGTATCTTTACCCCCTCTCTCCTTTCCATGTGTCTCTTTCCCCCTGTCCCTTCTCATTTCCCCTCTCCTTCCCCTGTGTCTCTTTGCCCCTCTATCCCTCCGCTGTGTCTCTTTTCCCCCTCTCTCCCTCCCCTGTGTCTCCCCCCCCCCTCCTCTCCCTCATTTGAGGGCTTGGTGGTGGTTGAACCTGTATTTTTTTTTCAAGCCTGCAAGACTTAAAGCTTAAATTGAGGTTGCTCTAAGCCTTGCGGGCTTGAAACAAAGTTAAGGGTTTAAGCCGCCATTTTTTTTCAAGGCCGTAACTCAGCAGCTGTTGGGAGGCCGCCAAAAGACGCCAAATGAATAGCAAATTAGCCTTCAACCTTATGGACTCCCTGCCTCAGGAGGAAGAAGCTCATAAGTGAGGTTGGTAGATCATTTTCTATTTAATTGGCGTCTTTTGGCGGCCTCGCAACGGCTTCCAAGTTACAGGCTTGAAAAAAAAAATGGTGGCTTTTTTTTAAAGCCTGTAACTTGGAATCCGGTCGTATCCTTTCTTGCGAGCCTTGTGATGAGGTATATAGATGACATATTTTTCTTATGGAGTGGACCATTGGAAGACTTACAGTCATTTCTAAAAATTCTCAATGACAATAAAATCAATGTCAAATTAACAAGTAATATTTAAAGAGAAACTATAGCATTTTTGGATATTCAAATCAAAGAAACATACACAGGTTAGACTGAGACTACTCTCTATCATAAAGAAACTGCAACAAACAGCTTATTGAAAGCAGAAAATGGACACCCTAAAACAACGGTTGATAGTCTTCCAAAAAAATAATTTAACAAATATCATATTATAGAACAGGATATGCATTGAATATCAAAACAAATTAAATAATAAGAAAGAGTACATTTTTAGATGTCAAATCTTTGTTTCCAACAGCACTCCAACACTTTATCATTTAGTACATAGCATGTTTCCTGTCTTTTAATGTTATAATGAAGTATATATTTTGTAATCCTGTCTATATGTGTTTATGTTAGTTTACTCTCAGCTTTCAGATAAACCGGGTGTTTTGAAAACATAGTTCCTCTTTTCTTATAACTGTAATTTTTCAGATTCTTTCAGACTTTCACCCAGATCATATTTATACACTATTGGAAATACCAGCTAAAATATACTGTATTTTGTAAAATAATATCAAATGTTTAAATTGCCTAGCCAGAGACTACTATGTCATTATCATTATGTGCCTAATTACTGGCTTGGCAAAACTGAATTAGCATAAGACCCATTAATATAGGCTACATTATTTGGCATTTAAATTAATTTACTAAATTACATATATTCATTACTAATATGCTATGACGTGTTGCTAATATACCATCACGTCTAAAAAGTATAGGCATAGGTTAATTTATTATGCTTCTTCAATTAATTGAAAATTCTTCTGTTGAGTTCATATATTTTGCTTAATAGCCTTCCTCTGCTGCACCACTAAGCACAACACACCAGCAATACATATAGGAAAAAAAATGTAATTTAGTATTGTCACCAGTTAATATAAGCCTTTTTTTCAACGATTTGCAAAATCAAAACTGAACAGGTAAATAGGTAAGGTTAATAGTTAAAGGGGCATTTACCTCACTGTAAGTGCTCTTCATTGAGTGAAAGAGCACAATATTGTATGTTAATGTTAATGTTTTTAACTTCACTAGTAATATGTCTGTCTACATAAAGTTTAGCCTGCCTACAGGCAGTTTTGTAATTACTATCAGATGATGAGCCGCGCTGTGAGGACTCTGATATATAGCAGTATCTTCCTGAACGCTGGCATGCAGAGAAAAATTTAACTAATAACTGACCTATTGAGGTGATTACAGCATCCAATACTCTGCACAGATAGATAATGTGAGGCATAGCCTCTGTGTTTCTTTTGCTCACTACACAGAGCTGAAACATGCATCTGGCTAGGGGCATGTTAGTGACTCAGGTAAACATAGTTTTACTTTATTTGATTTCTTTGTGAAAAATGCATGTATTTAATAAATTCTAAAAGTTTCAAAAGGCTTTTAGGAGATCTGCAATGTGGTCCAAATTATACTGAATTAGGTGGCCATTTAATGCCATAGGCGTCCTTTAAGGTTAGGATTTAAATAGCAATACCATGGGGATCTATATAGATCCCAATGGTAATTCGGTGTTAATGTAAAATACCTTGGTATGTGGTTAATGTTTAGATGCCATGGGGGTCCTTAAATAGCTGAGCCATTAAGGACCTGTGTGGGATAGTATATTTTTTTAGGAGCCCCATTGATAGAGGATTCATTTTGATGCCACAGAGGTCATGGAACTACCGCCAAGGCATATTTAAATTGTTATGTGCAGGACCTCCATGGAATATACATCAGTTTGCATGGCGAGGTCCTCTGTGGGATAGGGGTTGTATATGTATGTGCAACAGGGGATAATTAAGTCCTGTAAAGACATCCGTGCCCTGGGGCTCATATGTAGGTGCCATGGAGTCTCAATAGTCAGTGGAGTGTGGGTGTGACCAGGGAAATTAATCCCCAGTGGTTCCCTTCACTGTGTAGGAGGAGGAAATCCCCAGGAGTTCCCATAACCTCGTGGGAGGGGAGAATCCCTGGGGATAACCTTTACCATGTGGGAGATGAGAATCCCTGTGGGTGCTCCCACCTCCACCATAAGAGGAGGGAATCCACAGGATTCCCTTCAACGTGTGAGAGGAGGTAATCTCTAGGGGATCCCAGGGCTTGTAGGGGTGATCAGCAGAGGGTTTTAAATATCCTGCCGATCACTTAGTTTTAACCCATTCCCTGCCATGGGAGGGTGTTTATGCAGATAGATGGGGAGAAAAAGTGATCCTATTTTGCAGCACTGCTGCACACTCCATGGAGCTGATAGCACCGTAGTCTTTACAGCAGTGCTGCATTGGGACCATAGCAGCATCAGGGCTGCTATCAAACAACGGTTACGGTACAATTACGGTGGGGTTTAATGGAGGGTGGATTTAGGTTGGCATTTAATATGTAATGATAGATATACAGCGGATATTGATTGGACCCATAGCCGGCTACCGAACTCATTTAAATATACATTGTTTGTCTTCTAGTTTAAAGTAGTAGTAGTGTATCAAAAACTCTATTATTCAGCTAAAGTTCCTCCACTAAAATGTTTAACCTAAATACTACAACAAAATTGCTTCTCATGCTCCAATATGGCAATCAACGCATTTTTTATTACTTTTTTTTAAATAATATGTGCATATTCTTAGGGCCTCATTCTATTAAGGACCGTAGGAGATGCGTGGCCGCAAGGGATGTGGCCACAAGAAAGCCCAGGTTGCTATTCAAATGCTAAGCGAACCCTTCTGTCAAGGCCGTGATTCGCTAAAACCGAGCAGCAGCTTACTTACACCAAAAAGGTCCCGCAAGGCTCTTACTTACAAATCGTAGCACCAATTAAGCACATAAAAGGCCATCCTGTACTTTGATGAGACGTGAAAGTGATTGTAGGTGTTAGAATTCATATCACAAAATTCCCCAACACTCAAATCTGCAAATCATTTTTTTGTAATTCATGTTCAATTTCCATGTCCAGAGTCCCACGGGCTTGGAGCACATCAGACCCTCAACGGCTGCGGGATTAGCCTCCGTCAAGTCCGTAAATGGGTAAAATAGACCCAAAGGTTACTTGGTCCACGGAGGTGTCGCAAAGGTCTTACTTACAAATCGTAGCACTAATTTAGCAAATACAAAAGCCATCCTGTACTTTTATTAAAAGTGAAAGTGATGTTTGGTCTTAGAATTAATAGCTCAACATCTCCCTACTCCCAAATCTGCAAATAAAGAAATGTAATTTCATGCTCAATCTTCGTGTTCTATCTGTAATGCAAGTCCCACGGTCTTAGAGGACATTCACCCTCCAAGTCCACACAGGCTTGAATAATGAGCTACGGGCTTGGAGGTCATTGAAGCCCGTGGGACTTTGGACAGAAATTAAACCTAAAATCAAAAATTATAATTTGGCATTTTGCAAACTTGAGAATGCCCCTAATTGTGTTCCCCATCATGTACAGTGCTTTACAGTGCTGGATTGAATATATATTTGCATTTACAGTTTTCCGACTTTGCGGCCTTGAAACATGATTTACGGGCGCGCGGGAACTGCTTGCGGATGATTGCATAGTTTGTGGCCGGCCATAAGGGGGACCTCCTTGCGCCGCCATCCATTTGAATAGCAGCATAGCTGTATCGATACGCAGGGCCGTTAATTTGGCCGAAAGGAATCGCAGTTTTGCAGCCTTTTTACAGCTCTTAATAGAATGAGGCCCTTACTGTGCTAATAAATATGTACAGTAATTTAGTTGCCATTGATATTTTGAACTAGCTTTTTTGAAGAACCAGTAACAGATGTCATTGCAAATTACAGTAATATATTAGTATATACTGTATATGCTTGCTTACTTTGTAAATTAATTTAATTGTCTGACAAATTCCAAAGACCAGCTGTTCTTCTAAGGGAACACAGTAACTTCCCAGGTAACCTAAGCCTAGAATGGGCTGCTTATTATTTTATAAGCTCTGGTATTTGCTCCATAGGCAGAGGTGACAAATGTGTACTGTAAAAGCAATGTTTTTTGCACAGATGTGAAGTAAGGAATGAAAGGTCTGAGAGAGGAGTAAAATGTTATACTTCTGTATCAGTTGTAAGTAAGATTAAGCAGGTAATGAGACTGTTATGTAATCAATTTGAGAAGTTTAATTGCTGCTTGCTACCTACAAGATGTTTGTTCATAAGTATACATATATATTTTAACAGAGTAGATAACAGTATTAAAATGTAACAGGCCTAATTATAAGGAGCCAATCAGTTTATGAAACATATGCTTATTTTCCAAACTTAAGACATCATATATATAGTTGTGGATCTGCGGGGCTGTCCAGAACGCTTTCGATGTTGGTCATATGGCCATAGGGCCGCAACTTCAAGCCTAGCGAAGTGAGGAGAGCCGTTGACGCAGGACTTAGGCTGCGCTGTTTGCTGCAACTGCGAGGTGAGCTGTCGACCACGCGGGACTTAGGCTGCAATGAGCGTCAAAGGTGCTCATTGCACTGCAAGCCTTGCAAAGCGAGGCAAACAGTTGAAGCACTCGGGACTTATGACCCGTAGGACTTGGGACCAAAACTATGCTCCTCGCAAAAAAATCCAAATTTAATGGCCGAACCACGAAATTGAAAACACCAAGTATGCCTCACATTCACTCACACACTTACATACAGCACAGTGGGAGAGCCAGGCAGCCTATGAGTGAGGTTGCAAGTTAATTTGAGCCATATTTATAGTTTCTTCATGATCGAAAATCACCTAACCGAGCAAAAAAATGGCTGCCAAAAAAATGCAACACAACGAAAACGAGGCAGTAGGATGGAAAACTAGCCCGAAGGATTTAAAACTACCCTAAACGTAAATATTGAGACCTAAGCAGTAACACTTAACGAAAGCCAGTAACCCTTATTCCAAGCCACTGACATTTAACACCATGTAGAAACATTTAAATCAACCCAGTAACACTTAAACCAAGGCACTAACATATCCAAACACACTAACACAGCAGTGCCAGGCTTACAACTTAAGTCCTGTCAATTTTGACGGGCAAGTTCCTAGTAATAATATATCCAATCAATAAAAATATATACAACTAATCAAGATAAATAGATTAATTTGCAGCAGAGTGTTGCATGTGTACCACAAACGTGTGAATCTGTCAAGAAGAAAGTAGGATGCCCTTGTTTCAAAACAGTCCCCCAACCGCCAACTTCACTCAACTAATGACCGTCTTTTGTCCTCCTCGTTTATCACCTCCTCTCCCTTCCGTCTTGACGACTTTTCTTGTGCTGACCCTATGTTTTGCAACTCCTTGACTCGCTCAACTATACTAGCCTCCTGCCTCAATACCTTCAAAAACTCACTAAATGCATCTGTTTAAAGAAGCTTATCACACTCAGCCTTATTATGCATAACACATCTAACACCCTTCTATACCACCCTATACCCATTACATTGTAAGTTTCTAGAGTTTTCTGTCTTGTAAGGTGCTTTATGGAAAGCACTATGTATGTTTGATATTAAGCGCAAAGATAGGACCTTTATATTTTTGTAATTTGTGAATATTGTTTTTGCCTTGTACTTAACTGCTGTTTAGTGCTATGAGATATGGCCCCCATTCTAATTGAGTCGTCTAGTTTGCAGTATACCGTAAAATCGGCTGCGTGAGCATTTTTTCCCTATGTCACACGTTCATTTTAATCTTTTCACTTGCAATATTACTGTACTCAGCCCACACCCATAAATTCTGCTTTGTCCATAAGAGATTTCAGTGTAGGAAGTATGTGTTCACTCAGTATATGACACCAAACCAAGCTTTAGATATGAGAAACCAACCAATGGAAAATTAGAATGTCATGATTATTATAATGAATGAGAACAAGCACCATAACTGTGACAAGAAAACATTATATTTATATATGTATATATATATATTTTATTTTATTTATTTATTTAAATTAAATATATGAGACAATTATATTTATAGATATAATATATCATTTAATGTATTTTGTATATACAGTATATATATATATATATATATATATACAGCATATATATATATATATATATATATATATATATATATGTACTCTTTTTGGCTTCAGTATCATCTCTGTGCAGATGGCACTCAAATCTACCTCTCTACACCAGATCTATTCCCCTCTCTTCTAACGCACGTTTCCAGCTGTCTCTCATGTATATCCTCTTGGATGTCCCCCCACCATCTCAAACTCAACATGTCTAGGACTGAACTCCTAATCTTCCCCCACTCTACCACAGAGTCAATTCCTCACATCTCTCTCACTGTCAACAATGATCTTCCGTACACAACGTTCAGTGTCTGCATCACCTCTCTGTCAATCACTCCACTGGCTTCCCTTAGCCTCAAGAATAAAATGTAATGACCCTAATTCATGACCCTAACTTACAATTCTGCTTTGTCCATAAGAGATTTCAGTGTAGGAAGTATGTGTTCACTCAGTATATGACACCAAACCAAGCTTTAGATATGAGAAACGAACCAATGGAAAATTAGAATGTCATGATTATTATAATGAATGAGAACAAGCACCATAACTGTGACAAGAAAACATTATATTTATATATGTATATATATATTTTTTATTTTATTTATTTATCTAAATTAAATATATGAGACAATTATATTTATAAATATAATATATCATTTAATTTATTTTGTATATACAGTATATATATATATATATATACAGTATATATATATATATATATATATATATAGTAGTACAAATAAGGAATAGTACATTAGTGATTCCATTTGAATGTTTAAAAATAAGTTGATGAAAACTTATTTCCTGCTCAAATTTCTCAGAAATACAGTATATGCACTGCAGTCTGGGAAAACTGGGCGGGGCATGCAAATGAGGCCACATAATGCACCATCACTCTGTCAATCCAAACCATTTTAAACATGGCTCCTTTTACGCATATGCTTACTGTATTTTACAGTTTTAGACACAGCAACGGATGGATTTTTCCCAAACCAGGTCACTTAACCACATACAGTACTGTTACTGCCGATCCTCAGTATGATGTGAGTGCCTGGTTTGTGTGGTAATCGTTGTAGAGAGTAGTTCTATACAGCAATTGTTTCACATATGGTGGGCTAAGAGTGATGAGAAGCCCTCCACCGTAAAAAGTACAGTAGTACAAATAAGGAATAGTACATTATATATATATATATATGAACTCTTTTGGGCTTCAGTATCATCTCTGTGCAGATGGCACTCAAATCTAGCTCTCTACACCAGATCTATTTCCCTCTCTTCTAACGCACGTTTCCAGCTGTCTCTCATGTATATCCTCTTGGATGTCCCCCCACCATCTCAAACTCAACATGTCTAAGACTGAACTCCTAATCTTCCCCCACTCTACCACAGAGTCAATTCCTCACATCTCTCTCACTGTCAACAATGATCTTCCGTACACAACGTTCAGTGTCTGCATCACCTCTCTGTCAATCACTCCACTGGCTTCCCTTAGCCTCAAGAATAAAATGTAATGACCCTAATTCATGACCCTAACTTACAAAGCCCTCAACAACAGTGCACCCTGCTCTCATCTCCAAAAACTCCCCTACCCGACCTCTTTGTTCTGCTAATGACCTTCTTCTTTCTACAACTCTTGTCACCCCCTCTCACTCTTTCCTTCAGGACTTTTCTTGTGATGCCCCTATTCTCTGGAACTCCTTGCCTCACTCCTCCAAACTATCCTCTTGCCTCAAAACATTAAAAATCTCACTAAAAACATACATCTTTAAAGAAGCATATCACTTTCCATCCTCACATGCTCAGGACCTCTCCCTCCTGTACCACACACAATATCTTTAGGTTGTAAGTCTGTGAGTTTCAATCCTGCAAGGTGCTTTGGGGAAAGCACTATCGACACTGGATTCCAAGCTTACAGACAGGGCCCTCCATGCTTTGCTATGTGTTAATTTGTTTTTATCTTTGCCTGGAACTTAACTTATGTACAGCACTACGGAATATGTTGGCGCATTACAAATAAACAATAATAATAATATATATGTGTATATAAATAAATATATATATATATATATATATATATATATATATACTCTGTATATATGTGTATATTGACAATGCATTAGAGCATTTTTTCCTAGTCCACATGGTTTCCTGAGTACTGGGTTGTGTATTACCCTGTATGTTGCATAATGAAACAACATTATGATAAAATATCATATGTTTTAATTACACATATGTTTATATGGACTGTTAAGTATCAAATAATGATGAACATTTATCATTTTCTATATATGGTCTATATACTATACTGTTTATTTAACTGCTGCATCGGCCCTCAGCAATGGTTTTAAAACCATTTGCAAGTGGTCTTTAGTACACGTAATATTTTTTATGTTATGGCACTGCTCTGATTTGTGAGTTAACCGTAAAGTCTAATTACTTTAGGGGTTTGGTGTAAAAGTCTAATGGAGTAACTCATAATCTTTTGGCAGTGCAAAAATAAGTGTAAAAGTTTGCTGTAATATTTGGCTCTGGCTTGCTGTAGTCACTCGTAGTCTTTCTCTTGCAATGTTTCTGGGATGGGTGATTAACATAGCTAGGTAGTTTTGCTCTTAAACATGGTTTAAACTGTGATATAGGGGATTAGAAGGTCTGTGTTGACACATTACAAAGAAAGTATAATAATAATAGTAGTAATAAAAGGATGTGATAAGTGAAGACAATTCAATATGAAATTAACATTAAGTGAGCTAATTATGCCAGAGAATTCAGTACATAAAATATTTATTTATAATTAAATGGGTGTAGACATTTTGATCAATGAATCATAGCGCAGGGTTACAAACAAGATGGTTCCTCCATTTCATGCTTCTCCTCTCTTACAGCACCCAATGTTTTTACCTAATCTCTTACTCCAAACTTAGCCCTTCCTTTTCTCAATTCTATATGCACTCATATAATATTTTTTACTATGGTTAGCTCTGCCCTTGCCCCTCTTCCCAAGGTTTCATTCTCTGTATATACTGTATATATATATATATATATATATATATATATATTCTAGTAACATATTTTATATTCTTAAATAGCAAAAATTTTTGATATCACAAACACAAAATGACTGATGTTCTTAGAACGTCTGTTGACATCATCACATTACTGCAGAATCCACACATGGGTCGTGCTCAAGAGGGTTAAAAAAATTGCAGGAACAAAAACGCCCTTGTTTCTATGAGCTATTAGTGTCTCAGTATAAAGCAGTCAGAATGAATGGGGAGCTTCACTTGGGAATATCGTACTTAGCAAAGGGAATAGTTAAAATTACATACATACTGCTTTCCCATATACTTGGAGAAAGAGGTTTTTATAAACGTTATAAAAACAAATCGTGGTGAAAGAAATTTGTTTTTCCTACAAGGTTACATTTTAATAGCAAATTACTTTCTATCCTGTGGAAAATATATAATATTTTAAAAAGATGTCCTCTAATAAAAGCAGTAATATCAATAGTTTAGGAGTCTACACATTGGGGATTTTTAAAACATGCCATATCCTTTTACTGGTACTTAGGAAGAATAGTATGCAAGCATTATACATTTTAATTGTTATGTATACATTACAAATAAGTACGTTTTAAATATGACCAACAGTCCATGGCAAAGAATAATAGCTTCAATTACAGTTTGCGATCAGACCCACATTCCAGATATAATAATATTAATAAAGCTGTAAATATGATATTCTATTACATGTGAGTTACATGTTGTAACACATTGATTAAAGTAATCGATATAACACAAAATATAATCATGAACTAAAGTATTTTTCAGGGCCGATTTGTGGGCTTGAGAATGTTGTGCTAATAATTCACTTTCCCTTTTAATAAATGTACAATAGAGTATTGTTATTTTCATTACAAGTGCTACATATCGTACTTTACCCCCCTTGACGGTGCTAGAACACACGTTGGCCTTTAGGTTCCATTTGCCTGTTACGTGCTTGCTCGCAAGTGACTACATTGCAATTTAATAGCTGAATTGAACAAGTAGTGGTTACGGGCTCAGATCAAAGGATTTACTTGCGCAAAGCTCAACGTAGCCTATTCTCGGCCATCCTGCGTGTTAACATGCAAAGCCCGCTGCGAGCAACGTTTTAATAGGGCTGTATGTTATTAAATGTAAGTGTACCAGACATTTTCTGATAAACAAATCATGGGTGGTGCTACCGCCAGTGCATATAGTGCAATGCATTGGGGCCCTCCTCTAAGGAGGGGGTTCCCTTACACATAATGGTTCCCTTTACTGCGTGGGAGATGTGAATCCCCAGGGGTTCCCTTCACGAGTGGCGGAGAAGAGAATCCCCGGGAGTTGCCAGGGCTTGTAGGGGTAGAGTTTAAACCCCTGGTGAGCATTTATAGGATTAACCCCTGCCCTACAATGGAAAGGGGTTTACGTAGAATAATGAATGGGGGGAGGGAGTAGTGATAGGTTAGCAGTCTACACAACAGTACTGACAAACAGCCCGATGCGTGATCTTCTCTATACAGTGAGCTTTATTTTGACTTCGATTTTATCTGTATTTTATCTGTGGAAAGAAAGCTGCCACAGTTACAAGAAGCATTTTTTTGCACAGATTCGTTACAGATTTTGATCAAGCCCATATACACAGTAAAGTAGCAGTGCATTTACACTATAGAGAACTCTTATATTCAGCATGACCCATGCAAGTCCTTTGGTGTCTTCCTAGTCAACTGTAGGCAGAATGAACAGAACAAAAGATTCCACCAGAACTCCTCCCTCCCACGGACCACTTCCTTTCTGATATCCCCAGGCCTGCAGAGTCATTGGGCTCCTTACACTAACCTAGATATTTTGGGAGTGTCCATAGCCCTACAAGATCTGTCACAGCTGATTTCCTTTCAGATATTCCCATTTTTGGGTATGTGCCCAACAGACTGAGGCAGTGTTGTATTGTCATGCTGTAATATGACCAATCAGTACTTCTTTTACTGACCGGGCTGTGACCGAGATAAGCAAGTGATGGTGTTGCAACTAGGCATTTACAGAAGCTAAGACATTTTCCAAGCTTTATAAATAGACTAGCGACTTCCCGTCAAAAAATGACGGCAAAACAATTGTAAGCCAGGGAATGCTGTTTGCCACACAATGTAAGGCTTTTGGTCCTCTGGGTACCTTGGGCACTCATTGCGAGCCTGGCGCTGAGTGCCTTTGGCCTTTGGCGCTCTTTGCTCTTTCCATGGTGTATTTTTGGTCTTGTGAGCTCCTTCGGTGCTCATTGCAAGCCTCGCGCTGAGCGGTCTTCGGTGCTCATTGCGAGCCTCTCCCCTGGTACAGTTTTGGTAGTCTGAGCACCTTCGGCGCTCCTTGCGAACCTCTCCCCTTGTGTACTTTTGGTTATCTGCGCATCCTATGCATTCATTGTGAGCCCCCGCGCTGAGCGCCTTTGGCGGCGTTAATTGCAAGGATCTCCTCTGCTATTTTTATTTTTTATATGTATTTTTTTATAATAATATTTAATTAAAAAATTAATTAATTAATAAATTAATATACTTTACCTATTTGTAAATAACATATCCAGCAATCAATATCCTGAAGAGCTAACAATCGGTTTTGTTTTTCCTGCAGCATACAATGTACATTTGGACTGTTGCTGAGCTGAGGAGAAAGTTTCAGCAATATGTCAAGTGTGCAGTGTAAATAGGCTGCATGTGCAAGGATAAACTTTTTGTGTAGTTGTGTAAAGCGCCATTTTATAATAGTAATGTTATTAGTTTGAAGTTAGTGTTGTAAAATGGTGGCGATTGTCTATGTGTTACCCGGGTCAGGATCATTTTCCATCCTTCCTAATAGGGTATTTTGTATCTCGTACGTTCCTGGTTAAAAGTCGTATGTGCCTGTTTTTTTTGCGTGGTTAGGGGTCGTGTAGCCTCTTTTTCTTTTTTTGGGGCGGCCATTTTTTTTGTCGCTTAGGCGATTTTCGAGTGCCTAAACTCTTCAAATTCTTCTTAAATTCATGTGCAACCTCACCTCCAGTCGTCTTGGATGTCGCCCTGTGCTGTGTGTGATGCTTTCTGTGTGTTTTTGTTTTTATTTTTTGTGTTTTTCGTGTTTTTGGATGTGCACGGTTCAGCCGTTAACTTTGTTGTCTCTCATATTATTATTTTATTTAAAGTGCCGCTGGTCGTATTTTTTTTGCTTTAAGTGCAGCTTTCCTTTGCAAAGTGTTATGGGCCGTAATTTTCAGGCGATTTTTACAAAGTGCTTCGAGTCTCGCACTGGGAATTGTGTAATTGAGCGTTGTGTTGATCTGTAGTCCTGCGCTTCGTAGGTATGATGCTTAAGTCGTGTGTGGGGTCGTAGGGATGAGCGCCTAGGGCGCTCATCTACACCAGCGCAGTGAGCGCCTTTGGCGCTCCCTGCCTAAGTTGTACAGGGCCGTAGGGATGAGCGCCTATGGCGCTCATCTCCACCAGCGCAAGGAGGGCCCGCAGTTTTAACGTTGCGTTACCAACGGATTTTGGCAAGCCAAGGAACTATTTATGTGATGCTTTCTGGGATAATTTAAAAAACAATATGAACATAAGTAAGATTACAAAACACAAGACATCAGTTTTTTATTGTTATTATTATTCCTTTATTTGTAATGCGTCAACATCTTCTGTAACGATATACAGGGTAAGCTCAATTCAAAAACTATATTAACACAATGGAAAAGAATGGATTACCTGTCTTTGAGCTTAAAATCAAACACACACAGTGCTTTCCCTAAAGGACTTAGAAAGATAAAAAAAACCTTGCAAACTTACAAACTAAGGACCCTATAAAATTGTCATAATCGCAATTACCAAAGCCCGTAATGTAGCCTGCAAACGTTACTGATATTTAATTTGCTCCTCTAGCTACCCGCAATCTGTTTGCGATCTACAGGCAGAAAATGTCTACGGGTTGTAAAACACGGCACTCCGACCCATCTAAGCCTTTGATCTTTCAAGCATGCAAATGTTTCAATCACTTAAATCGTAAATTGAGATTTAATTGCAACAATTCCACAAGCCCGCAATTGCCTTCAAACCCCGTAAATGGCAAATGTAGCAAAAAATTCTATGAGTACTAGAGAGGACTCGCAAGGGGGTTAAACACCTGTTCGTCACACTACAAAAGCAAATAAAAACACAATACTGGACTACAGGGAAAACGATGAAAGACATTGGAATTAATCAAAAACAAATGTTATGTGTCATTTCGTGTCATATCCATCCCGGCAATCAATGGGTTAATACATATCATTGAACTTGCATGGACTAGAATAGTAGATTTATTGATTTTTTTTATATTGCAACATTTCTGTATTGCGAGTCCAATCGCAAATATTGATTCTAAACACTTATTGATTGATGTTTACACGCCATCTTTTACTGACATCATGATAACGGTCCTATTTACTATTGCCTGTTTCTAAATCAGTAGTTAGGGGCTTGCTTAATTGATCATGATCATGCCCTGAAATGCTACTTACGGTTTAATTTCCCTGTTATATTAATCAAGGAGTTAATACATATTAGGCCACTCACATGGACTAACATAGTTTCTTCATTCATTTTTATTGATTTTTAAATTGCTGAATTGCAAGCCTGATCACATATTGTACATCTAAACACTAATTGATTGACGTTTAAACGCCATGTTTTACTGATGTCATGATGACGGTCTCATTTACTATTGGCTGTTTCTAAATCGTAACTTACGGGCTTGCTTAATTGATCATAATAATGTCCTGAAATGCTGCATACAGGTTCATGGTTTACGGTTTTAGACTTTGGCTCTGTACTTGCATGCTTGTTCAATTAAATCAATCTGTAAGTGTTGCAATTTTCACACCCGAAGATTTACGGCCTGTATGAAGGCAACTGCGGGCTTTGGGTTAAATGAGGCTCTAAGTTTCATTACAAAACCATGTATTTACAAGTATAAATCAATTAAATAAGATTTGCCTCCTATATATGTATATGTACATTTATTGGATGGTACATTTAGTATGTTTACTTCTGCTAACATTATATAAAGGTTTGAAGCTATATTAAAGAAGTTCTTAAGTCATATTTGTCGGAAATATAGTATTTTCGGATTTCAGGGAAAGTTTTTTGCTCTGTAACCCATAAAAAACTTTGACTTTTACATTTACAGCAGTAAAACGATATCTGTAATTGTATGCGATTACTGTAAGGAAAGTTCCTAATATTTTTAAAAGAGCATGCATGTGTTCATGCAAAAACATTTTCTAGTATTAAAAAAATGCTCTTCTGCCCAATAGAAACTGTGTACAATTCTGTATGTACATACAAAATAAACATTTTTCATTGGGTTGACCTCATTATTAAATGGAAGCTTGGAAGAAAACATATTAATGTAATCAGTTTTTCAGTATCAGAAGGAAATAAAGAATCCACTATTGGTGTTTGATACTGAATGGTCATATATTTCTAATGCTGCTATTACTTAATGCTAACAAATTCACCTTGCATTCAATCTAATTACACCTGCTGGGCAAAAGTTACATTTACTTGCCTAAAAGGTTGGATTTTTTATTATTTTACTTGATGCAGCGAGGGGAAACAGCCAAGAAACAAGCCTATGAGAAAACTAGAACTGCACATTTGACATATATATGGTAAATTCTGGAAATGCCAAAAGCAATGCAGTGAGCAAGCAAAGGGATGCTTTTTGTTATATTCACAAATGTATTTGATTTTTTAACTCTATAGATACATGCTTTATTTGGAAACATACATAAAACATTGGTAAAACAGTTAAAACATTAACTTTTAAATTCTTGATTAATTGACAAAGTTGTGCAAAAGTTTCAAGCAGTAAGGAGATTTGGGTGCATTTGTGTTATTTTATATGAATCCTAGCACACTGATATACAGATTTAATTAGAGTATTTTCTAGGGAATCCTGCTGTCTCATAATATGGCCAAAATATTTGAGCTTCAGCCCCATGATCATATCTTCTAGAGAACAGTTTATCTTGATTTCCTGAAGTATTGATTTATTTAATCTTCTGGCAGTCCAAGGGACTCTAAGCAGTCTTTCCAACACCATAGGAAAATAAAACCTGTCACTGCCTCCACTTCTTCACAGTCTATTTGCCAGGAAGTGAGATTGCTGTTTGCCATGATCTTTGTCTTTTTAACCTTGAGCAGCAGGCCAACTTTTGCACTCTCTTCTTTTACCCTCATCAATAAGTCCTTTAGTTCCTCCTCACTTTCAGCCATCAGAGTAGTATCATCGTCGTATCTGAGGTTGTTGATATTCCTTCCAGCAACATTGATTCTGGCTTTGGATTCATCCAGTCCAGCCTTACGCATGATGTATTCTGCATATAAGTTGAATAAATAAGGTGACAATATACAACCTTGTAGCACTCCTTATCTGATATTGAACCATTGTGTTGTCCCATGTTCGGTTCTGACCGTGGCTTCTTGGTCGACATACAGATTCTTTAGGAGGAGGATGAGATGATCTGGTACTCCCATCTCTAAAAGGACATGCCTCATTTTGTTGTGATCCCCACAGTCAAAGGCTTTAGAATAGTCTATGAAGCAGAAGTAAATGTTTTTTTGGAACTCTCTTGCTTTCTCTATTATCCAGCGGACATTGGCAATTTTTTCTTTTGTTGCCTCTTCCTCCTCGGAACCTGGCTTGCACATCTGGTAGTTCCTGGTCCATATATTGTTGGAGTCGAGCTTGTAGAATCTTAAGCATTATCTTGCTGGCGTGTGAAATGAGTGCAATTGTTCAATAATTGGAGCACTCGTTGGCACTGACTTTTTGGGGGATTGGGATGTAGACTGCCCTTTTCCAATCTTTTGGCCATTGTTGAGTTTTCCAAATGTGTTGGCATATGGCAAGCAACACTTTCACAGCATAATCTTGTAGAATTTTGAATAGTTCAATTGGGATTCCACCACCTCCTGCAGCCTTATTATCAGCAAGACATACTAGGGTCCATCTCACTTCGCTCTCCAGTATGTCTGGCTCCAACTCATTGGACAAGTTATTGAGGTCATTACTGCTGTTAAGATCCTTCCTGTATAGATCTTGAGTGTATTCCTGCCACCTCTTCTTTATCTGATCTTCTTCTGTTAAGTCCCTACCATTTCTGTCTTTATCACTCCCACTTTTGCATGAAAAAGGTGCCTTTTAGGTTCCCAATTTTGTTAATAGATCTCTTGATTTACCCATTGTAGAATGTCTCCTTATCTCTTCTTGCTATCCTCTGGAATTCTGCATTCAGTTGGACAAATCTTTTCTTATCTCCACGACCTTTCGCTTTCCTTCTTTCCTGGGCTACTTTCAAAGCCTCATCAGTCAGCCAGTTTGACTTCTTATTTTTCTTTCTTTTAGGAATATTCTTGGTTGCTGTTTCCTGGATTATGTTGCAAACTTTGGTCCAAAGTTCTTCAGGCATTCTATCTTCCATGTCTAGTTCCTTCCACTGCATAGTCACAAGGGATATTATTTATTTTGTATCTACTTGGTTTGATGGTTTTTTTCTTCTTTTCTTCAGTTTAATTTTCAACTTTGCAATAAGAAGCTCATGGTCTGAGCTGCAGTCAGCTCCATGTCTTGTTTTTGCTGACTGTATAGAGCTCCTCCATTTTGGCTGCAAAGTATATAGTCAATCTGGTTTCTATGTTGTCCATCTTGTGATGTCCATGTGTAGAGTCTTCTCGGAGGCTGTTGGAAGAGGGTGTTTGCTCCGACCAGAGAATTATCTTGACAAAATTCTACTAATCTCTGACCTGCTTCATTTTGTACTCCAAGGCCAAATTTGCCAGTTATTCCAGGTGTCCTTTGGTTCCCAAATTTAGCATAGCAATCTCCTATGATGATTGTAACATATTTTTGTGGTGTTATATCTATGACGTGCTGAATGTCTTTGTAAAGTTATTTAGTGTTACATTACTACACAATTCATAAAGCCAATGTTGTTTTAAGAACCATACTCTGTACTGTGCAAAATAATATTAAGTAAGACTTGTGTAAGCTTCCTTAAAACTAACAGGAACTATATATTGGGCCCATTCCAATCTTCTTCGTAGCTATGCAAAAAGGCTCCCATGTAACTGTGAAGGACCTCCAAGTCTAACATATATGCCACAGAGGTCCTGTTAAAAACATGTAAAAGTGAAAAATGCAAAGATTGTGTTTATTTTGTTTAAAAAAAAAAAGATCAAAGTAGTCCATTAATAGGTAAAATGGTGGAATCGTAAGAAACTGTGCTTTACACCACTATATATTGTATACCATTCACAGCATATATAAACGATATCTCTTCAAATCTGTTTCATACTGTTTCATACTGTTGATTTCATTTCTCTCAAAGTCAAAAGATTTGTCAGTTTTATACTCTATTGTGAGTGAATTATTTTTATTGAATTTTCATTTTAACTTATATTCTACAAAATAAACCATGTTGGACATAAAACAATTCTCTGAATAGGGAACACGATTTTAGGACATACTAGTTTACTATATTGAACTGAAAGAGTAAACACAGCTTTATTTGACCAAGGTCCTCATTTGTTAAATAAAGAGATGTTTGCGCTTTAGGTGTCTGTATGCCATAGTGTTGTGTCATCCTTTTGAGACAGTGCGGTTATAAACTAGTTGAACAAAAAGGGTTTTGTTTTTAGAATGTTCTGGCTGCAATTTAGAGCTAAATCCTTGATAATGCAACATTCCTGTTAGGTTTCCATTCACAATGAGATAAAGTATTGTAAATATTAAAATGAAAATTATAGCCCACCTTTCAATGTCAACTAAACACATAAATGCTGCATGCTTTATATTTTACATATTTAGGTCTACATTTATTTCAGCGACAGTTCAATTATTTTTTTATTCACTTAATAAAGAATAGCTAAATTTCTTATCTTTTGGATAACTAGATACTCAGGTCCCCTTCTGGATCGCTACCTTCTTGTAGTGAAGGGGCTTGTGTACCTCAATGAAACTGTGAGCTATTCCATGTAGGTTTACCCAAATCACAGTCCACTGGAGACAGAATTGACAAACCCACCCCAGTATTCTTGCCCCAAAAAAAACATATGGATATGCACAACCAAAAACACAGACAAATGTGCCTGGCATGCGGCTTCCATATGGTCACCGAGAGTCGGACGTGACTGAAGGACTGAACACCAAAAACAACAATGAATACTCAGATAAATAGATGTAAAAGGCAACTTGAAATGGGATTACTTTCTCTGTTAAATTGCAATATAGAATGATGCATAAACATTTTACATAATTAACCCTGATACCAGATACAAAGCCTTAAGGTTTTCTCAATAATGCAAAATAAATAAATGTATATATAAATTAATATTATTTGTATTGAGTTTAATGCATTGAGAGTCATTTGGATTACATACAATGTGTCAGCAGCATTTAATTCTGCCTGGAGAGCCCACTTGGATATTTACAGATATTCTGTAAAGGTCATCCAATAAAACTCAGTCTTTAAGTATCAGTTCCATCAGAAGAACATGACAGAGAAAAACAAGCAGGGTATCCTGCTTTGTCACATGTAGGCTGAAATTAAATAATGTAAGCTTGTTTTGTATCATTGACACACAATAACAGCTTGGAAAATACCCTCTTCTCATGAGTATATTTTTGATAATTGAAAGCACCTCCTAGTTATATTTTGTTTATGCAGAGTTTAATACTGTCTATAGCACACATGTTCACTTCCTGGCATTCCTATTTATTAAAGAACAAGATAATGACAGATATCCTGCTTCTGTGTGTGGTCCAATTTGTTTTAGTGTTTTTGTAAATTGAACAACAAACACAATACTAGTGTTGTCTATTTGACATATGTGTTGAGTTAATCATGTGGTGGCCTTTCCTTGATACAAATCCATTTAGGATGGTTACTGCCTGATCAGCCAGCACATTTTGCCAATGTACTGAGGAATGTTTTCCATTTTTATTGAAAGGTAAGCACAATTAGGTGTATCTGTAGGGAACATAATGACATTAATTTTATTTTAGGATTAATATATGTCATCTCTAGAGTACCTGTGGTAAACTTTATCCATGGGTTTAAGTTATAATAAATTTGTAATCAGCAGTCATACAGGGAAACAAGACACAGTACATTGTAGTTAATATGTACATGGATCTCCCAAATGCAAGACAGTACATCAGAGTGTCAAGGTACCAATTCAGAACAATCAGTTATATTTATCAAACATGATAAAACTGACATAAAAAAATAGTGGAGTTAACAGCCCCACATTTTATATTTTCTATGGAGCCTATTTATCAAAAGGGGCAAAACATGGGGGAAATATAGCTGGAAAGGCACAAAGAAAACTCTACAGTCGTTGGAGCTGCATACATCTAATAATAGGAGATTAAAACCCCTTTTTCTCACTAAAACCATCCATTTAAAATATATTACATATATTACTACAGATCCAACATTGTTTCTATTTTAGTCATTATGGCATGTTGTCTTTTGGGTATAATAAACGTCAGTTAACACTACACATTATAGCTTTAAATTTACCTTAAATTTTCATTTTGTTGACGATATTGATCAACCCCACAGAAGCCCTCCATCAGCTTCAATTTGAATTTTTCTGGTATGGAATTTCATGTAAATGTGATTTTTGTTTAGGTATGTTTTTATGTGTCTAGTATAATAATTTATTCTGTATTACACACTTGCCAATCTCACTGTTATCTCATTAAGTTAATAGAATTACATAAGCTTACATTCAGAGAGAAGACTGAAGGAATACTAACAAAAAAAAAAGGACTCTACCTAGATACGCCTTATTACATTTCTTGTTATTCTTGTTTGTATTTATACAGTATATGCCTATCTGTATGTAACAACAGTGATATATACTTTCTTACCCTCGTGAGCTTATTTGTTTGGATGAATTGACTTCATAGTAAGTATGGATTTACAAACATACCATTTAAAAAATGGTAAAGAAAAAATAGTAAAACAGTAAAATTAAAAGATGTTTGTTCTTAAATGAATATAGCAATGATGAACATAAGAAAACATGTAAAATAATAAACTATTTCAAATCATAGCATATGTATCAAAAAGTAATACAAGGTAGAAGACAATCTCTTTCTGTTCCATTTAAAAGGACACTTAAAAATGTAAAGTCTATTAAAAGACTGTAGCTCAATCACAGGGACACACTACATGGTCAAAAATACTCTGAGGGTTACCAGGTCAAGGTACCCTTATCAATATGCACTAATCATTGCAGAGTGACATGGAAGACTTTAAACAGGACCATGACCTTCACCTAAAATTAACAGTAAGTTAAATGACTTAAGAATTATCCAGTTAAAATGAAAGATATGAAAAATCATAAGATTTATCTACAAATAATTATATATGCCATATTTCAATATTTAAAAGTATATGGAAGTTTCCCCGTTTGTTTGATCGTTTGCATATCTATACATAATTGTATTAACAAGTGCTAAAAAGCTTTATTTTTACTCACTGAAACCTTCAAAATAGTCCCAATAAAGGACTGTCCCCAGCGGGTCATACACTCAATGTTTCTATCGGTACTAGATGTACTAGCCACTTACAGGCATTTCAAAACAACCTGTTCAGAGACAATCTGTGATTGGCTAGAGCATCCAGTACTACCAATACACTGTGTGCAAGAGTTACATAGTGCAAACCTTTTTTGGGACTATTTGTGTGAGTAAAAACGGAGTTTTTAAGCACTTGTTAATAAAATGATGTTTAGATACGCAAATAAAAACTCAGGTAGTTTATTTTAATATTAAAGGTGGCATTTATACAGTTTCTCTTGTAATGGCTGTTGTGTTAAAACTTTCACATGAAAATCACATAAAAAATAAAAATAACAAAAGTATTATAAAAATTATTCTATTAATGATTAACTGCTGAGCAAAATAAAGTGATCTTTGGTTCCATCATTGAATCAAGATTCCGAAGTAGGAATCATAATGTTCTCAAAGCTCACTTTATTTTTCTTCTTATTAATAAGTCATTAAATGTAACATCTTTATACCACATTGTTATTTTTTTAATTCAGCTGGCTAATATGTACCAACCTCCTTCCACACATTAAAGTAAAGATACCATTGTAAGCTTATCGAAGTAGGGACCTCAACTAAGTTGCATCAAATTATTTTGCACTCTATTGTATTTCTTTCCTTGCTCATTGTAGGTAGTGTGTCTACCTGTATAAATAGCTCTACAATTGTTGCACTTAAATAAATAAGAGTAACAGTAATAATAACACCTACCTTTTCTTCTCACCAGCCTAACTCTTGTGAAAGTATTAACAACTATAACACTATACAATGCTATAGTAAAGTGTCTAATTTGTCTGCACTTCATCATAGTATAAATAGAAATTTATAATAATGCTAAAACTATTGATGGCATGCTTCTTGTAACTCAGAAGACCCTCACCACATATTCAACCCTGAGATCTAATTGAAATGTCAGTCACAGGTTAATGTCAATGGACATTGTATCAGATAGGAATCAAACTCTGTGCACAACAGAACGCAATAATGAATAAGTCAAATTGCCATGTGAATTTAACAAAGAAACATTATATTGTATTGATGAAAAGTGATGGTCAATAGAGAAAATAATTGTTCTTCTGTCCACCTGTCATCTTATAAGATCTTTTTACAATGACATGCTTCAAATGTTAACAAAGATTGACTATGAAAATTAAGAGCAAGAATGATGATAGTGAATCCACAAGATCACTAATTGTCTCAATGGGTGGAATGTACTGAGCATCTCAAGTGCATCTCACGTTATCTCTTTATTATGACTATGTATTCTTTCCTGTGAGGAAAAAACAGCCCTTGTCAAGGTATCTCTGCTCTTCCCACCTTAGCACAGTTGAGAAATTGTTTACTAACCCCCCTCCCCCATTGTGTTAAGAAGACCCTATGCAACAGAGAACATATGGATATTTTCTAGTAGAAAAAAAAAAGATTTGTAGTGTGACTTTTTAAAACAGTTTTCACACAGAGGAGTCTTTAGAACAAAAATTATGTGAGAGCTTTATTAGATTAACACATTATACATTACATATTTATAAAGATGCTGTGTGAAAGGAGTAACTTGCACATTGCAGATTCACAATTGGCCACCAAAGTGCTAATTTTTCAACGCCTTCATTCTACAAGCAACTACTTTTCAATGACAGGATGACTTAGAACCACTGTTCTTAATAAGGGGGGATTTACTAACTCAGCTCATTGTAACATTTACTAAAGCCCCTTTCTCCCATGCTATATCTAGCTCATCTCAGCTCATAGGCGCTCATCGCAAGTTATAGTATTACCGGCAGGTAACCTGATAGTACCATGAAAATGTTTCTACTATAAATGTACTAATCTTTCAATCTGTTCTATGACATAGGATTTACATCACTATGAAGCGCTATTCTGACTGGCTGTCATTTCAACCAATCAGAATAGAGGTAAATATGGCACTCTGGTTGGCTAAAAGTTAACCAATAGGAATGCATAGATGTAAATGTGAAATTTCAACCAATCAGAAAATGGGTGGTAGCCTTCTCTGATTGATTACTAAGCCAATCATAGGCCATAAACATAATATATAAGGCAATGGTGCAGTCAGAAAGCCGTAAGTCAGTGGGGGAGCTCTCCGGAGGAGGAGCTTTTTTAATTATCTTATTTTCTTTCATTGTGTGGCGAGTTTTTTAGGAAAAGGCCCTTCCCGTGAGCCAAAGATGAGGAATCAGGATCTTCAAGGAAAATATAAGACTACTAACATTTACTATCAACAGGAATTATGTCCATTTATCGAGGGATGAAGATTCTGGTCATGGGAATAACTGATCATCACTGGAGGGTACAGGCTTACATTTTCTTCTTTTAATTAATCATTTTTTTATAATTTTATAATTTTATGTGTATGTATTTTTTTTATTTTGGGACCATGCAGATCCAATGAGAGGATATGGGGGTCCATAAGGACCACTATGGTAATCTCTATGGTGCCATTGGAATCCCTAGGGGCCACAATGGTTGTAGATTAGATTACCAAAGGGTTTGAAAAAGTTCATGTTAGGTGCCCTGGAGATCTATAAGGAATCTCATGATTATACTTTAGGAACCCAAAGTAACCCCGAAGGGGTAATTGTGATTTAGTAAATTACCGTATATACTTGAGTATAAGCCGAGTTTTTCAGCCTTTTTTTTAAGGCTAAAAAGGGCCCCATCGGCTTATACTAGAGTCTCTAACCCCCCCCCCCCCCTCCGTGTCTCTCTACCCCCCTCCCGTGTCTCTCTACCCCCCGTGTCTCTCTACCCCCCGTGTCTCTTTCCCTCCCCCTTCCTCATCCTCAACCTCCCTCCTCAACCCCCCCTCATTCTACTTCTCTAAATACCTCCCCCTCTCCCTTTCCCCTCACTTACCTGCATCTGAAGCTTCTGCTCCGGCCTCCGCTCCTTCCGGCGTCTTGACGTGGAGCGCATTTGACATCACGTCATTAGAATATACCACAGGCGGGGAAGAGACACAGGGAAGGGAGAGGGGGGAAGAGAGACATGGAAGGGAGAAGGGAGAAGAGACACGGGAGAGAGAGGGGGACACAAGAAAAGGGCACACAAGAGGTGGACACAGAGGGCACAAGAGGGACACAGGGTGCAGCACATTTCCCACCCTCGGCTTATACTTGAGTCACTCATTTTACACAGTATTTTGTGGTAAAATAGGTGCCTTGGCTTATACTCGAGTATATACGGTACATGGAAATCTGAGTAGCACTGATGCACAATGGGACCCGGTAGATTGAGGCTTATCGCGCATCCTGTTTGTTAAATTCCCTCCCTACTTCTCTAATGATAGAAACAGATTTTACAGACGTAGGTTATTGATTTGATATACCATTTAGACAAGAATATGTGTTTTTGAAATCTAAGAAGCATCAATACTCTAACACATGTATTGATATATAATTAATACTTTTATGAAATAGACATCAGTTTTGCATGACAGTTTTGTGTGAAAAAAAAACAAATATTAAGCAAAGAAAATAAACACTGGATAACCACAAGTACAGGAATTTTTAATCAACCACATACAATGAATTTAATTATATATTTGAATGAAAGCTCCATCTAGTACTCATAGGGCTTTTATCTATATGTGTTCAACTAGTTTGACATGCAAACTAATTATATTAAAAAAAGTTTGTGGAAGTCCAAAGATGCCCAATACTCTCGGCTGCTCTATACCATGTGATTCTCTTTAATGTAATTTATGTGATACTCTTTAATGTAATTTCAACAGTATATAACTATTTTTCCCTACATAAAATAGAATTGTAAAGCAGCAGAGATTTAAGAATCATATTTACAAGCCATCATGGTATTACAAATACCCAGTACTGACCCACTTTAAAAGTAAAATGTCCTATTGTTCTTGACAAACTCCCATGGAAATTCAGCTATCGTCTTAGACAGTCAATACACCAAAAATACACCAAAAATTGCACCACAGAACATCGGCATTAAGCAGAGCGACAACAGAGTAGAAAAATGTAGCCCTACATTAAACCAAAGATTCTTTGTAAAGGGCGCCAAGATCAAGATTTCAGTGCAAGTTATAACTTCAGCCATTTTGAAATAAAAACTACCATTCGATCAACAGATGCAAGGGTTGTAAATTGCATTAATACCAACAATGTTTGTCCTGGCTTTCCAATCTTTTACTGAATGTGGATATTTTTATAAAACACATCTTTATAATATTGTTACATAATTTCAGTTGTAATTTTTCATGTAATGACTTGCAAAATAAGACAATCATTACTATTATATAATTACTATTATTTCATAAATAATGAAAAGGGTTATCATAATAAGCAATTTCATAGAAATAGACATCAAGAAACAGTTAATGTTAATATAAACTAACATACTATGTAAGAAAATAGTTCTGTTTCTAGGGAATATTTACTTTAAGTTACACAGGATTTATTTATATAGTAAGAAGTGATTAAAAAAGTATTCACCCTTGAGTGATCAATGGGAACAATTAGTTTAGGAAGCACAAAGCAGAACACAGGATATGAACAGTGGTTTGGTGAAATTTAAGAAGCCCTTATGAATGTAAGGGAGGGGTTTGTAAGTGACATGTCATGTAATAGATATGAGAGAGATTTACAGAGATGGGAGTCAGAGACTGAAGTGAAAGGCTGAAAGAAATCGTAGATTTTCAATAGTCAGAAAAACTACTAAGGAAAGGCATAGTTCTAAGAAAATAATAAAAAAGACAAGAAGACAGCTGTATGCAAAGTTTCATTATGAACTTATCATTTTCACATAAATATAAAAAAACATTATCCACAGAAAAGTGGATAATAAGAGACTAAGAAACTAAATTCCAAAATGACACTACATTGTTTTAAGACAGCATGAGACTCATTCATTTGAGGAATTTGGGAGATCTGGGCTCGCAAATGGAGCCCGTAACTTATTTTGCTATTCAATTGGCTTCCGTTTGCGGGCTTTGATCGAGTTACAGGCTCCGAGCTGCGATTAATTGCGATTCATAGCAATTTATAAAATCGCAAGTTAATGCCCTCGAAGCCTTGGATCTTTTGCAGCCGAAGAGTTGCGATCGGTAAAATCGAAAATCGATATTCAATTGCTCCGATTCCACCTTGCTAACCACTCAGTCAAGCCCGCAAATGGCAAAAATTGAACGAAAAGTTACTGGTACCAAGAAGGTCTCGCAAAGGGCTTAATGACATGTACGGATCACAGCATATATAAACACTCTACTGTACTTTTATTAAAAGGGAAAGTGAGGTGAGGTCTTAGAATTAATAGCACACCATTCTCAAGCTCGCAAATCGTCCCAAAAAAGACTTGATTTTATGTTCAATTTCCGTGTTATATCGATCCTGGCAATCAATGTGTTAATATATATAATGAAACTCGCATGTAATGGAATATCATATTTATGGCTTTATCAATATTGCATTATATTTGGAATGTGGGTCCGATCATAAATCATAATTCAAGCCCATATGACTTTGAAATCCAACCTCCATTTTCCATTAAAGTCCTACGGGCTTGAACATGATCGCTGATGCAAGGCCGTAACTCGTGGTTAGAAACAGCCAATGGAATGTGGGTACGATCGTGACTCGTGGTTCAACCCCATAGGACTTTAATGGAAAACGGAGGTTGGATTTCAAAGTCATACGGGCTTGAACCAAGAGTCACAATCAGACCCACTGTGAGGAATTCATTCTGCTGGGTTTTGAACCCTGGTCCCCAGGCTGCTGAACCTCTTCCCTACCACTGCACCAGCCTGCCTTTGTGAATTTCATTGAGATCTGATAACTTTGACTCTGCTAGCAATAGTATCAGTGCCAAAAGTCTCTTCAGCTGTGCCTGGTCAGGTGTCTGGTCCTTGGCCTATATAAGGCACTTCCTGTCAATGTACCTTGCCAGATTATTGTGGTTCCTGTTCCCTTCAATAAAGCTTGTTCCTGTTTCACCTACAACTTGCTGAATTTGATTATTGCTGACCTAGGCTTCTGCTCTCCAAAACCTTGTGATTCCTATATCATTACAGAATAATCTGTCCCTTTCATGGAGACTGCCGGGACAGATTCTGCATTGGCCCAGCAGGTTGCATTATTTGCAAGAACTGTGCAGACCCAGGCACAGACCATTCAAGTGCTGCAGGACCAGGTAGCTAAACTGCAAATTAAAGTTCAGTCAATGCACAGTGAGTATACCAGTTACAGGGCACGTGATGTTGCGGGTGCTACTGTTACACCTGCACAAGATGCCCGCTTGCCCCTACCAGAAAAGTTTGGAGGAGATCGCAAAAGATTTAGGGGTTTCCTAAATCAATGCCGTTTGCACGTCATGATGTTACCTCACCGATTTCGATCTGAAAGAGAGAAGGTGGGATTTATTTTCTCCCTATTCAAAGATGAAGCCCTGGCTTTGGGCTCCCCTCTTCTGGAACAGGACAGTCCAGTCTTGGGTAATCTAAATGATTTTCTTGAGGCCATGTGCCTTGTTTTTGATGACCCCAATTGATGTGCTACAGCAGAAGCCACTCTCCTTCATCTGCATCAAGGGAGGCGCTCTGTGGCTGAATATGCTGCTGAATTCAGACAGTGGGTTGCTGATAATACCTGGAACCAATCAGCCCAGACATTCCACTTCAGAAAATGTCTCTCAGAAGCTATAAAAGATGAGCTAGCTTGTGTTGATCTTCCTGCTGACTTTGATGCATTTGTGCGTTTGGCTATCCGTATTGATCGGAGACTGTCTGAAAGAAGATTGGAAAGACAGGGATCTTTTAGACCAAGTGCTACTCCTATTTCCTACTCAAGAATTTCTACTCCGACCCCACAAACACCTACAGACTCTGAGCCAGAAACTATGCAGGTAAATCTAATAAGAGGGCCATTATCCAATGAA
This sequence comes from Discoglossus pictus, assembly GCA_027410445.1. Classification (NCBI taxonomy): domain Eukaryota; kingdom Metazoa; phylum Chordata; class Amphibia; order Anura; family Alytidae; genus Discoglossus; species Discoglossus pictus. The sequence continues at coordinate 390,167,116 of CM050164.1, forward strand.
GAAAAACAGTGGCGACGCACTCACAATTTATGCCTGTATTGTGGTAGTGCAGGGCACTATGCCATCAATTGCCCTAGCAAATCCAAAAGAACAAAAGCTATGGCTGCTGAGGGTGCACAGATTCGACACCAATCCCAGATTTCAGATCAATTGGATTCTGTCACACAACCCTTGTTTTCTCTGGCTCATGGGGAAGAAGGTATGTTGACTCAACATCCTCATTTTGTGGTGCCTATCACGTTGCTATGTGGTGATCGTAAAATTTCGACTACAGCTATGATAGATTCTGGAGCAGGCATAAACTTTATGGACATTAAATTTGCAGCAGGAAATAGAATTCAGTCTATCCCTAATTCTTCACCTGTGTTAATGGAGATAGTAGACGGTACTCCACTTACATCAGGCCCGGTTACACATAAGACTGTGCCCTTTAAGTGAATCACCATGAGGCTATATCTTTCCACCTAATTTCCTCAAGACAGTTTCCAGTGATTTTGGGGGTACCTTGGCTTGCTATGCATAACCCACAGATTGATTGGAAGATCAGAACTTTGTCCTTTCCTTCAGAACACTGCTTAATGAATTGCCAACCCTCTAAGGTAACACCTGTTGCCACAACAATTAATGATATGGTTGCTACAAACTTGACTAAGCTTCCTCTACAATATCGGGATTTTGCAGATGTCTGTGATAAGAAGAATGCTGATCAGCTTCCACCCCACAGGCCTTAAGATTGCCCAATAGAGCTGTTGCCTGGGGCTGCTATCCCATTTGGCCGTATATATTCCCTTTCTGAGCCTGAATTGAAAGCTCTTTGTGAATACATACAAGAAAATCTTACCAAAGGCTTTATTCGACCATCTACTACTCGAGCAGGAGCTCCTATATTCTTTGTAGAAAAGAAAGATGGCAGCCTATGGCCATGCGTTGATTACAGGGACATTAATAACATCACTGTTAAAAACTACCCCTTGCCTCTCATTCCTGAACTTTTGGAGAGACTTCGCTCAGCTAAAATATTTACGAAGCTTGATCTTCAGGGGGCATATAATCTGGTTCTCATAAGACCAAATGATGAATGGAAAACAGCTTTCAGAACCAGGTACGGGCATTATGAATATCTAGTAATGCCCTTTGGGCTGTGTAATGCCCCTGCAACTTTCCAGCATCTTATCAATGATGTACTACGAGATCTTCTGGATCAGTTTGTTGTGGCATATTTGGATGATATCCTAATATTTTCTGATAATCTTGAAAACCACAGAAAACAGGTCCGTATAGTTCTGGAGCGCCTTCCTACCCACCACCTATACATTAAACTGGAAAAATGTGAGTTTGAACAAACAGAAAATAAATTTCTGGGGTATGTAATAACTCCCAAAGGTTTAAGTATGGACGCAAGTAAAATTAAAGCTGTGCTGGACTGGCCCATCCCCAAGAATGAAAAAGATATTCAGAGATTTGTGGGTTTGCCAATTTTTACAGGCGTTTTATTAAGAATTTCTCTGCCGTTATTACACCAATCACTGAACTTACACGTAAAGGGACTCCTTTTCAGTGGTCTGATAAGGCTGATACCGCATTTTCCCCATTAAAGACTCTGTTTACATCGTCCCCCATCCTGGTACATCCTCAGCCGGAATTACCATTTAATGTGGAAGTTGATGCTTCAGCTGTTGGTGCTATACCGTCTCAAAGGACTGTACCTAAGATGCTGTTACATCCGTGTGCCTTCTATTTCCGCCAGATTGTGCCAGCAGAAAGAAACTATGACATAGGGAATAAAGAACTATTGGCTATAAAAGCTGCCTTCACTGAATGGAGACATCTCTTGAAGGGAGCCACCCATCCAATTACTGTCCTCACAGATCACAAAAATCTGGAATGTATTCAATCAGCTAAGAGACTGTAAGCCAGACAACCACGCTGGTCCCTATTCTTCTCGAGGTTTCATTTTTTGGTTACATACCGTCCTGGCTCCAAGAATGGTAAGGCGGATGCCTTGTCTAGAATAGCTGACCACCTCCATACTACTGTAACCAAGACCACCATCTTCCTGGAGGATATATTTATAGGAGTCACGTTTCCTTCTGATCTGATGTCTCGCATTAAAAAGGGCTACACTGAAGACCCAGTTCTTCGTGATCCTCCTCGTGATCTCCATATGACGATACTTAATAGGTTTTGAATTTTTCAACAACGTCTGTTTGCTCCGGAGTCAGTGCGACTGGACCTTTTACGTCTCTACCATGACTCAAAACCAGCAGGTCATCCAGGAATCCGAAAGACACAAGAGCTACTCGCCCGATCCGTTTGGTGGCCGAAGTATTATGAGGATGTTAAGAAGGAAGGGTTTTTACAAGTGGATTTACCTTACAAATAAAGACTGATAAACTGCAGAGTGCACTAATTGTTCCCAGGTGAGTGGGGTGTGACTTGACTGTTAAACTAGGGAAAAAGGTTTGTGAGCTGGTTTGGGGCCTGTTTACAAGTGGATTTACCTTACAAGTAAAGGCTGATAAATTGCAGAGTGCACTAATTGTGCCCAGGTGAGAATGCAGAAGTTAATATAAACAGGAGAAGGGGAACTTGTGAGCTTGCGAACATTTTCAGTATCAAGTGCAATTCTAGTAAAAAACTAGGAGTTTAAATAAAAGGAGGGACTTCAAAGAAAAGGGAGGGCAGATTTATAGTGCAAAGGAGGAAAACTTTATATAAATATATTATTTTATATTCTTTCTTTTTCCCACTGAAATTTTTGTAGACAATGATAATAATTATGAGTCAGTCCAGTGGCAACCTTATTCAGTGTACATCCTGTCATATGTATGCAATACTGGAACAGATGATCCAGGGTCCATACCTCTGTGAGAGGTGTGAGCATGTTGCTTCTTTGGAATCTCAAATTGGAGATCTGGAGAGGAGAATTGCAGCACTTAGTGGTATTGCTCCACTGGAAAGGGGGGTGGTGCTCACTGAGCACAGTTTAGCTGGGCCTAGCATGGAGGGTGGAGCTGGGGCTAGTGAGGATGTCTAGGGAGGCAGCTGGGTTACAGTTACAAGGGGAAGCAGGGGGAACAGGAGGAGGCAGGCCAGTTCTGAGTTGGCAAACACCAACAGATTTGCCAGATTGAGTGAAACTGTTGGGGATGTCCATTCAGGAATGGCAATGCCAGATAGAGCTGTTCCCTCTAACAGCCAGGCGAACAGCTCTACTGGAGGAGAGGGAGGGCAGAATAGGCAGAACAACAGACAGGTTTTGGTTGTAGGGGACTCTATTATTAGGAAGGTAGACAGGGTGATTTGTAACCCAGATCCCAGCAATCAAACAGTTTGCTGTCTCCCGGGTGCTCGGGTTCGTCATGTTGTGGATCGGGTAGACAAATTATTGGGAGGGGCTGGAAATGAACCAGCGGTCTTGGTACATATTGGTACCAATGACAAAGTTAGTGGAAGATGGACTGTCCTAAAGAATGATTTTAGAGAACTAGGTAATAAGCTGAAGGCAAGGACCTCCAAGGTAGTATTTTCTGAGATACCACCAGTGCCACATGCGAGCCCAGGGAGGCAGAAGGAGATTAGGGAGGTTAATGCGTGGCTAAAGATGTGGTGCACTAAGGAGGGGTTTGGCTTTTTAGAGCACTGGGCTGACTTCTCACTTCGGTACAATCTCTACAGTAGGGATGGATTGCACCTTAATGATGAGGGAGCTTTTGTACTAGGGGATAGGATGGTAGAAAGGCTAGAGGAGTATTTAAACTAGTAGGTGGGGGGAGGGACTAGATATAAGTAATGGGGTATAAAGTGTAGAGGGTATAAGGGATGAATTAACAACTCATAAGGGAGGAGATGGGGGAGGGGTAGTATAGTCAATAGGGAGGTAGTACTAAGTAATTCAAGTACAGTGGCAGGCACTTCAGAACTACAGACTCATAACATAAGGTGTATGCTTGCTAATGCCAGAAGCTTGCCAGGAAAAATGGGAGAGTTAGAATTATAAGCAATTAATGAAAAATGGGATTTAATAGGCATTACCGAAACGTGGTGGAATGAATCTCATGACTGGACTGTTAATCTGGATGGTTATAACCTATTTAGGAAAGATAGAGGCAATGGTAAATAAGGAGGAGGGATTTGTCTGTATGTTAAGCCTGAATTTAAGACTATAGTCAGAGAAGATATTTATGGTGGACCTAGTGATAAAGTTGAATGTTTTTGGGTAGAGTTAAATAGCAGAGCAGCAAATTCCAAAAGAATATTATTAGGAGTATGCTATAAACCCCCAAATATAGCTGAAAGTGAGGAAATACAATTATTGTTACAGATTGGAAATGCAGCTAAGGACGGGCAAGTTCTAATAATGGGAGATTTTAATTACCCTGAAATAAACTGGATAAATGAGACCAGCAGTTCAGCTAAGGGGAGCAGGTTCTTGAGTACACTCAGGGATCATTATCTGGCCCAGGTTATACAGGAGCCTACTAGAAATGAAGCTATCTTAGATTTACTCATCACAAATAATATTGATATAGTATCAAATGTTGAAATAGGGCAACCTTTGGGAAACAGTGATCACAACCCAGTCTTATTTGAGATTGAATTAAAAAAACAACATTTTAAGGGGCCAACAAAAACTCTTAATTTTAAAAGGGCAGATTTTAACGGTCTAAGGGCAGCAATACAAAGTATAGACTGGGACAGAGAACTGATAGGTAAAAACACTGAACATAAATGGACAACATTTAAATCCTTACTAAATATACATACACATCGGCATATACCGTGTGGGAATAAAAGTAAAAGGAGTAAATCACAACCCATATGGCTTAACAATGATTTAAAGATCAAGATACGGAGTAAAAAACAGGCATTTAATTTATACAAACAAGAGGGGACAGAGACTGCTTTACGGGAATACAAGGAAATCAACAAGGCTTGCAAAAGCGCGATTAGACTGGCTAAAATAGAAAATGAAAAATGTATTGCAAAAGAGAGTAAGACTAACCCTAAAATATTTTTTAAGTATATTAATGGGATGAAGGCGAGGAAGGAAGCTATAGGAACATTAGAATGTGAAACAGGCTGTCTGAAAATTAGTGACCAGGAAAAGGCAGATGAGCTAAATAGATTCTTTTCTTCGGTATACACAAGGGAGGTACAAGTGGTTGGGACACTGCAACATAATGGGGCTACACTACCTTTGCCAAATAATTGGGTAACACAGGAAGTAATCCAAAAGAGGTTGGAAAAAATAAATGTTAATAAAGCCCCGGGTCCTGATGGAATACATCCAAGGGTACTAAGGGAACTGGGTTCTGTAATAGCCAAACCATTATATTTAATTTTTCAAGATTCACTCATCACAGGGTCTCTACCAGATGACTGGAGAAAAGCTGATGTGATACCTATATTTAAAAAGGGAGCAAGAGCAAATCCGGGGAATTATAGACCAGTGAGCCTCACTTCTGTAGTGGGGAAGCTTTTAGAAGGGTTAATAAGGGATAATATACAAGAATATGTCTATTTGAACAGGATTATAAGTAGGAGTCAACATGGATTTATGAGGGATAGGTCATGTCAAACAAATCTAATTAGTTTCTATGAGGAGGTTAGTAGGAACCTGGATCAAGGCAACTCAGTGGATGTAGTCTTTTTGGATTTTGCAAAGGCTTTTGATACAGTGCCACATGGGAGACTATTGGGCAAACTAAGGGTTACAGGAATTTGTGTTACATATCTGCTCATGGATTGAGAGCTGGCTAAAAGACAGGAAGCAAAGGGTTGTGGTAAATGGAACATACTCCGATTGGACTAATGTGGTAAGTGGGGTTCCTCCGGGTTCAGTATTAGGTCCTCTCCTTTTTAACATATTTATTAATGACTTAGAGGTAGGATTGGAGTGTGGGGTCTCCATTTTCGCTGATGACACAAAGTTGTGCAAGGTAATTAAATCAGATAATGATGTGCTTTCCCTCCAAGGGGATTTACATAAAATTGAGGAATGGACATCTAAATGGCAGATGAGATTTAATACGAATAAATGTAAGGTTATGCATCTGGGAAGGAAAAATTGCCATGCAATTTATAATCTTAATGGAGCAAATCTAGGTGTATCAGATATTGAAAGGGATTTGGGAGTGCTTGTGGACAACCACCTAGGTAACAGTGCTCACAGCCAAGCAGCAGCTGCAAAGGCAAATACAATATTAGCATGTATTAAGAAGGGTATAGAAGCCAGGGAAGCAAATATAATTCTGCCACTATACAAATCTCTAGTATGCCCTCATTTGGAATATGGAGTACAATTTTGGGCACCACTTCATAAAAAGGAAATTTTAGAGCTGGAAAAGGTACAAAACAAAACTAATAAGGGGAATGGAGGGGCTAAGTTATGAAGAAAGACTAACCAAATTAAACTTATTTTCTCTAGAAAAAAGGCATCTAAGAGGAGATATGATTACCTTATAAAAATACATCCAGGGTCAGTATAAAGATTTGTTAGGGGAGCTTTTTGTGCCAAGAGGTTTTCAACTGATAAGAGGACATCCCTTGAGGTTAGAAGTAAAAAGATTCCACCTCAAAGAAAGAAAAGGGTTCTTCCTAGTAAGGGTGGTTAATCTGTGGAATTCTCTACCAGAGGAGGTGGTGACAGCGGATTTGATAGATAACTTTAAAAGGGGACTAGATTTATTTCTAATTAAAAAGGGAATTCAGGGTTATTATGGATAATTAGAGAGACAGTATTGATCCAATTTTTTTTACATTTTCCTTTGAGACAATTGGCTAAGTCTCGCTTGTGTTTTTTTTTTTTTTTTCTATTTGCCTTCCTCTGGACTAATTAATAATTAAAAAACAAAAAACAAACATTAAATAATTGATTAATAATTAACAACTAATGAGTTAATAGTTAATCCGCATATTGCAGATCAGAGGAGATCTTAAAAGGTTGAACTTGATGGACTGAAAGTATTTTTTCAACCTTAAATACTATGTAACTATGTAAGTATGTGTCCTCTTGTGATGTATGTGCCAGATAAAAGACTCCTCGCTCATACCCTGTTGGCTTGCTTCAACCTCTTCCGATTCCTCATCGTCCCTGGGGATCTATATCCATGGACTTTATTGTGGAACTACCTCCCTCTAAGGAACACACTACCATTCTTGGTGTTGTGGACAGGTTAACTAAGATGGGTCATTTCATACCAGCTTGTGGTCTCCCTTCAGCTAAACAGACGACTGACCTGGTTATTCGTGAAATATTTCGCTTGCATGGAGTGCCTGATGAAGTAGTTTCTGACAGGGGAGTGCAGTTTACATCTCGTTTTTGGAAACATATTTGTTCTAATCTAGGTAATAATGTAAATCTGTCATCAGCTTTTCATCCACAAAGTAATGGACAGACTGAACGAACCAACCAGACTTTGGAACAATATTTGCGGTGCTATATTAGTTACCTGCAGGATGACTGGCTGGATTTTCTACCCACGGCGGAGTTTGCCTGTAACAATGCCCAACACTGCTCCACTTCTTTGAGCCCATTTTTTGCCAACTATGGTTACCATCCAACCTTTCTAGTGAGTCTCACAATTACTGCTTCCAATCCTGCAGTCACTGATCGGCTAACCACCTTACAAGATTCCCAAGACCTGTTGAAAGAGACTCTTTCGAAGGCTCAGGAATGTTACAAGAGAGCTGCTGATAGGCATAGAACGGAGGCCCCAGTTTATCATGTTGGTGACAAGGTTTGGCTGTCAACAAGAAATCTTAAGCTTAAGGTTCCTTCTCATAAATTGGGTCAGAGGTTCATGGGACCTTTTGAGATCATCGCTCAGATCAATGCTGTCACTTTTCGTTTGCAACTTCCAGATTCCATGAGAATAATCCAGTGTTTCATATTGCACTGCTCAATCCTTTCCATGTTAACACTTTCCCTGGCCGAGCCCTGCCTGCCCCACCTCCATGGTGAGGATGAATATGAGGTGGAGAAAATTCTGGACTCCAGGATCTTCCGCAACAAGCTTCAGTATCTGGTTCGCTGGAAAGGCTATGGTGAGGAGGAGAGTTTATGGGAACCAGTGGACAATATTCACGCTTCTGATCTCCTTCGGTCCTTTCATGTGCAGTACCCTGCTAAACCGGGTAATAGGGCATCCAGCCTGCCTTTGTGAATTTCATTGAGATCTGATAACCTTGACTCTGCTAGCAATAGTATCAGTGCCTCAGTCTCTTCAGCTGTGCCTGGTCAGGTGTCTGGTCCTTGTCCTATATAAGGCACTTCCTGTCAATGTACCTTGCCAGATTATTGTGGTTCCTGTTCCCTTCAATAAAGCTTGTTCCTGTTTCACCTACAACTTGCTGAATTGGATTATTGCTGACCTAGGCTGCTGGTCTCCAAAACCTTGTGATTCCTATATCATTACACCCACATTACATTGGCTGTTTCTAACCTCCAGTTACGGCCTTGCATCAGCGATCACGTTTAAACCCGCAAATGCTACTATCGAGAGCATGGTTTGCGATGTGTGCTATCGGGCCGGACTTGCAAGACTGGCCAATTGCATAGGACCATAAGTTGCAGCGGCTGAGGGCTCGCAGGAGGCACACAGACATACGGCCTACTCCAATTGAGTTGCAAGCCCGGAATTGAATGAGGCTCCATGTTTTGAGAATCTGCAGAACTCAATGAACTCAATGTTGACGTAAACCTCCTAGGATAACATTCCTCCTCAATCTACAGACTAGGGGCCATATTCAAATGAGATTGCAGGCAATCCGGTAGCCCGTAAGTGAGGAAGTTTGCTATTTAATTGGTGTCTTAATGCAGGCTCTGAAAGGCTTCTTCGTTACGGCCTTGAAAAAATGGCGATGGTTAATCTTGTAACTTACAGACTCCCGAAGCCTTTGATCTCTGAAGGCAGCAAGATTTCCGATTGCGAAAATCGCACATAGCTATACAATTGTAAAAATCACTCAACACCGCAGCCGCAATTAAGCTCGCAAACGCCAAATGGCAGCTCAAAGGTTACGGGTTCCAAATAGGACCCGCAAAGGGTTTACAGACTAGTAGCTAACAATGCAAATGGCAATATAAAGACACCAATGCACTTTAAAACAGGAGAGCAATAGAAGGCATTACAGTTACATGCACAACAAATATCCAATATTGCAATACAAATATTTATTTTCCACACAGGTTGTAATGGCCATGCATATGCCAATATGAAAAGCCATGCTGCAACATGCTGAAAGCTATTAAAGACACACTACCTCAATAAATTACAATTCAAATACATGCAAATGGCTGACATATTACCCTTTCACACTCAGAGTCTCTAATGCGGACCCTAAAAATAAAAAGATCATATTATATACATATCACTCATCACATCTACATTAGGACAACAAATAGTGGACAAATTATATCACATATATCAAGTACCAGGGAAACATTTCACATAGGATTGTTCAGTCCCTCACTTGTGTCCGACTCTATGTGATTCTATGTACTGCAGCACACCTACTAATGCCTCTCTCTGTGTGTATCCACAAGGTTTGAATGCCAAATATACTACAGTGGGTTGCCAGTTCCTTCTCTAGTGGACTGGCATTTGTCGGACCTCTCTGCTATCACCTGCCCACCTACAGTGGCCCTACATGGCATAGCTCACAGCTTCATTCAGGTACACAAGCCCATTCACGAACACCACTTTGCAAACCACAAGGGGACCAGGGGAACATACACCCCACTAATCTACCCTAAATCATCAGGAAGGGCCGCAAAGGCTGCGCAGAGGCATGGGAATCAACAGCTAACTTACCTCCATCAAGTAATCTCCACAACGCCCATCTTGGAAAGTCCCAAGCCATTGCTGGTGGCTATGTGCCAAGATGTATACCCATTCCCATTTGGTGACCTCCCATTAAGTTTTTCTATCAATCAATTCACATCATCACCTGTCATAATGCTTTCAGTCCTTCAGGGGAATGTTGATACTCCACAGTATCACTAATTGAACTTCCCATGTGTATTAACCCGTTATTATTATTATAACTGATATATCTTATGATATGATATCTAATGCAATTATTATTATTTGAATTATCATTGTTATGTCATGCATTAATCTATTGCATAGTAACTCGGGCTCATTAGTTTACAGATATAGGAATGTGACACAAATAGGTTGGATGTCCCAAAACCCCAACCATTGACAACTCACTGACACGTGGTGGGTAACAAAGCTTTATTTCATACATAGAGCACAATTAGGAATGAACAAGACTGTGCATTAATATCATGGGTGTGGTGTGGGTGGATACCGGAAGGGCAAAAGGTTGTGCTTGTGAGCAAGGGGATACCTAAAGTGGGTAATGTCATAGTCTAGAATAAGCATGATGCACTGCAACCGGAATCTGATGACAACTCCATTTAATTGAAGAAACCATCAATGTGCATAGCACTCTCAACATGGGTATTGTCATACAGATCTATTCCACACACAGTGTGTTGTCAGATTATAATTTGAAATTGATTAGCAGAATATGTGACACAGAAAGAGGAGGTTGAGGAACATACCTTCATGGTCGTGAGATTGGGCTATTAAGACCTACAGAGGCAATAAGAAGATATCAATCAGAACACTATTTTGATTGACTTCAACCAATTATCTCCTCAGGAGCCATTAGACCGGCCATGATTTATGGGAAGTAATAAATGAAGCAAATTGTATTCAACAGGTGGTGGAGCCTTGAATTGCTTCACATCTATATTCACATAGTGTTTTTTCCCCAGTGTTTTTGTCTAGGCTGTAGGCTCTGGCTGCGGTAGTTGTGGAGCCTGTGGAGCCGAAGGCTGGGGTGCAGGCACGTGGGCTTCAGCCAACTACACTAACTGCACCAACCACGCCAAGTGATGTGTCTCTGCTTTTCTGTCCCTATGAGCCATTTGCTTGTACCTCTCCATCCGAAGATTATGCCTCTTCACCTCACCATATATTGCTTGGATGCATTCCGCCTAGCCGGTAGTAATTTCATTTTGACGTTCCAGCTGAGCTTCCAGCTGTTGGACTGTTCCGATCTCGCGCTCATCAGACAAGCGGATGTGCTGATATATGTCCCTCAAGGTGCCTGGTGCGGGGACGTGAGTTCCATCTCTGGATGATGGTGTACTCTGGATGTGCTGTGGTGAGGCCAGAGGTGTTGCCTGTTGTGATGGTGTACCCTGTAGGGATAGGCATGGTGTTGCCAGTAGGGAATCTGTTGACAATGGAGATAGGACTGGCAATGAAGATGGTGCTGTAGGCACTGGAGATGGTGCTGTTTGCACTGAAGATGGTACTGGCAATGGAGTTGGTACCGGTAATGGAGGTAATGGCTGTTGTCCATGCTGTTGGCCCAGACTGTTGGGTCAACAACGACTGCAACATCAGCAGCTGTGACAACAGCTGGGGCAACAATGGCTGCAACATCTGCAGGGGCACCAATGTCTGAGACATCTGCTGGGGCACCAATGGCTGGGCCAACCACTGCTGAGGAAACCACTGGCAATATCTGTTGTGGCTCGGTCAGGAGTGGGAGAGAATTGGGGTCCGGCACATGTATTGCCTGGTTGTCACCAGGTGGAATTAGTGGGCCTGTTGCGAGTGGTCCCCATGAACTCACATCCCTGCAGGTGGTTGGTGGCTCATTGAACCTCCAGTAATTTGGAAGGGCTGGGAACGTACCCGTGATGCATTTGAGGGCCCAGGGGTGATTCCCACAACGGTCCTGCTGCTGATGGTCCAGCCTCCTGTGATGGGCCCGGGCCCTCGGCTTCCTCCACCAACACCTGCATTGGTAATAGTGTTGGCTCTGGTGGAACCACAGCCTGTGTCTCCACGGGTGGGGTCCTGAAATGAGAGGACAATAGTATTTGAGTATTGATTCTGTAAACAATTGATTGCTGTGTGTTTCCATATCCCTGACATCATGGTCACTTGTAATTGGCTGTGGTGATTGTTACTCGTAGATAAACATTGAGCTGTATCATGAGCATTGTGGATCATGCCTTATATCAATATGTTTATATATAGCTTATCTGAATCTGCTGTGCAGTGTGTGAAACTGACTGTGACCAATACTCAGCAATGGGTGTTAACATGCTTATGAGACATGGTCCAGGTTAGGCTAGTACATGACATGCACATGCAGTCCCTCAGAGTCTGTATCCGCATATGCTGCAGCGTGCACACCAATACATGTACTCTCTTTTGGATATAAAATCAATGGGGATCTAAAGCTGTACCTCATTTAACGCTGTGGGTAGCTTCCAAGCAGTTGGAGTGTTAAGCAACACAGCTTTAAACAGTGAAGTGTCACATGGGGAAGATGGGGGGGCTCATTACAAAATATATTGCAATTCATATTTATACTGTTTTTGTTTTATATTAACTTTAAATACACATCAAACATAACACTAACACAAACTGGATTGGCAACTGCTATTCAAATTATGTTTTAACCACAGTTATTGGAAAGACATTTCATTGATAACAATTATGATGAAAATATGATATATTATAATATTTACATGGTTATTGCTGCCCCATATATATGTAATCAGAACCAGAAATCTTACAGTGCTATTGTATGTCAGTTATCTATGTGTGTGGGGTTCATGTGTGTGCATATAAGGGTGAGAGTGTATGATACTCACTTTGCAGGATTTCCTGATAGCCAGCGTCCAACTGTCCTGGAAGGCCCACTACTGCTGCTGGCTCCAAAGACTCCTTAATAGTCCTCTCCCCTCCACAGTATGTGATGTTGAGTGGTGGGCCACCACCAGTCCCACAGGCTGCTCTGGCCTCCGCTGCCATCTTCTTCTTCACCGTCATCCAGCAGTGATTATATTGTTGTTTAACCGACCGGTCATCAAGGTTTGCAACCCCTAATAAAGCCACAGCTGCAGTCACCTCATTCCAGGCACATGCCTTATCGCCAGGCCTCACATCTCCACCACCATGGATGATGCTACGTTGGGCTTGAACTTCCATGACTCCCTCCTGCTCTCCTTCACCTGTACCTCCCCTCCCTGACATGCTGCCTCCTCTCCCTCTCCCCATACCTCTATCTCTCCTCCAGTCCTCATTCTCCTCCTCCAGTGTTCCCCTTTCTCCTCACTCTCCTCCTCTCCTCACTCTCCACACTCTCTCTCTAGCACTTTCTAGCTCTCTCTCTATCACTCTCTATTTATCTCTCTGGCACTCTCACTTACTCTCTCTAACAATCTCTATCTCTCTTTAACACTCTCTCTCTCTCAGTCTCTGTCTACCTCTCATACTCTATTTATCTATCTCAAAAACCCACCAACGCCTACACCTGTGTGTTGACTTTCTTAGCTACAACACAGTCAAAGAATTACGATTTTCGCAGTCTTTTAAACCAGTTCACGCAGAATTGATTGTCATCCTTTGCTTTCTATTGGTTAATTGACCTGTGCCGGGATCACAAGTTACGGCCTTGACTTATACCCGGAAGCGTTACTGGTGAAATCAGGCTTAACAGGCTTGAGGCTTTGGCCCGTAACTCGCGCCCCTGCTCAATTGAATAGCATCGGAATCGGAGACGAACGGGAGCCCTCAACACACCCACAAACATTGAATCGTCTGCGATCGAGTTGCGGGCTCGGAATTGAATGTGGCTCTAGCAGTCTAAGATGAAATCTCCCAATACAGAATCAGACGCAATTAAATATAAGTTTCATACTGGCTTTTTTTTACATAAAAGCATGTGAAGGTTTTACCAAACTACAGTGGTCCTTTAACAGTATAAATAATAACTATTGATGACTTTCCATTTGATAAAATAGTTACAATCACATGCTATTTTCCACTAAAACACCCAAGAAGGGTATATGATTTACTAGAACAGTGCGGATGTGAGGATAATAAATAAATTATGATGATGATGTCTTGATTCTGTGTATAGCTCTTATCATATATTATGGATGAGGAAGAATCGTATTATGGCTCATGGTTGAGCCATTGTTAAAGAAATGTAATAGTAATAATAAACTACAGAAGATAGAAACAACTGCAAAAACAAGTAGCAAGAATGTAAACATGGTAATAAAGTGCACACATTGAGAATAACTTGTAGGAGTTAACGTGTATCCAGATGGCTAACTGGAAGGTCGAAAATAGCATGAAAACGACATGGCAAGTAAAAACTCACACAGACTCTTCATTTTATCTAATATGTTACATACATTTTCAGTTTGTTGGTCTGTGAAATCAGTCAACTTTGTATTTAGATACACATGCAGATAAAAATATTCAGATTAATAGTTACATGTAAGAATAATAAATTATAAAATTGGTATGTATTTTGTGAGTTTCATTCAATACACTGCAATGCCATATTTTTCTAGTGCCACTGTTCCACATGGTGTACATAAATGTTTTATGACTGGTGGGCTAATTCATTTGCTACTTTTTTGTTGTCACATGGTTTATCACTTAAAATTGTTAGAGGGTCATATATAGCAACTATGGCACTGTGAAACAATAATGCCAGCTGTTTAGAGAAATATACATAACATTCTCACCACCACAATTAAGAAATCTGAAGTCACTAACATAGTAATAATTAAAGAATCACATTGTTGTCAGTGAAGGTATTTGCTGATATTGCTGATGGTATTCCTGGGCCACCCAAATTTGCAGATCAACTACATCCTACTATTTATCAACTTCAAAATATAAAATCTAGCATATCCAGGGTACTACACTTATTCAGCCGGTTTGAGTATTTATCAAGAATTACTTAAAGCTTTCCCTATACTTGGGACAAGATAGTTTGGCTGCCAAGGCCTTTGTCTTTGTTGAGGGGCCTTCTAAGTCCAATTATCAAACAATGTCAATCTCAATCTTGCTGGGCTAGAGCGCACCTGAGGTTCCAGTTGTCTTCAGAATTGTCTAGCCTGACACCTACCTTTCCCAATCCACAATTTCTGGAGAGTCTCATTGAAGATTCACTGACCTGATGGAGATCTAAGGGCCTTGGTAGAATTGGTTCCTAGTTTGCTGTTGGCTTAGTACTATATATGATCAACTATGGGATGGTTTTGGTCTACTCTTACAAGAGCATTTTAATTACTGCCAAATCAAATACTTATTTAACACTTTGGTGAGGACTTTAGGAATCCCAAAAGTAAACTGGTTCTCCCGTAACTGCAGGGAGAACCATGGTACTTTTAACTCGCCCCAGAAGAACTAAGTCTCAAATATATGTAAGTCTCAAATATATGAGAGGTAATCCACTTGGCCTCCAATGTGTTTGATTCCCCACTTGAACCAGATATTGCCATTTGCCTCTTGGGAATTTCCTCTCAGACTTTATCTGTTTCACAAAATTAATTTCTGCATTTTCTAGTTTTAGCCTCTAAAAGTCATATTGCCAAGCAGTGGATGTCCGAAAATCTTAGTCTCCAAACAATTATAAATAAGTTAAACTATATTTTAGTAAACTAGAGACTTACCCATATATTACCAGAATCAATTCCCTCCATCTTGAGGATATGAGATTCATGATTGAAATCCCCTACAGCATTTCTTTATAGTGACTTGAAATCATGCTCATTTATGACCTTTTGTAAAGGGCGTGTGAGAGGTAAGAGGCTTGGGACCTGGGAAGGGACTGCAGAGACTGAGATGTTTTTTCTAGATAATGTAATGCTTAGATGGAGACCAAGGATAGAAGGCTGCCATTTCATTCCCCTTATCATTTATCCCCCTCATTGTTTCATTAATTTATAAATAGTTTTACAAACTACTTCTAGAAGACAGTAAACAGAGAGGAAAAGACACATATAAGAAAAAAAGAGGCAGACAACAGAATGACATATAAGGGACTGGTACAAGCTCTAACTTATTTGAAGCTTTTGCTCTTGTTTGACTATGTGCAATGTAACACACTTTGTAATTAATGTCTTAATTGACAGTACTATTGTCCTACTGTGATCCGTAATTATGGAACACATGTTTTAAATGTATGTTATAGTATGTTTCTACCCTCAATAAAATTGATTGAGAAAATCTATCAAACAGGCACTTTTGCACTAGTTTATGCAAATAAATTAAATAAACATGTTATTAATTTTGATTCATTGTTTGTAATCCTAGTTATTTTGTGGAATAGTTTATAGTCCACAGACCAGTTTGGAAACATCTGCCATGGTATGCTTCCTGGATATTTAAACAGTATCACCAATGACTTCAGTGGCTTCCAGGGAAACAATATCAATCATTTGACAGGATAGAGGTGGAGACAGACCAAGCACACAAGGCAGATTACATTCATTTTAAAACCATTTTATTTACAAATGGTTTTATTGATGATTTCCACCAATGTATCATGGATCCCTCCAGGGTCCTGCAGAGGTATCAAAATGTGTTTCTATTTAAAAACAAACTGACTTTTTTCTTGCTTAATTATGAAAATATTCAAACATATATATTTTTTTCATTGTGCAGTGTTTCTTTAAATGACCAAGATAAATTAATATCCTCAACATATTAGATACATACAGTAGCTTTACAGTGAAGATGAGATTATTTATTGGCAAACCAAGAACTACTGTACATCTAGATACTATCCGCAGAACGTGTGGTCTTTTTGTATAAAAGACATATATGTTTTGTAACTGCATTGAAAAGTGCATACTACTCTCTGTATTAGTTCAGTATATATATCAAATATAAAAGTAAAGTCTGAGGTCTTTATATATATTTAACTTACTTTAGACATACAAATGTGAACACAGATGTACTATTTATATACTGTACTACTGTACGGTGGAGGGCTTCTATCGCTCGTTTGCCCACCATATATTAAATGATTGTTGTGGTGAACTACCTACTCATAAGGTCCACAATACAAGCTGACATCCCGCTCCATGCTGATGGTAGCAAGTAAGCTTGAAAGAGCTGTACCTGCATAGGATTCTCAGCTTGTGTATAATCCAACCTTGGCTTTGCATAAAAGCTGTGTAATGCAGCAAGCATAAGCTTAAAGGAAGCCATGTTTGAAATGCTATGGATTGAAGAATGAGGCATTTGTGGCCACATTTGCATGTCCCAGCTCAGTTTTCCAGAATGCAGTGTAATAAAAATGTACTATTTATTTACTATCTATCTATCTATCTATCTATCTATCTATATATATATATATATATATATATATATATATATATATATATATATATGTGTGTGTGTTTTTTTCATGGACCTCACACTAATTTTATTCTTGATTCAAAACTGCTGGTCATTAAAATATTTAAAGCGCTAGCTACAAACATCTAACTCAACAGCACTTCACACTGTTGGTCAATGTAGAGCTCTAACCCCCTTTAATGCAATAAACTCAACTCAAGCTAGTTTATCTCTAGACCAAGTTCTTATTTTCAGTAGCTGTAAATCCCAACAGGAAACCCGATCCTTGTCCAAGTGACATGGTGTTAAAATGATGTCAAATAAGATGACTGGGAAACTGAATTGGTGGAAAGGTTGTGTTGAGTAGAAAGAGGGGGTAAATACTCAGTAAAATAGGGTTACATTTGGGTATAAATGTATATGGTACCTACCATCTATTGCAATTTTTTCAAAATATTATGGAGCATTTACATTTTTTGTAGGGGTGCTCCATTTGTAGGGGTGCTCCAACATTTCGATATATACAATATTGGGTTTTACATTTAGGCTCATTCTTGCAGTGCAATTTTGAAACTCCATTTGACATTTCTCTCAAACAAAAAGCATTTGACATTTCATTATTAAATGATTTTGTGAAATGATTTTATAATGATAGCAGTGGAAAGTGAGCTATTTCATAGGAAAAGTCACAATGACGTAACCACAACAGCATAACCCGTATGTATAATACAATGCACTCACTGTAAAAGCTGTTTCAGTTCTTTGTTGCCATAAAATGGAGGTACACAATGATGTTAATTGTTCAATAAATGGTGACCTGATAATGGATTTATGATGTGGGCACTATGTACAATACCTCTTGGCACTTGAAACTTGGTTGAACTTGATGTCTGTGTGACCAAGATAAAGAATATTTCCATTGTGTTATAAAAATTCTCAGTCGGGTGTAAAATATGGACAAAATATGAAAAAGATGGTTAACATACCAAGCTAAATTAAGTTAATGATCCATCTATCACTTGAATCATAATAAATATATCACATTAAGATAATGCAATTTGTTTAACTTTTACAACGACTGATAAACTAATTCCATGTGATGTTATAAACAGTTTTTGTTAGAAGCCGGCAAATGCCTCTAACCTGTAATTTTGGCTATGTGTAATTTTTCTCTAAATGTTTAGATGTATTCTATTGACTCAAACTCAAATTTACCTTCTTGAGCCTAAACTCGTAAACTCTGCCTTTTTAAGTAGGATTTCAGGGGACGTGACCATATGATCTGACAATATTTAAGCAAGCCCATTATTTACTTCTTAGACACAGCCAATAGTAAATGAGACCGTCATCAGACGTCGGTAAAACATGGAAGTTAGACGTAATCTGCAATCAGAGCAGGGGCGGCTGGTGCACAGGGTCAAATGGGCAACTGCCCTCCCAAAATTAATGCACTGACTTAATTCCCCCATCGCAAACGTAATTGTTTAATTTAAATAATATAAAAATAAAAATGAATTATAACATGTTCAATCTTCTATTTTTTTTAAATATCTGCTGCTGTTGCAGCAGATCATTAAACACACTGACTTATCCCCTTATCACACCTATCCCACTTCTAGTAACTTGCCTAGTGCTACAGATCAGGGCACAGTGAGAAATACAAAAACAGTCAAAATGCTTTTTTTCCCGAACTGTATTGTGATCTCCAGCACTGTGCCTGACTGTCAGCTGCAGCATCACCCAATCAGAATGGCTGAAAGGAGCTGGAACTGTAGGATCCTGCAGGAACAATCCTTCCCACTGTCCCCAGCCAATTAGCACTGCTAAATACTGCATACTGGGAGATTTAGTTCAGTGAGAGCTGTGCTTGCTGAGAGAGCTGTTCAAGATGGGATGAGTACAGTCTCTCTCTGTTTCTTATTCTCTCTCTGTTTCTTGTTCTCTGTCTCTCTCTAATTCTCTCTCTCTCTTCCCCAGCCACCCTACATATAGATAGATGGATAGATAGATAGATAGATAAAAGCACAAGTATTCACCCCCCTGGCATTTTTCGTGTTTTGTTGCTTCACAACCTGGAATTAACATCGCTTTGCATTATTTAATTTACAGAACATGCCAACAACTTTGAAGTTTTTTTTTATTGTGAAGCAAACAACAAATAGGACAAAATAACAGAAAAAGTCAATGTGCATAACTATTCACCCCCCTAAAGTCAATACTTTGTAGAGCCACCTTTTGTGGCAATCACAGCTCCAAGTGACTTTGAATAAGTCTCTATGAGCTTGCCACATCTTACCACTGGGATTTTTCCCCAAAACTGCTCCAGCTCCTTCAAGTTGGATGGTTTGCACTTGTGAACAGCATTCTTTAAGTCTGACCACAGATTTTGTATTGGTTTGAGGTCTGGGCTTTGACTAGGCCATTCCAACACATTTACATGTTTCCCCTTAAACCACTCAAGTGTTGCTTTAGCAGTGTGTTTGGGATCATTGTCCTGCTGGAAGGTGAACCTCTGTCCTAGCCTCAAATCATGCACAGAGTGGTACAGGTTTTGCTCAAGAATATCCCTGTATTTAGCACCATCCATCTTTCCCTCAACTCTGACCAGTTTCCCAGTCCCGGCTGCTGAAAAACATCCCACAGCATGATGCTGCCACCACCATGTTTCACTGTGGGCATGGTGTTATTTGGGTGATGTGTTGGGTTTTTCGTCAGACATATCGTTTTCTTTCATGGCCGAAAAGTTTAATTTTGGTCTAGTCAAACCAGAGCATCTTCCTCCATACCTTTTGGGAGTCTCCAGCATGCCTTTTCGCAAGCTCAAAGCATGCCATTTTGATTTTTGCTATTCTATGGAGCGTACAGCTTATTGTCGTCCTATGTACAGATACTCCAGTCTCTGCTGTGGAACTCAGAAGCTCCTCCAAGGTTACCTTAGGTCTCTGTGCTGCCTCTCTGATTAAGGCCCCCCTGCCCAGTCCATGAGTTTTGGTGGGCGGTCGTCTCTTGGCAGGTTTGCTGTTGTGCCATGTTCTTACCATTTGGTTTTGATATATTTGATGGTGCTCCCGAGGATCATCAAAGATTTGGATATTTTTTTATAAGCTATCCCTGTCTTTTACTTCTCAACAACATAGTACCTTACTTGTTTGGAGAGTTCCTTGGTCATCATGGCAGTGTTTGGTTAGTGGTGCCTCTTTCTTAGGTGTTGCAGCCTCTAGGGCCTTTCAAAAAAGGTGTGTATATGTAATGACAGATCATGTGACACTTGATTGCACACAGGTGGACATCATTTCACTAATTATGTGACTTCTAAAGGAAATTGGTTGCACCAGAGCTTTTTATGGGCTTCATAACAAAGGGGGTGAATACATAAGCACATGCCAGTTTTCTGTTTTCTATTTCTAAAAAATAGTTTTATGTATATATTTTTCTCATTTCACTTCACCAACTTAGACTATTGTGTTCTGATCCATCACATGAAATTCAGATTAACAAAACATTGAACCTAAGGCTGTAATGTAACAAAATAGGTAAAAAGTCAGGGGGGTGAATACTTTTGCAAGGCACTGTAGATACAACTTTATAATGAAGCCTAGTCGTTTTATGATGATAGTCTGCTTTTAATTTGATACTGAAAAAATGGTTTCTATTTAGTGCAGAAAATCAACATTGTGTTAATATTTGTGAATATATAATTTATATATAAATTATTTTTTATAAATTTAAATTTATTGAAGCAGTCTATGTTCTGAAGGAGCAGAATTAGAAATATATTGTAGAAAATGCTTAATTGACCACTCTGTTTTTTTGTGTGCAAATTAATATTAATTATGTACAGGCAGCAGATAAACTGAATAAATATTTTTTTTAAAAAGCACATATATTTATTCAATTATTTTTTTTTAAAGATAGTCTAGATAGCACGAGGGAGGCTTGAGATGCTTCTCCCACATGCTATTGAAACTCGGGGTGCAACTTTCTTGTTCTGGTCTGTTGTTGGTGAATTATCACCCTGACCTACTGTAGAGGTGCAGGATGTTCCTCCCACATGCTATTTAGTCTTAATTTGTTTAATAAATCTTTTGCTAATTTAACAAATAATTTATTTACACAGTTTTACTCTTTTTCAGTATATTTGCTGCTATCATTGTATCTGCTTGTATCATTATTGGCTCAGTCATAAAATGCCTGAACTAGGCTCAGTGGGGTAGATAGATAGATAGAGGGATAGATAGATAGATAGATAGAAATAGAGGGGGGATAGAGAGGTGTGGAGGGGGGATAGAGAGGTGTGGGGGAGCGGGTTAGAGGAAGAGGGCATAGAGAGGGAGAGGCATAGACTGAAGGGGGCATAGAGAGAAGGGGGACAGGGATAGAAGGGTAGAGGAGGATAAATAGGGAGAAAGAGGGTTGGAAAGAGGGGGATAAATAGGGAGATAGAGGGATAGAAAGAGATGGATAGAAGGAGGGATAGAGAGAGGGAAGGAGAGGGTTAGAAGGAGAGCCATAGGCTCTATCTCTCTCTTTCTATCCCTCTCTCTTTCTCTACCACCCCCCCCCCCATACTTTCTATCCCCTCTCTATCTCTCTATACCAGTCATATATTCTATGTGTTCGATTTAATCATTGCATGTTATCAAGAAAATGGAAGAACTTCCCAGCATCAGAATTTATAATTTTGGGTGGAGTAAATGTAAGGGGAGGGGCCAGGTCTCTGTCTTCTGCCTCACCAACTTAAGAAGTCACCAGCCGCCACTGAATCGGAGGCTACAAATGAATTAGTGCAATAAGTAATATTTGCTGATAGGGCTCGCAATCAAGCAATCTAGCAATCTATAAAATGCATGTGGGTTTTATGATATGTATTAACCCCTTGAGTCCTGGGATTGATATTACTCAGAAATAACATTTAAAATAATATTTTTTAATTGCACATTTGTGGGTTTGAGACTGTTGTGCAATTAATTGTAATGTCTTTCCATGTCTTTACATGCTTTTAAAGTACAGTATTTTGTGTTTAATTGTTGCTACAACTATGCTAAGTGTTTGAAAAAGCCCTTGTGAGTCACAACCAAAGGGCTGAAGCCGCAAGCCTATTAACACTTCCTGCGCTTGCAAGCTGTCAGTGGGCTGGAATAGATGCAGTCCGCAGTTACAATCCAATCCCGTTATTATAGAGTGCGACACAGGCCTCAGAGCAAATGAAAAGCAGGATCCCAGAAAATGATTGATAGGGGGAGATAAAAAAGCTGCGTTCCACATGTCCATGCGTTCACTGTGTTGTAGGTTCTTCCAAAGTAGCACGCAGCTCCCGGAGTTGGAAATTGGATAGAGAGAGAGAGAAGGTGATATTGGAGAGCAGGTTCTTACACTTATATTCATTTATACTATCAGCATAACTATTTTTCACATCATTGTGATTACAGATATATACTGATTACACATAATACAAATCCATATAGAGTAAATAACACAAACACCCCAACAGTTAGAAATTACACGTAAAACATTTCTTTTTTTTTACATCGGAAATATATACACAAATACTTTTTTCGAAATTGAGGGAGGAAAGAGGAGGGGAGAGGAGTGGAGAGGATGGGAGCAGAAGAGGGGGAGAGGCGAGGAGGAGAGAGAGGTGGCCACAGGGAGTGTTGGAGAGGAGGATGGGGGAGGTGGAGGAGAGTGTAGGAGAGGAGGCGTGGAGGAGGAGGTAGAGGAGGAGGTGAAGGAGGCGGTTGAGGAGAAGAATGCAGTGGAGAAGGTGATGGAGGCAGTCGAGGAGGAGGAGATTGAGGAGGAGGAGGTGGAGGAGATTGAGGAGGAGGTTGAGGAGGAGGTGGAGGAGGAGGGTGAGAGCGTGGGAGAGGAGGAGATAGGACATAGTGCAGAGGGGGAGGTAGGTGTGCAGGTGCTCATATTGATAGGCACATCATCCACAGGGTCAGAGGGGGAGGGGCCTGATCCTAGGGGGGTGGTAGCGGGGATGAGGGAAAGGCCCCAGGGACATTAGAGGGAGGACAGGATCCCCACTCACAGTCGGGAGGGCAAGAGGCTGGGGGCAGGCACAGAGCCCCAAATTACCCCCTCCAGGAGATAGTGGTACTCCTGCATGCCATCCGTGAGTGGGGGCAGGGAAGTTAGGGCCCAGGCATGGAAGGAGGTAGCAGCCACAGTAACAGAAGTGGGCACAGCGGAAAGGGATGTGAGGTCTGTGAAGCACAGGTTTGATGACATCAGGGTCCTGGTGAGCAGGAAGATGGCCAAGGAGATGGAGGCAGCTTCAGCAACAAGTGGTGGCCCAGAGAGACAGTCACATACAATGAGTGGAAGTGGGACCTGAAGGACCTACTGAGCCAGTTGCCCACCGCTGGAGCTTCAGGCCTGGTGGCCCAGCAGGATCCAGCCTCAACATCAGGTGAATATCACATACACCAACATGCCACCACATATACATCACACACACTACACATGAACAGGAGGACCAACAAGGACACGGTCATGTCAGCTCCATAGAGTTTACAAGGTATAGATGGCTCAGTCATGTATCATTAAAACCATGAGGCTGACAAATCACTGTCTTCAGTGGGCACAACAACATTAATCAACCAATAGACAGTCCATGTATGGGTGTGCCCACTGAAGCATGTGCAGTCACAGATCACAGCCAGAATCAAGAGAGCGTTAGGAGCCAAGAACAATCAAGATCAAGAACCCAATAAAGATCACATCTAGCAAAAAATTGCTACTCAGAGTTGCACTCAAAGGGACAGTTACCTCACTATAGGTGAGATTCATTGTGTGAAAGAGTACAAGCTTCTATGTTAAAGTGATCTATTGCTTTATTGTAATAACAATAAAAACAGTTAAACATATGCAGGCTAAGATTAACAGCTTCTGCCTCATAACGTTTCAATATTATGGTTTTACTGCTTATATGGATGTAATCAGCTAGCAGTTAAACACTCAATTAACATGGAATCTTCTGTTCTGTCCACAATGAAGAACACCGATAATGAGGTCAATGGCTCTGTGAGTGATTCATCCAGGTTCAAGCCTAGATGTCAGGTAGTTAGGAAGGAACAGAAACCAATGTGTTTTGCTACATCATTACCACATATCCTTTTCTCTTCTCATTTCTCTTCTTCAGCTTCACGGGCGTCGGCTCCATTGGAGCAGGAGGACACGGAGCAAGCCACCACCCAGCAGGATCCGGTGCAGGTTGAGGAGGAACCAGCACAACCCTGTGGCCTAGTGAGGAGGTGGGAAGTGGGGCCACTTGCTGGACCATAAGCCACCCTTGTGGCCTTTGATCCCACTGCCCCCTGCCTCCAGCAGCTGCAGCCATCACCAGGGCCCACGTATCGGAAGGACGATAGGGGCATGCCCCCACCTTCTCCTCCCTCCCTGCAGTTCGTCGGCTCCCACCACCAAGTCCACCATCACCACCACCCCAATTGAGGCCAGGCACTGGACAGGCAACAGCTCCTCCCTACTGGGCCACCACCTCCTCCACAACCACCAAAGGACAACTGCAGCCAGACCTCCATCCCTACCAACTCCAAGCCAGGCTGCTCAGGAGGAGATGCTGGCTGTGTCGAGGCAGATCCTAGACTGTCTGCAGGGGATCCAGGCCAATATCTACTCCAATCACCAGGAGCTTATGAGCAGCCTGGCCAGGCGCAATAGGGAGGAGAGGAGGCACCACCTCATGAGTCGTACCTTGCCGGGCTGCTCAGGATGGGGGCAGGCCCAGCCCCGCTTCATCAACCCCGGAGTCCCATTCGCCAGTAGCTAGGCTACTCCTCTCCTCCCCCCATGCCTCCACCACCGCCATCAGCACTGCCACTGGTTGTGCCACTGCCTCAGGGCGGATGGGAGGGGGGATGCCTCCCCCAGCACCTGTGAGATGGCCGCCGCCCACAGGTGATTGGGGCCCTCATACTAGGTATAGGAGGATGTAGGGGCTGCACATATTTTTGTGCTTTCTCAACAGCACTCCTCAATGACAATCTATTGCTCCAAATGTTAACCTTATCTAGCCTGGCTACAGAGTCTTAGATCTTGGCCTAAGCGATGGTGATGTTTTGTACGCAGATGGCTACCTCCCATCACATGGTCCATGATCCCCTTCTCTGTTTAACATTTCACCTATTGATGGTCACTGAGAAATGCTGTTGATAAGAGATGCTGCAGTCCCTATCTTTTTTAAGGCCTTATGTTTAATTTGCTTTTTTGTTTCATTGTTTAGGCACAACTCAGGTCCATGAAGGCATCTTCTGCATCTGCAAGCATTGTGAAGGAAATGTATTAAGTGTAAGAGTTTCCCAGTGTTTATCAGGTGGACATTCGTTCAATGACTGCCCCCCCTCCCCCCCTTAACATGTACAGTGGATATAAAAAGTTTACACACCCCTGTTAAAATGTCAAGTTTCGGTGCTGTAAAAAAATGAGACAAAGATAAATCATTTTAGAACTTTTTCCACCTTTAATGTGACCTATAAACTGTACAACTCAATTGAAAAACAAACTGAAATATTTTAGGTAGAGGGAAGAAAAAATATAAAAATAAAATAATATGGTTGCATAAGTCTGCATACCCTTTTATAACTGGGGATGTAGCTGTGTTCAGAATTAAGCAATCACATTCCAAATTGTGTTAAATAGGAGTCAGCATACACCTGCCATCATTTAAAGTGCCTCTGATTAACCCCAAATAAAGTTAAGCTGCTCTAGTTGGCAGAGGACTTGCAAAGTCGCACAATGGCATATTTAGCATGTCATCCTGACCTCAATATCAGTCTGAGAACAGATCCTTGTGTCTGATGTAAGTAACATTGAATCTGGCTGATGACCTTTGCCCATGTGCTAACAGCAGTATAGCTGATTGATTTGATATCAACGTTGATTAACAATATCATATTGTGAAGGTGATAATACACCTTGACCACTGAATTTGGTCACAGCTAAGCATTTATTGTGAGATGACACATAATTATTAATGGTCATGGCCATTGAGATATCCTGAGAACTAGGTAAATGGTTAGTAATGCTTGCAGATGTAAATCAGGTGAATTGGTATATTGTTAGTTACAGTATTTAGCACTGTACTGTACATGCATGTTTTACTTTTTTGTTATCCTCCTCCACCTTTTTTTTTTGACCACTTCTTTCCAGATTTTGTTTTGGGAACACACTGTATGTGTGAAATTAGATGGATTACAGCAGTCCAGAGGTTTAAGCATCTGTTTCATTGAGCAGATCTAGACAAGTTGTAAATGCTATGCACATTACTGTTTTTTTTAATTAAATGGAGTGATTTCTGATGATTGTTTATGCACCAGATTCCAGTTGCAGTGGTGTAGTGACCGCATGACGGCATGTGACCCTGGTAGATGCTGTATCATGCTTATTCTAGACTATGACATAAACCCTTTTAGGTATCCCCTTTTTGCCCTTCCGGGATCTGCCCACACCACACCAATTATATTAATGCACAGTCTTGTACATTTTTGAGTGTGCTCTGTGTATGAAATAAAGCTTTGTTATACCGTTCTCACTGTGTCATTGGTTAATACACATGACAAATCTCTACTACGCCCTGATTTGGAATATGGACTACAATTTTGGGCACCACTTCATAAAAAGGACATTTTAGAGCTGGAAAAGGTACAGAGGAGGGCAACAAAACTAATAAGGGGAATGGAGGGGCTAAGTTATGAAGAAAGACTAACCAAATTAAACGTATTTTCTCTAGAAAAAAGGCGTCTAAGAGGAGATATGATTACCTTATATAAATACATCCAGGGTCAGTATAAAGATTTGTCAAGGGAGGTTTTTGTGCCAAGAGGTTTTCAACTGACAAGAGGACATCCCTTGAGGTTAGAAGTAAAAAGATTCCACCTTAAAGAAAGAGAAGGGTTCTTCACAGTAAGGGTGGTCAATCTGTGGAATTCTCTATCAGAGGAGGTGGTGACAGCGGATTCGATAGATAACTTTAAAAGGGGACTGGATTTATTTCTAATTAAAAAGGGAATTCAGGGTTATCATGGATAATTAGAGGGAAAGTATTGATCCAGGGAGAAATCTGATCGCCAGTATCTGGGGTCAAGAAGGAATTATTATTTTTTCCCTTTGACACGATTGGCTAAGTCTCACTTGTTTTTTTTGCTTTTTCTGTTTGCCTTTGTCTGGATTAATTAATCATTAAAAATAAAAAAATAAATACAAATTAAATAATTAATTAATATTTAATCCGCATATTGCAGATCAGAGGAGATCTTAAAAGGTTGAACTTGATGGACTGAAAGTCTTTTTTCAACCTTTATTACTATCTAACTATGTTACTATGTAACTATGACAGGCTCAATTGTGATACTGTGGAGTATCAACATTCCCCTGAAGGGGTTATAAGAAAATGACAGGTGATAATGTAAATTGACTGATAGCAAAACGCTTGATGGGAAATGATAATGGGTATACATCTTGGCACATGGCCACTAATGAACGGCGTGTGACTATCCAAGATGGGCGTAGTCGAGATTATCCCTGATGGAGGTGAGTTGGCTGTTTCTCCACATGCCTCTGCACAGCCTCCATGTGTGTTTACGGACCTTCCTGATGGGTTAGAGTAGATTTGTGAGGTGTATATTCCCCTTTTCCCCTTCTGGATTGCTACCGTGTGGTGGTGAAGGGGTTGCGTACTTCAATGAGCTATACCATGTAGGGTCACTCTAGGTGGGCAAGTCATAGCAGAAAGATCAGACAAATGGCAGTCCACTGGAGAAGGAACTGTCAACCCACTCCAGTATCTTTGGCATGCACACCTTGTGGCAAAGCACAGACAGAGACATAGCTGAATGTGCTTCAGTCCATAGGGCCACAGAGAGTCTGACACGACTGAAGGACTGAACAACCAAATTTAAAATGTTCCCCTGGTGCTTGATGTATGTTATGTGGCGGTGTAATTTGGCCACTATTTATTTTTCCAATGTAGATGTGATGAGCGAGATGTATATGCAATTATATTTATATTTTAGGGTCCACATGAGAGCCTCTTTTTTCTTGTTGTTATGTAATTCTACTGCTAATTGTAACTTCATTATTAATGGTTGTTATCTGTTAGTTAGAATAGGCCTGTGTGTTTGTTTTTCTCTTTTTATTACCCCTACTTCCCCCCACTAAATATCTGTCTCTACATCTGTCTGTTTTTCTAGGAGTATCTCAGAACACATACTGCCCTCCCAGAGCTCACAATTCACAACACCTGAAGCAATTCCCTCCCTCCCTCCCCTCTTCCCACCCACCCCTGCTTACACTTAATTTATTGAGGCCTACTAAGTACCTACACCTGTCCAATCAGTGACATCTGCTAATTACCCCTAACCACTCCTTCAAGAACACACAGTGTAACAATGTTTCCTCTCACCTCCCTCTTCCTCATCATCTCCTGTCTGTTTCTCAGGCTCTCATCACTTTCTCCAAATTATGTTTCAAACTGTATCACAATCTCACCCTCCCTGCTCTCTTCCCCTCTTCTTTGCTCCCACGAGCTCCTCTCCTTCCTCCAGTCACTATCTCCTCCCTCCCTTAAGGTCAATAAGCAGAAACATTTCTGTAAGTCCTACTCTCACATCCTCTCTCTTTCATTGCTTATTTTATTGGCTGCTGGAGATATATCTCCTAACCCAGGCCCCTCATCCATTCCTACCTTCTATCAGTCACGCTCAGCCCACAGGGCAACAAACACCAGAAACCCTCATAACTTAATACCCATCATCTGTCACAAACCCTCCACTTTGCCCTTCTCATGTGCCCTCTGGAATGCTAGGTCTGTTTGCAACAAACTCACTTACATTCATGACCTATTCATCTCCAACTCACTCAACCTTTTAGCTATAACTGAAACCTGGCTCTCTCCATCTGACACTGCCTCCACTGCTGCACTATCATACGGTGGCTTACATTTCAGTCACACACCTAGACCTGGGAATAAGCAAGGTGGAGGTGTGGGCATATTACTTTCCTCTCGTTGCTCATTCAATTGCATTCCCCCAGTTCCCTCTCTCCAGTTCTCCTCCTTCGAAGTTCACACTATCCGTCTCTTTTCACCCATCTCTCTGCGAGTGGCTGTCATCTATCGCCCGCCTGGTCCAGCCTCTCAATTTCTGGATCATTTTGCCGCCTGGCTCCCTCACTTTCTCTCCTCTAACATACCCTCACTCATTCTTGGTGATTTCAACATTGCCACTGACACTCCCACTTCTCCCACAGCCACAAAACTACTTGCACTTACCTCTTCCCTTGGCCTCTCACAGTGGATTGAATCCCCTACCCACCAGGATGGGCACTCCCTGGACCTAATTTTCTCTAATCACTGCTCTATCTACAATCTTACAATCTCCCCACTCCCTCTTTCTGACCACCATCTCCTAACCTACAGCCTCATTACCCCTTCCAATCTCTACCCTTTATCACGCCCAACTACCAGAACCCACAGAAACCTGCAGACACTTAACTCCCAACACCTTTCCGATTTACTGCAACCCCTTCTCAGTCCACTCACTACCCTCACTTGCCCTGATATTGCTACCACACAATACAATTTGACTCTAAATTCCACCCTGGACTCTCTAGCCCCCAAAACCACAGGTAGACGCCCCCGTTCTCATCTACAACCATGGCACACTACACAAACACGCTACATCCAGAAGTGCTCCCGTAGCGCTGAACGACTATGGAGGAAATCTCGCTCCTCATCAGACTTCCTTCATTACAAGTTTATCCTACGCTCCTATCACTGTGCCCTCAATCTTGCCAAACAGAGCTACTTCTCATCATTAATATCAAATTTGGCCTCCAAACCCAAACATTTGTTCTCCACTCTTAACACTCTCCTCTGCCCTCCCCCACCTCCCGCCCCTTCCTCTCTTACCGTTGAAGATTTTGCAAAATACTTTAATAGTAAAATTGAAAATATTCATAATGAACTCTCCTCTCAACGCGGCCATATCACACCTTCTCCTCAAAAAACAAACAGCAGTCTGCCTTCACCCTTTCCCAAACCTATTGCCACTATAAACTCCTTTAACCCTGTATCTGAGGATGAAGTTGCTAACCTTCTATCAACCTCTCGTCTCACAACTTGTCCACATGATCCTATTCCATCACAGCTGATCCCCCCCCTCTCTACCACACTTATCCCAGCTCTCACACATCTATTCAACCTTTCCTTAGACACTGGCAAGTTTCCATCACCTTTGAAACAAGCCACAATTACACCCATTCTTAAGAAACCCACATCTGATCCAGCTTCTCCATCTAATTACCGCCCTATCTCTCTACTTCCCTTGGCTTCTAAACTACTTGAGCGTGTCGTCTACACTCGCCTTACACAATTCATTTCCTCCAACTCCCTCCTTGATCCCTTCCAGTCTGGCTTCCGGCCCCAACACTCTACAGAGACAGCTCTCACAAAAGTTACTAATGACCTGCTCAACGCCAAATCAAAGGGTCATTTCTGTATCCTAATTCTCCTGGATCTCTCTGCTGCTTTTGACACAGTTGATCATCCTCTTCTTGTCCAAATTCTCCACTCTCTTGGCATCCGTGACACTGCTCTCTCTTGGTTCACATCTTATCTAGAAAATCGAACATTTAGTGTCTACTTCTCTGGCACCTCTTCATCTCCTCGCCCTCTAACTGTCGGTGTACCCCAAGGCTCAGTCCTAGGCCCCCTCCTTTTCTCCATCTACACATCCTCCCTTGGTGCCCTTATACAATCTTTTGGATTTCAGTATCATCTATATGCTGATGACACCCAAATCTACATCTCTGCACCTGAACTATCCCCCTCTCTGCTAGCTCATGTTGCCAATTGCCTCTCGAGCATATCCTCCTGGATGTCTGCCCGTCAACTCAAACTCAACATGTCTAAGACAGAGCTCCTTATCTTTCCACCCTCTACTACAGCTTTCACTCCACAAATATCTCTCACTGTTGACAATGCCATCATCACTCCCACCTCTCAGGCCCGCTGTCTTGGGGTCCTACTAGACCCTTCCCTCTCTTTCATTCCCCACATCCAATCACTCACAAAATCTTGTCACTTTCACCTAAAAAACATATCCAAAATACGCCACTACCTCACACAAGACACAACTAAAATTCTTATTCACGCTCTCATCATATCTCGCCTCGATTATTGCAACTCTCTCCTTGCTGGCCTTCCTATCACCCGTCTGTCTCCACTCCAATCCATTTTGAATGCATCCGCCAGACTCATCTACCATACTAAACGATCAGTGTCTGCAGCACCTCTCTGTCAGGCACTCCACTGGCTTCCCATAGCGTCTAGAATACAATTCAAAATCATGACCCTAACATATAAAGCCCTCCACAATAGTGCCCCCTCCTACATCTCTGCTCTCATCCCAAAATACACTCCCACCCGCCCTCTTCGCTCTGCTAATGACCTTCTTCTCTTCTCCTCTCTCATCACCTCATCTCACTCCCGTCTTCAAGACTTTTCACGTGCTGCCCCTATTCTTTGGAACTCTTTACCTCGCACCACCAGACTATCTGCCTGCCTCAGATCCTTCAAAATCTCTTTAAAAACACATCTATTCAAAAAAGCATATCATCTTTAGCCTCTTCATTCACTATGCATCTCTCACTCTCCTGTACCTCACCCATACCCTTTAGAATGTAAGTTTGCGAGTTTTAATCTTGTGAGGTGCTTTAGGGAAAGCACAGTGTATATCAGATTGAAAGCTCAATAACAGAGTCTTCCATTATTTTCATTGTGGGGTATCGTTTATACTTGTACCTAACCCCTGTATTGCGCTACGGAATATGTTGGCGCGTTATAAATAAAGGATAATAATAATAATAATATAGCAGGCACTTTCATGTTTTTGTGTTGCAATTTAATCATGTATTGTGTCTTTAATTGCTTTATGTATTTTGCAGCAAGGCTTTTCATATTGGAATATGCATAACCATTCCAACATATGATAAAAAAACATTTTTTAAATGCCTACAGCCTTATTAAATTGCAATTCGCCAAATTCTAAAGGGCTCTATATAAGCACACAGCATATTTTTTTTTTCCAGAAGTGTTTAGTTAGTGAAGACCTTGCTTTTGCATAGAAGTTCACTAACTAAAAACTTCTGTAAAAAACATATGCTATGTGCTTATATAGAGCCCTTTAGAATTTGCTGAATTGCTATTTAATAAGGCTGCTAGTTTTTATTTGGGGATTGTTGTGCAAGTAATTGTAATGACTTTCATTGCTTTCCCCATATTTGAAGTCCAGTGATGTGTTTATATTGTATTTTACAGTGTTAAGAACTTGTCTATAAACCCTTTGCTTATCCTATTTGGAGGCCATAATATTTTTCGATCCATTTGCCATTTACAGGTTTGAACGCAAGTGCGTCTTCGGGGAATGGTAGCAATTTAATAGCGATTTGCAATTGTAACATTTACGGGCTTGACAGATCAAAGGCTTAGCTGGGACGGAGTTCAGATATTGACAGCCTGTAAAGTTTTTCTGCCTGTAACCCGCAGATCGTTTGTGGGTAGTTAAAAGAGGCCAATTTAATAGCCATAAAAGTTTTGCGGGCTCCTTTACGGGCTTCGGGAACTCAAACTCGACAAATTGAATAGGGCCCACGGTCTGTCGGGATAGATGCTAAGAAGGGTGGGTGCTCTGTGGGGGTGAATGAGTGCTATGGATATATATATATATATATATATATATATATATATATATATATATATATATATATACAGTAAATAAATAATAAGTTTGTGTTTACATTTAAAAGTCCAAAACAAAATTATTTCCTGCTCAGAATTCTGAGAAATACAGTTATTGCACTGTATTATTTTATTTATTTAAATCGTTTTTATTGAACGGAATGAGAGCCATAACATTATTAGATTAACAAAACAATACAAGTCCAACATGCATTATATACAAATGACAACCCAATAAAGAAAAAAAAATGTTTGTATTTTTACCTTAATATTTTTAGTTTTTCTGTAGAATAAGTATACTTATTTTATATACTGTGACAATGTTATATTATGCCAGTTTTGATTAAACCAATGAGTGAAAAAAAAATCAAGAAAAAAAAAAAGAATAGAAAAGAGAAAAAAAAAAAGTTATTGTTATTGCACTGTATTCTGAGAACCTGGTCATGGACGTGCAAATGTGCCAACAAAGGTTTTGCTCTTGTAATCCAATACCATTTTAAACATGGCTTTCTTTGAGCATATGCCTGCTGTATTAAACAGCTTTAAGCAAAGCTCAGGATGGATTATACACAAGCCAGGAAACCTACCCATGTACAGCTGTTTCACTGTAACTGCCTCTCATCAGCATGGGGCCGGTTCCTAGCTTGTGTACTAGATTTTGTTGGGAGGTAGTTTACCACAACAATCATTTAATTTATGGTGGACAAAAGAGCGTCAGAAGGCCTCCACTGTACAGTAGTACAGTAAATAAATAATACATTTGTATTCACTTTTGAATGTCTAAAACAAGTTAAAAAACTTGTTTTCTGCTCAGAATTCCGAGAAATACAGTTATTGCACTGCATTCTGTGAACCCGGGCAGGAACATGCAAATGTGTCAATAAAGGCCTTGCTCTTGTAATCCAATACCATTTTAAACATTGCTTCCTTTATATATATATATATATATATATATATATATATATATATATATATAGTTGTCGTACTTGTGGGCTTGCAAAAAGCTGTTGGTAAAGCAATGATAAAATTGCAGCCCAGCAATGAGTGCCAAAGTTGATCATTGCGCTGTTGGAGATGAGGGCCGCAGGCGCTCATCCCGACAACCTGCGGGACGGATGCAAAATGATTGCCCGTACTACTTAGTAACCAAAGCACGTAGATGGAATGCAGGGTTTGCAAAAATACGACTTTAACGGCTGAACCGCCAAACTGGGTAGACTTGTAAAAATACACAAATATGACTCAAATTAACTTACATACTCACACATAGCACAGGGGGAGAGCCAGGGAGCCTGTGAGTGAGGTTGCAGGTTAATTTGAGGCCTATTTTGCCTTTTATCACGATGGAGAATACAAATAAATATGAGCCGTAAGCACTAAGACTTAACGCAAACCAGTAACACTTTACCCACGGCAGTAACACTTAACTCAAGGCAGTAGGCCCCTAAACTACACAGGCCTATAAAGGCTCGAAATGAGCGCCGAAGGGGATCATTGCACAGTAGGAAAACAAAAACTGCAATGAACGGCAAATCGCTCATGGTGAGGCCTGTAAAGTAGACGGGCGAAATGGCTCAGCGCGGGGCTGATGAGCGCCGAAGGAGCTCAGATGGGCCATAGCCTTGCATTATGTTGCAAACAGCATTGCCTGGCTTGAAATGTTATTGCCGTCATTTTTGATGGGCAAGTCGCTAGTATATATATATATATTATCTGTAGTATAATATATATATGCCCCTGTGGAGGATGTTGACCGATACTGAAGAGCGTGCACCCTGGATCTGTGCTGCAGGCAAACGAGCTTCGGCACGCAGAAGGTAAGTGAAGGGGATCAGTTATGGGAAGGGTAGCAGATCTGAAAAAAGGGTCTTAGGCCAATTGGAGAGGGTCTTGGGGAGTAGTGCTCTTATGGGAAGGGGCCTTAGAGAGGGGAGCTGGTATAAGAAGTGGTCTTGGGGAGGGCCAATGAGTGAATTGGTACCCAACGCAATCACATTTTTACAACCCCCTTTGGGGGAGGACATTTATTTTTGCACCCGGGACCTTCATTCTCTAGCTCCACCACTGATTTCACCCCCTATTTTCTCCCACTATCTTCTTCCTCCCTACTCTGTCCATACCCTTACACCTGTTTCTCTCCTTTTCCCTTTCCCACTTTTTCTTCCTATTTTCTTACTTTCATTCTCTTACCCTCACTTTCTCTCAGCCGTTCTCCTTGCCCTCCCTTCCCCTCCCCTCTCACTTATCTCTCCCTCACACCATCTCCCCCACTCATCGCTCACCTCTTCTCTCTTTTACCCTTTTTGTCTCACCCTTTCCCAATTCTGACTCCCATTCCCCCTTTGTGTTCCTTCTCTCTGTCTCCCCCTTTTCTCACTCCATTTTCCCTCTCACCAATCTCTCTTTCTCATCTCATCCTATGACCATCACCATAACTGTCTCTACCTATCTACGCCTCTTCTCTCCACTTTCTCCCTTCTATCTCTATCTCCTTCCCTCTTCTCTCTCTCTCTTCCTTTTCTCTCTCTTCCTTTCCTTTCTCAATCCTGCTTCAATTACTCTCTTCTACCATTTCTCTTCCCCCTCCTCTCCATACACTCTCTCTCCATCTACATCTCTTTTCTCCTTCTTTGTCCTTCCTGTATCTCCTCTTTTTATTTTTGCACTGGGGCCCTCTAATCGCCAGCTCTGCCACTGAGCAAATGGTAACAATAATAGTACACTATATACTGCTTGTACTCCATAATGTCTCATTTCCTAACTGATTATAACATAACATGAATATCACTACAAAAAGATTCTTATTCATTTTATTGAATATTATTGTGTGTATGTAAAGGCCACTCTGAATATTTTTAGCTTAGCATAAAATCTTAATAAGCTCCTGGGGTAATTACCTCTTTCCTGTTTACTACACATAATGGTTTGCCAACATAATTTAAGTACATTGAATTCTCTAGGTTATTGACTCCATGGTCCACCATATTAGATTGCTTTAGCTCCCATTAAATATAAATTCCTTCTACACACTGTTTATGTTATTTCTAAGGGATGTTGTTTACACTTTAAATCAATTAATACATACAAATTATTTGAAGTAATAAAATGGCTTATAGTTATATTGAATTTTAATTTCAATTTAGATTGTCATATTAATACTATAATTGTAGGTGCATGTATATGTTGGGCTTGTCCCAATCTGTTTTGGTTAGTCTGAGCCAATGAACAGTTCTTTGGACTACACAAAGACTTGCTAAAAGCTTTTCTCACCAGTATATCAATCCTGATTTGACAAGTTCTTGCTATTTAAAGTCAAACATCAATTTAAGTTATTTGTTTTGTGATTTACCCTCAAGAATCTAATAGAACTGTTTTAACAGACCTAGAATGTGTCATATTCTCTCAAGCCAATGGCCATCAGTGAGTCCTCTGCCAGTCATGTGTCTATAGTCAATTATCTACTGGATCCAAATGTATATGTAAAAATTAAGTCAAGATCCAGAGTCAAATTTGTTTTTCTTAAACACACTAAAGTAGTACCAGTCTCCAGGTGTGTTGTTGGTCTTCACCCTTATAAGGTCATCAGGAAGTTTTTTTTTACACAGGTCTAAAGGACAAACTTCTCCCTGAAAATATATTACTACCTGCCTGTCAGAGCCACCTCCTCTATTGACCTTATAGTTGGTGGAGACCACCAGCTGCTAAATCTGTAAGTAAGGTTTTAACATGATTATGAAAATGTATTAATGACTAATGCCTTAGTGAAACTTCTCTTTCCTGTTAGAGAATTACAATTATCTTTTAAATGTAAGTTTCCATTTGAAAACCACCATACTTTATTTGCCTGTAGAATACAAAAGATCACAAATAGATTACCAGGAAACCCATATTTCTAAAGATTTAAAAGGACACTGAGTTTTGAGATCTGTTAATTATTTTCTTTGCTTAAAGTTGATTTTTAAGCATGGGTTGGGACATTTCTAAAAATATATAATTTTCATATTTAGACATTAGTACAAGTGCTCTCTGTAAAATACATGTAAAAGCTTCCCACAGCATGAAATGTCATACTTTATGCATGTGATCCCTAGAGTTTTACAATATATACGCAAAAGGCAATATGTTACATGTCATCAAAGGCAGATTTTAAATTAACCTTTAGATTTTACCATGTTAGAGAGATGAAAGAAGTAAATTAATTTCATGAATGAATGAATGAACAGAAATATGTGATAGGAAGTGTCTCAGCATGACCCAATGTGCAAAATGATCCAAAAAGGCTAAAGAAATAAAAAAAAACTCTATTAAAGAATGTGTAGAATAGTAAATCGAGTTACAGAATTATATTGAATAAAGTGGCAAACTAAGGATTGCAAGGGGAGCGACCTCTTACTACACTGTAAATATCGAACAAATTAGGGTGAACAATACTTTGGACTGTTTTGTATTAACAGACAGAGTGATCTGTCAAAGTGAACCTTCAGTTGCATAAACATTTAACCATGAGGGCAGTTTGTAATATTTTTTGGTTAGAGAATAAATCCAATTCCATCCTTTAGATCAGCGGTTGTCAACAGTCTGTCCTAGGACAAGTGCTGTCCATGTGACCTTATCTTCCGGTCCCTGAGATCTTCATGAATGAGGAAAGCCTAACAATGTATAAATACTATCACCATTAGTCATAGTTATACATAGATTATAGAGAAATGTATAAGTAGTAAAACTGCACTCTACTCAAATCAGTGAGACTGAGAATGAAAACACCTTTGGAAAAGGTGTTTTCCTTTTTAAAAGGAATGCTGAATTAATGGAGATATGATCAATAGAAGTTAGGCTATTTCAGTGTGTTGCCTGTGCCTAAATGAGTAAAGAGCTCAGTACTTCGTTATAAATATTAATTAGAATCCGCTGTAGAGACAGATTTGTAAGTACTTGATTAAATCATGCAACAGAGCAGATAGCACAGTAAGTAAGGCTGTAGCAGCAGCCTATGGTGGTGAAAGATTTGTGTTTGAATCCCCATAAACATTCTTTGTCTTTTCTTACTGTTTAAAAATCAGAAATATGTTTTTTTAAGTTACATGAAAAAGCATATATTAATATGAGGTAACTGTGTTGATTTTGTGTTGTTTCATAAAATGTTTTCATTGGTAAATCATTATTATATATATTAACCAATATATTGATACTAGTAACTTGCCCGTCAACAATGACAGGAATAAAAAATTGTAAGGCTGGCAATGGTTTTGATCCTCTGAGCACCTTCGGCACTCACTGCGAGCCTCTCCCACCGTGTACTTCAACCTTCCTCTTTTGCAATGATCACGTTTGGTGCGCATCACAAACCCTTTCAGCGCTCATTGCAAGGCTCTCCCGCTCATCGCATGGCTCTCTGTGAGCGCCTTCAGCGCTCATCGCAAGCCTTTCCTCTTTCCTACTGTACGAACCGTTCATTGCAGGGTTGTTTAAACTGCAAATTTAGTGCTTGGGAATGCCATGTGTCTCTTTCCAGCATCTCCCCCCTGCCCCTTCCCTGTGTCTTTCTCCTCTGTGTGTCTGCTGTATGTTTGTGTGGCGCGCGGTGACTGCCGTTGGTTTTATTTTCAAGTTATTTATTATTTTTATTTAAAGTCCTGCGTACCTGGCATTGTTACTGTCTTCAGCGCTGTGTATTTTGTAAGTTCTGGCGTTGCTGAGCCTTGTTTTCATGCTGTTTCCAAAAAATTTCGTTTTTCGTCCGACATTTTCCGGAAAAAGACAAATATGGGTCTGTTTCGTTTGCAACCTCACCAACAGGCTTCCTGTCTCCCCGCCTGTGCTGTGTGTGAGTGGTATAATATTTTGCACATGATTTCCTTTTTTTGGGGGGTTATAGTTACGAGCTTGAACAACTGCTGCGCCGCCGGCATGCCTGGCTTTGTGAGGCTCGCCTAAGTACTGCGCAGCTGGCTGCCATGAGCACCTTTGGCGCTCATTGCAGCCTAAGTACTGCGCAGCTGGCTGCCATGAGCACCTTCGGCGCTCATTGCAGCCTAAGTACTGCGCCGCTGGCTGCAATGAGCATCTTTGGCGCTCATTGCAGCCTAAGTACTGCGCCGCTGGTGATGCTTGCAGTTCAACTGCGTCGCTGGTGAGCCTCGATTTGCAAAGCGTCACCAACATCGTAAGTGTTCCAGACACTGACAACTATATATTGACTAGCGACTTGCCCGTCAAAAAATGATGGTCAATAAAATTGTAAGGCTGGAATGCTGTTTGGCACACAATGTAAGGCTTTTAGCCTCGCACTGAACGCCTTCGCGATCTTCGAGTGGCAAAACTCTGCAACCTCACTCCCAGGCGTCCTGGCTGTCCCCCATGCTGTGTGTGATGTTTTTGATATTTGTTTGCTTTTTTCATTTTTCGTGTTTTTTGATGTGCATGACCGTTAAGTTGGTATTTTTTGCAGGTCGTATTTTTTCTCTCTAAGTGGCGGTTTCATTTTCCAAGTGTTACGGGCCGTAATTTTCACATAATTTTTTTCTAAGTGCTACAGGTCTCGAATTGTGTATTTCAGTTTTCTGTTGTTCTGTAGTCCCGTGGGTCGTAGGTATGATGCTTAATGCGTGCGGGTCATAGGGATGAACGACTATGTCGTTCATCTCCACCCGCCCAGTGAGTGCCTTCGGCACTACCTGCCAAAGTCGTTGTAGGGATGAGTGCCTATGGTGTTCACCTCCAGCAGTGCAGTGAGTGCCTTCGGCGCTCCCTGCTTAAGTCGTACTGGGTCGTAGGGATGAGCGCCTATGGCGCTCATCACCACCAGCGGAAGGAGCGCCTTTGGCGCTCCTTGCCATGCAACTTAAGCCCTTGCTTTGCGAGGGACGCAGTTGGGGCGAGCTATGCGAGCCCACAAGCATTAGCAATGACCCGTATTGCTCACAACTATATATGTGATATATATACTGTATATGTGATATATATATATATATATATATATATATATATATATATATATATACATTTATTTATTTTTTAAATAAACAAGTACATTAGGTAAATAAAAAAAAGTAAAGGCAGGGGAATCAAATCTATTACTTACCAATTAAACATATTGTTAAAATAAAGCATTTACCACTACACCATCACACATCAAGCCAGTGTAAATCTAGAATAGAATGTGTAACAGTTACAGACTCCAGCCTTATAATGTATGCATTTTCATATGGGAGGGCTTCAAGTGCTAAACTAAAATGGCAATAGCTAAGTCATGATTTTCCATCCTCAAACTGATGGTGCAGAGTACACATGGCAACTTTTGTGGTCTTTTAAGTATCACCCTCCTGGATTTCAGAGCCAGTTCCCATGAGCACTAATTGGTGACCAGCCGATCCTCATGAGCAATGGAAAGTGACCAGTTGGTGCCCACCCCAAAAAAGGTTGACAATCACTGCTTTAAATAATTCATTTTCATGTGAATTTTGCAATGTATGAAACGTATTCTTTCCATAGAAATAGCACTTAAATGCAGACAATTTGATAGACAAACTATAGGAGAATAAAGCCTGTGTAATACATTCTGGATTGTTACATTATCGTGGTGAAGGGACTTGTGTAACTTAATGAAGCTGTGAGCTATACCATGTATATTCACCCAAGATGGGCTGGTCATAGCAGAGAGGTCAGACAAAGGGGAAGGAACTAGCAACCCACTCCAGTATCTTTGCCAAGAGTACCTTATGGATAACCATAAACAAAGACATTGCAATAGATGTGCTTGGCCTGCTGAAATCCATAGTGTCATGGAGAGTCGGGCACCATTGAATGACACAACAACAATTATTTAAACATTGGCAAATCTGCACGATATGTCAAAAACTCATCTGTTGATGTCAGTGGAAATTCCATTCCATGAAGCAATTGGTTGCTCTAAATCAGAAAGGAATTAGCTATTTTTTCAATATATTTATAGTAATACACTCAAAATAGTTTAATATCATGGCATTCAAAATGGCACAGGAAGAAAGTTTTCTGGTGACAGAAAGTCAAACAAATGACAACATGCAATTGACTAAAGTTTATTTAAGTATTTCGGTGCTTCAGGACAACTAGCAACTGTAACAAAGTAGCAAAAGTCTGGAAGGGTCAGAGAGGTCTGGAATCAGACTCAGGTCCAAGTGTTGAATAAACGTGTTCTAAATTAACCATAAAGAGCATGAAGAATGTACAACTGAACAGTTTAATTTGATGTAACATTGTATATTCACATATTATGCTAACAAGACACCCTCTCTCAGCTTCAATCTATGGCCTCTTATGAGCTTAAGTGAATATACCTCTTTCCTGAGCAGTTCCTATTATAAAATAAAGGATTCCTTCTTATTCCTTCTTTTCACTGAGGTTGCTAGGTAGGTTAATTTGGTTCCCATGCACCAGATTAGACAAGCCTGAAGCACCATTGAAAGGCTAAAAGGTTTCATAGTTGCTCCTTGTTTTATAGTGGGCCACAAGGAGACAGGGCTAAATATATCTTTTTGGCCACTCTTGAGAAGGCATATATGATGTCATGGGGGATTTGCTTAAGACTTCTCATTTGTAGAGAAGAATTAGTGCCATGTATGATAAAGTCAAATGCTGGATCCACAATACTGCTGGACATAGTACTTTGATTATTTTTAATCAATACATTTCGACTTCTGTTTAGCTGCCAGGGATATATATATATATATATATATATATATATATATATATATATATATATATATATATATATATATATGTAAAATGAATAATAGCAACAAGAGGGATATGGATTGTCTTTTTTTCTGTTCAAATAAATTGTGACTTTTTATGAAAACAAATTTGATGTCAATGGAAATGTAATTTAATGATAACATCCTTTGAATATTCACCAAATCAGGAGAAATAAATTAATTATACTAAATTCCCCAAGTTCCAAATCAAAATATGAAAAATTAAGTCATGGTCAGAAATCCAAATGATTTTTTATATGTACATATATATTTTAAAATAATAGCATAAAAAATGGCACAGGAAGAAAGTTTATTTTCAATGTAAATGAGACTCAGACAAAGGACACAATTTTACTGGCAGTTTAATTCATGATTTGTGAGTTTTGTGATAAATAAATATTAAATGTAACAAGCAAGCTAAAGTCCCAAATAAATGATTTAGAGGTCAGAAATTAAACCCAGGTCTGCCTTGTTGAATACTGATGTTCGAAATTAAATATAAATAGGTCATAATGAATGTATAATTACACAGTTCAATTCTATATAATATTTTTATGATAACAGCACTCTCTCTTTAACCTCCAAATTCCCTCATCTCTTTTTCTACAGTCAATATACCTCTTTCATGATGAGGACATATAATAAAATTAAGGACTCCATCTTTTCACTTAGATTGCTTGGTAGGTTCATTTGATTCTCATACACCAGATTAGACCAGCCTGTAGAACCAACACACAGCCAGGATTCATAGTTTCTCCTTCTGCTACAGTGGGCTATGAGGAGCCTGTGCTAAATATATCATTTTGGCCACTGATGGGATGGCATATATGATGTCATAGGGGCTTGGACAAGTCTCTCCATTGCAAGTGAAAAGAAAAAG
This sequence comes from Discoglossus pictus, assembly GCA_027410445.1. Classification (NCBI taxonomy): domain Eukaryota; kingdom Metazoa; phylum Chordata; class Amphibia; order Anura; family Alytidae; genus Discoglossus; species Discoglossus pictus. Next base: position 390,209,680 of record CM050164.1, read on the forward strand.
AAATTTTGGCATGTATGATAAAATATGTGAGATATATAATTTGCTGACACTGCTATGACAGAGCCCTTTAATTACTTTTAATCTTTACATTTCCATCAGATAAATACATCTTAATATGAATGTAAATAAAAAGAAAATTAAATATGGAATAAGTCATTTTGGCTCTTCAAATACATTGTGAAGATTGCTATAAGAAATGCACTTCTTTCTAAAAAATCAATATATAATAACTTTACAGAATATAACTTGTCAGCAAACACAGCAATACACATTGTTTAAATGGTTGCAGGTATATAATGCAATTCAGTGAAAGATGTCAAACTCCACTAGGTAGACTTGGCAGTGATACTCTTGAGCCACTTAACTGAAAAATGTTATTCATTGGCTGAATGACTCTTATTGTAATTGGTCAACACCAGTCACACCCTTGAGAGATGTTTCATCCAATCAAAAATGTGAAATTGAGATTGCTATTGGGTTTACATATGCCTTTGATAGTACTCAATATGGTAATTCCTACTGGAGTAAAAGTCCACCCACAGATTCTTGTTTTTACTTTTTTTTTATTAATTAACCCATTTATACATACCTTTGAATATTAATACAAAAAGTGAAATTTTGTAATGTATGTGTAGTCTCAAACTATTCATTTTGGATTACAAAAGTATCTACCTATAAGTACATGTATAACCAAAATGATTAATTAACTTGGGCTCTTACAATAAATATAATTTAACATTGCTAATAGAGGTATGATAGACCTTTACAAATTGCATATTAATTATATCTTTGAAAATCTTCATATTATTGCTACAAAGTATCTTTATACAATAGAGTAGAGGTGGTCATCTGAAAAATATCTTTATAGAAACTTTACACAGCAGAAAAAGGAACAAATTTAAATAACATTGTGCAGATCTTTATATTACAACCTTTTTTGCCAATATATTAAATGTTACTTTCCTCTGCACTTGCTAAAGGACCTTAAAGCAGCCAGACTAATAATTTGTAATACTAGTTGAATCAAATGTATTAAGGTACATATATTAGTATTGAATTGATAAAACATTTGTGCATTTCAACTATACCAAATAAGTGTTCTATTAATACACTAATAAAGGCAAAAAAGCAACAAAATATGTAGTTACCTGTAGACAGTGATCCAGAAAGCTTGATATAAAGTAATCAAATGTACAGTATAAGAATATAAAACCTTATTTCTCACCCTCCCTTCCAGCACTTAGAGCCCAAAAGGGAAAGCTGACAAACATAGACCCCATTCAGAAGGACCACCTGGTCAGCCAGACATCAGTTTGAAAACCAAGTCCTAGTTTTAGCATAAGGTTGTAATAGAAAGATCATTCATGTGCTTCTGGGGAATTAACCTGAAACAGAGTCCAGTGTTCAAACTATTCAAAAGTCACTCATAATATTACAAAGTATACAGGTAAATTGATGCAAGCATAGTGACAAATTGCTTAAATGACTGTCTATGAAAAAAACTGCATTCACAAACATACACATACACACAGATGAGAGAGAGAGAGAAAGAGAGAGAGTGATGGAGTTAAAGAAGCTGACAGTAAAAGTTAAATCACACCATAATCCAGTTCAGCAAGTGAATAATTTCGTTAAAAAAAAGATTTTGCCTTGTTTCTGGTAAAATATTCCCAGCATATTGCAAATTTACAGTCCTATAAAATAGAATATAGAATACTAAAAACAAATGTAACAAATACTAAAAACAAATGTAACAATTTCCATTGCTAGCAAAAAAAAAGTTTAAAAAGTGAAAAAGAGAGGCTGTCAGAGAATAAAAAAATCACTTATGATGTGCCCTGAGCCTTTTAAATGTGTCATATTCCAGCAGCCTCTTGAGAAAATTGGATCGATCCACAGCCAGAAATTCTCAGGAACCGTATGAACCTGGGAGACCTCCCTAGATAAGCTCTCACATAACTAAACTTTCTTGCTCCCCAGCTAAACTTGCAGCAAACTTATTTTGTATAAGAGACCTGCTTTAGTAAATGTAGTTTTTTCAGACTATTTCTAAATGGTGGTACTTTTTTCCTTGACAGAGGAATGAAAGGGTCTAGGTGATGGGGGAGGGAGGGGACAGGGTAGTGGGAGGGAGTAGGGGGCTGAGTGTGGCAAGGAAAGTCAAGGGACCATGCTGAAGAAGGTGGGGTTTGGTGTGATGGAGAGAGGGCAGATAGGAGTGTTAGTGGCTCAGATTTCAGCTCTGCTGGGGGCAGGGGAGGACTAAGATGTGGGCATATACGTTGACTTCAAGGCACTGAGGACTATAACTTCAGTACCTTGGCCCAGAGCAGACAGTACTAAGTTTCTGCTGGGGCCTGGTACTGGATTCTCCTTCTTTTCCCAAGAAGTCGGCTGCATGAAGACAAGATAACTATTGGAGACAGCCAACCACCTCCTCCCCTCTTCTTCACTTCTTCCCACAAAGATTGTGCATGTCTAATATTTAGACATGTTTAGCTTTGTGGATTCAAGGACTCTAGTGCTGTTCGCAGCCACACAAGTCATATTATTAGCGGTTGTACGATGCCAAGATAAAGATATCCGTAAGTTGCATTTATTTTTTTACAAATATATTGAATTTGACTTTCCTCTGCACTTGCTAGAGGACCTGAGAGCAGCCAGACTAAGTATTTGCAGGCACTAGTGGAATCAAATGGGTTAATCTCTATTGAAGTTTATTTATGCAGTGGGTGACTGTAGTTTTTTTTTTTATGCATTTAACATAAATATGATGATTAGATACAGTAATGAGCCTTCTGTGCCTGTGCATTTAATAAGTTCAAGACTACTGCATCCCTCTGGGGGAAGAGCATCCAAGCACTTTGCAAACTTGGCAGCTTCTTCTCTACTGGAGTTTCATTATTCTATTATAGAAAAAATAAGGAACCTGCTCTGACTTAATCTGATATTAATACAGCCCGTGATGTGATCAGATTATAAGGCAAGTTTATTAATAGAGGGCATAATTTATATTAAATCAAGACAATTAAATAATAATAATATTGCTCATTAAGTAAATTGAGGTTTAATGATTGATTCAATTTAGGTTATGTTAAGTAGCAGTATAGATATGACTTTGATTTTATACAATGATCTTAAAAGATACAACTAGTTTTATTCCACAGCATCTGGGTAATTCTATACTTACTGAAGCAGCTGTAAAAACAATAAAAATAGACAATTCTAACGACCCATAGCTGTTTAAGAAGTTTAAATTCCAATCCTTACACCCAAGGCTACAAATTTTAGCCATGAGAGTGGAGCAGAAATAGAAATAGGCTTTTATGACACTTTAAGACAAAATACAGACACGCAAGGTGTTACTAGAATGAAGGGACAGAATTGGGAGCTGCATTCCTGTTGAAATGGATAGCTAACAGTTTTTTGAGGAATAGTAATGGGGCCATCCCACAAGAGGCCACCTGAAGGTTGAAAAGCATTCCAGGGACATCCATTTGTTCCAAATAGCCCCTTAAAATAGAAGCTCTTTAAGAAAGCTATACATTCGTGGCAAGTTGGAAGCCTTGCATTCCAGCCTGATTTCTGCTCACTTACAAAATCTGAAGTTTTTTTTCTCAATAATACATGTAACAATTTTAATATTAATATTTTATTTCAATTAATTTACTAAAATGTATCATTTTGTATATAATTATTCCTTATATTGTTAAAAAAAAGTCTGGCAAAAAATAATGGAATATGTGAGAAAACACCTGGCTAGGAGCAGACTGGGCAATTCTTCTAGATAAATGCTGGAAGCTTTATTTCTTAGCAGAAATTTTTTAACTTGCTTGGGCAGGTCCCCAAATGGTAGAAAAAATTCCTTTACGAGTCTTTTTAAGTCTTCAAATACTACAGATTGTAAATCCATTGAAGACTAGTATGGAAAATACATGTTTTCTTGATTATTTGCCATTTTTTTCTGTTGGAATCAATCTTTTGTTCCATAAAAACGTTCTTATTCTGTATTTCACATCTGCAGAAAGTTACTGTGTAAAATGTAAAAGAAGCTATGTAGCAACTTTATGCATTATTAAATGCATTAATATATGTCAAAGGTATTATGTATATTGCTAGTTTAGGTAGTTAATTACATAGTATAACTTTTAAAATCATTAATCTTGTCTGACAGTGTTAATATTATAAATGTAATTTGGATGTGTAGGATGTGTTTACTAGTTAAATACCTCTATGAGTGAAACAGGGCCCTGAGTGGATAATCATTTTTATATAGACATTAATTTATATAACAGGTTAATATTGTTGAATGTGTCTGTGTAATGCTATGAAATAATGAATATGCATAGAAAAATCAACTGAACTGCACAGTTTGTCATTACTATTCTTTTCTGAATCCTAGATTTGTAAGATTGGCTAAAAGTAAGAACAGGAGCCATATTTACAGTCTCCAATTCAGTATTGTGATGGTTTATTTGCACTAGGAGGATTGGCAGGAATGGTTTCCAGATGGAGTTGAAATGTTGCCCATATTTATTTAAACTGCCCCCTGACAGTGAAATGTGAATTGAGACCTCTGTGTATTTCATAAAAAGGCCCATTCATTAAGGGTCCTCTGGGCTACCCAAGCCTGGGCATGGGACCTAAGGGGAGCTGTATGGAGACTAATGAAGATCAATACTTGTACCACAGTTGATTTATAAAACTCCAGTTGTCACATGACAGAGTTTATATTACATATTTCAATAATTATATTTACATCAACATAGGTTATTTAATTTTCAGTATAGATTGAAATATTAAACATAATATGTATCATTATTCAACATTTTAGGTTACATTTTTTTTTATTATTAATTACATTCTTATTTACAGTAAAATTCCAACATTTGGGAAAGCAATGGATAGAGAAATGGATAGAGTGCCATAGAGAAATCACGTGGGAACTTTATTGACAAGGATTTTCTGTAGCCACTGACTCACCTTATAGAAACCCAATGCTATTAATAATTCACCATAGTTCATGTTGTAACATTACATTACAACTTCCTAAAAACTCAAGCCAACATATATTATGCTAATGAAATCCATACATCTATACTACATCTGAACTTAGATTACCTTCAATTATTTTTGTTCAACACTGCCCCCCTCTGGCAAACTGTGTTACAACACATTAATATATTTATTAGTTGAGAAATATGGGGTAGGCCTGCTTTAAGTAAGGTTTACACACAGTCATTGAATTATTTATAAAACATGTTTCATTTAGCAATGTGCAATAGACCAATGAATACACACACAAATATATATATATATTTATATATATATATATATATATATATATATACATCTATATATATATATTTATGTTTTAATTTTTATTTTATTTATATAATATATATATATAAATGTGTGTGTGTGTGTGTGTATATATATATATATATATATATATATATATGTATACACTCACAGAATTACACATATATTCCTAAACACGCACAATTGCTATTATCAATTATGTTCTAATTTCTTTGCTTCATTTTTCCTTTTACTACCTCTTTTACCCATTGTAACCTTCGCCGCTTTGGCACAGTGGACGCAGGGAGCTGCGTACAGGATGGGCAGAAATATAGTGATAAAGATGTGTGGAAACCAGAGCCCTGCCAAATCTGTGTCTGTGATACTGGGACTATTCTCTGCGACGAGATAATCTGCGAGGAAAATAAAGACTGCCCCAATGCTGAGATCCCTTTCGGAGAATGCTGCCCCATCTGCCCTACTGAATCATCCTCCGCCTCCAGTGATCGTAATTTATTTATTTCTGTTCCATAAATAAATTACTTGAGCATACCTATGGATGAAATACTAAAATATCTTTCTCTAACAGACTGTGCATCCATAGGTCCCTGCTGGATTAGAAAAGGCCTCATCTTGGTTATGCTTCTGTTCTGCCTATTTTAGAAAGACCTAAAATAGACTGTATTAATACAAAGGAATAGTTCATGTAGTATGAGGGTTGAGACCTATATTATATGTATATAAAGAGATCAAAGCTTTGATAGCCATCAATTATGGATAGACTAAAACTTTATGTTCTTATTTTGTCTTGTGCTGAAGCCACAAGTCAAATATATTATAGTTTATACTAACAGTTTGGATTAGAAGCTCATAACTATACAAACCATAGTGTAGCTATAAATATAATAAAGAACCATTTAATCTGCTACAGATAAAAGAGACCCAGTTTAAGAAGCAGAAGCTAAACTATCATTTGAGGTTGCCTTTTCAGTCCTATACTCCTTTACCTGCACAAGTTATACTGTAATTGTAAACATTATTTATAAGTATAATTACAGACCTGTGAAGGTAATGAGCTATTCAATTGTTTCTTCCATACTAAATATATGTTAAACAGAGCTAAATTAATCCTTTAACATCTTTGTTAACCATGTGTGTTTTGTTGGCTTCCTGTAACTAACAATTTGCTCCCTCTACCCTGCTGAAAGTAAGTTAATCATATGGATTTTCAGTTTTTTAACTTCAAAATAGCCAAAGCTATATTTTAAAAAAAAAATGTATATATATATATATATATATATATATATATATATATATATATATTGCAGTATACAGCTTGTTAACCTCTCCTTGCCGCAAAATTGGAATTCCCACACATTTATCACCCCTCCCATGAAAGATACATCATGTAGGAATCATTACTTAGAAGCAATCAACTATGCCTACTTAAGCTGCCTATACAATTTCTTCTTGGATGGATCCTATGGAGTTCTGTGGAACATACTGAACCTCAAAAAGGCCTTTGTTGTGTCATACCTTTGTCTTTGTTTTTACTGTCTGTCATTGTCTGTAAATCAATTTGTTTTCTATACTTTCAGTGTTTTTTTGCCTTGTGTTTATGAATTTCTAACATTTTCTCTCTCTTTTTTTACTCTTGGAACAGGGCAAGGAGGGCTCAAGGTAAATTAATTTTCTTTTGGAAGGGTGGAAGGGGTTTTGAATACAATACTAAGTAAAATTCTACATCATAGTTAAAGAGCACAGTGACATACAGTAGTTTCTCATTGATAATAATAGCATATTGATAGTATAAATTGTTGCAGTATCCTAACAGCTAAGATAAAACCTCCAGCTATTTCTCACTGTGGCTTCCAAACTGCAGACAGAAGTGGAGCCAAGATGTAGTGGAACTGTACCAAATATGCTCAGGCTAATAACATTAAACCAAGTCTAATAGTATAATAACTTAATATATTCTATTTAACTATTTCACTACTAAGCTGACAGTGTAATTATGTAAAACTAACTTTTAATTTGTTTTCCAATATCTAGGGCCAGAAAGGTGAACCTGGTGATATTAAAGATGTAAGTTCTTTATCTTATGCTTTATATATGTCTTTCAGTATTATAAACAGTTGTTACATGTTTATTTGTTTTCTTCTCCATTTATAGATTTTAGGACCAAGAGGACCTCCCGGAATCCAGGTATGAGCCATTTATAAGTCAGCAAGAACACATTGAAACTGAATGTCCATTCTATGATGTCCTTTGTTTTTGCTATACATAATAAGTGTGTTTTATTATTGTATTTTAGGGACCTTCTGGTGAGCAAGGTGTAAGAGGTGATCGTGGTGAAAAGGGCGAGAAAGTAAGTAACAAGTGTACAATAAGTTAAGAGATGCATTATGTGACATAATTCTGATAAAACCAATATGCATAAGGTAGAATATATAAATAGTAATATATGGAATGCTTACCTTGTGTCTATTTAGGGTTCTCTTGGACCTCGTGGAAGAGATGGCGAACCCGGTACTCCTGGTAACCCAGGACCCCCTGGCCCACCTGGACCCCCTGGCCTTGGCGGAGTAAGTAGGACTGATTCTAACACCCAGCCACAAATCAGCACCATTCACATCATAAGCTAACGACTACCAGTGACATTTGCTCCTAGTCTCAGAGCTCAGTTGACTGCGCTGAAAGCTTGCACTGTTACTGAGAAACTCCTAACAGGCTTTCTTTGTAATGTTTGTTTGCATTCCTCTGACACAAAATATCTCCTCTGCCCAGTAAAGATTTTTAGTCTTTGTATATCTGTGGCCCTATACAAGCAGACTGTCTACAAAAACACAGTTATGGCACATCATTATCTGTGACCTGAATGATGAATTTTGATATACTTTTTATATCATATACACAACTCAGGTGCTTGACTTCTAAGTCAAATTTTCAATAAAACTTGTTGAAAAGTGAAATACTACAACAAACCTCTACATGACAAGAGCCTCATTGTAACCAGTAACACAACAAATTCCAGATTAGCTGACAGATGTGACTGACAAAACTGCGTTTATAAAATCCCAGAATAAACTGATTTATTTGTTTATAATATCTAGATTTAAAAGGACCCTGCCATCACCTTAAATCAAACTAAAGTTTTTAACTACTTCTAGAGGAGAATTAATCTTACTTATTTACATTTTATTAAAATGTGCACATTTATACTGATTTCTTATGCTTCTAAATTCCATATTAGTGATCTGTTTTGGTGTTATCAATTTATTTCAGCTATCACAACCATTTTCAGCAGAGTATTATACATTCAAAATACTGAACGAATATTTTTGCTGCTGAAAAACAAGGATGTGACATTACAGAGCAATGAACCCAAAACTAGAGAGGTGTTGGGTGCCAACCTTAAATGCATACATTTTAATAGAATCACTGCTCAAATAGGACTGGCTTTTTTTCCCCAGAAGCAATGTTACACATACAGTTATAATTCCTTTTTTTTTTTTTAAATAAAAAAAACATGTATTTTTAAATAATAGTGATGTGGTTACCATAGTAACCTGAGCCTACAATAGGCCCAGATGACGCATCTGTTGTGACCTCCAAAGCTTTAAATGTTTGCAAACGAATAAAAGAACCGAATTTTCGATAGAAACACAATGAGATGCTTTAAATACATGAGGTTTAAAGTTTGAAAAACATCAGTAGTGTATAGTTTTATCATTGTTCTTACAAACGTATGTCTAAGGACAATAATCTCAGGAGTATGATATAAACTATAGATATTTTTGCACATAGTAAAATGCACATCTCCACATAGCTATGTATATTACACTGTCTATAAGATGCATCTGGATTGTATCTATCTACAGTGCTGTTCATAACATCTTTACTCACGTTATGGTTAAAATTAATTGATAATCAGGGTCACTTCATAGAAACATATAACTTAACAGCAGTCAAGAAGCACTTGTTCCATCAGGTATACCATTTTACTTTAAAATGTAAGATACTAGACTATATCCACTAAGCTGGGAGATTTCTCATTAGTTCTATATTATTCTTTCATTTTCAAAGTCATAAATATTCTCAACTTAGTGAATCTGCCTTAATGATGCCATGGCTTTTTTTTATACTTATGGCAGTTCCAATTTTGTTTAGATCCCTTACTATTTTAGCTTCTGCCCCTTGATGGGAAAAAGCTCTAGCTATCCACCATCTTGTCTGTGAAATCACACATAACCACATTCTTCAATGGACCTTTAGCACATGGCATGCAGTTCCAATTTGTGGAATACACCTTGCACCATTTTTTATAATTATTCTAGATATAAAATCACTGTGAACAAGAAAATTATTACATGTATACACAGCATTATTTAGTAGAATAGCAAGACACTTACACACTGTGAAATAGTGCTGTGAATTATTTACAATTATATACAAAGTTAACTTAACTTAAGAAAAATATTGTGTAGATATTTCCCAATTCAGTAAGTATAGCAAGGACTGCAATGTGCATTTACTATGTAAAATTTTACAACACAGACTCATAAAAGCATTTTATGGTCCTTGCCAACATTAGTCAACCCCCATACAATATTATTATAAAATGCAATTGTTTTGGAAGTTTAATTGTTAAATATGATTATTTCTTACTTACTTGCATATAGTTGCTCTTTAACCTTATATCTTAAATCTTCACTGGGGCAAATACATGCATAAAAATTGTTTCAATAATCTAATTTTCATTCTGTAAATTGTCCGTTTCCACTTTCCACATTACAATATCAATCAAAGATGGTTGGCATTAACAGAAAATGTTACCACTACATTATTTTATTAGTATATATTTGCATTATCTCATTTGTTATCCATGTGGCCCAAAGCTGTTACAAGCATGTGTGCCATTTTTATATTTGTTGCAATGGAAGTTCTTTTCTGTTAAATTCATTAGTAATATTTCTGATTTCTGATCACCCTTTTAATATTTATTGTTCTGATATGAAAGAACTATAGAAATTGTATTTTGTGCTACTTAAAATTTACTTATATTATACAAATTTAACAGAACATCACCACAATTTATGTTTGGTAAAATATGTAGTGTGTACATGCTACTAGCATGTCCTACTCTTCCCCAAACATTGCAGTAACATGTGAAAGCCCAGACAGACTGTCATCCCATAGGAATGTCAAAATATGATTGTGTGTACATAATAAGTATAAAGGTGAAACTGAAAAAAGTAGACCTGAAAAAAGGAAGGTTTTGTTAGAAAATAATATTATTTACTAAGAAAAAAACATTAAGATTTTTTTAAGGCATCATATTAAACCCCATATATATCTTCCAATTAAATTAAATGAATTAGCATATAGAGTAAGACCAAGTTGCTATGCTGAACAGGAGACAGCAATCTGGCTTTTTAAAAAGCAAAAGTCTTAAAGTACTAAAAGTATAGGTATTTTGTATATACACCAGTAACAATAACTAATCTAATATTTGTATATATAAGTGTCAATGTTCCTTTAAGGTTTTACAGCATCCATTATGTTTCCATTGTAAATTATCTGAATTGAAAAAATTATTTTAAATAAGTTTTTTTTTTTTAAACATCATGTAATTACAAATTAAGTTACATGCATCACATTTGTAACTTTTTTATTTTATTTATGTCCTCCTGGAGATATTGACTAGATTTCTCTATTGTATAGGGTTTTAGGAGACTGTGTTGCTGTTGTCTAGTTTAAAACTGTCATTCCATCCTCAGGAAAACACTCACACCCCCTGGAAAGCATTGTAAATTGAGGCCAATGTGCTATAGTCCTTAAAATGACAGCTTTCTCGCCAGCAATTTTTTTTCAATTCCTATATTATTCTCCCAAACCTACATACTGTATTTATAGTTTTCATGTTCACTGTATGTTTTTCATATTCACTGCTTTTTTCAATATAAATAATACTCATAACATGTGCATTACTCTAAATCTTCTAAATGTTAGATTAAAATAATGTTTTTGTTTACATATTTAGATGGATTAACTGAAGCAAATTTAAATAGATAAACAGTTTCATGTTATGAAGTTAAAAAAGACACCATTACATCCAATGCCTCTATAACAGCATTTTATAGAATCATTTAAAAAAAAAAAATTCTTGAAAATAAAAATAAAGTTACATTTTTATACTGGACCAGAAATCACTGTCTAAGAGCTTCTTAAATTGAAATGAATTATTTTCTAAAATTAGCACATAGCCAAGAATAAAATACCTTTAATTATTGTTAAACTCTCACATATTTAGCTTAAAATATTTTGTTTTACACATGTAAATGTAAGAATGTTGCAGCTATTATATTTATTGGTTATTTACAGTTTAATGTTCATATTTAATTAGCATGAAGATGATATTACTGCTTAACACAACTCAATGACCTGTCTAGGTTCTGCCAGTAATATTGAGTCCAATAATGGTATTATGAATCAAATAATGCAATGCAAATGTACATTAATAGTGTTTATTCAATGGTAATATTCCCTGATTCCTTCATTATACTCCAGCTTTAAGTTGTGATCATGTATATGTTACCAGTATAATTGCATATGGTTAATCAAAATACATCGTCTTTTCAGCAGAATTTTGGTGCTCAGATGACTGGAGGTTTTGATGAGAAGGCTGGTGGTGCTCAAATGGGAGTTATGCAAGGACCAATGGTAAGACTCCCAATTTACTTGCTGCTAACTATCATAGGACATAGAAAATCAGTGCTTCCAACTAGAGGGCAGGAGTACTAATATGTTCCACTTGTTCTACAATAAGCCTATATAAAAAAAAGATCAGATAAGATAATGAGTATATACAAATGAAACTTAACTGCGTGAATTATTTGCTCTTCATCTCAATTTATCTAAAGACAGAAACCAAAAATTCCAAATATAATAATACACAAGTAATCATAAGGCAAGACTTGTTTGGAAATTGGCTGCTCATTGACGAAAGCTTTAAATATTCAGGCAGTAGTTACTGCTTCACAGAATCCCCACAGAATTCCAACAGGAAATGTCTGTATTCCAGCCTTTATTGGCAGGCTCTGAATGAAACTTAGATCTGGTAAACATGGCTACCTTCCAGCCTAAAGCTTCCAAGCAGCTTCAGTAAATAAATATAGATGTGTTACTCAGTATAAACAAAAGAAGCACAGTCACAGATGAAATGAGCTATACAGAACGGCATTGATTTCCATCTTATTATTTGAAAGCATATAATCTTACATGTTTATGTGTATTTTAATCATTTTTATATTTATTATAGGGCCCTATGGGACCCAGAGGACCTCCCGGCCCATCTGGATCTCCTGTAAGTATTTAATTTTTTTAATTAAGATTCTGTTATAAACATTAATTTTAAATTTAACTTTTTTCTTATTATATACTGTTTTCTAATTAAGTCTAATCTTTGATATTTTAGGGACCTCAAGGTTTCCAAGGCAACCCCGGTGAACCTGGTGAACCTGGTGCTGGTGTGAGTATTTACTTTTGAAAAAAGTTTAGAATAAAATCCATTAAAAAAAGACACAACAACAACACCAGAAAATGGCACATTACTGTGAGTGATATAAGAGGCAAGACTAAACACAGAGTTTCTAAGATGTGCTAACAATACATAGTGTAGGTAGCAGCCATTGGAATAACAAATTACATAGCAGCACCCACTTCCATAATCTTGTCTAGATCTGTGATTTTTACTGTAATTTAATCCATATTTCATAGTACATTTACAGTGTATACATTATATTCCGTATACTGTTTGTTTTAAATTGCAATTGCACATCTAGAGTTATTTGAACTCTTTCAAGCAGTATATTGACACTCACTTGATTGGTTGGAACACTACCAAAATTGTTGAGCAGTGTAAACTCAGACAAATGATAAGCACACTTTTATTCCACCTACTCTATTTGTCTTTTCATATTCTGTGATGCAGAGCTTGAAGACTGTATGAGTTCATGTGTCTGGGATTTCCACTCCTTTTAACTTAAGTAAACAATTAAAAGTAGATTTCATATGGATAGAAGTGTTACGTATGTCTTACTCAAAAAACCCTACAAAATAAATCAAACATTTTATCAGATACTATCATCAAAAAGCTACCAATTTGCACATTAGTGCAAAGTGATATCTTAATTGTTTACCACCAATCTGGATGTACTCCACCACTTCCATTTTCTTATCTATTCTTTATGTACTATTTTGTTTGTTTGTATTTTTAGTTTCTTGTTCTCTTTGAATCCCTCTGTTTTTATTTTATTTGCTCTATTGCCCTTTTATGCAAATGAAAAACACACTCTTAGTTGATTGTGCCAACTAGACCCTTCCTGGATGACCTATACAAAAATATATCACTGTTAGTATCCGGATAACAAAGCAACACACAATATTAGGAGTTATAACCATTATACTGCAGGGGGAGGTCTGTGATAACTGAATGAAGTCTCTAGACACTTAAACATTGTTTCTGAGTGAATTCCCTTTTTGCTTGTAGGGTCCAATGGGTCCTCGTGGTCCTCCTGGTCCTTCTGGAAAGCCTGGTGATGATGTAAGACTCATTTTGTATTGCAGTAGTAGTTAAGTTTGTTTTTGTTTTGTTTTTTTGCAAAAGCTAAAAAAGTGTAGAATAACAATTCCCTTTCAAAGTGCTGTGAGTTTCAAGAGAGCACTTATATTAATTTATGCAATACTAGCCTTTGTACAGACTATCAATGTATTAAATTACCATATAATGTAGCTGAAAAAGTAAAAAAAAACTGAAGTATATATCTGTGATTTAGAGTTTCCAATTTAAGATGCTTTATGTCTTTATAGCAAGCAACTGAAATTATTTTATTTATGATAGGGTGAAGCTGGCAAACCTGGCAAATCTGGTGAACGTGGACCTCCAGGACCACAGGTAAGAATTAAAGCACAAATGAATATAAACCAGACATTTTTTTCATATACCAATAACCATAAATATGCCACACCATAAATATATGCATTTGTTCAAGAGGAAAATATGGTGGGTTTATGTTAGGTGGAAATGGTTTCTTTTTACAAACATATATTTTTATTCACAACAGAACCCTTAAAGGGATATTGAAAGCATTTACTTATTGCAGAGGGTATTTAATATTGTATCATTGTGTGCTATATTTTTGCAAATTAAGCTCACTAAGCAGAAAAAAAACACATTTCAAATGTTTAAATGAGCTCGGTCTTGCCCCTGTCAGCAAATGAGTAGCGATACAGCTGTATGACCCATACTGGTCTGCCAATTAAATCAAGAGACCTATGTATGCTCTGTGCACTTCCTAAAAGTTTCAATTAAGTTTACATGGGTTAAAATAACTTTTTTTATGTTACAAATTGGCTCTTTCAAATGCTTGAAAAACACTAGTGTTTAATGTCCCTTTTAAGGTCATCTGAACAAAACCTTAGCTACTAGTAATCATATGTAACATTGCAACACATATCACAGAGTGAGAAAAACAATTTAACACAGTATCTGTATATCCTAATTTAGACTTAGTATACTGTTTAATTAAACCAACCCACTTTTTTTTCAGGGTGCAAGAGGATTCCCAGGAACTCCCGGACTTCCAGGAGTAAAAGGACACAGGGTTTGTATCAGTAATTTATCATTTCCAAAGCATATAGTGATGGTATAATTGTCTCCACTTTTATATATAATAGTTGCATCTTTTTCATAGTTTCTCTACTAAATAAGTTAGTACAATCCATATATCTTAATTCTTAACAAAGACAAAATGCTGTAATGTAATGTAATTATGGATTCAGTTCTGTATGTTATCCTTTTTTCATTTCATTGCAAAGCAATATGCCAATGGCATCTTTCAAGTTTATTTTAACTAAATATGTCCAAGGTCTTACAGAATAACTATTTTTTCATGTATAACCCATTTAAGTACAAATGCCTCAACATTTAATTACTCTTTTTCTTTTTTTGCAGGGTTACCCAGGTTTAGATGGTACCAAGGGTGAGGGTGGTGCTGCAGGTGCCAAGGTAAGCTATCATGTCAAAACTATTTTGTGTAATTTACTCTTACATTTATAAAATTACATTAAATCTAGTATTAGTAGCATTTAAAAACAATGTATAGTGTAAAATGTAGACACATAAGTATATTTAACAACACAGATTATTACAAATATGTTTTATAGTAAAGTTAACTTTTTAACTATTCACTATTCTAGGGTGAGAGTGGTACTGCTGGTGAGGCTGGTTCTCCTGGTCCAATGGTGAGTAGAAATATTATGAGGTAATTCATAAATTATGAATTAAAGCTCAACAATATATAGATTATATATGGAGAGATATGCTAAACTCTTTGTTATAATTTTGTAGGGACCACGTGGTCTCCCTGGTGAGAGAGGACGCCCTGGATCTTCTGGTGCTGCTGTAAGTATTACAAATATCAAGGAATATGATAAAAACAACACTTTGACATTAAGATGTAATAAGAAGTATACCATAAAATGTAAATGAAACAGAATCACACAGTAATAATTAAAATGACAAAATATTGCAGTAATCCCTCATCACAACAGTTGTCTGGCAAATTACCAACACTGAATGCAGAAATTACACATTTAGCCGATATGGATTAAACAGTGTGAGTAATCACTCCCAAACAATTCTGGTACCCATAAGAAAAATATGTGTACCCATATATATGATAGAAAATATCAACATTTTTCTGTAACTGATGTTGTAAAAAGTCTATCTCAGTCTACATTTCTGTAACCACCATTTGACATTGTGTAGATCTTAATTAGTTTTGTACTGACTAAAGTATACAAACTATAACATAGCTATGTAGCCATAAGGACAGCCATGGTGCAGTTTGAGAAGTGGAGGGAGTTTGGCCTAAACAGTATCTCAAGTATGAAGGCTTAGGCAATATGCTGTCTGCTTGATGCAGCACGTAACTGAATTAAGACATAATCTATACATAATGGCCAAAAATGTTATATTTCATAATTTGATGAATAATATATAGTGTTAATACTTATCCAACTAATAATAGAAAACTGAGTCTCTAAATATACTTTATTTAAATGCCAAATAAAGTATGCCCATTCCCTAATCAATTAATACAAACCTATCCTTAAATTTAAAAAAAAAATTGCAAATCCTCTGGATCCATATTGGCAGTAATCTGAATATGTTATTGCAGTATCTGTTTGATATTTGGCAACATGGAGGAGTTTTATTATTAGTAAAGCTTACTTTGAAGCAAGTCACATCTGTGTGAGAAACCTGACATGACTTGTAGAGAAAAAAAATCAGTCAAGGGTGTGAAGTGAGGATTATGCTGCCCAGTTAATTCACAATGTTTTTTTCAACTTCTACATGTACAGGCTAGCAGCTCCTTGTAGGCATTAGTCCCTGAGAAAATGGTTTATTTAGATAAGATATGTATACTTCCTACTGTCAGTGATTTAAATGCTTTGCATGTTTCATTTTTGAACCTCAAAGCACTGAAAAATATTAAACAAATATACAGTAAAAACACATTGTTATTTTGAGGGATTTGCTGAAATAATGGCTGTGAAAGTTGTTATAGTAAAAAATAACTAATAGAAACCACTCCCTATCCCCCGCAGCTCACAGGTAAGCACAACATATTTCACTGTCCTCTGCAGAGTGTATCTAAAATCATTTCTGTTTGGGCTTGTTTCCAACATTCTTTCATAGCTCACCTTGGCTCATAGCTGCCCTTTAAGGGCCTAGATATAGTACAGTTAACCACATATATGCTGTTTTATTTTTTCCATCCACATTCATTATCATTACTAGGTGGGTGGAAATTAGATATTATTACCTATTGCACTGGTATAGAATAGATTTGTATGTAGTATGATATAGATTTGTAAGTAGTATGATAGTAGAACTTGGGAAATGTAAATATCACAATGCATACTGGAGGTAAACATATTTATATGGAATATATCAGCTACAGTGTTACAGTGTAGAGCTCAGTAGTATGGAAATTCGATTAGGAAGTTAGATGGCAATTAGATGTCAATAATCCAATGCACCTATGCCACAAATGAATAATATTAAAGGTAGAATATAAGAGATCTGTATATAAAAGTCACATAGAAGCTACATGAAACAACATGGGGAGTTTGCATGCATAATTATGATTGACAGCATTAAAACAGCAGGTCAACAAAGATTAAATGAGGTGCTCAAAATGTTAAGTAGTAATTGTGATAGAGAAAAAAGGAGAACAATGTATTTGTGATTTAACCTTGGATTGACCATAGATTAACACAGATCTCTAAACTACAGTAAAGTATTAGAAACACTTTAACCAAGACTCTCAGACTTGCTCCAATTTGCTTGTCAAAATACTGCAAACACCAGAGGGCAGTATCTCCCAAACATCACAACTAAGCAAACAGAAAGACCAATCATGATACCTGCTTGCATCGGTGAACTAATATTTATAGACTGAAATACCCATCATAGATAAGAAAATGTAAGAACAATAATTCATCAATTTAAATATTTTGAGTCAGATATGTCTCAGAGAAATCCTGATGATATAAGTAAAACTACCACATATGACAATATTGGAACAGAAGTTCCAGATGTTCTCCAGGAGTTCTCCAAAACATCTCACTGTAGTATATCTGAAACTATAGCTATATAGATAATTAAATATATTTACTGGTTAAAAACAAACAAACCTATTCACATTGTTGCCCGGAAAACAGTCTATTTAGGATAACATGGGCAGGTCTTGCATAAAGACTGCCATGTGCCATATAGAGTTATTGAGTAAAGCAAATTCAGAAAAAAACTATTTTATAATATGTTTACAGATAAATAAACACACATAAATTATAATGTATTTTACTTGCCATACATTTTTACATTGGTGCAGTTAACCAATTTATTTTTAAAACTATGTTTAAGTGGTAGTGAACCGGTGCAGATGAGGTTTAGAGTGAAACATCTTATTAGCTACTTAGTACAAAGCAACCTTCAGACAAATGACACAGATGAACTTAAAAGTGTGGGTGGAATATGTCTCAGATTATGGAGCATCAGGTGTAGATAATCAGCAAATGCATTAAAACAGTAAATTAACTGCTAGAGCAAGTTTTACACAAAATAGATAGCAAGTGAAGATGATAATGACACAACAAAGAAACTGATATAATAAATTAGTAGTTTCCATGGTATACCAGAGTATTGAGAAGAGAGACGTTTTTGTGCAATTAATATACTGTATTATCTCATCAGTACAAGTTTTTGATAAATATACATTTCATTCAATATGCCATTGTTTTTTAATTAACAGTGGAGCGAAATAGAAACTACTCCTATTTAATAATACAATGGGGTGGCCGTTATAATATGTATATATACTAGCTATACATAAATGATCATATATATAACTATAAGGTATAAGGTAAGAAAGAGATCTAATAAGCTACTGGCCCTTCCTCACTTCTGTATTAATATTAAGCATTTTACTGATGACCTCAACGACCTTCACATTTTTATCACTTTGTGTCATATATATACAGGAATGCATATTCACCACTATGTGGCAGTATAGAAAAAAATGTAATAAAAGAAACCAGACACTAAATATGTTATGCTGGAAAGAAAGGTAATAGACCCCTCCCCCCAACACTGTATATTCAGGAAATAAATGAAATAAAAGATACTGAAATAATAATGAAATAAAAGATAACATAAAAATACTCAAAGGTTCTGTATATTACTCAGCTAGTTACAAAAAACAACAATGTTTGCTACCTGCTAATCATGATTTACTGCCTATCACAGCAGAACTGAGTTATTTGGAATAAATTTCTGCAAATCATAAATCAAGAAGGGTTAGGCTGTCTACCTTTAAAATGATGTACAGATATGTGACCTAGCACTGCTGTTAAAACTCACCTTGATATCCCATACAACATATTTATAATCTAAATTATACATGTTATTTTCTACTTGTATTAGATGAGAGGATTGCAACACTACCAAGGAATACCCAAATATGAATGTAACTGTCACAGCTTAGAACACTGCTGCCATTTTATTCTCTTTTGAGCTAGCTCTTGAAATTTTTAAACACAACATTCTATTATGTTTGTGACAAAAATGAAATGTAAAATGGTAGCTTTCTCCCTCTATACAAACATGGAGGAATAACTGACAAACTAGGTTCAATAATTGAATATAAAGGAAATGTTAGATGAAACTGTCTCTTTGAGAAAATCAGATAATTTCATTATTTGATGTTAGTTTTACATTTTCTTGTCTGGTTTATTCCAGGTTGCAAAAAATACAGTGGACTTAATATATTTTAATATTGCACTTCTTACAAATATTTTTTTTTATTTTCTTCTAGGGTGCTCGCGGAAATGATGGTCTTCCCGGTCCCGCTGGTCCACCAGTAAGTAATGCCTTGTATTGTTATATCCCATCATCCCATCAAATTTAATGTGCCTAAATAGTTTAAAGATAACAATTTAAAATACTAATAAATATGCAGTAATTGAATAATTTGAAGATATTATCCTTATTATATTAATGCTTTGCATAGTATTTAAATCTTGCATGACTGAGAATATATATTAGATACAAATTAGACCATTCACTCTTCGTAGCTCAATGCAGTGAATTATTTTGCAAGCAAATGACATCTCCAGATGGAGAATGCTGTTTGCAGATCTCTAACTATTTCTATAAGCCAAGCAATTTCTCTGGGTTTGAATCCTTGTGTGCTTCTCTCATTTTATAGGGACCTGTTGGCCCTGCTGGCGCTCCTGGTTTCCCTGGTGCTCCTGGTTCTAAGGTATGTGTGAAGATATAATTATTTTGCTTTAGTACAATAGTCTGTCTTCTAATATGATATATACACTTGCAAATAGAAAAATAATGGTTTCAGAAACACACTATGTCTTGTTTTAGAAAATTTGAAACTGGAACCATAAATGGTGCTTGATAAAGAGAAAACACACAATATACATTTAAATATCTCGATAATCGTAGGCCACAACAAGTTGGAATAACTTTTACTGGAGAAAACACATTACTTTATCTTGGGAATCACTAATAGCCTTTGAGAGTGTAAAATTACAAAAATGCCAAGCTGTAGAAATAATGCTATAATGGCATGGAAATTAGCTTGGTAAGTATACTTTAATGCAAAGCTTAGATAAAAGAACAGTTTTGTAAATCAATGTATCAACACAATGTACTGATGCAAACTATGTTTATCATTTAACTGCATTATAATATACACCATCATTTCAGAAGCACTTTTCAAATGTATTTTTGGCCCTGTAAAATATAATTCATATTAAAGTAAAGGAACTAAAATAATCCAGAAATTGGATATGAGTTAACTATAAAGCACAGAATTCCTATCTATATATTATATATTATTATTATCCTTTGTTTGAAATGCACCAACATATTCCATAGCATCATACAGAGGTTAAGTACCAGGCAAAAACAATATTAACAATTTGCAAAAGAATGCATGGCCCTATCTTTGAGTCTAAATAAACTATACATAGTGCTTTCCTAAAACACCTTGAGTCTGGAATCCTTCTCATGTCTCACTTTAGATACATTTATAAGTATATTATGTACATTGCTACAGAATATGTCGGCGTGTTATAAATAAACGATAACAATAAGTAGGCAACTTAACAGTGAAAAACATAAAATGCAAATGTTGCTTTAACTTGACTGTAACTTAGAACTACAAATATTGAGTTACCAAACTGATGATTTTTTGAAGCTCTAGGTTATCTAAAATTGGTAATAATTATGGGACCTGATAGTAACATGATAATTTATGTTGATAAAAGACTGTTAGTCAACTTTTTTAGATCTTCTCAGATCTTTAGATTTTGTGAATTGATTAATCCAGAAGGCAAACCAATATTTTAAACCCTGCAAATTATCTCAGCAGGAAAAAAAATCTTCCTGATTCCAAAAACTGTTAATTGTACAATTGAGTAATATTATACCTGTTTTAGTTAAGTGACATAACCTTTTATGCCCTTTCTAATAAAAAAATACACGCAATCCCTTTTTAAAGTTATCGAATCTGCTGTCACAGCCCCCTTAAATAGTGAGCAAAGTGTTATACAATTAACACATAGCAAATGTATAAGATACTAAATTATGTGTTTTATAGGCCGGAAAATATAGAAAACTTTGAAATAGTAGTATAATATTCTTTAGTTTGTATTCAGCAGTTTTGGTTGATACATATTATTGCTCCAAAATTTGTAGCCTTCTAAAGAAGAACAGGTAAAAAAAAAATAATAGTCTCGTTTATAAATGAAAACATAATTTTTAGGAGAAACAGCCTAGTGCAATAGAGTTATACTGCAGAAAATTGCACTTTACTTAATGTTTTTGTGCTGTAAATCCAAAACCTCACACTTGTGTTTTACCAGTGGACCAATGTTTATTAAGTACTTAAAAGGATTACATGAGAACGGTAGGGAACAAAAAAGTTCAGGCAAAGGCCAGAGAAGAGCAAGTTGAGTGTGGATGAAACAGAGTTCCACAGAGGATTCAGTATGGAGCTGAATAGGAAGCTGTGTTATTCTTGGTCTCAAGTTTTATTCCCATGAGTCGAGTTTCAGCAGTTACTATGACAACCAGACACCTCAGGGGTCCAGCATGGAATTTTCATAAACAAGGCCCATTGTGAAAAAGCGACCGGAAAGTGCAAGTGCAGATATGCAAACTAAGTCCAAGAGGGTACTGGGAGATAAAAGGGATTATTTAATAAATATAAAAAACATTGTTATATGACCCAGTAGGATAACAACATGTTTTTTTTCCAAAGTAACCTTCTGTTATTGTTACCAACCCGTGTATTACCATAAAATAACTTAACCAATAATAAATATTTTATATACTTCAAAAATATTAAAATGAAACTTGATACAATGGTACACATAACACAAATTATTATTTGCTTAGAAACAGATAAATTAAGAAAGAACATTATAGCATAGAAAATACTAAAAGTTATCAAAATTATTATATGCCTTTATGGGATGAAAATGCCTTTACAAATAAACACTATTTGTTTCTAGAAGCTTATATATTTACATTTGCTAATCATTTATTGTCAGCATTTTAGATTTCAGTATATCATCAAATGCAGAGTTAATTTTATATATGTATATAAAACTGTGTACATGTATAATTACTTCAAATATCTGACCTTTTGCTTGAACACAATTTGCAAGTCTTGTGCAAATTTGTAATTTGTATATTATCATGTTAATTTGTGCAGTTATTATGATATATGAATTTTTAAGTGAATTATGATTATACAACTCTAGAGTGCAAGGCAAACCACCAGGTGGTGCTATTCTGAACAATGTACACATCAAAATAATTGTAGGAACAAACCTCAACACTTAAATAGTCAAGTTGTTATTTTCATATCATATTAGATATTCTGTTTCATTAAAGTTGATGTTGAACATTACAAAAGGACAAATTAATATTTATTAGATATATTTTTCACTGATTTACAGGAAAGTGAAGGCAACCATTATTGCAACTCTTTGCAAATATTAAATTAATCAATGTAACCATTTAAGAATTCCCATTTTGTTATTTGAGATTTATATTGGACAACTACTATTTATGACCAATATAACTGATTATGGTGTGTATTATTTCTTTACAAATATTTTTAATACCAACTGGAAATTAATGTCAATATTGAATATATTAGCCCACTTATGAACTTGACTAATATAATCTCTTTCCATCAGGGTGAAGCTGGTCCAACTGGTGCTCGTGGTCCTGAGGGTGCTCAAGGTCCAAGAGGAGAATCTGGCACACCTGGATCTCCTGGACCATCAGGAGCCTCTGTAAGTAACCTTCACTATGCCCACAGACACTTTATGGTTATGTTATGAACAAATTAATTCTGATTCCAAGCATATTGTATTGTGCTTCAGCAGATAGCAGGAAGCAACCACAGCTATTAAAATACTGACATATATGATTCTATTTATACCTGTAGCAAGAAGTTGGCCATATGCAACACGATATCAACAATATTAACAAATATATTGTTATTAGGAACCATGAAGTCTTTTGAAAATCATGACTTAGTTCAACTGTTGATCACTGAGGAATCCATCCCTCTAATTGACCATTTAAAACATACTATTATTTTTTTCCAGTTTATATTTAATAGCTGGACTAAATCAATTACATAAGCTGATTTTTTTACTTTATTGATCTTAACCTTATTTTTTTCTTTTCATTCAGGGTAACCCTGGTACTGATGGTATTCCTGGAGCTAAAGGTTCAACTGTAAGTAACTTACACAATTCCATTTTTATACATTAGATAAATATCATGCAAATTAATGTCATATAAATATAATTATTCATTTAGTGGGATTAATAGTTTGCATATACTAAATATGCATATTTAATAGTATGTTATGTGTTTATTTTTGTCAACCCAACAGTGATTCCTCAATAATTCTATGTCTTGTCTTGTAGGGTGGACCTGGTATTGCTGGTGCACCTGGTTTCCCTGGCCCACGTGGTCCACCAGGACCTCAAGGTGCTACTGGTCCTCTTGGTCCCAAAGGTCAAACTGTAAGTACCCCATTTACATTTTATCTTTTATAAAATATCATTAATAGCACATGAAAATGATAGATAATTACATACATTTCCTTGATCAAAACTTGTTCTAAAGACTTGATTGAACAGCAGTCCTAGAAATATGTATGGTGCAAAATAGTGTCTTTTATATATACAATGCATTGTACAAGAACAGTTCTTTTAATGTTAGCTTTGGCTGTTACTGCAGTAAGATAAGGGAAATATATATAAATTCTGAACTAGAATCATAGCACTTTCCAAACTGCTTCACCAATGTATGATTCACTTTTCCTACCACGTGTAAAGCCAAAATTGTAATTGTTAATATTTATTATGCTTTATTTTAGGGTGACCCCGGTATTGCAGGTTTCAAGGGAGAACAAGGTCCAAAAGGTGAACTTGTAAGTATATTGATGTTTTATAAGTCATTATTTACTCAATAAGGAAATGTTGTTTTTATTTTATGTCCTAGGTATGTTAATAAAGTTATAGTACAAATATACTTTAAAATGTATGCTATTTGAAAACCACTTTATATTAACGCCTACCAGTAGCAACATACATAGGATTGCTTTTTTCAGCAGTGGGGCCTATCACCTATGTATTTTAATGATAGTAGTAGTTAGTGGGAGCTATAATATTAAATGATATAGCATAAGTCAATACTATTTGGCCTTGTGATATAAGTTACTGGGATTAATATTTAATGGCAGTTTGCATCACTTTACATTCCTCAACATGGACCTCTCTTAGATCATTGGTCAAATACGTATAGAGGCATTTATTATGCTAGTTGTTGTCTTATTAAATGTTAAGCGTAACAAGTGATATATACAGACTGTGTAAACATAAATAGCTTGTTATTTCTTTGACTTTTAAACAACAGTTAATGAACTAGAAATATAAGCAGTTTTTTTTTATCTAACTTTGTTTATGATTGTTGTTTTAGGGACCATCAGGCCCTCAGGGAGCTCCTGGCCCAGCTGGTGAAGAAGGTAAAAGAGGTGCCCGTGGTGAACCTGGTTCTGCTGGCCCACTTGGTCCTCCTGGTGAAAGAGTAAGTGTTAATAGCTGAATAAAACCTTCATGAATCAGATGTACTCTGTTCACTCTAAATTCATGTAGACTACCTTTGACTAACGTAACTCTAAAATATTTTTGTAAGCATTTATATAGTTGTTATTTGTTCATGATAATAAGGCATGAAGTAAATAAAATAAATAGTCTTGGATTTTGTTCATCCATTTATAAAATGTATTTCTTATGTTATCTAGGGTGCTCCCGGTAATCGTGGTTTCCCTGGTCAAGATGGTCTTGCTGGTCCTAAGGTGAGAGAAAAATATTAAATACATCTACTTTTTACAAAGAAATCAAAAGTGCACAAACAACATCTAATCCCATTATGTATACAGGAAGTATTTGTTAACAAATAGGATTTCTTTGCTTCAAAATTGGAAATTGGCATAGCTATCATCCATAGGACAGAATTGGTAAATAATTTCCTGAACATAATTATTTTTACTCTGTTTTGTCAAAAAAATAAGAAATAGTAGAGTGGCAAAACCTTGTTAAAATAGGGGTAAACTGCAAATAAATGAAAAAAAATATTGTATAGTTCAATATTTTGAGGCAAATGTGTGCATAAACTCAATTATGATATACTATATACATCTTTTTCTGCAAATGCTCCCTGAATGTTTTATAAATTATTACCCTATCATGGTCACTGCTAGTCACCAATTTAGTGCAGAATATTGGTAGTATGTGACCATTTCACAGTTTATGATTATACTTGTTCACTTTACACTAATACAAAATATTATTTAACTCTTATAATAATAATAAGTCAATTAAAATGTTATAGTAATATTTTAAACAGGACTGAGTGAAATGATAGTTTATTAAAACTGTGCTACAATATGTCTTCTTTCTTCATCATCATAGGGTGCTCCCGGTGAACGTGGTGTTGCAGGTCTTGGTGGTCCAAAGGGTTCTAATGGTGATCCAGGTCGTCCTGGTGAGCCTGGTCTTCCTGGTGCTAGAGTAAGTGAAAATTAAACATAT
The DNA here is from genome assembly GCA_027410445.1 of Discoglossus pictus. Classification (NCBI taxonomy): domain Eukaryota; kingdom Metazoa; phylum Chordata; class Amphibia; order Anura; family Alytidae; genus Discoglossus; species Discoglossus pictus. Next base: position 390,235,753 of record CM050164.1, read on the forward strand.
ACATTGTTTTATTATCAAATAAAATGACAGGACAATATATTATGAAATTTACAGTAATGTATAATATACACTAGTCAGAAGTATTGATTATGTTATTGGTCCTGGAGACAAGCAAGTTGGCAAGCCAGTATAGTAGATAAAATGCAGAGCATTCAAAATACCACTGGCTAATATTGGCTAATATTTAAAAAGTAATGTTATCAATGTATTCAGTCACATTATTTGATAGGTGAGGTATTATTTATATATAGCGCCCTGCAATAATGCATTAACAAAATAAACAAAGTCCCCTGTTTTAAACCATGCCAGTGATTTGGTGTTCAACTTTTAGAAAATAAAACTTGTTATAAAAAAAGAAATAAAAAAACAAATCTTGCAACTCTAGAGCAGAGACAATATTACATTTTAGTTGCAATCTGTAAATAAATATATATATATATATATATATATATAAATAATTTTTTCCCTTGATCCATTGTTTTCACCGACAGAGTATTCCTGTTAAATTATATATTAGTAACCAGGTCTAAATTGTTCATAAAAACTCACTTCAATCAATTTCTGAACATTAAATGTGTATTCTTGTGTAAGACAAGTATGTTTTAACAATTGTTTTATGGTGCAAATATTTATATGTAAAGGCTTTACTCTTGAGACTGTCAGTTAAACTTGAATCTAAATTTCTTGATTCTATTCTTTCAATTCATAGGGTCTTACTGGTCGCCCTGGTGATGCTGGTCCTCAAGGAAAAGTTGGTCCAACTGTAAGTTGACAATTACCATGCTGATCAGCTTCTTTAAAAAAAAAGAACTTAAGCATTTTAAGTGCAGATCACTGTGGATCTATATGTGGAATGATACGTGGGAGTTAAACATACTAGTTAAAAGATAATGCTTTATAAAAGCCTTCCCTAAATACAATTTCCATTAAAAAGTAAGTGCACTTCAAAAACATTTCCTATGGTCTGAGACTTTGGTTTAAAAATGTACATAGAATGTAATAGGCATTTGAATGCTCCATTCTGTCATAACGAAGTGCAATCATGACTGATTTGGAGATACAGCTTATGTACATTTGGAAATGGATATTACATAATTACAACATTAGATTCTGGTTTTCAACATGTTTGCTATGTGCACCTTCTGGTTTTATACTTTGATAGTTCTTGCAAACATAAACGCAAATCCTTTCAACATAACATGTTGTAAATCTTACAATTTATTTATTTATGTGTTTAAAATACATTCAGGTAGTTATTTTAATATTTATTAGGGCAGGGCCATAAAAGCAGTAAATCCTGTCATTTTCTTTTATACATTTTAATGTTCTATGCTACATGCTGACATATGTGCCCCCCAGTTAATAATAGGATAAAGCATTAACTTTACATGATGGATTAAAGGAAAACTAAAGTCAATAAATGTATTGAGATCATTACATATGCAAATTATTGTTTATTCAGTATGGATAGCCATAATGATGTCATGATTTTTTTATTAATTACAGGGTGCTTCTGGTGAAGATGGTCGCCCTGGACCTCCTGGCCCTCAGGGTGCCCGTGGTCAACCTGGTGTCATGGGTTTCCCCGGACCTAAGGGTGCTAATGTAAGAACATTTTTATTTTCTCAAACTTTACAAAACACCATAACTATTTAAACACAATTTTGGTTTACACTACCTCATTGCAGGAAAACACTTAAACCTCAGAATCTCATTCACTCTGATTCAACATGCACTTGTAGGCATTGTAATAACTTATTTACTATGACACTACAGAACCATTCTAAGCAGAACTAATGCTGGGTAAGGCTTCACTGAACACTGATTTAGCATAGCAGACATATAACATGGCTATTGTCTAGAGCACAAACTAACCTTAATCCCAAAATGTTTAACTTGATTTATACATTATTTTCCTCTTAGGGTGAACCTGGCAAAGGTGGTGAGAAAGGATTGGTTGGTGCTCCTGGTCTGAGAGTAAGTTCATTTTGCATTGCCACCCACATTTTGATACACTGGTACATCTATAACCTTATATATACCATCTGTAAAACATTAGCAGCTAACCATAAATAAATATTACAAAAATCAAATATCTAATAACAATGCAATAGGTATCTTTGTTAGGGTGTTACTTGAAAAATGACCACAAAATATAGAGATAACAAATGTTCTTATTAACAGGTTTGTTATAAATAAGTTTTTGCCTAATATATGTAGTCTTAACAATACTTGTTTGCCAAGTTTTTATTTTTAAATCAAAATATGTAAGGATATGTGTTTGTATTCCTTTTACCATGATTTAATCTTGTTTGTTCTTTACTTCAGGGTCTCCCTGGTAAAGATGGTGAAACTGGTTCTCAAGGTCCATCAGGCCCTGCTGTAAGTAATCAATTACTTTCAAATATTATAACAGATGTATTAGTATAAAGCAAATTTGGGGTTTCTATTGATAATTACCCCACACTGAAATATGGTAATAACTAATGGCTATAGACGTTTTATTATTAGTTGAAGTCAGCTGTAGTTATTGACTACATTTATATTGTAGTAAGGTTGCAATATTCAATATTACACCAGTGTTAACTGCACAATTTAAATGTAGGTAAATACCATTGTTAAAAATGGAAGCCCATGTATAATAAAGCATGTATTATTAGGGCATGCTGCTTATCTATGTTTATGCTCCAATAAACAAAGGGTAAAGAAGATATATGTTTTTCTATGACTTTACCCTTAAGATTCTTAAGATGTTATATTTTATACTGAAACCATTGTTATTCATGTGATGAGAGTCTCATTTTGCTGACCATATGGATTTGCACTAACTAAGCTTTTATATTCTGTTATATCTCACTAATGATCATGTGATCTTTCCAGGGACCTGTTGGAGAGAGAGGTGAACAAGGTGCTCCTGGTCCATCTGGCTTCCAGGTAGGTGAACATATGCACTAATACTTGCCATAATTTGATATTAGCATTATAGCAATTTTATAATGCCATGAACTACATATAAAAAAAGTGATGTATCTTTTAGTAGTGATGTCATTGACATCATGTACATAGAAGTGGATTAGGGGAGAAGGGGCAACTACAGTGACCCCTACTTAAATGTCAGATAAGAACTACCATCTTGACTATTTTATTTCCTTATCTCTATTTTCATCTATCACTTTCACTGGCACACTTATCACTTACCTATTTGACATATTTTTTGTAAAGTAGCACTGTTTACTTTATATATGTCCTTCTGTGATAGCCAGATTTCTTTTTACAAATGTATTATCATTTAATTTTCCCATACCTATGGATGTAGTCAATATATCTTATTGGCTTGATAACACTGATTGCCTTCTTTTAAGCATTTAAAATGTTGTTTTTGCATCTATTAAAATAAATTGACACAACCTTGCCCATTCAGTAAGCTGTAAACTTTAATATATTTATCGCTAATTAAAATTTCTGCCTTTAAAGCATAATTTATAATAAAGATCATTTGCAATTTCAGCAAAGCAGACATTAAATAGAAGAGATTTCTCCTCCTCCATGACTTACTCAATCCTGACTCTTTCCTTCTTTCATTTGTAAAATACTTTATTAGAAAGTTCAAAATATTTTGAAATGTTCATCTGTTCTTGATGTTGGATATTCACTGCTCTATCTGATTATTTAATTCATCAAAATAGACTAGACATTTTTTAGATTATTTGCTTGACCAATGTTTTAGACCCTGAAAGCTACAGCGCCTTGCACATTGAACATATCTTCCTTTCTAATGTATCTTCAATGATCTGCTTACTCATGTCTGACTCACTAGACTGTTTTCACATGAATCATCTATGCAGCTATTTGTAAAGTTATATTACATTATCATAAATACAGATATCTGATTTGAAGACCTGCATCACAGCATTATACTTATGGAATAACTACAGATATCCGATTTGAAGACCTGCATCACAGCATTATACTTATGGAATAACTATGGAAAAGCAACATTATATTTGACAGTATAATAGAAAATATAGTACAGCAACATATGAAAGACTTTCCTGGTCTGCTATTTCATACTTTTCCATTATACATTAGAGTAATGATGATTTACTTATTTACACCATATTCTACTTTGACCAATATATATTCATTTTAATACAAGCTCAGGAGGATGTGAGTTTTAAATATCATGCCATTTCTATTTTTCTATGTTTCCTTGAATAATTAAAACACTTTTGTTCTCCTTCAGGGTCTTCCAGGCCCCCCAGGTCCTCCAGGTGAGAGTGGCAAACCAGGTGACCAGGTAGGTTAAAGTATTTTTGATTCTTTAGTAATATTAATATCTAATATATAATGTAATGTAGAAATAGTATGTCTACTATACATGACTAATTATATTTTAAAAAGATTCATAAAACAGTTTGAAACAATTGTCTACATTATCAACACAATAAAATAATGTTTTACCAAATATTGGTATTATTATTGACAATTTTAGGTATATCAATACATAAATTATATTTTTCTGTAAAAAATAAATAATGTATTGAAATATTTTTTATTTACTTTAGGGTGTTCCTGGAGAAGGTGGTGCCCCAGGTCTTGTTGGACCAAGAGTAAGTTATATATTTCCATTTTGTTTCTTCATAATTAGAGCATTTATTTATTAAACGTCTTTCAGCACATATATTTACAACAATCATAATGATTTTTACTTATGTTTCTATAAAAGTCTTTCATACCAGAACACTGCTACTTATATAAATATTACACTTGAATGTGAAATAATTTGATGGTGTTTATTAAACTGTAAAAATGAGTATGTCAATTACACACAGAATATTAGATACTAAGAATTCTTATTTTTGCACTTGACCAATTTTCCAAGCAAAATAATAACCAATGGTATCATTACTTGTTAGGGTGAACGTGGTTTCCCTGGTGAGCGTGGTTCTTCAGGTCCTCAGGGTCTTCAAGGACCCCGTGGTCTCCCTGGTACTCCTGGTACTGATGGTCCCAAGGTAAGTTAAAATTCAACGTTTTAATATATAAATTGGGGAAATAAATGGATGATAATAATTATATACATGATAAGCTAATCACACATCATTACTATATTATTTAGGGTGCTACTGGTCCATCTGGTCCCAATGGTGCTCAAGGTCCACCTGGTCTTCAAGGTATGCCTGGTGAGAGAGGTACTAGCGGTATTTCTGGTGCTAAAGGTGACAGAGTAAGTACACAAAGCTAATTTAATTAATCAACATTTTAGAATTTGCTTAATAGGAAACATATTAAAAGAAACAGAAATATACTAAATGAAATACAATTTTTTTGTAATATATATGTGTGTATTATCAAATTATATACATTCATGTATATTGTTGGTATTTAGCTTCGCAAAAATGGAAACTAATTGTCCAGAAATGACATATTGACATTATACACATCCAGTAACCAATATGGTGAATTTCAGCAAGATTCCAATCTGTCTTACTATTATTTCTATCTATACAATTTAACAAAAAAATCAAATTTGTTGGTTAACATATGATACTCAACTAAGATGTGCTAGACTTCCGCAATGTAATATTAATATTAAGTACAACTGACTTGAAATACTATCTATACATAATAGTTGGTATACACTTTTAAGTATTATAATAGCGAACAGCTCAGTTCATGTACTTAACTTATGAGCAGCATTTAAACTGTAATTTATTATGTCCTCTATGAGTGCTAGTGCATGTTAAAATCTGATTCATTTGAATAGTACTCAAGGCATGTTAATGAAGTATTCATATATCTTTAACATTTTGTATTTTATTATTTATTAACTTTTATTTGTAACGCGCCAACATATTCCGTAGCGCAATAAAGGGGATAAAAAACAAGGAAAAATACAGCATTAACAACCTTCCAAAAATGGTGGACCCTGTTTTGAGCTTAGAATCTTTGCAGAAAGTGATTTTTTCCAAAGCATCCTAGAAGACTGAAAACTCGCCACTTACAATCTAAAGATATGTTACTCACTTTACATACTATTGTTATTTTTAAACAGGGTGACACTGGTGAGAAAGGACCTGAAGGTGCTCCTGGCAAAGATGGCTCAAGAGTAAGTATATATATCTTATAAAAAAAAGATGCAAAGAAATCAGCAAATCAGGACTGCTTCATAACCAGTCTACCCATATTACAATAGGCTGTGAATTCCAATTGATATTTATAGACTAACTGATTACATGATTACACTGATTACAAGATGCAAAGGTTATTAAATACATAGGAACTACAATGTTTTTAAATATTATATTTGTACTGTAAAGAAATATAGTGAGCAGTCAACTGCATTGTCATATGACACACATATTATTTTCCTACTTAAACATTAGAACATAGAGTGCATAGACTTTTTTTGATTGCTTATGAGTAATTTGCTCATTTTTTGTTGCTTTTCTTTTTAGGGTTTGACTGGTCCAATTGGCCCACATGGACCTTCTGGTCCTAATGGCGAGAAAGTAAGTGACTGCATGTGAAAAACTCTATTTTTATGCTCTGTGCTTGCACATCACTACTGACTTTATTAATTTGAACTACTGTCACATATGCTTAGTCAGAGGGGTTATCGAGTAAACTGGAATAGCACAGACATCCGTGCAAGTGCCCAGATTAAAATGCATTTATTTGTATTATGAGCAATTTAAGATGCAATCCAAATAATATGTTTCCTTGAACCCATCTTTAGGCCAGTTTGAATTCCACTTCAGAAATATGATGAGCCACTTTTTACTATTAAAACTACATATTTAGCCTGTATCTCATCCATGTTCCATACATATTTAATATGATACAGTAATCACAATGTGCAGTTACAAGGTAGGTCTCTCACTAGTGTACCTGGGAATCATAAATTAAATCTAATAATTAATCATGTTATGTAATAATGGGATGCAGGAAATAAAATGCAAGACACGATAAGCAAGCATATTGGCATAGTATATAACTGCATGGACATTGGGTCTAGTTGGCTAACATGTAATTTTATCTGTTATCTTTTAGGGTGAATCAGGTCCTCCTGGTCCAAGTGGTCTTGCTGGTGCCCGTGGTGCTCCTGTAAGTTCATTGTTAGATTTGCAATTCGTTTTTTTGCCAAATTCTTTGTTATTTTTCTATGTTTCCACTTTCCTCACATCTTCACATGGACTCCAGACTTCAGTCTTATTGTATTTACTTCACTTTATTATGTCCTTAAACTTTGAAAACTTATGTAGAAATCAGTCTTATGTCATTTTGAAGGACACATTTCATGTTGTAATTACAGATAAATATACACTTTGTGTTGTAATGTCACGTTTATAAATCGATAGGCACTATAGGCAAATATAAGTGCAAATATAATTATAATCCACAAATCCCTTACCATAGGCCATGTCTAACCAGTATCATATATTGTAACTCATTCCTGTATTTAGGATTTATATAGTTTTTTCTGGACTAGTAATGGTTTCCACCATTATTAAACCATTATTGGATTAATACAGTAATCAAACTACATGTTTTTCATTTATTTTTGCAATTATAATATTTTACAGTATCAAGCTAAATTACTTTTCTAAACATTTAATGAACATTTCTTCTTTAACAATACATGTTTTACATGATATCTAATGTAATGCTACTACTATTAACCCATTTATTATTTGGATTACAGGGTGATCGTGGTGAGACTGGACCTCCAGGCCCAGCTGGATTCGCTGGTCCTCCTGTAAGTGTAAACATTTCTTATTTATAACAAACTATCATTTATGCAATATCATTATTTTATAAAATGGTTTAATGAAACCCATTCTGTAGAAACTTACAGTGCATAACTGTGATAAGTCAGTTGCCCATACAGTATATCAACAGTTTCACTAATCAGACCTATACTGTAGATGTCTGAATATTTGTTGTGATAGACATTAAACATTTCTAATAATATTACCCTCAATAATTGAACTTAAATATATTGCAGTACTATTAACATATTAGACATTAAATTGTGTTTTTTTCAAATATTTAAAAAAATAATAATAAATAGATCTTCATTAAACCATCATCTTATTTGTCTTACAGGGTGCTGATGGTCAACCTGGTATCAAGGGTGAGCAGGGAACTTCTGGTCAGAAGGGTGATGCTGGTGCCCCAGGTCCTCAAGGTCCATCTGGTGCTCCTGGTCCACAGGTTGGTTTTGGAATTTCTGATATATAAGCCAAATGCTAAATGTTAACTGTTAGATTATAATTATTACCGGATCAAACATTTGCACCTGCAGCTGTTATGATGGATAAAATTATTGGTCAATTCTATAAGTCTGTTATAGACATAACGTTTTGTACAAATATAAACATTTTTACACAAAGAAAATACACTATAAAACACAGTAGTCATTACGATTGTATTTCTAAAACATAAAATGAGACCCACAACTTCAATAGCAATGGGATATATATATATATATATATATATATATATATATATATATTCTTGCTGCATGATACATGATTTACACTTTAAAGTATTGTCTCATCTCTTACCTTTCTTTTCATCTTAGGGCCCTACTGGTGTTACAGGTCCCAAAGGAACTCGTGGTGCCCAGGGTCCCGCTGTAAGTATGAAGCTATTCTCTGTAGTACAGGATTATAATGGAAATAAAATAGGTCCCAAACACACTCTTGCATGTGTCTCTTAATGTTCAAAATATTCAAACATCTTAATGTAATTAGAAAATGTTAGTCATCAGATAATGTCATTAAAACAATTAAATTCAATGAAAACAAGATTATTGTAAAATGAGTATCTACTTTCTCTACCATCTTCAGTGTTGTTTTAGAAGGAATCACTATTAATGCAGATGTTTCTAAAATTGACTTGTATTCTTCACCTTAGGGTGCTACTGGATTCCCTGGTGCTGCTGGCAGAGTTGGTCCCCCTGGTCCCAATGTAAGTGAAAGAATTGGCGTACGTTCTTGATTTATTAGGAAGTCATTCTCTGCATGGTTTCAAAGAAGCATCAGCTCATAATATATTAGTGTATAAATGCATTATTACCTGATTGTGATACACTTCATATGTACTTACATGGTCCAAAATTTAAATAATGGTTAGCAATCTAATATCAGTATGAGACAATATGCATTTTAGACATAAAATACTATACTCCTATCACACTTGTGGCAAGTACAAATTCACTACAAATTATCTAACAGAGAACAGATAGAAAAACCTATTATGATAATTATATAAGTATACAATGTATTGGAGAAACAATTCTTTATAGTTTTTTTATTATGTTTATATATGATTGTTTATATAGTTACTGAACCTTCAAGAATACATTTTAGTTAAGATACACAACAGTAGTTCAAGTAGTAGTGCATGCAAGGATGAAATTATATTGGAAGAGGATTTTAATATATTTTTCTTTTTAGGGTAACCCTGGAGCTCCCGGGCCCCCTGGATCTGCTGGTAAAGATGGACCCAAGGGTGTTCGCGGTGATAGTGGCCCCCCTGGCCGTGCTGGTGACCCTGGTCTCCAAGGTCCAGCTGGTGCTCCTGGCGAAAAGGGAGAACCTGGTGAAGATGGTCCTAATGTGAGTATCTATGTTTTAAAACCTCAATATAATTGATAACATGGTCTGTTTTATATTATCTCATATCCATTCAATGTTATGATGGATCCGTTTTTCCATTTCCTACACCATAGTTTGATAAATATCAGAAACTACAACTTATTATAGAGAATAGATATAATTTTCAAAGATCCACTTTCAATGCCTAGTTGCAGTCTAAAAGATAGCTAATACCCCCTAATATATTTTATAATCAGCTTAAAAAAGTTGTACAAACTTCTCGACTGAATGTGTGGAATTTCTTACCCAGTCTTAAAAGATGTTTCCTATTTGCTCTTTATAACAAGCATTGATTACATATGCATTAAGTTACTCTCAATTTTATAATATTATATTCTCTTCTTTAGGGTCCTGATGGTCCACCAGGTCCTCAAGGTTTGGGTGGACAGCGTGGTATTGTTGGTCTTCCAGGTCAGCGTGGTGAGAGAGGTTTCCCTGGCCTGCCTGGTCCATCTGTAAGTGTATTGCCCTCCCAAACTCGACAGCATAATATACTATAATATAGAAGAATGTAATTTAATAGTGCTGTTAGAATTGTCTACAAAATGAAATGCAAACTAGCATGCCTATACATTGCTACTTTCAAAACTGGAAATATTATAAAATGTAATTAATTTATTGTTTATTTAAGTTCATAAATTAAATAGTTTTACTGTTTCATTAAAATGGTGGCAGTATGTTCATCCCAACCCAAACTTATTTGTATCCTACTTGTCAAGTTTCAGTTTCCTAAACACACATGTTTCATATTAGGGTGAACCTGGAAAGCAAGGAGGCCCTGGATCTTCTGGTGACCGCGGACCTCCTGGACCTGTTGGCCCACCTGGTTTGACTGGACCTTCTGGAGAGCCTGGCCGTGAAGTAAGGAAATTCTCTGACACTGGAAAAACTACACAAATATACAAGACCAGCCCAAAACTAAAAACAAAAGGGCGATAAACATAGGCTACTCCGGTAACAGAAGTTGCCCTAATAAGGACATTTTAATTAATCTTTTTAAGTAGTATTAAGCATTATTGTTTAAGTTCCATTTTCTGACATACATACACTTTAAACTTTGTTAAGTAAGCTTTGAGGCCTTTATAAAAAAACATTTTCTTCAAAGATATCCCTACTTTTACAAGACTTTCGAGTAATATTAATCAAAAGATAATCCAGATGTATAATGTATTAATATCACCTTCCAGCATTGCTATACACTGGAAAATATACTAAAATCAGGGGTGTATTTTGGTTTTCCGCTGCCCTGGGCCAATTCAGATTTGTTAATCTTCTAGTTTCCCTTTGCTATTCCACTATCTTAAATTACCAAACATATACTGTATATGTAGAAGCAAAGACATGTGAGTGTTTACATGTATATACAGTATGTCAGAAAATATCAGGCACACTTACAGAAATCAGTGTCACTGCATACAGACATTTTTGTGCATATGCACACAATAATCAATGGCACTTCATCAGCTACCTGGGGCAGCCTGCTGCCCCTAAAATGAGCATCCGTATTCCTGGATGTTGTCTGCCTATACAGAAAAAAAACACATCACTTTACCTAGTTTTCCTTCTCCACATGTCCAGTGCTTCACAACAGAACCATATGTCATAAATAGTTTAGCCTGGTCACTTTTAACACATCTCATCACTCTTCAAGCTACATATTAAATACATATTTAATTATGTCTTTTAGGGTAACCCTGGATCTGATGGTCCTCCTGGTCGTGATGGTGCTGCTGGTGTTAAGGTAAGATTATCCATTATCCCTAATTCAAAAAAAAAATATTGTACAAACTGTTTTTTTTTTTTAATATACCTAACATTAGAAAGTCACATCAACAAACTTTTGATAATGTCTGCAGTAATCAATGCCCAAGTTTCTTGTCAGTTTGACACTTCAAAGGGGTAGATGTGTATTCCTCAGACAGTCTAGTTGAAGAGTGTGAGTTTACTTGCATGAGGTAACAGCTGTGAGAAAGAGATGTGCTTGAATTGATATAACCCAAGATGGAAAATACTAACAGTATCAGAAAGCTAACTATACATTTTGTAGTACTTACATTATTATGGAATTGAAGGGAATAAACAATGAGAATTGACTCTTCTAGTCTAGAAGGCACAGAACATATATCACAGACACTGACTTTACAGTCACTACATTGACAATTAGCTAAAGACAAAATTATAATGTTAACCATTTCTCATCAGGGTGAACGTGGTGAGACTGGCCCTCTTGGTGCTCCTGGCGCTCCCGGTGCCCCTGGTTCTCCTGGCCCAGTTGGACCTACTGGAAAACAAGGAGATAGAGGCGAATCTGTAAGTATCAACCTTTTTTTTCCATACATTAAATAATATTTAGTTCATCTTTCCATTTCTTCCCATGATGCCTTTAAAGCAGAGCCATGTAAAAATGGAAATATTAAATACATAACTCAATATGCTTCTTTTTTAGGGTGCACAAGGTCCTTTGGGTCCATCTGGACCTGCTGGTGCTCGTGGTCTGCCTGTAAGTATACATTTTATTTTCAGATGTAATAAACACATTAAAGCAGATAGAATAACAACAGATGTATACTAAGTCCTTTCAAACTGTCCATTGGAAGATAGCATACTCAGAAACGTTAAAAAGGAGGTAAATATGAACCCTTTGCTGCTGTTTGCTATATTAAAGGAAACCCTAATAGAAAAATATCTATTATCATATTATTTTCACACCTTATTAGAAAGGTTTTAGTTAATTGTCATTGCACATTTCTTCTGCTTTTCGTGCCTTTTTGTTCTCTTGGCTTGAATAAACTCTTGCCAGAAACTGTGAAAATGTACTTCTGGGATTTATAAATCTATTACCTAACTAATTCATGGAAGTGACTGTATTATCCTGTGGTGACAGGGCTAAATACTAGGGGCTCTATTGTATTAGCTACTTGCAAATGCCTTGAACTCATAAATTTGGCTTCAGGTGTTTTTTTTAAATAAATGTTTATATGCATTCTATTGACTTAAGAATTCATTAGATCCAATAAGTAATATTTGCCGAATATGTAGCAATATTAAGAGTGATTTAAGTGTGTAAAAATTTATGAACCGGGCAAATGAATTGGGCCCTAAGTGAATGGAGTCTACCAGGAAATTCATCCTTAGGCTCTTCACAAAATGCTGTAATCTTGGAGTAGATACAGCTAGCGCCAGATTTTTTTTACAAAAGTAAGGCCAATTACAAAGAACTAAAACACATATTACAGGAAATAATATGAGGTATGACTAATTGTTGACAATTTATTCGTACATAGTGTTACAATGTTATCCATTAGAGTCCCTTTAGCAGTCAGTCTCCCCTCCCACTCCTCTGCTCTGTGCAACAGCATCTCGTAAAGGTTTAAAAGGCAGAAGAAAAATGCTATCTACTAGATATCTTTACAGACATAATAATTATATCCGTATTAAGTGGACAAATTATTATATTTAATAGAATCAGTACTTTAAATGCCACATTTTAACAATTTTTTTTTCTTTGATATTGATGCAAAATAATACAATTTTGATGTCACTTTTTAGGGTCCTCAAGGTCCACGTGGTGACAAGGGTGAAGCTGGTGAATCTGGAGAGAGAGGTCAGAAGGGTCATAGAGGTTTCACTGGTCTTCAGGGTCTCCCTGGACCCGCTGTAAGTATAGTACTAAGAATAGGACATATACAATGTGACTGGAAACCTATGTACAAATTTCTAACCTGTCACAAAACTAACACAATATCATGTTAGAGCTACATATAATCACATTGTATTTACAATCCCTTTTCATAGTCAGAATAACAAGCTATATTCACTGAAGTCTGACATATTCGTTAGGGAGATAAGGAGCTCTGAAGCCTCCCTTTAGAGCTTGAAAGAATAGGCTCCATTCGATAGCATAGGAATTTAATACGTCTCATTTCATTCACTTTAGTTCATATAATTTCAAATGTTTTACTTTTTAACACTATCTTACAACAATGGTGTTTGACTAGTATATTACTCTATACAATCATTTTACTCAGAAGACATAGCAGTTTCGCTGATTCTGCTTCAACAATGATCAGAAGAATATTATGTATATATTATTTATATCATGGAATTGAAACTAAAAGTTAATGGCCAATGTAATATTTTGAAACCATTTTCTGTTGATATTTCTCATTTGAAGAGCATTTACACAGAGCATCTGAAATGCCTTCCCCAGATGATGTAGAGCTATTGCTTGATTTGACAAAATACATCAGTAATGGAGATAGCACATTATATTCTAGAAACACTATACTATTGCGTTTTTTTGTTGTTGAATAAACTATATAATAATTATGTTTTTTTCTTGTAAATAATATAATAATAAAATAAATATTACTTTTACAGGGTACTGCTGGTGATCAAGGTGCTACTGGTCCTGCTGGTCCCTCTGGTCCTAGAGTAAGTACAAAACAAATTTGCTAACTATATATTATTGATTTATTAATAGTAATAATAATAATAATAATAATAATAGATTATATTGTGATGTGCACACCCATATATATTTATTTCATCTTGTGTAGGGTCCCCCTGGCCCCGTTGGTCCCTCTGGCAAAGATGGTTCTAATGGTCTCCCTGGTCCAATTGGCCCACCTGGTCCCCGTGGTCGTGGTGGTGAAACTGGTCCTGCTGTAAGTATAGCCAAGACTTTAGATGCATTATCGTTCAAGTTCCCAATTTGTGCAATGACAAAGTAAAATTACTACATAATATTTACTGTAATGATATTTAACATGAATTGTTAGCAATATTTTAGAACATCATTGATATGGTTTATCCTTTGCCAATAGGGTCCTCCTGGTAATCCTGGTCCACCCGGTCCTCCTGGTCCTCCCGGCCCTGGCATTGACATGTCTGCTTTTGCTGGCCTGTCTCAGCCTGAGAAGGGACCTGATCCTATGCGTTACATGCGTGCCGACCAAGCATCCAGCAATCTCCGCCAGCATGATGTTGAGGTTGATGCCACTCTTAAATCCCTGAACAACCAGATTGAGAGCATCCGTAGCCCAGATGGAACCAAGAAGAACCCAGCCCGTACTTGCCGTGACCTGAAACTGTGCCACTCTGACTGGAAGAGCGGTATGTACCACAACAGGCTTACTACAATTATTAGATAATTTCTGAAGACTTAGTACCAGTAACATCTACTTTAATAATGCACTGATATTGCTAATATAGAAAATGCATTGTATGATATAGCAGAAATTTGTATAGCAGGGACTTTTCTTTTAAAGACAAACATGTTAATAGTCCCAATGTATTTGCATCAGTAAATGTTGCTATTCCTTGTAGAACTGTTATAATTTTACTTCATCTGTCCCTCCAACAGGTGAATATTGGATTGATCCCAACCAAGGTTGCACTGTTGATGCTATCAAGGTCTTCTGTAACATGGAAACTGGAGAGACCTGTGTCAATCCAAACCCAACCAAGATCCCCAAAAAGAACTGGTGGACAACCAAGGGCAAGGAGAAGAAGCACATATGGTTTGGAGAGAACATCAATGGTGGCTTCCAAGTAAGTTTTTCAAACTTTATGATATGCATGTCCATACTATTTATATATAAAACATGTACGAAAATATATGTGTCATGTTCACATGTACACTTTATATTCTATATATTCTCTATTGGCAACAATGATATACCCCCTTCAATGATTTGTGGCCTATCAGAACCTACAAAACAGCAACAATGCTGAGCTCTTTGCTAACCCAATTAAAATTCAACATTATTATGGGGGAGAGAGCAAATGAAAGAGGTGAGATAGCTGTGGAAAAAGAGAAGAGACAGTCAAATAGAGAAATAAATTAAATAAAGGCCAGCTCTTGCTAACCCTAGCCAAGGTAGTTTTAAATATTTGTTTATACATTTGCACTGTTAACAATGTTAAATGTAGATTGTGTTCTCTAAGAAAAATATTGCGATAGTTTATTTACCTTAGACCAACACTTGTTCTTCTTTGATTTCCAGTTTAGCTATGGTGATGACAGCTCAGCACCTAACACTGCTAGCATTCAGATGACCTTCCTCCGCCTGTTGTCTACTGATGCATCTCAAAATATCACCTACCACTGCAAGAACAGCATTGCTTTCATGGATGAGGCTTCAGGCAACCTGAAGAAGGCTGTCTTGCTCCAGGGATCTAATGATGTTGAAATCAGAGCTGAAGGCAACAGCCGATTTACATACAATGTTTTGGAAGATGGCTGCAAGGTAAATAATTCTCAAATACATTGTCTCATACTCGGAGCAATGTGACTTTTCAGACTTCTTATCATTCAACTAGAACTATATTATATGGAATTATAGAACACAGTACATTTAAGTTAAGTTAGAAATGTTCTAAGAATTATAAGGAAATAGTTTGCACACTTTTATTGAGAATGATCTATTAAAACTGTACTTAAACAAATGTGCTAACTGTATTTTTTATTTCAGAAACATACTGGCAAATGGGGAAAGACAGTTATTGAATATAGGACACAGAAAACTTCTCGCCTGCCCATCGTAGACATTGCACCTATGGATATTGGTGGAGCTAACCAGGAATTTGGCGTTGACATTGGCCCAGTTTGCTTCTTGTAAAAACAAAAATAATAATAAATAAATAAAAAACCCTAAGGACCTGAGTACTTTCCAATCACTTTTAGGACTTCTGCACTGAATGGCTGAACCGACCCCAAATTTCCATTCATCCACGCGCTTACATTTTGGACTTTTTAATTTTGTATTGCAAGGCCAGAACTGGGCAGACTGCGAAATAAAATCATGGTATTATTTATTTATTGTCTTCCTGTAAGACCTATGGGTCAGGTGAAGGTATGAAACTAACTGGCATGTTTGAGGGCCCCCTAACTGATGTACGAAGTGCAGTTAATATCAGCCCCTCCCCCCTCGCAGTGTATATCATCAGGAGTACTGTGTTTAAATGAATGAAATGGTGCTATTGTTGTAAAACAAATTTGTATTTTATAACATCAACTGATATAAAAAAACTTTTTTGGAAAGTACAAGTTGATCTGGGCTTTGTTCTTTTATTTTTTTTATTATTATACTGTAGATAGAAGAAAGAGATATACAAGTTCCAGGGTTTCAGTTTGCCTGCCCTTTGTTTTTACCAATATGAGATGAAGGAAGTTTAGGGCAAAATCTAAAACTTCCCAGGTTTAAGCTACCTCACACTAACTAAAACATATAAAGACACAAACTAAATCTTGAAGCTGAGCTAAAAACATGAAGCAGTCTCAGAAGCAGTGTATGATGATGATCAAGATTACTATATTGAGTACAGGTGCTTATCTAATACTTCAGGGTTTGGTATTTGTAGAAAGCTAAAAGAAATATCAAAGTTTGAGGATCCAAATGATGAACCAGTAACATGGATAACAGTAACTTAAATGTTGCTGTTTTGTGGTAAACCAACTTGGACAATGCCAAAATTTAGCAGCTAGAATCTCAATAAATCAGTGTTGTAGTAGGCAAGTGGATGATGTATACAATTCAGGTCATAGCCATTCAAAATAATTTCTGTTGTTTTCCCAAAATATGTTTGTGAATTATCCATTACAAAACCCTATCCCCAACATCTAAGTATCTCTGACCTTCATTGCAAAGATTTGAGGGACGAATAGGTAGATGTTTTGACTAGAGGGGGGAGGTGGGGCAGAAAAAAGTAAAAGAATGGATACAAACTAAGAATATGTACTATTTTGTATATGTAAAATAGATTTTTTTTTTATTTTGCAAAAATGATTTTTCTTTTCAGCATGGTAGGCTAGTAAACATGCCCAACACCAACACTAATCTTTCTTGTGAAATAATTGTCTTACTGTATCTTTTTCTCATTTTCCATTCCCTTTTACTTTTCTGCAATAAAGATAGAAAGCTTTTTCTATAAAAAATAAAACACGTTTGTTTGATCTTTTTTATTTGTATTAAATTTCCATCCTACGATGTAATCTTTGTTGAATGATGTTAATCTTAAATGGGATATTTCCTGACAGAACGAAACAACACAAATAAAAATTTTAATTAAAAAATAATCACAAGGCTTTTTATTTTCCTTGGTCCCCTTGGTGATACAAATTCATTAGTATAATGTACAACATACTACAATGAATGTCTAAGAATAGATAGAACTCTGAATTAATGCATAAGATTTATAATTTTCTCCACTAAGATTGGACCTTCAGTCTTTTATATTTATATTTAATGTGTCCATTATTCACATAAAGCTGCAGTTTTCTGATTTAAAGATATGCAGATGCAAAATCTGCAACATAGCACAGTTCCAAGCCTGTCATGTATTTGGAATAAGTATAAAATACTGTTAATTTATCTTCAGTTTCCATGTTCTTAGCACATTAGATTCATTTTTGTCACTATCTGAAAGAAAAACCCATAGAAATTAAGGTTGGATCACACCTCTACATTGCTTTTTGAGGTCAAAGTGGGACTCAAGCCATGATCTCACCAAAAAATGTTCTGGTTTTAGCAAACACATTGCTATAAATTCTCCCTGATCAGAAGCTTGCACACAGAGTCTATCACTTCAGGGTGGATTTTCTGAAATAAGATATTACAGGTTGGGTAATATACTTGGTCTATCCCATATTATGTTTACTCCAAAATGAAAACAGTCATTTTAAGAAGGCAACTTTCCTTTAAAAAAACAGATTTAGTTTGACTGAACAGCAGTATTATACATGTAAAAATTATATATCAAACCAATTAGACGAGATAAAGGGAGGGTCACATGTAAAGAAAAGCACGAAGATACTAACTGCGCAGTAAGTAAAAAGAAATCCTGGAAGGTGTATGGATTAATTAACAATACCAACTCTTTTATATATATATATATATATATATATATATATGTATACACACATACAGTATAGATACACACTTATATATATACACACACTTACAGACACACACACACGTATATATAAGCAACAACTCTGAAAGCTATCGTTTTTTTTGCTGAAATAAATTAGTTGAATTTCATAACCAAAAAAAAATATGAGAAAACAGATCACTTGTATTAAAAAGTAATAGTAATAATAGTACGCTGTAGAGAAGGATTTATCTATTGAAACAATTCATACATAACAGAAAGACATATAACGGAGATAAGTGATGACAAGAGTTAAAGGTAACATTCTCTCTCTTGGTTATGGTTTTCAATTCATTTTAATCCAGATCTTTTTCAGTATCCTATAATTTTTCGAGTGAATCAACAAATCTGATCTTTATTTCTGTTTACATGCCAGATATTTCCCAAATTCTTTTTTTTTCCTCTTCTAAGACAATCTAGACAATTGTTTGTTTTCGAAATGTAGTGCTTTTACAATGTGTAGACACTTTCTTGTGGCCTCTTTATGAAAAACAATATATATACACACACACACACAAATATATATATATATATATATATATATATATATATATATATATATATATATATATATATATCAAAAATTCTCATTACTAGCTGTCCCCACTCATTTTATAATGATTATTCTTTGAGCTCTGCTAGCTAGATTGAGTCTTAACCTCTCCTCACCCAATTCTATACTTCAAAAATAATCTTCACATTATCTTTATGCCTCTTCCATAAACTCACCAAAATCTAACTAACTTTCTGCAATCAAGATACTTTTTCTTTTTAACTCTGGATAGCTAAGATCCTACTTACAAACATTTTCTTCCCTGCAATATTTCCAAATATTTATCATTTAACACTACTTTACTGCCAATAACATGGCTCCTACTAACCAAATTTAAATTTAACACACTAAAAATATATATGCAAACAGCAGCATGACTACTGCTGCACTCTTTTCCTGCCTTTCTCATTTACACAATAGTTCACAATGTAGAACTTGCTCAATTTGGAGAGGCAGGGATATTGAAATGCATGGGTGTCCTCTGTTTCTCCTTCACGTTATCTGACCTACATCATTAATTCAATCTGATCTGATGGTCTGCAAATGGCAATAGTGAAGGTAGGGGATGAGTGCAGCAGTAGCCATGACAGGTAGCAACGTTTTTATTTCTAAAGCCATTTTTTGCTGCTGTTTGCCCATGCATTTTAGTGTTAATTAGTGGTGAACTAAAAAATAGATTTAACTTGAAAAGTGCTTTCATTGGCCCCATTAAAAAAAGGTGGATTCAATCCATATAGTTATTTTTTTAAATGAACTGAACAAAGTAACAAAGTAATGCGATGTATAATATTATAAACATTTTAATCTAAACAGCCGTGAACACCATGAGCATCATTCAATTGAGGCATCAGGAGATCCGAGCTACGGAAATGGAGGCAGTAAGTTATTTTGCTATTCAATTGGAATCTTTTTGAGGGCTTCTATTGGGTTACGGGCTTTGGCCTCCGATTCACTGCAATGGTTCACATCTCAAGTTAATGCCCCTCCAAGCCTTTGATCTTTCACGGCCACAAGAGCTCCGAATGCTAAAATCACAAATCGCTATTCAATTGCTCCGAGTCCCCCTCGTTAAGCAGGCTGTCAAGCCCGCTAATGACAAAAGTCGAACCACAAGTCACAGGTACCAAGGAGGACTCGCAAAGGGCTTATTGACATGTCCAGAGCACTTTAAATGCACATTTACATACACTACTGCATACACTACATATAATGGAATTCGCATGTAATAGAATATCATATTTACAGCTTTATCAATATTGCAATATTTCAGGAATGTGGGTTTGATCGTAATTGAAGCCCGTAAGACTTTGATATCCAACCTCCATTTTTCATTGACATGATGACGATCTGTGTTTCCAATGGCTGTTTCTAACTTGGGCCTTATGGCCTTGCTTAATTGATCATGTTCAAGCTTGCAAATGCTACATACGATAGCATGGTTCATTATGTATCGCTATAGGGCCGGGACTTGCAGGCTTGGCCAATTGAATACCACTGTAAGTCGTGGACGCTGCAGGCTCGCAGCAGGCCCGCAGACTTACGCCTACATCCCGCGACTTACGGGCTCGCAATTGAATGAGGCTCCATATCTACTATTATCCCTAATTTTATAATTAACGGTGTCATTTTTTTCTTGAACAAATTCTAATACAACAGTGTGCATTTATCGCAATGCATGATCACTTAAGTAAAAGCAAGAAACTCACTCACGAAAAGTAGCTACAAATGGAGAAATAATATTCCTTCTTCTGCACTTTCAGATAGTGAAAGGATTTTGTTATTTTCGAATTTTCACAAAATATAAACAAAGTAACCTAAATTAATATATTCACTTGATTATTTGAATTACATTGCTCTCTCACTTTCTCAGCTTGTATAGGGAATTTACTAAAAAGGGACAACCCACACAAAATATAAATAAGTATTTTGTGGAGTGCACCTAGGTATTCATTATTGCCATTTATACAAAATGCTCCTCAGCCTCAAGTAGAGACACATGCCCAGCACAACCAGTGGAATGCACACCATGTATTAATTTCATTCATTTTATTTGGGCCATGTCCATAAGTATAAAGTAGAAAAATAGTAGAAAAATGATCACACTGCAGATGTGAATAAGACAGAAGCATTGTACCCAGGCACTCTGTACTTTGCTCTGCATGTCTATGTCACATTCTATCTTCTACTTTACTTGGATGTCTACCTATAATCTGTTGAGTACTTTCATAGCGGTTTCTAATTCTGTAACGTGACTGTTTTCTCACTGTAGACCCCAGCGACTACGGTTTATAATATGGTCAGTGGTTGGGAGAAAGTCACCGAGAGTGAGACACCAGGTAGAGCTTGTTTGTGGCAAATGTGAAGTTACTTCCCTGTAATGGAAACTATAGAGGTGACTGCATAACATGGCTGTGTAGGTGGAAGGTGTATCCAAAAATCAGCTTATTCAAGCTAGAAGTCACCTATAATGACTATAAAAATATATTTAATGATCACCTAAACCTCAACATCAATAATATAACCACTAAGATAATTTAAAATGCAAAAATCTATGGGTGCCATGGTTACCCACAAGGGAAAACTTAACATCTCTATGTTAATGGGCACACAACTTAATAAATAAGTATATTTATTACATATAAGTACACAATATATATGGAAAAAAATCATAAAGGGATATACAATATTTAATACAACTGATTATATTTAAACTAACCACCTAGAAACTCGTTTACTTCAGTCATATTTAATAAGGCAGGCTGTATTTTAGATGGATGTTTAGGTGCTGTTTCTTGGCCATGCAATCAGCACACTCATACTAATTTCCAAGAAAGACAAATAGATACTATCCTGTTTAACCATGAAGAGGTTTTGGATGTAGCCTTACACCTCCCGTTCTTTTGATATCACTTTTCTCTCTCACTATTTGCTAACATTCTGGAGCTGTTGGCTAGCCATAAATTGTAGAGAAGAATGGACTCCACTGAGAGTCTTAATATCTAAGGCCCCTATTTAATTGTCAAAATCGCAATTACTGGAGCCTGTAATGGAGCCAGTAAAAGTTACAGATATTTAATTGGCTTCATTTTACAAATTGCAATCCATTTGCGAGTTACAGGCTCAAAATCCCTGCGGTTGTCAAAAACATCCAATCTCCTCCTTTGATGTTTCAAGGTCACAAATGTTACCCACAAGTGGGTTAAAAACCTGTTAATAACACCGTAAAGGCAAATATAAACACACTTCTGTACTTTAAAATACAGGGAAAGCAATGGAAAGCATTAGAATTAATTGCACAAAAGTCTCAAGCTTGCAAATCTGCAATAAAAAAAAAAATGTACGTTTTATTTCTGTGTTATATCGATCCCAGGAATCAAGGAGTTAATAAATATCAGGCCACCCACATGGAATAGAACAGATTATTTATTAATTACAGTTGATTTCTACGTTTCTGGATTGCAAGTCCGATTGCAAATCAGCCTTCTAAATGCTATTTTATTGTAGTCTAAACTCAATGTTTCACTGACATGATGGCGGTCTCCTTTACTATTGGCTCTGTCTAAATTGTAACTTATGGTCTTGCTTAATTGATCATGCCCTAAAATGCTATGTACGGTTTCAGTGTACTGTAGATGAGTCTAGCGGAAGCATTGCCTAGCCATAGTGGTTCCTCTTAGAGGATTTATCAGGATCATTTTACAGATGTATCACTTCCAATGAGAAGTACTTTTTTCATCAGGTTGATCATAATTCTCCTGTCTTTTTGTTGCGTCTTAATAAATATCCCAAATGATGCATTTATAACTTCCATTTTCACTAATTTTGTATTTCACCTACATTCAGTATAGTGATATTTTCATTAACTACTCTCATGGATCTGTGGAGAAAATATTCCCCTTCTATTACGTAACATAATAAAGTTTTCAGAAATTACGTTTTCCTTTTACAGTGGATATAAAAAGTCTACACACCCCTGTTAAAATGTCAGGTTTCTGTGCTGTAAAAAAATGAGACAAAGATAAATAATTTCAGAACTTTTTCCACCTTTAATGTGACCTATAAATTGTACAACTAAATTCAAAAACAAACTGAAATCTTTTAGGTGGAGGGAAGAAAAAAAAAAAAGAAAAATAATGTGGTTGCATAAGTCTGCACACCCTCTTATAACTGGGGATGTAGCTGTGTTCAGAATTAAGAAATCACATTCCAAATTGTGTTAAATAGTAGTCAGCATACACCTGCCATCATTTAAAGTGCCTCTGATTAACCCCAAATAAAGTTCAGCTGCTCTAGTTGGTCTTTCATGAAATTTTCTTACTCGCATCCCACAGCAAACGCCATGGTCCACAGAGAGCTTCCAAAGCATCAGAGGGATCTCATTGTTAAAAGGTATCAGTCAGGAGAAGGGTACAAAAGAATTTCCAAGGCATTAGATATACCATGGAACACAGTGGAGAAACTATGGCACAACAGTGACATTACCAAGAACCGGAGCTCCCTCTAAAA
This sequence comes from Discoglossus pictus, assembly GCA_027410445.1. NCBI lineage: Eukaryota > Metazoa > Chordata > Amphibia > Anura > Alytidae > Discoglossus > Discoglossus pictus. Next base: position 390,259,411 of record CM050164.1, read on the forward strand.
TTGATGAAAAGACGAGAAGAAAACTGATCTGGGAGGCTACCAAGAGGCCTACAGCAACATTAAAGTAGCTGCAGGAATATCTGGCAAGAACTGGCTGTGTGGAACATGTGACAACAATTTCCTGTATTCTTCATATGTCTGGGCTATGGGCTAGAGTGGCAAGCTGAAAGCCTTTTCTTACAAAGAAAAACATCCAAGCCAGGCTACATTTAGCAAAAACACATCTGAAGTCTCCCAAAAGCATGTGGGAAAAGGTGTTATGGTCTGATGAAACCAAGGTTGAACTTTTTGGGCATAATTCCAAAAGATATGTTTGGCGCAAAAACAACACTGCACATCACCAAAAGAACACCATACCCACAGTGAAGGATGGTGGTGGCAGCATCATGCTTTAGGCTGTTTTTCTTCAGCTGGAACTTGGGCCTTCGTTATGATAGAGGGAATTATGGACAGTTCCAAATACCAGTTAATATTGGCACAAAACCTTCAGGCTTCTGCAGAGGAACTTCATCTTTCAGCATGACAATGACCCAAAGCATACATCCAAATCAACAAAGGATTGGCTTCACCAGAAGAAGATGAAAGTCTTGGAATGGCCCAGCCAGAGCCCAGACCTGAATCTGATTGAAAATCTGTGGGGTGATCTGAAGAGGGCTGTGCACAGGAGATGCCCTCGCAATCTGACAGATTTGGAGTGTTTTTGCAAAGAAGAGTGGGCAAATGTTGCCAAGTCAAAATGTGCCATGCTGATAGACTCATACCCAAAAAGACTGAGTGCTGTAATAAAATCAAAAGGTACTTCAACAAAGTATTAGTTTAAGGGTGTGCATACTTATGCAACCATATTATTTTATTTTTATATTTTTTCTTCCCTCTACCTAAAAGTTTTCAGATTGTTTTTCAATTGAGTTGTACAGTTTATAGGTCACATTAGAGGTGGAAAAAGTTCTGAAATGATTTATCTTTGTCTCACATGCGCGCCGGGGTCAAGACGGAGCAGAGGCCGGAGAAGAAGCAGGTAAGTGAGGGGGAGGTTATTTACAGGGGAGAACGTGAGGAGGGGGGTTGATGAGGAGGAGGAGGGGGTTGAGGATGAGGAGGGGGGAGGGAAAGAGACACAGGCGGGGTTAGAGAGACACGGGGGGGGGGGGGGTTAGAGAGACACTAGGGGGTGTGACTCGAGTATAACCTGAGGGGGCCCTTTTTAGCCTTAAAAAAAGGGCTGAAAAACTCGGCTTATACTCGAGTAAATACGGTATATCCATTTTTGCTCTTGGATGTCTGTGTCCAAACTGTGCAAATTATACATTGTTGTTGTTTAGTCATTCAGTCACGTCCAACCCTCTGTGACTGTATGAACCACAGCACGCCAAGTGCATCTCTCAGTCACTGCCTCTCTGAGCTCCATCAGTTCATGTTCATTGCTTCAGTGACCTCATCTATCCATCTCTGCCTCGGTAACCCCCTTCTTCTTTTGCCTTCAATCTTTCCCAGGATCAGAGTCTTTTCTAGGGAATCCTGCCAAATGGCCAAGATCTTTGAGCTTCAGCCTCATGATCATACCTTCTAGTGAACAGTTTGTCTTGATTTCCTGAAGTATTAATTTATTGGAACTTCTTGCAGTCCAAGCGACTCTAAGCAGTCTTCTCCAATACCACAATTCAAAGGCATCAATTCTACGGTGCTCAGACTTCTTTATGTTCCAGCTCTCACATCCGTATGTTGCTACTGGGAATACTATAGTTTGAACTATGCGGACCTTTGTTGATAGTTTAATATCTTTACTTTTTACTAGCTTGTCCAAGCTTCCCATAGCTTTCCTCCCCAGGAGCAAAGGTCTTTTAATTTCATGACTACAGTCACCATCTGCAAAGATCTTGGATCCAAGGAAAATAAAATCTGTCATTGCCTCCACTTCTACCCTGTCTATTTGCCAGGAAGTGAGATTGTTGTTTGCCATGATCTTTGTCTTTTTAACGTTGAGCAGCAGGCCAACTTTTGCACTCTCTTCTTTTACCCTCATCAATAAGTCCTTTAGTTCCTCCTCACTTTCAGCCATCAGAGTAGTATCATCAGGCGTATCTGAGATTGTTGATATTCCTTCCATCAATATTAATTCTGGCTTTGGATTCATCCAGTCCAGCCTTACACATGATGTATTCTGCAAATAAGTTGAATAAATAGGGTGACAATAGACAACCTTATTGCTCTCTTTTTCCGATCTTGAACCATTCTGTTGCCCCATGTTCGGTTCTGACCGTGGCTTCTTGGTCAACATACAGATTCTTTAGGAGGAAGACGAGATGATCTAGTACTGTCATCTCTTTAAGGGCATGCCACATTTTGTTGTGTGATCCACACAGTCAAAGGCTTTAGAATAGTCTGTGAAGCAATAGTGAATGTTTTTTGGAACTATCTTGCTTTCTCTATTATCCCGCGGACATTGGCAGTTTGATCTCTTGTGCCTCTTCCTCTGCGGAACCTGGCTTGCACATCTGGTAGTTCCTGGTCCATATTTTGTTTGTAGTCAAGCTTGTAGAATTCTTTAAACATTACCTTGCTGGCGTGCGAAATGAGTGCAATTGTTTGATAATTGGAGCACTCTTTGGTACTGCCCTTTTTTGGGATTGGGATGTAGACTGACCTTTTCCAGTCTATTGGCCATTGTTGAGTTTTCCAAATGTGTTGGCATATGGCAAGCAACACTTTCACAGCATAATCCTGTAGAATTTTGAATAGTTAAATTGGGATTCCACCACCTCCTGCAGCCTTATTATCAGCAAGACATACTAGGGTCCATCTCACTTCGCTCTCCAGAATGTCTTCCTGTGTAGGTCTTTAGTTTATTTCTGCCACTTTTTTCTTTATCTGATCTTCTTCGGTTAAGTCCCTAACATTTTTGTCTTTTTATCATGCCCACTTTGGCATGAAAGGTGCTTTTTAGGTTCCAAATTTTCTTGAAGAGATTTCTTGATTTACCCATTTTGTTATCTTCTACAATATCTTTACATCGCTTATTGTAGAATGTCTCTTTGTCTCTTCTCGCTATCCTCTGGAATTTTGCATTCAGTTGGACAAATCTTTTCTTATATCCATTTCCTTTCACTTTCCTGGGCTACTTTCAAAGCCTCATCCGACAGCCAGTTTGACTTCTTACTTTTCTTTCTTTTAGGCATATTCTTTGTTGCGATTTCCTGGATAATGTTGCAAACTTCGTTCCAAAGTCCTTCAGGCATTCTATCTTTCATGTCTAGTTCCTTAAATTTATTCTTTACTTCCACTGGATAATCACAAGGGATATTATTTCGTATCTACTTGGTCTGATGGTTTTCTCGCTTTTCTTGAGTTTAATTCTGAACTTTGCAATAAGAAGGTCATGGACTAAGCCGCAGTCAGCTGCAGGTCTTGTTTTTGTTGATTGTATATAGCTCTTCCACCTTTGGCAGCAAAGTATATAGTCAGTCTGATTTCTACATTATCCACCTCTTGGAGGCTGTTGGAAGAGAGTGTTTAGTATTACCAGAGAATTTTCTTGAGAGAATTCTCTAATAATCTCTGATCTGCTTTATTTTGTAGTCCAAGGCCAAATTTGCCAGTTATTCCAGGTGTCCTTTGGTTCCCTACTTTAGCATTCCAATCTCCTATGAAGATAGTAACATCTTTCTTGGTGTTATATCTATGAGGTGTTGAATGTCTTCGTAGAACTGGACAACTTATAGACTTGGATCACTGTGATATTAAATGGCTTGCCTTGAATTCAAGTTGAAATCATTCTGTAATTTATTGGGTCGTAACTGAGCACTGCTTTGTCCTCTCTTTGATTGAATAGGATGGCTACTCCCTTTCTTCTGCTGGATTCTTGACCACAGTAGAATATCTGTTGGTTGCCTGATGTGAAATGTCCCATTACAGTCTGTTTAAGTTCACCAATTCCCAGGAAATCAATGTTTAACCTTGTCATCTCATTTTTGACCACATCTAGTTTCATAGTTCTAACATTCAAGGTTTCTATTCTGAATTGATCTTTGCTGCCGCGGTCTTTCCTTTCCCCTTCAGACACATCCACAGCTGGGTGTCCTTTCTGCTTTGGTCCAACCACTTCTTTAGATCATGTGTTACTTGTACGTCCCCCTCTGCTCTTCCTCAGTATTGTGGTAGGCACATTCTGACCTAAGGGGCTCATCTTCCGGTGCCACATGGTTATGTCTCTGGTTGTGTCTGTCCATAAAGTTCTCTTAGCAAAGAAACTGGAGCGGGTTGCCAGTTCCTTCTCCAGTGGACCGTGATTTGTCTGACCTCTCTGCCATGACCTGCCCATCTTGGCTGACCCTTCATGATATTGCTCACAGCTTCATCAAAGTACACAAGCCCTTTATTTATTATCTAATAAGAAAGGCTTGAATATAGTGAAAGAGGAATGTGCCATTATCAAAGATTGTGAATTAAATTAATTCTTAGACATCATTTTATTTTAAGAAAAACATGAAGCCCTAAGGAATTTGAAGTATTTGCCAAACACTCCTAAGGAATTATATCAGCTTTAAAAATACTGCTACATTGTTAATTCCACAAGTGCTACTTAGATAATTTACAAATACTGTATGGCTACATTGTGAATGCATCTGTGGTATGGAATTATTTTATTAACAGCCTTGTTAAACTTCTAGGCCGGTACTATTGCTCTTATCTCATTTATTGTATACATATGAGAGTTAAAGGCATATTTAAATATCATGGATTATGAATCCATGCATTGGATAGAGGAGAATCAGTAGTGTATGAAAATATTTATTTGCATGAAAAATACTAAAATAAACATTATTAAAAAACATACCCCAAAGAATGCTAAATCTCTTGAGATTGCAAGCAGTTGTTTTTCCCACTCCTGATAAAATTAGCATAAAATTCAAAACTCGTTTTGGCCAATCACAGACTGCTTATACATGGTATCAATATGGGATAGAAGTTTGTGCAGCAAGCCAATAAGGAATGTGTAATCCTCTGCACAAGAAAGCATAGAGGAACCAGACACTGCTCTGTAGATTTCTGCATTATGCTGCTGCTGACTTGAAGGTTAGTAGAGTTAAAATCTGTACCCAAATGCAGTGTTTCTATTGGGCTGTAAACTGTGCCTATGTAAGCAGCTCTGGGGTGTGGAAAACAAGTTTTATTGTTAAATAAAATACATAAGAATGTGTATAGAATGACGTTCCTTTGTCTATTTTCTAGCAACTCTACCTGTAACAACACAAAATGGAAGAATTTTCTATTTCTGCCCTGCAGGATGTGCAGGACAAAATGGTAAATGCATTGAGGTGAGCATTGCATTTTAAAATTTAAAGGGGCAATACTTAATGTCTTGCTTTCAAACAATAAAATGTTTTTTTTTTATTTACCTAAAAACATAATCTTTTATTAAAGCATTACAAAGGTCCTTTAAAAAAAAGAAAAAAAAAGAAAACCCCAAGACATTTTTACTTGACAGGTCTAATCCATTAAACAGTATAAATAGAAATAAACACGTCAAACACTTATTTACTGTATTGTTTATTCTAGCAACATGAATATCCTTACATCTGGAATGAAGCATTTTTAAATCAGTAAAACAGCTTTCATTATTAAGATAAAATAACAGCAACAAACAACATCAAGGTATAATGTTCAAATAAGTAAGAGCTTTGACAATTTATTTTGCACTATCCCTGAAACTAAAATAATTAAGCTTTATACATAACTTAAAACCCCTTGCCATAGATAACCAGGTCACCCCTACTAACTGCTACATATCTTAATTCTTAGGCTTCTCATTTTAGAGGGATTGCTATGGTTGTATTATTCTAAAGAAAAACTTCAATCATTTTTTTATTTATCTTTAGAAAATAGAAATGAAAAACCTACTTAGAAGTGAACTGCCAACTTCAAGCTTTGCCCACTAACCTCCTGTATACATGGCATGCTTGCTCACAGTGGTGATGTGCCAGGCCACAGATGCAAGGTTGCTGGCCTTACTCATTCACAGAATCTGGAAATTACATGAATCAAACACCTAGCAAGTTGTTGCCTTCTAGCTTCAACAACTAAGTATTTTTTTAAACATTTATTTTTAGGTTACATGTTAAAAGAACGATTTAAAATATATTATTTGTTTAGAAAAATACAAACACAAATATCCCTTTAAAGAAAACAATTTAAAAATATATGTATTGCCAAATTGTATATACTGTTGAAAAGATAATTCATGGAAATATAAGTGCTTTACAATATAGAGAAATGTATTCAAATAGATTTAGAACCATATTATAAATGAATCCCTTAAATTAAACTTGGCTCTATAAAGTCCCTGCCTCCCTTATTGACATACTGTTCAAAAAGTACCAGAATAGGAAATGTTGGTTAGTACAAGTAATGGAAGGCACCACAATTGTACCTGGTATATTAAAATTAATAAATTCAAAGATGAAATAAATACATTATAGTACATTTTAATATGATTAATATTTCCTTGCTCCAAAATTATGTCTGCTCAAACACACACACTATATATATATATATATATATATATATATATATATATATATATATATATATTTAATTATTATTAAAGTATTGTTCACTATGTTTTAAAATATATTAATTAAATGCATATTTTGGAACAGACACAAACCAGTTTCATAGTATTCAAAATCATTTTCAAAAGTATATTAGCATTTCACTATTTAGAATTCTCATTTAAAAAGCATAGATAGAAAGCAAATGGTTCATGGATTTGTCATAACATGGTGAAGCAGAAAACCATCAACATTGGATCGTAGCCCTAAAGCAAAAACTAGTTACAAATATTCAGTTACAGTGAAGTTATGGTAACAGTGTCCAGATATGACGAACAGAGAACAGCTGTCCAAACGAAGATTCACAGACTAGCATATTTCAAAATGGCTGCCTACTTGAATCAAGGATAGTTATTTTATTTTGCAGTTTATCTGTATAGAATATACAAAATGTTCCTTGTAGAGAAGGTATTATAAAATAATGCAACATCATACATCTTGTGCTCTTTTTCTTGTGCTGAAAAAAAGTTCATGAAATCAAAAGGCAATATTTTAAATGAAAATCAAAAAAAAAAAATAATGCTATATTAACCTAATACTGTTAAATTTGGGATTTTGCCCTCAGAAGTGAATATTTAATAAGCAGTGCAAAAGTACCAGATGACAAATGATGATGATTTGCCTAGATAAGGGTGTTTGTGAGTCATGTGGAATAGCACATATTATTAAAAACAGGGCAGTGCTTATGAAAAAAATCCTCTTTTTTAATAGCTCACCACATTATTTTGTGAATACTTGAAAATAATAATGTTGAATACGGTATTTTAGTATATTAATGTAAACATGCACGCCAACTGACGTAAGTGGTAATGTTTTCTAGAGAATAATCACAGTGCAAAATGGCTAGTTTTAGTGCTAATGTTACTTGACAAGTTCCCATATTACTTCCTAAAAGAGTGATCAAAAGCTACTGTAGAATTTGCTCCACAATCCATATACTGATAAGTCTCCAAGGAACTCTGGGAAACGTGTCCAATGTAGGAGAATTTCACTGACGTTCTGAAAGAAAAAAAAAATATATAGAAAATTAGATCTTTGCAAGTATACACATAAGAAAATAAACCACAACCAATTATCGTTAAAGAGCATTTTGTATGTCAAACCGCAGAACTAGAGATCAATTAACAACCAATAAATAAGGACAATAGGACTGACAATTACCTGTTCTTCTATCATTCCCAAATAATTACATAGCAGTTTCAAGCAGTTTGTATATTAGAGGGGGCAGCTTATAAGACTGGCATAGAACATAACTAGTCTGCCTAGCTATACATGTGGACTATGTAGATTGCGGTCTGTACAGTTGAGATATGTTACTAGCCTGACTAGGCAAGTGATGTACCATTACTGGCTATCCATGTAACCCATATTTAGCAATGTGGACAATGCTATATGTACTGCATTATACTTTATCATCCTATCACTCTTGTGTAAAGGATACCATTGGTAAGTAGCCAAAAAGCAGACCTCAAATGATGTCTACATTAGTATGATCATATAGATTCACCAAGTTTTGCAAAAGTTTCAGGAGTCTGTGATGCCAACCATCTCATAGGATTATGCAAAGTTTAAGAAATATATCCAAAAGTTTAAAGATAGGGCTGGAAATAAACTGGGCACAGAAGGATAACTGCAGTGGTAGTAACCAACAGAGTAATTGGTATTTAAGATTGTGAAAAAGTTGACATTAATGATGGACTAACATACAGTGAGGGAAATAAGCATTTGATCTCCTGCTAATTTTGAATGTTTGCCCACGGACAAAGAAATGATCAGTCTATAACTAATGGTAGGTGTATTTTAACAGTGAGAGACAGAATAACACCCCCCCCCCCCCCAAGAATAAAGCATGCCAAAAGAGTTATACATTGATTTGCAGGTCAATGACTGAAATAAGTATTTGATCTTCAATCAATCAGGAAGACTTCTGGCTTCCAGGTGTCTTTTATACAGGTAACGAGCTGAGATTAAAGGGAGTGCTCCTAATCTCAGCTCATTACCTGTATAAAAGACACCAGTCTACAGAAACAAATCAATCAGATTCCAAACTCTCCACCGTGGCCAAGACCAAAGAGCTGGCCAAAGATGTCAGAGACAAGATTGTAGATATACACAAGACTGGAATTGGCTACCATCTCCAAGCAGCTTGGTGAGAAGATGACAACAGTTGGTGCGATTATTCGCAAATGGAAGAAACACAAAATAACTGTCATTCTCCCTCGGTCTGGTGCTCCATGCAAGATCTCACCTTGTGGAGTTTCAATGATCATGAGAAGGGTGAGGAATGAGCCCAGAACTACAATAGGAGGATCTTGTTAATGATCTCAAGGCAGCTGGGACCATAGTTACCAAGGAAACAATTGATAACACATTACTCCATGAACGACTGAAATCCTGCAGTGCCCGGAAGGTCCCCCTGCTCAAGAAAGCACATGGACAGGCCCATCTGAAGATTGCCAATGAACATCTGAATGATTCAGAGGAGAGCTGGGTGAAAGTGTTGTGGTCAGATGAAACCAAAATCGAGCTCTCAACTGAATGCTGCCTATGACCCCAAGAACACCATCCCCACCGTCAAACATGGAGGTGGAAACATTATGCTTTAGGGGTGTTTTTCTGCTAAGGGGACAGAACGACTGCACCGCATCAAAGGGACGATGGGCGATCAAATCTTGGGTGAGAACCTCCTTCGCTTAATCAGGGGATTGTTAATGGGTCGTGGAAAGGCATTCCAGCATAACAATGACCCAAAACACACAGCCAAGGTAACAAAGGAGTGGCTCAAGAAGAAGCACATTAAGGTCCTGGAGTGGCCTAGCCAGTCTCCAGAGCTTAATCCCATAGAGCTGAAGGATCGAGTTACCAAACATCAGCCTCAAAATCTTAATGACTTGGAGAGGATCTGCAAAGAGGAGTGGGACAAAATCCCTCCTGAGATGGGTGCAAACCTGGTGGCCAACTACAAGAAACGTCTGACCTCTGTGATTGCCACCAAGTACTAAGTCGAAGGGGTCAAATACTTATTTCACTCATTGACCTGCAAATCAATTTATAGCTTTTTTGACATGCGTTTTTCTTGCTTTTTTTGTTTTGTTATTCTGTTTCACTGTTAAAATACACCTACCATTAAAATGATAGACTGATCATTTCGTTGTCAGTAGACAAACATTCAAAATCAACAGGGAATCAAATACGTTTTTCATTTACTGTGAATAAAAGTCTGTCTACCTCTTGCAGATGGGTTCGATGACATGCTCTGGTATAAATTCTGCAGATGGGGCTGGATTGTGTAATTGCATCTATTCCATCACATATATAGTTGTCAGTTCAATGACGGTCACGTTTGCGGCTTTGTCACGCTTTGTGAGCCCTCGCATAGCGAGCGAGCCGTCGACCACGCAGGACTTAGGATGCAATGAGCGCCTTTGGCAAGGGACTAAAAATTATGGCTCGTAGGACTTAGGACCACAGGCACGTATATGGACTGTGGGCCTCGCAAAAATATGACTTTAACAGGCGAATCACTGAACAGTAAAAAGCTGAAAAAAACAACAAATATGCCGCAAATTAACTTGCACACTCACACACAGCACAGGGGGAGAGTCAGGGAGCTTGTGACTGAGGTTGCAACTTAATTTGAGGCATATTTGCAGATTGTTCTGGATGAAAACGAGGCCGAAGCTTGCAAAAAAAAGCCCCAAACCCGAAACACTTAAAGGGTATATTAAAGTAAGGTGGGTTAGGAATGCATCTTGTAAAATGCATCATAACCCACCTAGCAAAAATGTTTGCATGAAAACATGCAAATCGTTTTTGCATTAAAATAAAAAATGTGCTGGGGGTGGATTTCTTAGGCGCTCATCACGGACCCTGTAAAGAACATGGGGAGAGAGGGTCGCAATGAGCACCAAAGGTGCTCAGAGAGCCCTCAGCCTCGCATTGGGTGGCTAACAGCATTTCTAGCCTTACAATTTTACTCACGTAATTTTTGACAGGCAATTTTGTAGTATAGTATAATCTCTTGCTAAACTTTCACCTGTACACTGACAGAAGTACGTTGGTACAGAAAACTCCAATAAAACCTCCTACCACATAATACAAAAGTCACGTAATTATTGCTGGTTTCCCTGAAAAGATGCCTCGCAATCTCTCTCTTTTCTCTGTCCTCTCTGAATTTTTCTCCTCTCTTTTGCGTTTCTCTCACTCCTTTTTTCCTACCCCATCCCACAAGAAGCAGGGACAAGATATATTTTCATGTCTCCTTTCTTCTCTACTCTTCTACTTGTTTTTATACAATAAACCCCATCATTCCATTTTTCTTCTTCTGTATTCCCACCCCCAATCTCTTCCACTCTTGTTTTCACGTTAATTATTTTCAGTCTTCTCCTCCACCAGATCTCTTATGTATTGCTAGAAATACGTTTTGGTGATGCAGTAGCGGTTTTAATAAAAGTCACTGTAATTGTAGCCGCCTATCTTTAAGATTAAGTCACTCATGTGGGATTATTTTACTTTGTATGTAATATCACTTGCAACAAGTCTGATGACATCAAAGTCTGTGCAACTTCGTTACATTATTATGGTTCCAAATACAATATATTTATCTTATAAAATGTTTTATATTCACACAGTCTTTATATAAACGGTATATTATATTGTCCCTTGAATGGAACGGAAGACACAAGATCTTTGTCAAAATAGTACAGAAGGTCTCTGTGGTCAGCAGTTTAAAAAAAATAAAAAAATGATCATACTACCAGGTGATGTTTCTCTCAGAGATAAATCAGTATTTTTTATTGTTTTTAAATACGAATGTTAAAACACAATCAAGGAGCAATATTACATGATATACACCAATTATAAAGAACAGTAAAACATTATTATTATCTTTATTTGTAACATGCCAACATATTCCGTAGTGCTGTACACGGGTTGAGTACATGACAACAACAAAATTAACACCTTACAAAGGATGGAGGGTCCTGGTGAGCTTAAAATCAAATGTACATAGTGCTCGTTTCCAAAGCACAGACACAAAAAACTCACAAACTTACAATCTAAAGGGATGAAATCAAATATAATCACAGTAAACATATGATAACAAATGTAATCAGTAACACACAAAAAAAAAATGAAAGGTGAAAGAAAATATCTACATACCTCATAAAAACCACAATGTTGTGGACTTTGACTGAAGGCAAAGTGCAGAAATAGCTGTGGAGGTTAAGGAAAAGCTTTAGTAGAAAAAAAATATATATTACCAGTTTTATATATGAGAAGCTTGAAGTCGTGCAGTAGTGTGTGTGTGATAATAGTGTAATAACTGTTTTTCTTGGAATTCTGGGCTGGTAGCAGTTTTTTTTAACTTGCTTTAGACATTCAAATGTGAACACAGATGTACTATTTATTTACATATATATTTATATAGTAAATAAAAAGTACATATGTGTTCACATTTGTATCTCTAAAGCAAGTTAAAAAACCTGCTTCCAGCTCAGAGTTCCGAGAAAAACAGTTATTACACTGCATTCTGGGAAGTTGAGCTGGGACACACAAATATGGCCACAAATGTCTCGCTCTTCATTCTGTAGCCATTATCAATCATGGCTTCCTTTAAGCTTATGTATGCTGTATTACACAGCTTTAATGCAAAGCCAAGGTTGGAATAAACACAGGCTGAGTATCCAATCCATGTACAGCTGTTTCAAGCTTACTGGCTATCATCAGCATGGAGTGGGATCTCAGCCTGTGTTGTGGAAATTATGAGTAGGTAGTTCACCACAACAATCATTTATAATATGGTGGGCAAAAGAGTGATAGAAGCCCTCCACTGTACAGTAAATAAAAAGTACATCTGTGTTCATATTTGAATGTCTAAAGCAAGTTAAAAAACCTGCTTCCAGCTCAGAGTTCCGAGAAAAACAGTTATTACACTGCATTCTGGAAAGTTGAGCTGGGACACACAAATATGGCCACAAATGCCTCGCTTTTCATTCCTTAGCCATTATCAATCATGGCTTCCTTTAAGCTTATGCATGCTGTATTACACAGCTTTAATGCATACACACACATTATATATATATATATATATATATATATATATATATATATATATATATATATATATATATATATATATATATATATATATACACACATATATACACACAGTAAATACATAGTATATCTGTGTACACATTTGAATGTCTAAAACAAGTTACAAAAAAACTTGCTTTCAGCTCAGAATTACACAACTTTAATGCAAAGCCAAGGTTGGATTAAACACAAGTTAAGTATCCAATCCATGTACAGCTGTTTCAAGCTTACTGGCTATCATTAGCATGGAGCGGGATCTCAGCTTGTGTTGTGGACTTTATGAGTAGGTAATTTATATATATATATATATATATATATATATATATAAAAAAAAATACATAAATATGTACAATTTCTAAATATACCATGTGTATCAACTGACAGTCAACATCATTATTTTATTATTATCCTTTATTTGTAACGTGGCAACATATTCCGTAGCGCTGTACAGGTGCTAAGTACAAATCAAGCCATTTTTTTTAACACTTTGCAAAATAATGTAGGGCCCTGTTAATGAGTTTAAAATCAAACACATACAGTGCTTTGCCAAAAGCACCAAAAGAATTAAAACTCCCAAACTTACAGTCTAAAGGGTACGCGTGAGATAAAGCAGTGATAGAGATGTGTTCTAAATATCAAGGCTGAAGGTGGTAAGCTTCTTTAAAAACTTTAGTGAAGTTCTGAGGCAGGAGGATAGTCTAGTCGAGCGAGGCAATGAATTCCAAAGAATAGGGGCAGCACGAGAAAAGTCCTGGAGACGGGAGTGATAATGGAGCAGGATAGAAGAAGGTTGTTAGCAGAGCGGAGAGGGCGGTTGGAGGGGTATTTTGAGATGAGAGCACTAATGTAACAGTCATGATTTTGAATTTTATTCTGGAGGCTACAGGAAGCCAGTGGAGTGACTGACAGAGAGGTCCTGTAGAAACTGAGCATTGAGTGATGAAGAGGAGTCTAGCAGATGCATTTATAATGGATTGGAATGGGGACAGACAGGTGATAGGGAGGCCAGCAAAGAGCGAGTTACAGTAATAAAGGTGGGATATGATGAGAGAGTGAATTATAATTTTAGCTGTGTCTTGTGTCGTATAGTGACGAATTTTGGAGAAGTTTTTTAGGTGAAAACGACAAGATTGTGCAATTGATTGTATATCAGGAATGAAAGAGAGGGAAGGGTTCAGTAGAACCCCAAGACAATGGGTCTGGGAGGTAGGAGTGATGATGGCATTGTCGTCAGAGAGTGAAAAGTGAATTTAAAGAGGAGTTAAGTCTAAAATGACATGCAGGAGGTTAATTGCAGTGAGATTTAAAGAAAGCAAATCATGGCTCCTAAAATAGAGAATCTCCTACATGATAAAGCATGGCAACGTTAAATGGCATTAACATTCAAAGTTTGGAGGTAATCTTATGGCTAAAAAATTAAAACAAATTCATAAATGGGCGTTTGATAAGACAGAAAAGACCTAGATCAAGAGGACATTCTCTGAAGATATAAGTGGAAATAGGTGTGGATTGCACCTTAATGATGAGGGAGCTGCTGTGCTAGGGGGAAGGATGGTAGAATGGCTGGGGGAGGTTTTAAAATAGTAGGTGGGGGGAGGGACTAGATATAAGTATTGGGATAGAAAGGGTAGAGGGGGAAAGGGATGAATTATCTACCCATGGGGGAGGGTTACAATAGACAGTAGGGAGGTATTACTAGGTGGCTCAAATACAGTGGCAAGCACTTCACAACGGCAGAGCCATAGCAACATAAAGTGTATGCTTGCTAATGCAAGAAATTTGCCTAGGAAAATGGTGATCTAGAATTATTAGCGGTACAAGAAAAATGGGCATTAAAAGGCATTACTGAAACTTGGTGGGATGAATCTCATGACTGGACAGTTCATTTGGATGGTTATAACTTATTTAGGGGGCAATGGTAGAAGAGGAGGAGGGATTTGTCTGTATGTTAAGCCTGGTTTTAAACCTGTAGTCAAAGAAGATATTTATAGTGGAACTAGCAACAACATTAAATCTGTGTGGCTTGAGTTAAATAGTGGAGGAGCAAATTCTAAACGCATATCGGTAGGAATATGCTATAAACCCCCAAATATAATTGAGTGTGATGAACTGCAACTATTGCTGAAGATAGATAATGCAGCTAAGCATAGGAGAGTTCTAATAATGGGAGATTTTAACTACCTGGATAAATGAGACCAGCAGTTCAGCTGAAGGGAGCAGGTTCTTGAGTACACTCACGGATCATTATCTGGCCCAGGTTATACAAGAGTCTACTAGAAATAGGGCTATCTTGGATTAAGTCATCACAAGTAATACATGGCATCTACAAGGGGATACAATTACCTTATTTAAATACACCCAGGGGCAATATAAGGCAATATCAAGTTAACTTTTGGTGCTAAGAGATTTTCAACTGACAAGAGGACATCCCTTGAGGTTAGAGGAAAAAATATTTCACCTTAAAGAAAGAAAAGGGTTAGTCACAGTTAGGGTGGTTAAACTGTGGAATTCTCTACCAAAATAGGTGGTGACAGCAAATTCGATATATAACTTTAAAAAGGGGTTAGATATATTTTTGAATAAAGGGGGCATTCAAGGTTATCCTAGATAACTAGCAAAGGCATATTGATCCAGGAAAGAATTTTGGCAACGTTTCAATGTTTTTTTTTTCTGTTTGCCTTCCTCTGGATCAATTAACAATTATTAACAAATAGTCCACATATTAAAAGGATCAGAAGAGATCTGAAAAGGCTGAACTTGATGGACTAGCAGTCTTTATTCAACCTCAAATACTAAGTAACTATGTAAAAGAGACAGATGGCTATCACATAGATATAGCCTTATTAAATTGCGATTCAGTAAATTTAAAATGGCTGTATTTAAGCACACGTCATATTTTATTTACAGAAGTTTTTAGTTAGTTAACTTCTATCCAAAAGCAAGGTCTTCACTAACTAAAAACTTCTGCAAATAAAATATGCTGTGTGCTTCAATAGAGCCCTTTTAAATATACCGAATCGCAATTTAATAAGGCTGATAGTTCTCAGCAGCGCAGGCTTGCCAAAATCCGTTGCTAACGCAACGGGGAAACTGCAGCCCTCATGAAGCTGGAGGCGCTCCTTGCACTGGTGGAGATGAGCGCCGTAGATGGTCATCCATACGACCTTGTACGAAGGCGCTCACTGCGCTGGTGGAGAGGAGTATCGTAGGCACTCATCCCTACGAGCCCTGTAGCACTTACTGCGCTGGTGCGCCCCCCTAAGCTCTTTGGAAAAAAAAAAGTAAACTGTGACTTACAGAAAAAAATACGAGCCGCAAAATAATACAAACTTAACAGCCGAACTGCGCACACCAAAAAACACGAAAAACAAAGAAAATACAAAAAAAAACATCACACACAGCAAGGGGGGACACCCAGGATGTCTGGAAGTGAGGTTACACCTCAATTTAAGTCCAATTTCAAGAGTTTAGGCACTCAAAAGCGAGAGAAAAAATGGCCGCCGAAAAATACGAAAACGAGGCTACACAACCCCTAAGCAAAACACCGCCAGGCACATACAACTTTTACACAACCCTGTACGAGCTACAAAATACACTATTGGGAAGGACGCAAGATCATCCACATCCGCGTACCACATACACAATCGCCGCCATTTTACAACACTAACTTACAAAATGCTGAACTACACAGCTACACAAACTGTTTTCCCCTCGCGCACGCAGTCTATTTACACTACACACTTCACACATTGCTGACACTTACACCTCAGCTCACCAACACTGAAAACTACATTGTATGCTGCAGGAACATCAAAACAGATGGTTAGCTCTTCAGCATATTGGTTGCTGCATATATTCATTACAAATAGGTAAAGTATATTAATTTATCAGTTCAGTAATTAATTAATTATAATTACAAAAATACATATACAGAAAAAATTACAAAAAACACATGACAGTATCGCAATAAACACCTTTTTTCCGCTGATGTAAATTCCTGATATATTTAGCATTGTGTGTGCTACAGTTTTATGCACATTCGTATCTTCTGAATACTAATTAGCGGATTTAATGTGCAAGTTAGTACCACAGTCTTCTTGTTTGTTTTTGTGGCAAAAAACAATGTTCACCAAGTTATCATCCAGTTAGACCTCATTCCCCTCAATCACTCTGAGCTGCACAAACGATGTTGAATGAATTACTGTAGAGAAAAACTATGACGACTATATACAGTTTAAGGCACTTTAGGGCCATGCCAGCTTGTTCTTGAGGTGAGAGTGCCCCATTAATGAACTAAAAGTAGCAATACATATTCACTTAATCTGTTATTTAAAAGAAAGATTTATCAGAACACATAAAATAAGACAATATATACTTACTATAAATATGAGAGGGTTCCACCCAACTCTGATTTAACAGTGAAATTCACCTAGAAAATAAAAAATAATAATCACTTGTTTGTAAAATGTTTCAAAAGATGTTTTAAAGTATGTGTCAGTTGTATCTTAAGGTATCAATATAATAACATAAGCAAAGAACCGGTTACATGAAATCTAATTATGTGCCATCTCTTCCATCTAGTAGTCACTTCTTGTAGCAAGACCCAGACTTGTCTAGCTTAAAACGAGAGCTACAAAGTATGAATACAGACCTGCCATGAACCAACTATAAATAAATGTTACATACATCATTTAAATGATAAAATGCAGATAGTGTATTATCACTTTGTGCATATACAAAGAACGTCTCTGACGTACATATATGTAATTAGGCTAAAAAGGCTTTCAATTTGGTACTTCCCCCCTTGGCGGATCCCAATCACATATATAGTTGTGAGCAAGCGGGTTGTTGCTAACGCTGCGGGCGCGCCAAGCGAGGGCCGGAGTTGCTGGTAAGGAGCGTTGTAGGCGCTCCTTGCCACCAACTGTGGACTTTAGGTTCGCAAGGGTCCGCATTTGCGGAGGTGGAGGCTCCCACGACGACGCAACATTTACGGACTTAGCAAACACAAATATGAGCCGCGGGACTTCGAAAAAAACAAAAAAAACATTACGAGCTCGCAAAAATACGACCTTAGCGCCCGAAACACGCGCACATGAAAACAGGAAAAACACAATAAATACACACAACAAACACATAAAAAGCTTACCCACAGCTAAGGGGGGGGCACTGAAAGTGAAGTTACACCTCAATTTAAGTCAAAATACAACAGTATAGACACCCAAAAATTCCCTAAGCGAGAGAAAAAATGGCTGTTGAAAAAAACAAAAACGAGGCTACAGGCTCCTAAACACGCAAAACACCACCAAGCACATACAGATTTTCACAAAAAGATGGACGAGGTCCAAGAACAAGGATGCAAAATGAGCCACAGCCGTGTACCAAACACTATAGGCGTAATTTTACAACAGTAACTTACACAATGTGGAAGTACACAGCTACCCTAACGGATTTTCCTCGCGCACGCACACTATTTACACTGCACACATTGCTGACACTTACACATATTCTATGCTGCACCAACATGAAAACAGATTGCCAGCTCTTCAGCACAATGCAACCTGCATATATTACTTAAAAATAGGTAAAGTATATTAATTTATTAATTATTTCATTAGCATACAAAAAAAACACCGCCAACGCTGCTCATAGCACACAAACAACCAACAGCCTCGCAATGAGCGCCGAACCATCTCGGAACACCTACAAAATTAATGTCGCAACCAAACACCATTACCTGCCTTACAATCTTATTTCCGTCATTTTTTGACGGGCAAGTCGCTAGTGCAATATATCATTCAGAGGGGGGATAGATCAGGTTCATATACAGCTTGATCATGATTTTAATTTAATTGTTTAAATGCACGGTAACAGTTTAAAAAAGTATTTTTTCCTTATCAAGTCTAATCTAACTATTCTTTAGGGAGCCCTTTATAGAACCAGTAGGTGTCCTTTAAAGAAGTCAGCAATAATGAACAGGTTAGATGGATAGAAAAATATATGGAATTTAGCAAATACCAGTTTCTCGCTGAGTGGCTGGATCACAGATACATTATTCTTCTGTTGTGTTCCAATTACAGTATTCATATATTGTACTTGACTGGTGAGGCTGTCCACAGATATTGCATAAAAGTTGGAATTTTTGATCTTCAAGGTACTCTGTATTAAAGAAAAAAAGTTAATGTATATCTATATATTATTTTACATAAAATGAGCAAATAAATAAAAAAAAAAGTAACCTTTACATCAAATGTGTTTTGTAAAGAAAGATTAATTTCACTTTGCAGATAATTGGATGAAATGGAGTCTGACAATGCTGTATTTCCAACATAGGAGTGTTTAGGACTCGGGCCTTAGTGGAGAGCTATTATGGTGGCATCAACATTTCCCAGAGCCCATGCATCCCTCACAACAACCTCACCCCTCCCCTGTCCTGATGCCAACAATGCACTTCTCCACCCCCTGAAGTTTATACCCTTACTATGCTCCTAGACATAGATTATGTGCGTCTACACACATTCATTATATTTAAAGCACCAGTGGGTAATAAACATTGGAATGCAGTAAGTTTGTCCCCATACAAAAAATATATTTTTTAAAACCTGCATTTTCATTTAATTTAATTATTTATTTATTTTTAAAAATTTTTTACAAAGCTTTATAAACTGTTGGATTTTTGTCTTCAGGTTGAATAATTAAATATACATTTCATATTATACAAGTAACCTATATTATGGAATAGTGTGGTACTTATTTCTATTCTGTGATCAAAAATATGCCAAAGGGAAGAGATTGTGGATATTTTTGGAATATTGTACATCAAATAAGTGAGTATTATATTATATTATATTATATCGTGGTCACACCACACACATAAGATAATGTAAAGTATGCATACATGACAATGCAGCTTTGTATAACTACCTGCTCAGTCTTTACAGATTGATAAAAAAAATGTTGAAAACAAATGCACTCCCAATATATATTAATTATTTCTCTTGAACATCTATGTTTCTAAACTGTACCCATTATACATTACTCAGTGTTTATTAGGGGATATAATACCACAGTTAACATTTTATAATTACGTTAAATAATACATTTAATGATTATTCTTAACGCTTGGATTATTTAAATTTTTTAGATCATCATCTAAGGAACAATTTTTCCATTTACTATTATTATTATTCTCAGGTTTCAACAACAATCCCCATTATGTTAGATTCAATCAATATAGGAATACGTTAGAGGGAATTATCTCAACAGATGGGTACCTTTCAACGACAGGGAAAGAAAAGGAAAATGAATACACTTCAAAATGAATAACGTATAGTAAGATGTACTTGAATACTTTGTGTAGAACGAGTGGACAGTCAACAGTAAGCTTACCGTTATAGCCAGGATTACCACAGAATGTTCAGTGTCAAACCATACATTCACCATCTTGATGCCACCATCTTGAACAAGAACAGTGCGGGGGAAAAGGAAAAATACCACCAGGCCAGATATTAAAAGGCAAAGCATCACGGAAAGCATAACATACAGTTTTCTGTGGAAAAAAAAAATATCAAAAACACTGAAATTAATACTTTCCATAAATAGATATAGTATTCTTCCAAATTAAATAAATTCTATTAGTTACCATAATAAGGTTTTATATTCATTGCAAAACATGGACATATTTTAAGTGTATATTTAAGTTTATCAGTTTTTAACTTTTTCTAATCTAATATCAGAAACAAACACACATTACATGGAGTCATTCTATACACATACTGAATTTTATTTAGAAATACAATTTGTTTTCCACACCCGCATAACTACTTACATAGGTACAGTGTACCTTCTGATATAAACACTTCATCTGGGTACAATTTTTTTTTAACTCTATACTATTCTTTAAGCCAACATCAGCACAATACAGAAATCCACAGAGCAATGTCTGAGCTCCTCATTGCTTCCTTGTGCAGGGGAAAAACAAGACTACACATTCCAAGATGCTTTCCTACAAAAACTAACTTTTATGCCATGAATTTTATGATAATACTCCTGGAAATCCCTGCTAAAATTAACTCTCAAAATCAACGGTTATCAAATTTAAAAGATTAAGCAAACGTTAGAGTAACAACTGTGATTCTTCTGTATCAGATGCCTTCATAATGCAGGAAAATTAAATATGCCTTTAACAAAGAAGACTTATTAAATGTACACTTTTTTCTAGAGAGATCTTGTGTGCGTCTATGGGGAAGCTTCAGATGCTCAAAGACAAATGGCCATATGTACTGAAGATTAAAAGAGTTGGATAAATCCTCTATTACTATTTCATCCTGTTGTACATAGATACTACGATTTCACATCTCCAAGAAATCACCCTTTATTATATTTGATTTATAAGAGCATGTTGTAGCCAGTTTTAAATTATATTGGGTCTAACTGGACAGAAAGAAGACTAGAATATTAGTTTTAAACACTGCACATTTGTACATCAGCAATTATTCACAGCTTGGATTACAGAAAGTGGGAGGAGAAATATTTTTTGGGTTGTTTAAAACAAAACCTTACCCCCAAACACAATTTTTATAAAACAGGATGTAGATCATGTTTATAACAATAACGAGAAAACAATTGTCCTATAAATAAACTATGTTTTAGTGGATGGTTGTTTAATATATGCAATGAATATATATTACGGATTGTTTTAGAAGACTACTATAGTTCTACATTTAGAAACACACTCCTTTGAGTGACAAGATAATGCAGATGTGTTATTTTTTACTTTTATATAAAATGATACTGCAGTGTAATCTACCATTTTGATTTCTGTGAATCAGCTTCTGGCTGTGTGGGGACATTTTTAATGAGCAGAAAGTTGCAACCTGCACAATTTAAATGCGGCATCTAATATTGCTGGTACTTTCAACGGGAGTAATGGAGAAAGTAAAAGGCAAAATCAGCTGAATAAAGGAAATATGTTTCCTTGCTTTCTAAAATCATTTTTCTATTATCAAGCTTAGCAAAGTAGTCCTTTAAGTGGTGTTTTTTTGTTTTATAAGTTATTTACTAACAAGTTGTTTGGTAAACACTAAATCACTCTGTGAAATAAAAAAAAAAAGAAATGCCATGAGCAAGAAATGCCTTCATTCTGCAGAAATAAACATTTAGTTCTGCAAAAAAGAAAGGAACTTCATAATGTGACATCATCTGAATTATCAAAGAGGAAACAAAGAGGTTATATGGACAGCTTCTGCAAATATTTCTGTTTTACACTGTTGAGAAGGAATTTCTAATGCCGGCACCTCCATCATTTCTCACTCTGCCTCCTCTTCATTTCACCCAATAAGTATTACATGCAAAACATATCACCATTGTTCAACAAAGAAACAACAAGAGCTGGTATGCAGTCATTCCCCTCTGACTATATAGATTTCTCTGGCATTACCCACGTAGGATGTTTTAGACTTTAATTATATTTATTTAGAATATTTTTTTAATGACCATTATGTTTAATATGCTCTTATTGGTTGCTGCCTTGTCGTGGTGAAGGGGCTTGTGTAACTCAATAAAGCTGTGAGCTATACCATGTATAAGATGGGCATGATAAGTTAGTCAATGACTGAAAGACTAAACAACAACAAAACAGTCGTAAAGAGCTTAAATATTTACATAATTCAAGCCTTTCTTTAATTTTTTTAAGAAAATATGTTTTGTATGTGTTTATGCCTGTCTGATTGTGGGTGTATTTAGAGTTGAGGTTTCAGACCACAACCAACATATACAGGAAAACACACACAGCTCCAGGCAGAGACATACATACATACATACATACATACATACACATCACCTCCTCGCATTGGAAAAGGAAACTACAATCCAATGGCTCCCCCTGACAGCTCCGGATACCCACACAGCTCCAGCTCCTTCCAGTAGCTCTCTAACAGGGTTCACTTTCTCATAGTATAACCATCTACAACAGTGTAAGGCAACAGACGCCAAGGGGGAACCGCATGAGGCCAGAACTTCCCATGTGGCCTCCAGCCTTTTTTTCAGTGAGCATACCCCTCTCCAACAATATACATAGTCCAATATAGCTCTAGAACTAGCAATTAATATATCTAGTCATTATCTATACATTTTATCAATTTATTCATTTCATATAGTATTTTCCCATTTTATTTTATTATTATTATTATTATAATAAGTAAATAAAAATATTTAAAAGCTACTTTAGACCACAAAGAGCGTTGGAAGGCAAGCATCTTGCCTCATGGACAATAAGGAAAAAAATATCACTTTGCTACATTTAAATGTAAGAAGATGTCACAATCAAGCAATCACTGCTGTATCAAGAACTGCAGACTTCAGTGCATTGGGAACAGGATTTTATCTTAAAGTGTAGATGCCAACAGTAGCTTGTAGTCACCCTGTTGCCAAGGGTTTGTCACATGATACTTTCAGTAAAATAAATTAAAAGACATTATGGCAGCTATATTCACTTATAAAACCCTAAAATAACATAGTAGAGCTAGTACTGCAAACTCCATAACTTATATAAAAAACAAACAAAAAAACACTACTGTAATATATTAAAAGTATCCATCACTTACGTTCTTTGAGGCTGTAGTCTCTGGTCACTATATGGAATCAAAGCAACCAATTCATTCACTTGTTCTTAAAAACAAACAAAAATAAGATTACATTATATACACATGCATGTGCAGTATGCCAATTGAACTTATTATCTATTAAATAATAATTTTGGGCGACTCCATTATCTGATAAGGGGGGAGGAAATATTGATAATTCGTTGTGTTACAACTGTAGAGCTGCTTTTACATTTAGAACAATTGCCGTATATACTCGAGTATAAGCCGACCCGAGTATAAACCGAGGCACCTATTTTACCACAAAATACTGGGTAAAATGAGTGACTCGAGTATAAGCCGAGGGTGGGAAATGTGCTGTCCCCTGTGTCCCCCCTTTCTCTCCCGTGTCTCTTCTCCCCTCTCCCTTCCCTGTGTCTCTTCCCCCCTCCCTTATCACCATCCTCATTCACAAACCACCCCATCCTAATCCTCAACCCCCCCATTCTAATCCCCCTCCTCACCCTCAACCCCCCTCAACCTCCCTCCTCCTCATCAATCCCCTCCTCAACCCCCCATCCTGATCCTCAACCAACCCCTCCTCACCCCCCCTCAACCTCAACTCACCTGTGACGTCGCATGCGCGCCGGGGTCAAGACGGAGCAGAGGCCGGAGAAGAAGCAGGTTAGCGACACCAGCGCGCATGTGACGTCACATGCGCGCCGGGGTCAAGACGGAGCAGAGGCGGGAGAAGAAGCAGGTAAGTGAGGGGGAGGTATTTAGAGGGGAGAAAGTGAGGAGGGGGTTGATGAGGAGGAGGGGGGTTGAGGATGAGGAGGGTGGAGGGAGAGACACACAGGGGGGTATAGAGACACAGAGGGGGTTAGAGAGACACAGAGGGGGTTAGAGAGACACGGGGGGGGTGAGAGAGACACGGGGGGGGTGAGAGAGACACGGGGGGGGTGAGAGAGACACGGGGGGGGGGTGAGAGAGACACGGGGGGGGGGGGGGGGGTGAGAGAGACACGGGGGGGGGGGGGGGGGGTGAGAGAGACACGGGGGGGGGGGGGGGGGGTGAGAGAGACACGGGGGGGGGGGGGTGTGAGAGAGACACGGGGGGGGGGGTGAGAGAGACACGGGGGGGGGGGGGGGTGAGAGAGACACGGGGGGGGGGGGGGGGTGAGAGAGACACGGGGGGGGGGGGGAGTGAGAGAGACACGGGGGGGGGGGTGAGAGAGACACGGGGGGGGGGTGAGAGAGACACGGGGGGGGGGGTGAGAGAGACACGGGGGGGGGGTGAGAGAGACACGGGGGGGGGGTGAGAGAGACACGGGGGGGGGGGGGGTGAGAGAGACACGGGGGGGGGGGGGTGAGAGAGACACGGGGGGGGGGGTGAGAGAGACACGGGGGGGGGGGGGTGAGAGAGACACGGGGGGGGGGGGTGAGAGAGACACGGGGGGTTAGAGAGACACGGGGGTGGTTAGAGAGACACGGGGGGGGGGGTTAGAGAGACACGGGGGGGGGGGTTAGAGAGACACGGGGGGGGGGGGTTAGAGAGACACGGGGGGGGGGGTTAGAGAGACACGGGGGGGGGGGGTTAGAGAGACACGGGGGGGGGGGTAGAGAGACACGGGGGGGGTAGAGAGACACGGGGGGGTAGAGAGACACGGGGGGGTAGAGAGACACGGGGGGGGGTAGAGAGACACGGGGGGGGGGGTAGAGAGACACGGGGGGGGGTAGAGAGACACGGGGGGGGGGTAGAGAGACACGGGGGGGGTAGAGAGACACGGGGGGGGTAGAGAGACACGGGGGGGGTAGAGAGACACGGGGGGGGTAGAGAGACACGGGGGGGGTAGAGAGACACGGGGGGGGGTAGAGAGACACGGGGGGGGGGTAGAGAGACACGGGGGGGGGGTAGAGAGACACGGGGGGGGTAGAGAGACACGGGGGGGGGTAGAGAGACGGGGGGGGGGGGGTAGAGAGACGGGGGGGGGGTAGAGAGACGCGGGGGGGGTAGAGAGACGCGGGGGGGTTAGAGAGACGCGGGGGGGTTAGAGAGACGCGGGGGGGATAGAGAGACGCGGGGGGGATAGAGAGACGCGGGGGGGATAGAGAGACGCGGGGGGGATAGAGAGATGCGGGGGGGATAGAGAGACGCGGGGGGGATAGAGAGACGCGGGGGGTTAGAGAGACACTAGGGGGAGTGACTCGAGTATAAGTCAATGGGGCCATTTTTAGCCTTAAAAAAAGGGCTGAAAAACTCGGCTTATACTCGAGTATAGTAGTATCTTCTTAGCTTCTTTTTTCCTAGGCTCTCACACACATAAGATAAGATACTGGCTATGGAATGAAAGTCTTAAGATCAACATAGCATTTTTATAAAACTTAAAACGTTTTATCAGTAATAGTCATTCAGAAAATATTCATTTCACATCTTTGTACTTTACTAAAGAACCCATACAAAATGCATTAAAGGGACACTTAAGTCACACATTTGCTAACATGTATTTAAAAATACAGGTAGCAAACAGCACAATTTTTTTCCTTTGCATAAAAGAGAGTTTTGCAAGGATTGCTATCTGTCATTTTAACACATCCAAGCGGCATATTCTCTGGACCTCCTCCCGAATTACTTTAACAGCATCTGCTTCAGCCAGTAGAGGGAGTAGCTTATTGTCCATAGTTCAACTTATACACTGCCATGACACACCCTAATTAGTTAGAATTAGGTCCTGACTATTTTTCAGTGTCCGTCTGTACAGATTAAAAAAAATATAAAAAATAAAACATTAAAATATATATATATATATATATATATATATATATATATATATATATATATATATATATTTGTAATCTTTGTAGCACTCAATTTACATGCAAAAAAGTAAATGTTTAAAGCCTGCTACTTTAAAAGCTTTTTGTCAAATTAGGGAATTCAGTGTTCGAATTGCTTTGTAATGAACACAGTATGTGCAAACAAAGTCTAACAGAGAATCATACACCGCTACACATTGTTTTGTTTAATTTAAAAGGGACACAACCATATAGTATTTCACTTCCATGTACAAATAAACAGTTAATAAAATATACCTTTAATTTTTTATTTTTTTATTTGTATAATTACAATTAATACAAAAAATACTAATAAAAAGTGATTTGAATAAAAAAATGTTTACCAGTTAATAAGCTGGTAAATATAAACATAATGTAAATAGAATATTAAAAAACAAAAAACAAACAAACAGAAAAAAAGAACTACAGCCATTGTCCAGCACGTCTCCAATTAGCTGCTAATGGAATTTTGACTTTCGACTTCTGGTTGTAGATTCACGGATATTTAGAAGAGAATGATGTGATGCGAAAAAGCAGCATTCCAAAATGTGGGTTTATTTAGAAAAATATCTCCAATTACTTGTTTGTTTCAGAGTTAGGCTAAGAGTACAAATTGGAAAATTAACCGTGGAAAAGCAGGTTGAATTTGTGATGATGTTAGAGTATCCTTTTAGGATTCAAAGAGCCTACATATGAAAATATACAACTTCAAATTAATGTTTGTGAAGTATATAACAAACTCACAGGATTAGCATCTATGGATTTTTTTTTTTGACAATTTCATACTTCCAATGGACTCTGATAGTGTCTAGAAAAGGGACAGACAATTTATGTGAAATTTAGTAGCCAGCCATCTTACTTAGGAGCCAAGTTATGAATTCTACATAGAAATATATATATATATATATATATATATATATATATATATATATATATATATACATATATATATATATATATATGTGTATGAGAGAGAGAGATCTATATATCACATATTATAAATTGTCAAACAGTTGAGGCATTGAAACACGCGGGGGAACACCTGGGAGTGAGATTGCACGCGAATTTAAGCCTAATTTCGGGACTCGAAAAATCGGCTAAGTGAGAAGAAAATGTCGGACAAAAAAAAAAAAAAAACTAAAAGAGGCTACAGGAGACTGAAGCGCGCAAATCACCACCAGGCACTTACGTACGAGATATCCAGGAACGTAGGCGATACAAAATATACCATTACAACGGAAAATGCTTGCGAGCCAAGTAACACATAGAAAAAAGCCGCCATCTTACAACACTAACTTGCAACTAATAACATTACGATTCTAAAATGGTGCTTTACCCGCCTAAACAAACGGTTTGGCCTCACGCACACAGCCTATTTACACTGCACACTTGCCACATTCATTCATGCTGACGTTTTCTCCTCAGGTGATCAACAGTCCAACTGTACATTTACTGCTGCAGGAAAATCCAAAGAGATTGTTAGCTCTTCAGGATATTATTTGCTGCATATTAATTATAAATAGGTAAAGTATATTCATTTATTAATTATTATTAAAAAATAAATAAACATAGGCTAAATATAATATTTGACACTGCCCTTACTTTATGAATACATAAATGCTTCACACTATCTAATACTATTTAATTATTAATGTACATAAATGTAATAATTATTAATAATTGTATTTTTATATTTTTTCTTCCCTCTACCTAAAAGATTTCAGTTTGTTTTTCAATTGAGTTGTACAGTTTATAGGTCACATTAAAGGTGGAAAAAGTTCTGAAAAGATTTATCTTTGTCTCATTTTTTTACAGCACAGAAACTTAACATTTTAACAGGGGTGTGTAGACTTTTTATATCCACTGTATATATCTGTATTACTGCTCAATGGCTGACAGCAATAGTACTCTCAAAGCAGTTACATTTTTAAATCACTTTATTATGCTCTGAGACCTCCCCCCAAAAAAAATGGATAGTTTACACGGTACTAAAAAAAATGTATATTATACACTGTACTTATGTATCTGTCTTCGAATTGAGCGCCGAAGGTAATCGTTGCAAAGCAGAAAACTTGAAGTACACAAGGGGAGGAGCTTGCAATGAGCACAGAAGGTCCTCAGAGGAGCAAAAGCCTTACATTGTGTGGCAAACAGCATTGCCATGGCTTCAAATTTTATTGCCGTCATTGTTGACGTGTAAAGTCGCTAATGTTTAAGCAGGAGCCTGCAGTAAAATCCTTTTCTCCCTGACCCTACTCTCGAGGCTTCCATATTTTGCCATTTTAGAACACTATTTTGTACTGAAGCCTAAGGCAGCCTGAGCGTCTCTTTATTTAATACTAGCTACTTGCCCGTGAAAAATGACGGCATTACAATTTTGAGGCCTGGCAATGCTGTTTGCCACACAATGTGAGCACCTTCGACGCTCATTGCGAGCCCCGCGCTGAGCCATTGCGAGCCTCTCCCCCGTCTACTTTATGGGCCTCGCGATGAGCGCCTTCTGCACTCATCGCGAGCCCCCCAATGAGCAGCTTTGCCGCTCATTGCAGGCCTTATCAACCCACAACTTTCGTGCTTCGCCAGGTGTCTCTCTCAGTCACTGCCTCCTCTGAGCTCTATCAAGTTCATTGCTTCAGTGACCTCATCTATCCATCTCCACCCCTGTTGTCCCCTTCTTCTTGTGCCTTCAATCTTTCCCAGAATCAGAGTCCTTCAATCTTTCCCAGCATCAGTCTTTCAGCCATCAGAGTAGTATCATCAGGCGTAGCCGAGGTTGTTGATATTCCTTCCAGCAATATTGAGTCTGGCTTTGGATTCATCCAGTCCAGCCTTACGCATGATGTACTCTGCATATAAGTTGAATAAATAAGGTGACAATATACAAACTTGTAGCACTCTTTTTCCGATCTTGAACCATTCTGTTGTCCCATGTTCGGTTCAGACTGTGGCTTCTTGGGTCGACATACAGATTCTTTAGGAGGAGGATGAGATGATCTGGTACTCCAATCTCTTTATGGACATGCCACATTTTGTTGTGATCCAGGCAGTCAAAGGCTTTAGCATAGTCTATGAAGCAGAAGTAAATGTCTTTTTTGGAACTCTCTTGCTTTCTCCTTTATCCAGTGGACAATGACAATTTGATCTCTTGTGCCTCTTCCTCTCCGGAACGCGGCTTGCACATCTGGTAGTTCCTGGTCCATATATTGTTGTAGTCGAGTGTGTAGAATCTTAAGACTTACCTTGCTGGCATGTGAAATTAGTGCAATTGGATGTAGACTGACCTTTTACAATCTATTGGCCACTGTTGAGTTTTCCAAATGTGTTGGCATAAGGAAAGTGACTCTTTCACAGCATCATCCTGTAGAATTTTGAATAGTTCAATTGGGATTCCATCACCTCCTGCAGCCTATTATTAAAAAAAGGCATCCTAGGGCCCATCTCACTTTACTCTCCAAGATGTCGGAGTCCAGCTCATTGGGCAAATTATTGAGGTCATCACTGCTGTTAAGATCCTTCCTGTACAGATCTTCAGTGTATTCCTGCCACCTCTTCTTTATCTTATCTTCCTCTGTTAAGTCCCTACCATTTTTTTCTTATCATGTGAGATGAAGTAATTAGATTAAGAGGTATATATTTGAAGCACAGATTACATAAAAGATCCTAACTTTTAAGCTTCACGGTTTAACACCTTCACTTTAAAATTCTCATAATACCCAACTGTAATTATATTTATTTGTGCATTTTTCATTTAAGCAATAACTGGGAACTTTGGTGTGTCACTTTTTTCTAAAAAAAGAGAACTGAAACATAAAAAGTCTTGAGATTAATTCTATTTTATATCTTAAAACTTAAAGTCAAGCATAAAGACATATTGTTCTTTTACCTGTAGGAATACATCCTGTGCCCTGGCAGGACGGACATGTAATGCTGTCACGCCCAGTAAACTCCACATAGGGGAACTGAGCAATATCTTCCTCTCTGTCTTTTCCATCCAGCAAATCGTCAACATCATGCTCCTGTGCTTCCCTAGCACGCTTGCAGATTCTTGACCTCTTAGTGTATGCAGAGGTTATAGAACCCATGGTGTCAGTAGAGCCTCTATTTAGATAAATAGAAAAATAAAATATATGTCACACAATTGAGCCAAATAATAAGTCTCATGGGAATACATTCATTTAATTAAATGGACTCTGGACATTTTGATATAAAAATGATTTAAGCTAAATTAGACTTCTTTATTAATTTAAAAGAGCATTCTTTACACATTATCAAAGTTGTGCCTTGTATGATAAAAATATTAAGTACAAAAATGTAAACTTGTTAAACATCTATGTTACTGCTTATTAGAATAAAAAATAGTAGTACATTATTAAATACCCTCTTTCAGATGCAACAGAAAAATGTTTTGTCCCTTTAATAAATGTAACTGTACATAAACTTTACCCTTCACTTGCTTTTAAGAAGCACACACACAGTAACAATTTCTCAGCATCTGGAGCTGCCCCCTGTATTCCTGTCTACTCTCATGCATGCTGCCATCTTTCATATCTCTGAGCTAAGGCCACAATGACAGGGGAGAAGTTGCACATTATCAGCTGCACAAGATTTAAAATAAAATTCCAAGTGAAGGAAAAATGGAACAGTAAAAAGAAAATGTTTGACATATAAATGCTCCTTTTTCCTCATTCTATAGCTGCAACATATTATAAATGACTACATATGATTTACACTTATAATCAAAGGGTAATTTAAAGCAATAATAGAGGTTATATTTAACAACAAGGAGAGTAAATTGCCCTATTCTATAATGCCTCACTTTTAATCATAATCTCTATATTTAATCCTTTATAATAAACACACACGCTGCATGCATGAAATGTAAAAAAGAAGGATTTACATGTGCACGTTTATCTTCTCACAATTAACTTTTTTTTTTCAGTTTGAAAAAAAAAGTACCTGTTCAGTGGTTTTTTTTTTTGCAGGTTCTAAAAAACATTTAAAGGAGCCACTAAACATACACAATACTTGTATGTGGCCACAACAATGACATCAGTATTTCTACAGAAAGTTTATCCACACAAAGGATACAGGTTCCTAAACTTCGGGTGAAAATATAACTAGGAGCTCATTCAATGAATAGCTTCTACAAAACTAGAACAACAATGTTTTTTTTCTGTATCCTGTGAACTCTTGATTAAGATTAAAAGCTCTGCTTGTTTAGCCCAGACTTGTGCATTTAAGAGATGTGACGTCTTTAAGTAAAAGCCCGGCTGAATGTTTTGTAAAGCATGAAGGAAAAAAAAAAGACCAGAAAAATGAAGTATTTCATTATATATCTGTACTTTTAAAATTCATAAATAGATACGAAAAGCTTTACTAGAACATGCAGTAAACACATTAGAAAGTTCACTGAAAGGTTGCCTTATAAAATGAATATAGATTTTTTGGCTAGAACACAAAACATAGAAAAGGGGAGGATAGAACAGATCTCATTTGTACTGGGGCACACCCTGTTCTGATATCAATTAAAATGGGCAAAAACCTAACTTTTATTAAATAATTTATTAAAATCATTGCTAATAAAAAATAGAAGACTCAGTCGGACCTACTAATGGAATATAATATGAATCTCTATTGGTATCAAAAAATGATCAGCATATATTATACACACCTAAAAGAATTGGTGCAGACCATCTAGAGAGTCACTAAAACAAAAATATATATGTACCAGTAAATAGTGACTGGTGCAAAAGTGAAGATGCTGAGTGCTAAAAGTGCTGCAGTAAGGTGCTGCAGTGAGATACTGCACTATCATGCGATATAAAGTGCAATTAATAAGGTGCTGCTCTTATTTGGCAACATAAATTGTTACAAAGGTCTATAGTATACCAATACTAATGTCAGCATTGGTATAAAGATGATATAGGCTATATTGCTTATATTCAAATGCTGTATAAAAAGTTGTCTCAATAGAGAAAAATTCCTCTGTTAAAGTCCTCCCATTACCAAAACCCCTCCTAAATTCTATTAGAAGCTGCACCATTCAACTATAGCTTAATGCTGAATTATAAAATAAACCTATATTTGTAACCACTTATTATTTCAGTGTGAAAGGACAGAGGCTTTCTCTCCAATTAGAGACTGATAAGTGTAAAAACCTACCAACTGGCTCAAGAAAAAAAAAAAAGACAGATTCCATTAGCTACTCGCAATCCGATCACAAGTTACCCACCCACAATCACTACGGGCCAACCAAAGCAGCAAAACCGGCCTTAGAACTCTATTGGTTTTAGCATAGTTCGAATACTAGGAGTGCTAATTAAAGTTACACAAAAATCGATATTCTATTAGACCCGTAGTGCTAGCTCGCAAAATAAAGTCAAACCCGCAACTGAAAAAAGTATCAACTTTCTGTCAAAAATATTACAAGTATTAAATAGGACTTGCAAGGCATTTTACAAAAAAGCTATTAAAAACACAATACTGTACTTTAAAAGCACAGGATGGCATGGAAACTCATTAGAATTAATTGCAGTCACAAATACACAAATATTAATTTCTAAATGTTATTTCTGAGCAATATCGGTCCCGGGACTCAAGTGGTTAATACACATCATGAAACCCACATGGACTTAAACAGATGATCTAACGCATTTGATAATTTCTTGATTGCAAGCCCAATCAGCAAATGTTACTTATTGACATTAATTAACTCTTAGCTTCCGATTGCAGATTACATCTAACTTCCATTTTTACTGATGTCATGATGAAGGCCTCCATTTACTATTGGCTGTGTCTAAGAAGTAAATAATGGGCTTGCTTAAATATTGTCCGATCATATGATCATGCCCCCTGAAATCAGACTTAAAAAGGCAGGGTTTACAAGTTCAGCCTTGCGGTTGGAATCTGTGAGCTGCAGTCAATAGAATACATCTAGACATTTATAAAACAAAAAAAACATATAATATATATATATATATATATATATATAAATAAAATAAAAGAAACACCCGCAGTTTCCCAGTTTTTAATATTAAAATAAACCAAGTGTTAATTTGAATATTTAACCATCATTTGATTAAAAGCTCTGTTTTTACTTAGCCAAATCTTTCAAGCAGTCCCTGCAAAGGTATGCCCCCCACAGCTCATGTATACAATGTTTCCACCTTTAAAATGTCATATGATCTTAGGCCATAAGCACACACAAAAAAAGAGTTTACACATGTCCTTGTAAATGTTACAAAATATTAGATGTTCTTATGCTGTCCTGTATGTCCCTTTTAATTCCACTTTAGAGTTGCGACACAGCCTTTGAGCACATAACCGGTTATGATGACCTGTCAGAACAAGAAATGAAATACAACAAAGAATAACAGACTGGGATTTCAAAAATTCAGGAAAAATAAATAAAAAATTAAAGTAAGTTTCTAGAGGTAATCTACCTCTACATGTTGCACTATACAGCAAATAAGAACTTTGGACTAGCAGATATCTTTCTTTAGTATAACCACTCCTCACATTATCTTGACATAATTACATTCCTAAGAGATATCTGCAAGCAAAGAGATTAAAAAGAGAAACAACCACAGTGAAATGGAGTTCTGCCTATTACCTTTTTGTACAGGATTATATATATACTAGCGACTTGCCCGTCAAAAATTACGGCAATAAAATTGTAAGCCTGGAAATGCTGCCCCGCGCGGAGTGCCTTTGGTGCTCGTTGTGACCCGCAACTTTCCTACTTTGCAACCTTCGGTGCTCATCGTAAGCCCTATGATGAGCGACTTTGGCGCTCATTGCAAGCCTCTCCCCCTGTGTACTTTATAGGCATCGCGCTTGAGCACCTTCAGTGCTCATCGCAAGCCCCGCAAGGCTGTTTCCCACGTGTAGTTTAGGGGCCTCGCGAGTGTTACTGCCTTGGGTTAAGTGTTACTGGTTAGGACTCATTTTTATGTCCTTCGTCCTCGTTTTTGTTGTGTTACGTTTTTTCAGCCATTTTTTTGCCCTCGCTTAGGCGATTTTCGATCATGAAAAAACACCAAATATGCCTCAAATTAACTTGCAACCTCACTCACAGGCTCCCTGGCTCTCCCCCTGTGCTGTGCGTGAATGTGTAAGTTAATTGGAGGCATATTTTAGGATTTTTGGTGGTCTTGTCAGTTCGGTGGTTCGGCCATAAAAGTTGTAATTTTTCCGAGGTCCGTAATTTTCCCGAGGTACGCAATTTTAAGTCCTATCCTGCTGGCGAGCCTAAGTACGGATGAGCTCCTGCGGCCTTCGTTGCTCATTGCACGGCAGTTACGGGCCGTAATGGCTTGGCTCGCTTTGCAACAAAGCGAGCCCCGCAATTACGACAACTCTCTCTTATATATATATATATATATATATATATAGTTTATTTGTGTGCATTTTAATGTTCCCCTGTCTCCACCCACCCTCTACTCGTATTTTGTTGTTGTTTGATCCTTTAACCTTGTTAAGTATAGAGATCCTTTTGCTGGACATACATATATATATATATATAACCTAGCATATTTTATATCAGCTTGTGCAGAAGATCTTGGGGTTTCATTATTAGCTTACATTTTGTAAAAAATAAAATTAAAAAAAAACACAAAAAAACAACAACCAAGAGATCAAAATGAAAGAACAAAAATGATACATATCGTATTACTAGCGAGTTGCCTGTCAAAAAATGACGGCAAGAAAACTAAGGCAGGGAATGCGGTTTGCCACCCAATGTAAGGGTTTTGGCCCTCTGAGTACCTTGGACGCTCATTGAGAGGGTCTCCTCTGGTGTACTTTTGGTTCTGTGAGCACTCTGTGCATTCATTGTGATCCCTGCGCTGAGCGCCTTTGGCACTTATTGTGAGCCTCTCCTCAGGTATATAATATATATATATATATATATATATATATATAAAAATATATAATTTTTTTTTTGTTTTGTTTTTACTGCAGTACATTTGAACTGTTGTTGACCTGAGGAGAACGTGTCAGCAATGTGGCAAGTGTACTGTGTAAATAGGCTGCGTGCGCGAGGCTAAACCGTTTGTTTAGTTGTGTAAAGCGGCATTTTAGAATCCTAATGTTATTAGTTTTGAGTTAATGTTGTAAAATGCCGTCCTATTGTGCATGTGTTACGTGGGTCTCGAGCATTTTCCATCCTTCCTAATAGTGTATTTTGTAACTCGTACGTTCCTGGGTAAAAGTCGTATATGCCTGGGGGTGTTTTGTGTGCTTAGGTGTCGTGTAACCTCGGTTTCTTCTTTGTACATTTTTTTCTTGCTTAGGTGAGAACTATATATGTGATAGTTTAATTGTTCCATATGATACAAATATCAATCATACTGCTAGAAATCTGAACTTTTGCCGATGAAAACAAGTATCTGTACTTATATACAGTATAACAAAATAAAATGTGCCCAGCCGCTGGGGTACAAAAAAAGGTCCCTAAACCTGGCATTCAATGGGTTAAATTAAAGGCGGCATTATTATTTTGTCCATTATCAAGTGCAACACTATAAGAACTTTCATCACACTGTTTTTATATAAAGAAAAGGTCTGTAATGCCTAAACATACATTTGATGGCTGGCATTCTTCTAATAATGGAAGCTATGGGGTTTGTTGCCATTTGTAAGCTCACAACAGTATTTTTAATTTATTATCATCCTTTGTAACGTGCCAACAAATTCCATATCTCTATACAGGGATAAGTATAGGGCATAATAAAATACTAAAAACATGACAAAAATAAAGAGCCCTGTATTCTGAAGCAGAGAAAGGTTTGAGCTAATATAGATACAACCAATCTTCTTAAAGCAGATCTCTAGAAATGCTGGTAGCCAGGTAGCCATACCAACTAATAAATGTTTACTGCCGACCAGGGTTTGTTTTCTCCAGTTTTAAAATGTGTCTCCTGTATCCATGCAGGGCAGCAGTGGGTAACTTGGCAATGATTG
Organism: Discoglossus pictus; assembly: GCA_027410445.1. Lineage (NCBI taxonomy): Eukaryota > Metazoa > Chordata > Amphibia > Anura > Alytidae > Discoglossus > Discoglossus pictus. The sequence goes on from CM050164.1 coordinate 390,295,492, forward strand.
CAGTATGGATACTCCAGCTGTGCCCCTTGTAATTACAATACATTGTTTTAGAGTTATCCTTCAAAGTATTATCTATTATGTGCAAGTATCCTTAAAAGGTAGATGCATACACTATGTTTTTCAAGCTATGCATTAAAAAAATAAAATGTTGCAGGTGATGTTTACACCCCCAGGATTGAGCTAGGCTCCTGAGCGGGTTCATTTTTTGTAAAAGTGTACCCGGTCTATGTGAGCATGCCCAACTTTGCAGCCAATCAGCAATGCTGTATGCAGCCAGCAAGATGAGGCTACTACACTGGGTCCTTACAGGGCCATAAATCGACATTCAAGTAAAAATGCTTGAGCGGTTACACGGTTGTCCTTTAGACATGCACCCTCTCCTTGATAAATTCTGACAAATTATAATTGTACTGAAAACGAACATTTCAGCTTATTCTTCCTATTTTAATCAGTCTTTTAGACGGATGAGCATTTATGCTTGATTTATGGTCCTGCAACATTTGAGGAAGAGAACGTTCATGGTCTGTGCATGTGTCTGTGTGAGTCCATGCAATTTACTGGGGCTGAGAGAGATCACAGGGGCAATTCACTGGGGCTTAGGGAAGTTTTACCTGGGATGTAGATAAAACAATCAGTTAATGAAGGGACACAGACCTTGTTTTGGGTATTACAGAAATCTAAAGGAAAGCTGAAGCTCAATTCACAGACCAAAAAGATACAATGTATTATGTATGCTAATTTTTTGCTCAGATTTTCAAGGGGTGTCAACATTGATAGAAAACAGTTTGCAACTGCAAGAAATTAAGCAAACTTTAGGGTAACTGTTTAAATGTTTATTTTTGTATTTTTTTCATGCAACTTTTTTGCCATACACTACTAATTCTCCTCTATCAGATGCATTCATAATTCAGCTCACTTGCATATACCTTGGAGCACAACACTGTAAAGATCTCCTAAAAGTATGTTGAAATACTTTTTGAAATACAAGCATTTTTCACAGAGGAATTAATACATTAAACTCCTGTTTACATATGTCACTGGGAACCCCCCAGACAGACCTACAGCAACAGCTCCGTGCAGAGTGCAAAAAAATAAAAAAATAATTCATCTTTGCAGAGAAGGCCATTCTGGAATCACCTAAACAGGACAGATGTGGTTTAACTGCTTGCTGCATTACTGAGTTCAGGGGAAAACTGCTATAAAACTTTGTGTTCACAGTGCCTTCATCAGGGTGGCTCAGCATATGTTATTAGTCACACAGTATGTTTGTAAACAGACCTACTACTTTAGATTATTTAAGTGTTAATTGTGTAATTGAAACAATAAATCATTTTATCATACAATAGTGTGCTCTTTCACACCATGAACAACACTTACATTGAGGTAAATGCCATTTACGTGGGGGAGCGATTGCTTGGATTGTGTAGCTACTTTCTCACTGAGGAGTTGCCTTGTGGACTGATGAAAAGTCCATTAGTCCAGTAGAAACAAATGGCACAAAGGAATACTATATTACATTACAAAAGAAATTGGGGAATCGGTCTCTATTTTCATGTCCTCTCCCACTTGTTGAAACAGATAAACAAACAAAAAAGTGCCACTTAAATGCAATGCAGTTCTTCAAAAGGGCATATAGTAAATAACAGACTACATGGTCATTTAAATGCATATATAAGTTTCCCTCTTTTTACCTTTTTCTAATCTAACACATGTTGCTTATATCAGAAATACACATGACATTGAGATATTATATACACATACAGAGTTATTTTATTTAAAAATAAAACTTGTTTACCACACCTCAGAGCTGCTTACATAGGCACCATGAACCTCCCAATAGAAACTCTGCATTTGGGTAGAGGTTTTAACCTTTTACTAACATTCAAAGATCTACAGATCAGTGTCTGGCTCCTCCTACTTCTTTCCCCAGGATTCCTTCCTGTACAAACTGCCATCACTGATTGTTATGTTGTATTAAAATGTATTAGCTGCTTGTGATTGACCAAAACTAATTATGAATTTTATGGTAATTTTAACAGGGATTACCAGGGGTGTTAACTAACAAAAGCAACTGCTTGTAAACTCAAGAGATTTAGCAAACATCAGGGTGAGATTGTTAATGTTTATTTTTTTCCCATCCTGAAAAATGTTTACATACACTACTGATTTTCCTCTCAGATGCATTCATAATCCAGGAAATTTAAATATGCCTTTAGAATATATTTGTAAGCAATTTAAGTATGCCCATATACATATTTTTCCTTCCCATGTCAGAAACTGTTGTGCACCTATTCAAAGGCAACAATTAAACCAACCTCAATAGTGGGAGACTAGGAGCCTCATTCAAATGCAATTTGAGCAGTTGGATAGGGCTCTATATAAGCACAGAGCATATTTTTTTACAGTTTTTAGTTAGTAAAGACCTTTTGGATAGAAGTTCACTAACTAAACTAAAAAAAAAGATGCTCTGTGCTTATATAGAGCCCTATTCAATTGGCCAAATCACATTTCAATGAGGCCCTTGTTTCTGTCCACTATAGCACATTCTTTTCTAAATGTGACCTGGTTCTATTGTAACAGTACAGCTTGTTGTATAACCACCATGTGAGTCCTGGCATCTCCTACATTAATCAAAGATTAAATGGACATTACCTTAGCAGGACGTTTTTCAATATAGCTCTGCACAAATAGTGATAAACTAGTAATAGTCAATCATTTTTCTTTTTTAATAGCCTATACACAAAAACAGAATTTGAGCATTAAGTACATCAGTACTACGCCCAGTCACACAATGTACAGAGAGACTTCTCATGTAAGAACAGTTCTCCTAAATACATGATACAGTATTTAATACTTAAAGGTTCCTTCAAATGGATAACGAGACATAATAAAAATAAATAATTTAATAAAGGTAAAAGCACTTCATGGAAGAGGATAGATGCCACCATGTGACATAAAATAGAAAGCCACCTTTACATTGTGCACTAGGTTTTTAATTCATTTAGACTACTGTAGAGCTAGTTTAGTACAACACGTTTAGAAAACTGCATGTATGTTTTAGTAGTCTTCAGTATTTTCAAGTTTATTAGGAGGTCTCAAAATGTCAGGACACTGACATTTTATATTGATAGTAAAGTTTTTATAAAGAACTAGAATAAAATTATTTTAGAAATTAAAAATATCCATACATCCTTTTATATTATAACTAGCGATTTGCCCGTCAAAAAATGACGGCAATGAAATTGTAAGTGAGCTAAGGGTGTTTGGTGTATATAATGTGGCTGATGTAGCGTCGTTCGTTTTCTATGTCGTGCAAGTTTTTCGTAATATCCGTAGCTGTTTGGTGGGCTTTTTCGGAATATCCGTAGATGTTTGGTGGTGTTTTGCGTGTTTATGGTAGTGTTTTGCGTGTTTAGGGACCTTTAGCCTCATTTTCGTTTGGTTCGGCGGCCATTTTTTCTCTCGCTTGGGTGATTTTCGGGTCTCTAAACTCCGAAATTTGTGGTTAAAAAGAGGTGTAACTTCACTTGCAGAGGTCCTGGGTGCCCCCCCTTGCTGTTAGTAACCTTTTTATGCGTTTGTTCTTTGTATTTGTTGTGCATGTAATATTTTTGGTGTTGCGCCCTTGTTTTCTAATCTCGTAGGTGTTTTTCGGCAAATACGTAGGCGTTTGGTGGTGTTTTGCGTCTTTAGACTACTGTAGCCTCGATTTCGTTTTTTTCGGCGGCGATTTTTTCTCTCGCTTAGATAATTTTTTAGTGTGTAAACTGCTTTAATTTCAGTTAAATTGAGGTGTAACTTTAGT